>OX422215.1:543568695-544801095 GCA_949130495.1 Sambucus nigra
GGTATTGGTGCCACCCACGAGGCCGTTCGGGGGCTGTTTCGAGTTTTCACCCTCTAATGCCATGTTTTTAAGCCTAAGTTTAGAAATATGCAAATTATCGTCGTATTCTCAAACCGGGAGACCCACGACTGCGGGGTCAGTTCCTACTAGTTACATTGGTCCCGTGGGAGGTGTTGGTACCACCCACGGGGCCGTACGGGGGCTGTTTTGCTTAAGTTCAGAAATATGCAAATTATCGTCGTATTCTAAATCGGGAGTCTCGCAGCTGCGCGGTCCATTCCTACGAGTTACATTGGTCCCGTGGGAGGTGTTGGTGCTACCCACGGGGCCGTTCGGAGGCTATTTTGGGTTTTCTTTCACCCTTAAACGCCATGTTTTTAAGCCTAAATCAAAATATGAAAATTACCATCGTATTCTCAAATCGGGAGTCCCGCGGCTGCGTGGTCAGTTCCTACGAGTTACATTGGTCCCGTGAGAGGTGTTGGTGCGAACCACGGGGCCGTTCAGGGGATGTTTTGGGTTTTCACCCTCTAATGCCATGTTTTTAAACTTAAGTCTAGAAATATGCAAAATTTCATCTAATTCTCAAACCGGGAGTCTCGCGGTTGCGCGATCAGTTCCTACCAGTTACATTGGTCCCGTGGGAGGTGTTGGGGCCACCAACGGGTCATTCGGGGGCTGTTTTGGGTTTTCACCATCTAACGCCATGTTTTTAAGCGTAAGTCTAGAAATATGCAAATTATCATCGTATTCTTAAACCGGGAGTTCCGCGACTGCGCGGTCAGTTCCTATGAGTTACATTGGTCCCGTGGGAGATGTTGGTGTCACCCACGGGGCCGTTTGGGGGCTATTTTGGGTTTTCATCCTCTAACGCCGTGTTTTTAAGTCTAAGTCTAAAAATATGCAAATTATTGTCGTATTCTCAAATCGGGAGTCCCGCGGATTTGTGGTTAGTTCCTATGAGTTACATTGGTCTCGTGGGAGGTGTTGGTGCCTCCCACGGGGCCGTTCAGAGGCTGTTTCGGGTTTTCTCCACTAAAGCCATGTTTTTATGCCTAAGTCTAGAAATATGCAAATTATCGTCGTATTCTCAAACCGGGAGTCTCGTAGATGCGCAATCAGTTCCGACGAATTACATTGGTCCCTTGGGAGGTGTTGGTGCAACCCAAGGGGCCGTTCGGGTGTTGTTTTGAGTTTTCACCCTTTAACACCATGTTTTTAAGCCTAGGTTTAGAAATTTGCAAATTACCGTCGTATTCTCAAATCGGGAGTCCTGCGGCTGCGTGATCAGTTCCTACGAGTTACATTGGTCTCGTGGGAAGTATTCGTGCCACCCACGGGGCCGTTCGGAGCAGTTTCGAGTTTTCACCCTCTAACGCCATATTTTTAAGCCAAAGTCTAGAAATATGCAAATTATCGTCGTATTCTTCGAACCGGGAGACCCGCGGTTGCGGTGTTAGTTCCTACGAGTTACATTGGTCCCGTGGGAGGTGTTGGTGCCACCCACGGGGTCGTTTGGGGGATGTTTCGAGTTTTCACCCTCTAACGCCATGTTTTTAAGCCTAAGTTTAGAAATTTACAAATGACCGCTGTATTCTCAAATCGGGAGTCCCGCGGCTGCGTGGCCAGTTCCTACGAGTTACATTGGTCTTGTGGGAGTTGTTGGTGCCAACCACGGGGACGTTTGGGGGCTGTTTCGGATTTTCCCCACTAACGATATATTTTTATACCTAAGTCTAGAAATATGCAAATTATCGTCGTATTCTCAAACAGGGAGACCCGCGGCTGCGGGGTCAGTTTCTACGAGTTACATAAATCCCGTGGGAGGTGTTGGTGCCACGCATGAGGACGTTTGGGGGCTATTTTGGGTTTTCACTCTCTAACGCCATGCTTTTAAGCCCAAGTCTAAAAATATGCAAATTATCGTCGTATTCTCAAGCCGAGAGTCTCGCGGCTGCGTGGTCAGTTCCTACGAGTTACATTGGTCCCGTGGGAGGTGTTGGTGCCACCAACGGGGTCGTTCGGGGGTTGTTTTGGATTTTCACCCTCTAACGCCATGTTTTTAAGCCTAAGTCGAGAAATATGCAAATTATCGTCGTATTCTCAAACCGGGAGTCCCGTGGCTGCGCGGTCAAGTCCTACGAGTTATATTGGTCCCGTGGGAGGTGTTGGTGCCATCCACGGGGCCGTTGGGGGATATTTTCGGTTTTCATCCTCTAACGCCATGTTTTTAAGTCTAAGTCTAAAAATATGCAAATTAGCATCGTATTCTCAAACCGAGAGTCTCGCAGCTGCGCAGTCAGTTCCCACGAGTTACATGGGTTCCGTGGGAGGTGTTGGTGCGACCTACGAGGCCGATCGGGGGCTAGTTTGAGTTTTCACCCTCTAACTCCATGTTTTTAAGCCTAAGTTCAGAAATATGCAAATTACCATCGTACTCTCAAACCGGGAGTCCCGCGGCTGGGTGGCCAGTTCCTACGAGTTACATTGGTCCCGTGGGAGGTGTTGGTGTCGCCCATGGGGGCGCTCGGGGGTGTTTCGAGTTTTTACCCTCTAACACTATATTTTTAACCCTAAGTTTAGAAATATGAATATTATCGTCGTATTCTCAAATCGGGAGACCCGCGGCTGTGGGGTCAGTTCCTACGCATTACATTGATCCCGTGGGCGGTGTTGGTGCCACCCACGGGGCCGTTCGGGGGCTGTTTTGAGTTTTCACCCTCTAACGCCATGTTTTGCTTAAGTCTAGAAATATGCAAATTATCGTCGCATTCTCAAATCGGGAGTCACACGGCTGCGCGGTCCATTCCTACGAGTTATATTGGTCCCATGGGAGGTGTTGGTGCTACCCACGGGGCCGTTCCGGGGCTGTTTTGGATTTTCACCCTCTAACGCCATGTTTTTAAGCCTAAGTCTAAAAATATGCAAATTACCATCATATTCTCAAACCGGGAGTCCCGCGGTTGCGTGGTCAGTTCTTACGAGTTACATTGGTCCCGTGGGAGGTGTTGGTGCCTCCCACGGGGCCGTCCGGGGGCTGTTTTGGGTTTCCCCCACTAGCGCCATGTTTTTATACCTAAGTCTAGAAATATACAAATTATCGTCGTATTCTCAAGCCGGGAGACCTGCGGCTGCGGGGTCAATTGTTACGAGTTACATTGGTCCCGTGGGAGGTGTTGGGGCTACCCACGGGAAGGTTCGAGGGCTGTTTTGGGTTTTCACCCTCTAATGCCTTGGTTTTAAGCCTCGGTCTAGAAATATAGAAATTATCATCGTATTCTTAAACCGGGAGTCTCGCGGCAGCACAAACAGTTCCTACGAGTTACATTGGTCCCGAGAGAGGTGTTGGTGCCACCAACGGGGTCGTTCGGGGGCTGTTTTGGGTTTTAACCCTCAAACGCCATGTTTTTTAGCCTAAGTCTAGGAATATGAAAATTATCATCGTATTCTCAAACTGACAGTGCCGCGGCTGCGCGGTCAGTTCCCACGAGTTACATTGGTCCCGTGGGAGGTATTAATGCCACCCATGGTGCCGTTCGGGGGATATTTTGGGTTTTCACCCTCCAACGCCATATTTTTAAGCCTAAGTCTAAAAATATGCAAATTACCATCGTATTCTCAAACCGAGAGTCCCGCGGCTGCGTGGTCAGTTCCTTCGAGTCACATTGGTCCCGTGGGAGGTGTTGGTGCCTCCCACGGACCCGTTCAGGGGCTGTTTCGGGTTTTCCCCACTAACGCCATGTTTTTATGGCTAAGTCTAGAAATATGCAAATTATCATCATATTCCCAAACCGGGAGACCCGGGGCTGCGGGGTGAGTTCCTATGAGTTATATTGGTTTCGTTGGAGGTGTTGGTGTCACCACGGGGACGTTCGGGGGTTATTTTGGGTTTTCTCCCTCTAACGCCATGTTTTTAAGCCTAAATCTAGAAATATGCAAATTATCATCGTATTATTAAGACGGGAGTCTCGCGACTGTGAGGTCAGCTCCTACGAGTTACATTGGTCCCGCGGGAAGTGTTGGTGCCACCCACGGGGCTGTTCAAGAGGTGTTTTAGGTTTTCACCCTCTAACGCCATGTTTTTAAGCCTAAGTCTAGAAATATGCAAATTATCGTTGTATTATTAAACAGGGAGTCTCGCAGTTGCGCAGTCAGTTCCTACAAGTTACATTGGTCCCGTGGGAGGTATTGGTGCGACCCACGGGGCCGTTCGGAGGCTATTTTGCGTTTTCACCCTCTAACGCCATGTTTTTAAGTGTAAGTCCAGAAATATGTAAATTACCATCGTACTCTCAAATCGGAGTCCCGCGGCTGCGTGGACAGTTCTTACGAGTTACATTGGTCCCGTGGGAGGTGTTGGTGCTGCCCACGGGATCGTTTGGGGGCTGTTTCGAGTATTCACCCTCTAACGCTATATTTTTAACCCTAAGTCTAGAAATATGCAAATTATCGTCTTATTCTCAAATCGGGAGACCCACGACTGCGGGGTCAGTCCCTACGCATTATATTGGTCCCGTGGGAGGTATTGGTGCCACCCTCGGGGCCCTTCGCGGTCTGTTTCGAGTTTTCACCCTCTAACGCCATGTTTTGCTTAAGTATAGAAATATGCAAATTATCATCGTATTCTCAAACTAGGAGTCACACGGTTGCGCGGTTAATTCCTACGAGTTATATTGGTCCCATGGGAGGTGTTAGTGCAACCCACGGGGCCGTTCGGGGGATGTTTTGGGTTTTCACCCTCTAACGCCATGTTTTTAAGCCTAAGTCTAGAAATATGCAAATTACCATCGTATTCTCAAACTAGAAGTCCTGCGGTTGCGTGGTCAGTTCCTACGAGTTACATTGGTCCCGTGGGAGGTGTTGGGGCAACCCACGGGGCCGTTCGGGGGATTTCTCGGTTTTCACCCTCTAACGCCATGTTTTTAAGCCTAAGTCTAGAAATATGAAAATTATCATCGTATTCTTAAACCGGGAGTCTCGCGGCTATGCGGTTAGTTCCTACGAGTTATATTGGTCCCGTGAGAGGTGTTGGTGCCACCAACGGGGTCGTTTGGGGGCTGTTTTGGGTTTTCACCCTCAAACGCCATGTTTTTAAGCCTAAGTCTAGAAATATGAAAATTATCGTCGTATTCTCAAATCGGGAGTCCCGCGGCAGCGTGGCCAGTTCTTACGAGTTACATTGGTCCCGTGGAAAGTATTGGTGCCACCCACGGGGCCGTTCGGGGGCTGTTTTGAGTTTTCACTCTCTAATGCCATGTTTTTAAGCGTAAGTCTAAAAATAGGCAAATTACAATCGTATTCTCAAACCGGGAGTCCCTCGGCTGCGCGACCAGTTCCTACGAGTTACATTGGTCTCGTGGGAGTTGTTGGTGCCACCCACAGGGACGTTTGGGGGCTGTTTCGGGTTTTTTCCACTAACGACATATTTTTATGCCTAAGTCTAGAAATGTGCAAATTATCGTCGTATTCTCAGATCAGGAGACCCGCGACTGCGGGGTCAGTTCCGACGAGTTTCATCGGTCCCGTGGGAGGTGTTGGAGCCACCCACGACGACGTTTGGCGGCTGTTTTGGGTTTTCACCCTCTAACGCCATGTTTTTAAGCCCAAGTCTAGAAATATGCAAATTATCATCGTATTCTCAAGCCGAGAGTCTCGCGGCTGCGCGGTCAGTTCCTACGAGTTCGTGGCTATTTTGGGTTTTCACCCTCTAACCCAATATTTTTAAGCATAAGTTTAGAAATATACAAATTACTGTCGTATTCTGAAACCGGGAGTCCCGCGACTACGTGGACTGTTCCTACCATTGGTCTCGTGAAAAGTATTGGTGCCACCCACGGGGACGTTCGGGGGCTGTTTCGAATTTTCACTCTATAACGCCATATTTTTAAGCCTAAGTCTAAAAATATGCAAATTACCATCGTATTCTCAAACCGGGAGTCCCGCGGCTGCGTGGTCAGTTCCTTCGAGTCACATTGGTCCCGTGGGAGGTGTTGGTGCCTCCCACGGGCCCGTTTGGGGGTTGTTTCGGGTTTTCCCCACTAACGCCATGTTTTATGGCTAAGTCTAGAAATATGCAAATTATCATCATATTCCCAAATCGGGAGACCTGGGGCTGCGGGGTCAGTTCCTACGAGTTATATTGGTTTCGTTGGAGGTGTTGGTGTCACCCACGGGGACGTTCGGGGGTTATTTTGGGTTTTCTCCCTCTAACGCCATGTTTTTAAGACTAAATCTAAAAATATGCAAATTATCGTCGTATTATTAAGATGGAAGTCTCGCGACTGCGAGGTCAGTTCCTACGAGTTACATTGGTCCCGCGGGAAGTGTTGGTGCCACTCACGGGGCTGTTCAGGAGGTGTTTTAGGTTTTCACCCTCTAACGCCATGTTTTTAAGCCTAAGTCTAAAAATATGCAAATTATCGTTGCATTATCAAACCGGGAGTCTCGCAGTTGCGCAGTCAGTTCCTACGAGTTACATTGGTCCCGCGAGAGGTATTGGTGCGACCCATGGGGCCGTTCGGAGGCTATTTTGCGTTTTCACCCTCTAACGCCATGTTTTTAAGTGTAAGTCCAGAAATATGCAAATTACCGTCGTACTCTCAAACCGGGAGTCCCGCGGCTGCGTGGCCAGTTCTTACGAGTTACATTGGTCCCGTGGGAGGTGTTGGTGCCGCCCATGGGATCGTTCGGGGGCTGTTTCGAGTATTCACCCTCTAACGCCATATTTTTAACCCTAAGTCTAGAAATATGCAAATTATCGTCTTACTCTCAAATCATGAGACCCGCGACTGCGGGGTCAGTCCCTACGCATTATATTGGTCCCGTGGGAGGTATTGGTGCCACCCTCAGGGCCCTTCGCGGTCTGTTTCGAGTTTTCACCCTCTAACGTCATGCTTTGCTTAAGTCTAGAAATATGCAAATTATCATCGTATTCTCAAACCGGGAGTCACACGGCTGCGCGGGCAATTCCTACGAGTTATATTGGTCCCATGGGAGGTGTTAGTGCAACCCACGGGGCCGTTTGGGGGATGTTTTGGGTTTTCACCCTCTAACGCCATATTTTTAAGCCTAAGTCTAGAAATATGCAAATTACCATCGTATTCTCAAACCAGAAGTCCTGCGATTGCGTGGTCAGTTCCTACGAGTTACATTGGTCCCGTGGGAGGTGTTGGGGCAACCCACGGGGTCGTTCGGGGGCTATTCTCGGTTTTCACCCTCTAACGCCATGTTTTTAAGCCTAAGTCTAGAAATATGAAAATTATTATCGTATTCTTAAACCGGGAGTCACGCGGCTATGCGATTAGTTCCTACGAGTTATATTGGTCCAGTGAGAGGTGTTGGTCCACCAACGGGGTCATTCGGGGGGCTGTTTTGGGGTTTCACCCTCAAACGCCATGTTTTTAAGCCTAAGTCTAGAAATATGAAAATTATCGTCGTATTCTCAAATCGGGAGTCCCGCGGCAGCGTGGCCAGTTCTTACGAGTTACATTGGTCCCGTGGAAAGTATTGGTGCCACCCACGGGGCCGTTCGGGGGCTGTTTTGAGTTTTCACTCTCTAATGCCATGTTTTTAAGCGTAAGTCTAAAAATAGGCAAATTACAATCGTATTCTCAAACCGGGAGTCCCTCGGCTGCACGGCCAGTTCCTACGAGTTACATTGGTCTCGTGGGAGTTGTTGGTGCCACCCACAGGGACGTTTGGGGACTGTTTCGGGTTTTTCCCACTAACAACATATTTTTATGCCTAAGTCTAGAAATGTGCAAATTATCGTCGTATTCTCAGATCAGGAGACCCGCGGCTGCGGGGTCAGTTCCGACGAGTTTCATTGGTCCCGTGGGAGGTGTTGGAGCCACCCACGACGACGTTTGGGGGCTGTTTTGGGTTTTCACCCTCTAACGCCATGTTTTTAAGCCCAAGTCTAGAAATATGCAAATTATCATCGTATTCTCAAGCCGGGAGTCTCGCGACTGCGCGGTCAGTTCCTATGAGTTCGGGGGTTATTTTGGGTTTTCACCCTCTAACGCCATATTTTTAAGCATACGTTTAGAAATATACAAATTACCGTCGTATTCTGAAACCGGGAGTCCCGCGACTGCGTGTACAGTTCCAACGAGTTACATTGGTCTCGTGAAAAGTATTGGTGCCATCCACGGGGACGTTCGGGGGCTGTTTCGAATTTTCACCCTATAATGCCATATTTTTAAGCCTAAGTCTAAAAATATGCAAATTACCATCGTATTCTCAAACCGAGAGTCCCGCGGCTGCGTGGTCAGTTCCTTCGAGTCACATTGGTCCCGTGGGAGGTGTTGGTGCCTCCCACGGGCCCGTTCGGGGGTTGTTTCGGGTTTTCCCCACTAACGCCATGTTTTTATGGCTAAGTCTAGAAATATGCAAATTATCATCATATTCCCAAACCGGGAGACCCGGGGCTGCGGGGTCAGTTCCTACGAGTTATATTGGTTTCGTTGGAGGTGTTGGTGTCACCCACGGGGACGTTCGGGGGTTATTTTGGGTTTTCTCCCTCTAACGCCATGTTTTTAAGCCTAAATCTAGAAATATACAAATTATCGTCGTATTATTAAGACGGGAGTCTCGCGACTGCGAGGTCAGTTCCTACGAGTTACATTGGTCCCGCGGGAAGTGTTGGTGCCACCCACGGGGCTGTTCAGGAGGTGTTTTAGGTTTTCACCCTCTAACGCCATGTTTTTAAGCCTAAGTCTAAAAATATGCAAATTATCGTTGTATTATCAAACCGGGAGTCTCGCAGTTGCGCAGTCAGTTCCTACGAGTTACATTGGTCCCGCGGGAGGTATTGGTGCGACCCACGGGGCCGTTCGGAGGCTATTTTGCGTTATCACCCTCTAACGCCATGTTTTTAAGTGTAAGTCCAGAAATATACAGATTACCGTCGTACTCTCAAACCGGAGTCCCGCGGCTGCGTGGTCAGTTCTTACGAGTTACATTGGTCCCGTGGGAGGTGTTGGTGCCGCCCACGGGATCGTTCGGGGGTTGTTTCGAGTATTCACCCTCTAACGCCATATTTTTAACCCTAAGTCTAGAAATATGCAAATTATCGTCTTACTCTCAAATCGGGAGACCCGCGACTGCGGGGTCAGTCCCTACGCATTATATTGGTCCCGTGGGAGGTATTGGTGCCACCCTCGGGGCCCTTCGCGGTCTGTTTCGAGTTTTCACCCTCTAACGCCATGCTTTGCTTAAGTCTAGAAATATGCAAATTATCATCGTATTCTCAAACCGGGAGTCACACGGCTGCGCGGGCAATTCCTACGAGTTATATTGGTCCCATGGGAGGTGTTAGTGCAACCCACGGGGCCGTTCGGGGGATGTTTTGGGTTTTCACCCTCTAACGCCATGTTTTTAAGCCTAAGTCTAGAAATATGCAAATTACCATCGTATTCTCAAACCAGAAGTCCTGCGGTTGCGTGGTCAGTTCCTACGAGTTACATTGGTCCCGTGGGAGGTGTTGGGGCAACCCACGGGGTCGTTCGGGGGCTGTTCTCGGTTTTCACCCTCTAATGCCATGTTTTTAAGCCTAAGTCTAGAAATTTGAAAATTACCGTCGTATTCTCAAACCGGGAGACCCACGGGGAAAGTATTGGTGCCACCTACGGGGCCGTTCGGGGGCTGTTTTGAGTTTTCACTCTCTAATGAAATATTTTTAAGCGTAACTCTAAAAATAGGCAAATTACAATCGTATTCTCAAATCGGGAGTCCCTCGGCTGCGCGGCCAGTTCCTACGAGTTACATTGGTCTCGTGGGAGTTGTTGGTGCCACCCACAAGGACGTTTGGGGGCTGTTTTGGGTTTTTCCCACTATCGACATATTTTTATGCCTAAATCTAGAAATGTGCAAATTATCATCGTATTCTCAGATCAGGAGACCCGCGACTGCGGGGTCAGTTCCGAAGAGTTTCATTGGTCCCGTGGGAGGTGTTGGAGCCACCCACGACGACGTTTGGGGGCTGTTTTGGGTTTTCACCGTCTAACACCATGTTTTTAAGCCCAAGTCTAGAAATATGCAAATTATCATCGTATTCTCAAGCCGAGAGTCTCGCGGCTGCGCGGTCAGTTCCTACGAGTTCGGGGGTTATTTTGGGTTTTCACCCTCTAACGCCATATTTTTAAGCATAAGTTTAGAAATATACAAATTACCGTCGTATTCTGAAACCGGGAGTCCCGCGACTGCGTGGACAGTTCCTACGAGTTACATTGGTCTCGTGAAAAGTATTGGTGCCACCCACGGGGACGTTCGGGGGCTGTTTCGAATTTTCACCCTATAACGCCCTATTTTTAAGCCTAAGTCTAGACATATGCAAATTATCATCGTATTTTTCAAATCGGGAGACCCGCGGTTGCGGGGTCAGTTTCTACGAGTTACATTGGTCCCATGGGAGGTGTTGGTGCCATCCACGGGGTCATCTGGGGCTGTTTCGAGTTTTCACCCTCTAACGCGATGTTTTTAACCGTAAATTTAGAAATTTGTAAATTACCATCGTATTCTCAAATCGGGAGTCCCGTGGCTGCGTGTCCAGTTTATATGAGTTACATTGGTCTCGTGGGAAGTATTGGTGCCACCCACGGGGCCGTTCGGGGACTGTTTCGAGTTTTCACCTCTAACGCCATGTTTTTAAGCCTACGTCAAAAAATATGTAAATTACCATTGTATTATGAAATCTAGAGTCCCGCGACTGCTTAGTCAGTTCCTACGAGTTATATTGGTCCCGTGGGAGGTGTTGATGCCTCCCACGGGGTCATTCGGGGACTGTTTCGGGTTTTCCCCACTAACGACATGTTTTTATGCCTAAGTCTATAAATATGCAAATTATCGTCATATTCTCAAATCGGGAGTCTCGCGGCTGCGTGGCGAGTTTTTACGAGTTACATTGGTCTCGTGGGAGGTGTTGGTGCCACCCACGGGGCCGTTCGGGGGATGTTTTGGGTTTTCACTCTCTAACGCCATGTTTTGCTTAAGTCTACAAATATGCAAATTATCGTCCTATTCTCAAACTGAGAGTCTCGCGGCTGCGCGGTCAGTTCCTACGAGTTACATTAGTCCCGTGGGAGGTGTTGGTGCCACCCACGGGGTCGTTCGGGGGATGTTTTGGGTTTTCACCCTCTAACACCAAGTTTTTAAGCCTAAGTCTAGAAATATACAAATTATCGTCTTATTCTCAAACCGAGAGTCAGTTCCTACGAGTTACATTGGTCCCGTGGGAGGTGTTAGTGCATACCATGGGGACGTTCGGGGGCTGTTTCGGGTTTTCCCCACTAACGCCATGTTTTTAAGCCTAAGTTTAGAAATATGCAAATTGTCGTCATATTCTCAAACAGCGAGACCTGCGGCTGCGGGGTCAGTTCCTACGAGTTACATTGGTCCCATGGGAGTTGTTGGTGCCACCCACGGGGACCTTTGGGAGCTGTTTTGGGTTTTCACCCTCTAACGCCATGTTTTTAAGCCTAAGTCTAGAAATATGCAAATTATCATCGTATTCTCAAGCCGGGAGGCTCGCGACTGCGCGACCAGTTCCTACGAGTTACATTGGTCCGGTGGGAGGTCTTGGTGCCACCAACGGGGTTGTTCGGGGGTTGTTTTGGATTTTCACCCTCTCACGCCATGTTTTTAAGCCTAAGTCTAGAAATATGCAAATTATCGTCGTATTCTCAAGCCGGGAGTCACGTGGCTGTGCGATCAGTTCCCACGAGGTACATTGGTCCCGTGGGAGGCATTCGGGGGTTATTTTGGGTTTTCACCCTCTAACGCCATACTTTTAAGGCTAAATTTAGAAATTTGCAAATTACCATCGTATTTTCAAATCAGGAGACCCGTGGCCGCGTGGCCAGTTTCTACGAGTTACATTGGTCTCGTGGGAAGTATTGGTGCCACCGACGGGGCCGTTCGAGGAGTGTTTCGAGTTTTCACCCTCTAACGCCATATTTTTAAGCGTAAGTCTAAAAATATGCAAATTACCGTCGTATTCTCAAACCGGGAGTTCTGCGGCTGCGTGATCAGTTCCTACGAGTTACATTGGTCCCGTGGGAGGTGTTGGTTCCACCCACGGGATCGTTCGGGGACTGTTTCGGGTTTTCCCCACTAACGACATATTTTTATGCCGAAGTCTAGCAATATGCAAATTATCTTCGTATTCTCAAACCGGGAGACCCGCAGCAGCGGGGTCGGTTCCTACGAGTTACATTGGTCCCGTGGGCGGTGTTGGTGCCACCCACGGGGACCTTTGGGGGATGTTTTGGGTTTTCACCCTCTAACGCCATGTTTTTAAGCCTAACTCTAGAAATATGCAAATTATCGTCATATTCTCAAGCCGGGAGTCTCGCGGCGGCGCGGTCAGTTCCTACGAGTTACATTGGTCCTGTGGGAGGTGTTGGTCCCACCAACGGGGTCGTTCGGGGGTCGTTTTGGGTTTTCACCCTCTAACGCCATGATTTTAAGTCTAAGTCTAAAAATATGAAAATTATCATCATATTCTCAAATCGGGAGTCCCGCGACTGCACAATCAAGTCCTACGAGTTACATTGGTCCCATGGGAGGTGTTGGTGCCATCCACGGGGCCGTTCGGGGGTTATTTTGGGTTTTCATGCTCTAACGCCATATTTTTAACCCTAAGTCTAAAAATATGCAAATTATCATCGTATTCTATAACCGGAAGTCGCGCGGCTGCGCGGTTAGTTCCTACGAGTAACATTGGTCCCGTGGGAGGTGTTGGTGCGACCCACGGGTCCGTTCGGGGACTATTTTGAGTTTTCACCATCTAACGTCATGTTTTTAAGCCTAAGTCTAGAAATATGCAAATTACCATCGTACTCTCAAACCAGGAGTCTCGTGGATGCGTGGCCAGTTCCTACGAGTTACATTGGTCCCGTGGGAGGTGTTGGTGTCGCCAACGGGGCCGTTCGGGGGCTGTTTCGAGTTTTCACCCTCTAACGCCATGTTTTTAACCCTAAGTCTAGAAATATGAAAATTATCATCGTATTCTCAAACCAGGAGACCCGCGGATGTGGGGTCAGTTCCTACGCATTACATTGGTCCCGTTGGAGGTGTTGGTGCCACCCACGGGGCCGTTCAGGGGCTGCTTCGAGTTTTCACCCTCCAATGCCATGTTTTGCTTAAGTCTAGAAATATGCAAATTATCGTCGTATTCTCAAACCGGGAGTCACACGGCTGCGCTGTCCATTCCTACGAGTTACATTGGTCCCGTGGGAGGTGTTGGTGTTACCCACGGGGCCGTTCGAGGGATATTTTGGGTTTTCACCCTCTAACACCTTGTTTTTATGTCTAAGTCTAGAAATATGAAAATTACAATCGTATTTTCAAACTGGGAGTCCCGCGACTGCGAGGTCAGTTCCTACGAGTTTCATTGGTCCCGTGGGAAGTGTTGGTGTCACCTACTGGGCCGTTCGGCGGCTGTTTCAAGTTTTCACCCTCTAACGCCATGTTTTTAAGCCTAAGTCTAAAAATATGCAAATTATCGGCGTATTCTCAAACCAAAGACCCGCGGTTGAGGGAAGAGTTCCTACGAGTTACATTGGTCCCGTTGGCGGTGTTGGTGCCACCCACGGGGCCGTTCAGGGGCTGTTTCTAGTTTTCATCCTCTAACGCCATGTTCTAAAGCCTAAGTTTAGAAATATACAAATTACCGTCGTATTCTCACACCGGGAGTCCCGCAGTTGCGGGGTCTATTCCTACGAGTTACATTGGTCCCGTAGGAGGTGTTGGTGCCACCCACGGGGCCGTTCCGGGGTTGTTTCGAGTTTTCACCCTCTAACGCCATGTTTTTAAGCCTACGTCTAGAAATATGCAAATTATCGGCGTATTATCAAACCAAAGACCCGCTAATGCGGGGTCAGTTCCTGCGAGTTACATTGGTCCCGTCGGAGGTGTTAGTGCCACCCACGGGGTCGTTCGGGGCTTGTTTCGAGTTTTCACCGTCTAACGCTTTGTTCTGCTTAAGTCTAAAAATATGAATATTATCATCGTATTCTCAAACCGAGAGACCTGCGGCTGTGGGGTCAGTTCTTACGAGTTACATTGGTCCCGTGGGAGGTGTTGGTGTCACCCACGGGGCCGTTCGGGGTTTTTTTGGGTTTTTACCCTCTAACGCCACGTTTTTAAGCCTAAGTCTAGAAATATACAAATTACCGTCGTATTCTCAAATCGGGAGACCCGAGGCTGCGGGGTCAGTTCCTATGAGTTACATTGGTCCTGTGGCAGGTGTTGGTACCACCTACGGGGCCGTTCAGGGGTTGTTTCAAGTTTTCACCCTCCAACGCCATGTTTTGCTTAAGTCTAGAAATTTGCAAATTATCGTCGTATTCTCAAACCGAGATACCCACGACTGCGCGGTATGTTCCTACGAGTTACATTGGTCCCGTGGGAGGTGTTGGTGCCACCCACGTGGCCGTTCGGGGGCTGTTTTGGTTTTCAACCTCTAACGCCATGTTTTTAACCCTAAGTCTAGAAATATGAAAATTACAGTCGTATTCTAAAACCGGGAGTCCCACGGCTGCGTGTTCAGTTCCTACGAGTTACATTGGTCCCGTGGGAGGTGTCGGTGTAACCCACGGGGCCATTCGGGGGCAGTTTCGAGTTTTCACTCTCTAACGCAATGTTTTTAAGCCGAAGTCTAGAAACATGCAAATTACCGTCATATTCTCAAATCGAGAGTCTCGCAGCTGCGGGGTCCATTCCTACGAGTTATATTGGTCCCGTAGGAGGTGTTGGTGCCACCTACGGGGCCGTTCGGGGGATGTTTCGAGTTTTCACCCTCTAACGCCATGTTTTTACTCCTAAGTCTAGAAATAAGCAAATTATCGTCGTATTCTCAAACCGGGAGGTGTTGGCGCCACCTACGGGGCCGTTCCTACGGGGTCAGTTCCTACGCGTTACATTTGTTCCGTGGGAGGTGTTGGTGCCACCTTCGGGGCCGTTCGGGGGTTATTTTGGGGTTTCCCCACTAGCGCCATGTTTTTAAGCCTAAGTCTAGAAATATGAAAATTATCATCGTATTCTCAAACCGGCAGTCCCTCGGCTGCGCGGTCAGTTCCTACGAGTTACATTGGTCCCGTGGGAGGTGTTGGTGTCACCCACGGGGCCGTTCGGGGGTTATTTTGGGCTTTAATCCTCCAACGCCATGTTTTTAAACCTAAGTCTACAAATATGCAAATTACCGTCGTATTCTTAAACCGGGAGTCCCGCGGCTGCGTGGTTAGTTCCTTCGAGTTACATTGGTCCCGTGGAAGGTGTTGGTGCCTCCCACGGGACCATTCGGGGGCTGTTTTGAGTTTTCCCCACTAACGCCATGTTTTTGTGCATAAGTCTTGAAATATGCAAAGTATCATCGTATTCTCAAATCGAGAGACTCGCAGCTGCGGGGTCGGTTCCTACGAGTTACTTTGGTCCCGTGGGAGGTGTTGGTCCCACCCACGGAGCCGTTCGGGGGCTGTTTTTGGTTTTCTCCCTCTAACGCCATGTTTTTAAGCCTAAGTTTAGAAATATGAAAATTATCGTCGTATTCTCGAGACGGGAGTCTCGCGGCTGCGCAGTTAGTTCCTATAAGTTACATTGGTCCCCTGGGAGGTGTTGGTGCCCCCCACGGGGTTGTTCAGGAGGTGTTTTGGGTTTTCACCCTCTAACGCCATGTTTTTAAGCCTAAGTCTACAAATATGTAAATTATCATCGTATTCTCAAACCGGGAGTCTCGCGGCCGCGTGACCAGTTCCTACGAGTTACATTGGTCCCGTGGGAGGTGTTGGTGCCACCCACGGGGACGTTTGGGGGATGTTTCGAGTTTTCACCCTCTAACGCCATGTTTTTAAGCGTCAGTCTATAAATATGCAAATTATCATCGTATTCTCAAACAGGGAGACCTGCGGCTGCGGGGTCAGTTCCAACGAGTTACATTGATCCCGTGGAAGGTGTTGGTGCCACCCACGGGGTCATTCGGGGGTTATTTCGAGTTTTCATCCTCTAATGCCATGTTTTCCTTAAGTCTAGAAATATTCAAATTATCGTTGTATTCTCAAACCGGGAGTCTCGCGGCTACGCGGTCAGTTCTTACGAGTTACATTGGTCCCGTGGGAGGTGTTGGTGCCACCCATGGGGCCGTTCGGGGGCTGTTTTGGGTTTTCACCCTCTAACGTCATGTTATTAAGCATAAGTCTAGAAATATGCTAATTACCGTAGTATTCTCAAACCGAGAGTCCCACGATCGCGTGGTCAGTTCCTACGAGTTACATTGGTCCCGTGCGAGGTGTTGGTGCTACCCACGGGGACGTTCGGGGGCTGTTTCGAGTTTTCATCCTCAAACGCCATGTTCTTAAGCCTAAGTCAAGAAATATGCAAATTACCGTCGTATTCTCACACTGGGAGTCCCGCAATTGCGGGGTCCGTTCCTAGGAGTTACATTGGTCCCGTAGGAAGTGTTCGTGCCACCCACGGGACCGTTCGGAGGCTGTTTCGAGTTTTCATCCTTTAACGCATTATTTTTAAGAAAAAGCCTAGAAATATACAAATTATCATCGTATTCTCAAACCGAGAGACCCGCGGGTGCGGGGTCTGTTACCACGAGTTACATTGGTCCAGTGAGAGGTGTTAGTGACACCCACGGGGCCGTTCGGGGGTTGTTTCGAGTTTTCACCCTTCGACGCCATGTTTTTCTTAAGTATAGAAATATGCAAATTATCGTCGTATTCTCAAATCGGGAGTCTCGCGGCTGCGCGGTCAGTTCCTATGAGTTACATTGGTCCCGTGGGAGGTATTAGAGCCACCCTAGGGGTGTTCGGGGGATGTTTCGAGTTTTCACCCTCTAACGCCATGTTTTTTAAGCGTAAGTCTAGAAATATGCAAATTATCATCGTATTCTCAAACAGGGAGAACCGTGGGTGCGGTGCCAATTCATATGAGTTACATTGGTCCCGTGGAAGGTGTTGGTTCCACCCACGGGGATGTTCGGGGGTTGTTTCAAGTTTTCACCCTCTAACGCCATGTTTTGCTTAAGTCTAGAAATATGCAAATTATCGTCGTATTCTCAAATCGGGAGTCTCGCGACTGCGCAATCAGTTCCTACGAGTTATATTGGTACCGTGGGAGGTGTTGGTGCCACCCATGTGGCTGTTCGGGGGCTGTTTTTGGTTTTCACCCTCTAACGCCATATTTTTAACCCTAAGTCTAGGAATATGCAAATTACAGTCGTATTCTCAAACCGAGAGTCCCACGGCTGCGTGTTCAGTTCCTACGAGTTACATTGGTCCCGTGGGAGGTGTCGGTGCAACCCACGGGGCCGTTCTGGGGCAGTTTCGAGTTTTCACCCTCTAACGCAAGGTTTTTAAGCCGAAGTCTAGAGACATGCAAATTACCCTCGTATTCTCAAACCGGGAGTCCCGCGGCTCTGGGATCCGTTCCTACGAGTTACACTAGTCCCGTGGGAGGTGTTGGTGCCACCCACGGAGCCGTTCTGGGTTTGTTTCAAATTTTCACCCTCTAACGCCATGTTTGGCTTTAGTCTAGAAATATGCAAATTATCATCGTATTCTCAAACCGAGAGTCTTGCGGCAGCGCGGTCATTTCCTACAAGTTCCATTGGTCCCGTGGGGGGTTTTGGTGCCACCCACGAGGCCATTAGGGGGCTGTTTTGGATTTTCACCCTCTAACACCATGTTTTTAATCCTAAGTCTAGAAATATGGAAATTACAGTCGTATTTTCAAACCGAAAGTCCCACGGCTGCGAGGTCAGTTCCTACGAGTTTCATTGGTCCCGTGGGAAGTGTTGGTACCACCCACCAGGCTGTTCGGGGGTTGCTTCGAGTTTTCACCCTCTAACGCCATGTTTTTAAGCCTAAGTCTAGAAATATGCAAATTATCGACCTATTTTCAAACCAAAGACCCGCGGCTGCGGGGTCACTTCCTACGTGTTACACTGGACCTGTGCGAGGTATTGGTGCCACCCACAGGGCCGTTCGGGGGCAGTTTTGAGTTTTCACCCTCTAACGCCATGTTTTTAAGCCTAAGTCTAGAAATATGTAAATTATCGACGTATTCTCAAACCAAAGACCCACTGCTGCGGGGTCAATTCCTACGAGTTACATTGGTCCCGTGGGAGGTGTTAGTGCCACCCACGGGGTCATTCGGGGCTTGTTTCGAGTTTTCACCGTCTAACGCCTTGTTCTGCTTAAGTCTAAAAATATGCATATTATCGTCGTATTCTCAAACCGAGAGACCCGCGGATGCGGGGTCAGTTCTTATGAGTTACATTGGTCCCGTGGGAGGTGTTGGTGCCACCCACGGGGCCGTTCGGGGGTTGTTTTGGGTTTTCACCCTCTAACGCCATGTTTTAAGCCTAAGTCTAGAAATATGCAAATTACCATCATATTCTCAAATCGGGAGACCCGGGGCTGCGGGGTCAGTTTCTATGAGTTACATTGGTCCTGTGGGAGGTGTTGGTACCACCCACGGGGCTGTTCGGGGGTTGTTTCAAGTTTTCACCCTCTAACGCCATGTTTTGCTTAAGTCTAGAAATATGAAAATTATCGTCATATTCTCAAACTGAGAGACCCACGATTGCGCGGTCTGTTCCTACGAGTTACATTGGTCCCGTGGGAGGTGTTGGTGCCACCCACGTGACCGTTCGGGGGCTGTTTTTGGTTTTCACCCTCTAATGCATGTTTTTAACCCTAAGTCTAGAAATATGCAAATTACAGTCGTATTCTCAAACTGGGGGTCCCACGGCTGCGTGTTCAGTTCCTACGAGTTACATTGGTCCCGTGGGAGGTGTCGGTGCAACCCACGGGGCTGTTTGGGGGCAGTTTTCAGTTTTCACCCTCTAACGCAATGTTTTTAACCCGAAGTCTGGAAACATGCAAATTACTGTCATATTCTCAAATCGGGAGTCTCACGGCTGCGGGGTCCATTCTTACGAGTTATATTGGTCCCGTAGGAGGTGTTGGTGCCACCTACGGGGCCGTTCGGGGGATGTTTCGAGTTTTCACCCTCTAACGCCATGTTTTTAAGCCTAAGTCTAGAAATATGTAAATTATCGACGTATTCTCAAACCAAAGACCCACTGCTGCGGGGTCAATTCCTACGAGTTACATTGGTCCCGTGGGAGGTGTTAGTGCCACCCACGGGGTCGTTCGGGGCTTGTTTCGAGTTTTCACCACTAGCGCCATGTTTTTAAGCCTAAGTCTAGACATACGAAAATTATCATCGTATTCTCAAATCGACAGTCCCGCGACTGCGCGATAAGTTCCTACGAGTTACATTGGTTCCGTGGGAGGTGTTTGTGGCACCCACGGGGCCGTTCGGGGGGTTATTTTAGGTTTTCATCCTCCAACGCCATGTTTTTTAACTTAAGTCTACAAATATGCAAATTATCGTCGTATTCTCAAACCGAGAGTGCCGCGGCTGCGTGGTCAGTTCCTTCGAGTTACATTGGTCCCGTGGGAGGTGTTGGTGCCTGCCACGGGCCCGTTCGGGAGATGTTTCGAGTTTTACCCACTAACGCCATATTTTTGTGCCTAAGTCTAAAAATAAGCAAATTATCATCATATTCTCAAATCGGGAGACCCGCAGCTGCGGGGTCAGTTCCTACGAGTTACATTGGTCCCGTGGGAGGTGTTGATGCCACCCACGGAGTCGTTCGGGGGCTGTTTTTTGTTTTCTACCTCTAACGCCATGTTTTTAAGCCTAAGTCTAGAAATATGCAAATTATCATCGTATTCTGGGGACGGGAGTCTCGCGGCTGCGCGATCAGTTCCTACGAGTTACATTGGTCCCGTGGAAGGTGTTGATGCCCCCCACGGGGCTGTTCAGGAGGTGTTTTGGGTTTTCACCCTCTAACGCCATGTTTTTAAGCCTAAGTCTACAAATATGAAAATTATCGTCGTATTCTCAAACCGGTGGTCTCGCAGTCACGTGTCCAGTTCCTACGAGTTACATTGGTCCCGTGGGAGGTGTTATTGCCACCCACGAGGCCGTTCGATGGATGTTTTGAGTTTTCACCCTCTAACGCCATGCTTTTAAGCGTCCGTCGATAAATATGCAAATTAGCATCGTATTCTCAAACCGGGAGTCCCGCGGCTGCGTGGTCAGTTCCTTCGAGTTACATTGGTCCCGTGGGAGGTGTTGGTGCCTCCCACGGGCCCGTTCGGGGGCTGTTTCGGGTTTTATCCACTTACGCTATATTTTTGTGCCTAAATCTAGAAATATGCAAATTATCGTCGTATTCTCAGACCGGGAGTCTCGCGGCTGCGGGGTCAGTTCTTACGAATTACATTGGTCCTGTGGGAGGTGTTGGTGCCACCCACGGAGCCGTTCGGGGACTGTTTTTGGTTTTTTACCTCTAACGCCATGTTTTTAAGCCTAAGTCTAGAAATATGTAAATTATCATCGTATTCTCAAATCGAGAGTCCTGCGACTGCGTGGTCAGTTCCTACAAGTTACATTGGTCCCGTGCAAGGTGTTGGTGCTACCCACGGGGACGTTCGGGGGCTGTTTCGAGTTTTCATCCTCTAACGCCATGTTCTTAAGCCTAAGACTAGAAATATGCAAATTTCCATCGTATTCTCACACCGGTAGTCCTGCGGTTGCGGGGTCCATTCCTAGGAGTTACATTGGTCCCGTAGGAGGTGTTGGTGCCACCCACGGGACCGTTTGGGGGATGTTTCGAGCTTTCATCTTCTAACGCATTGTTTTTAAGCCTAAGCCTAGAAATATACAAATTATCATCGTATTCTCAAACCGAGAGACCCGCGGCTGCGGGGTCAGTTGCCACGAGTTACATTGGTCCTTTGAGAGGTGTTAGTGACTCCCACGGGGACGTTCGGGGGTTGTTTCGAGTTTTCACCCTCTGATGCCATGTTTTGCTTAAGTCTAGAAATATGCAAATTATCGCCGTATTCTCAAACGGGGAGTCTCGCGGCTGCGCGGTCAGTTCCTATGAGTTACATTGGTCCCTAGGAGGTATTGATGCCACCCTAGGGTCATTCGGGGGCTGTTTCGAGTTTTCACCCTCTAACGCCATCTTTTTAAGTGTATGTCTATAAATATGCAAATTATCATCGTATTCTCAAACAGGGAGAACCACGGGTGCGGTCCCAATTCCTATGAGTTACATCCTCTAACGCATTATTTTTAAGCCTAAGTCTAGAAATATGCAAATTACTGTCATATTCTCAAACCGGGAGACCCGCGGTTGCGGAGTCAGTTCCTACGAGTTACATTGGTGCCGTGGGAGGTGTTGGTACCACCCACTGGGCCGTTCGGGGGTTGTTTCGAGTTTTCACCCTCTAACGCCATGTTTTGCTTAAGTCTAGAAATATGCGAATTGTTATCGTATTCTCAAACCGGGAGTGTCGCGGTGGCGCGGTCAGTTCCGATGAGTTACATTGGTCCCGTGGGAGGTGTTGGTGTCACCCACGGGGCCGTTCAGGGGCTGTTTTGGGTTTTCACCCTCTAACGCCATGTTTTTAAGACAAAGTCTTGAAATATACAAATTACCGTCGTATTCTCAAACTGGGAGTCCCGTGGTTGCGTGGTCAGTTTCAACGAGATACATTGGTCCCGTGGGACGCGTTGGTACCACCCACGGGGCAGTTCGGGGTCTGTTTCGAGTTTTCACCCTCTAACTCCATGTTTTTAATCGTAAGTCTAGAAATATACAAATAATCATCGTGTTCTCAAACAGGGAGACCCGCGATTGCGGGATCAGTTCCTACGAGTTACATTGGTCCCGTGGAAGGTGTTGGTACCACCCACGGGGCCGTTCGGGGTTGCTTCGAGTTTTCACCCTCTAACGCCATATTTTGCTTATGTGTAGAAATATGCAAATTTTCATCGTATTCTCAAACCGAGAGTCATGGTGCTGCGCGATCAGTTCTTACGAGTTGCATTGGTCCCGTGGGAGGTATTGGTGCCACCCACAGGGACGTTCGGGGGCTATTTTGGGTTTTCACCCTCTAACGCCATATTTTTAAGCCTAAGTCTAGAAATATGCAAATTATCATCGTATTCTCAAATCGGGAGTCTCACGGCTGCGTGACTAATTCCTACGAGTTACATAGGTCCCGTGGGAGGTATTGGTGCCACCCACGGGGCCGTTCGGGGGCTGTTTCGAGTTTTCACCCTCTAAAGTCATATTTTTAAGCCTAAGTCTTTAAATATGAAAATTACCGTATTACTCTCAAACCGGGAGACCCGCGGCTGCGAGGTCAGTTCCTACGAGTTACGTTGGTCCCGTGGTAGGTGTTGGTGCCACCCACAGGGCCGTTCGGGGGGTTGTTTCGAGTTTTCACCCTCTAACGCCATGTTTTGTTTAAGTCTATAAATATGCAAATTATTGTCATATTCTCAAACCGAGAGTCTCGCGGCTACGGGGACAGTTCCTACGAGTTACATTGGTCCCGTGAAAGGTGTTGGTACCACCCACGGGGACATTCGGGGGATGTTTTAGGTTTTCACCCTCTAACGACATGTTTTGCTTAAGTCTAGAATTATGTAAAATATCGTTGTATTTTCAAATCGGGAGTCACACGGCTGCGCGGTCCACTCCTACGAGTTATATTGGTCCCATGGGAGGTGTTGGTTCTACCCACGGGACCGTTCGGGGGCTGTTTTGGGTTTTCACCCTCTAACGCCATGTTTTTAAGTCTAAGTCTAGAAATATTTAAATTACCGTCGTATTCTCAAACCGGGAGTCCCGCGGCTGCGTGGTCAGTTCCTAAGAGTTACATTGGTCCCATGGGAGGTGTTGGTGCCACCCACGGGGTCGTTCGGGGGCTATTTTGGGTTTTCACCCTATAACGCCATGTTTTTAAGCCTAAGTCTAGAAATATGCAAATTACCGTCGTATTATCAAACCGGGAGACCCGCGAGTGCGGGTTCAGTTCCTACGAGTTACATTGGTCCCATGGGAGGTGTTGGTACCACCCTTGGGGCCGTTCGGGGGTTGTTTCGAGTTTTCACCCTCTAACGCCATGTTTTGCTTAAGTCTAGAAATATGCAAATTATGATCGTATTCACTAACCAGGAGTCTCGTGGATGCGCGGTCAGTTCCTACGAGTTACATTGGTCCCGTGGGAGGTGTTGGTGCCACCAATGGGGTCGTTCGGGGGCTGTTTAGGGTTTTAATCCTCTAACGCCATGTTTTTAAGCCTAAGTCTAGAAATATGCAAATTATCATCGTATTCGCTAACCGGGAGTCTCGTGGATGCGCGGTCAGTTCCTACGAGTTACATTGGTCCCGTGGGAGGTGTTGGTGCCACCAACGGGGTCATTCGGGGGCTGTTTAGCGTTTTAACCCTTTAATACCATGTTTTTAAGCTTAAGTCTAGAAATATACAAATTACCGTCGTATTCTCAAATCGGGAGTCCCGCGGCTACGTGGTCCGTTCTTACGAATTCCATTGGTTCCGTGGGAGTTGTTGGTGCAACCCACGGGGCCGTTTGGGGGATGTTTCGAGTTTTCACCCTCCAACGCCATGTTTTTAAGCCTAAGTCTAGAAATATGCAAATTATCGTCGTATTCTCAAACCGAGAGACCCGCGGCTGCGCAGTCAGTTCCTACGAGTTATGTTGGTCCCGTGGGAGGTGTTGGTGCCACCCACGTAGCCGTTTGGGGGCTGTATTGGGTTTTCACCCTCTAACGCCATGTTCTTAATCCTAAGTCTAGAAATATGCAAATTACCGTGGTATTCTCAAATCGGGAGTCCCGCGACTTCATGGTCAGTTTCTACGAGTTACAAGGGTCTCGTGAGCAGTGTCGGTGCCACCCACGGGGCCGTTCGGGGGAAGTTTCGAGTTTTCTCCCTCTAACGCAATGTTTTTAAGCCGAAGTCTAGAAACATGCAAATTACCGTCGTATTCTCAAACTGGGAGTCTTGCGATTGCGGGGTCCATTCCTACGAGTTATATTGGTCCCGCAGGAGGTGTTGGTGCCACCTACATGGCCGTTCAGGGGATGTTTCGAGTTTTCACCCTCTAATGCCATGTTTTTAAGCCTAAGTCTAGAAATTAGCAAAATATCGTCGTATTCTCAAACCGGGAGACCCGCGGCTGCTCGGTCAAGTCCTACGAGTTACACTGGTCCCGTTGGAGGTGTTGGTGCCACCCACGGGGACGTTCGGAGGTTGTTTCAAATTTTCACCCTCTAACGCCATGTTTGGCTTTAGTCTAGAAATATGCAAATTATCGTCGTATTCTCAAACCGAGAGTCTCACGGCTGAGCGGTAATTTCCTACGAGTTCCATTGGTCCCGTGGGAGGTTTTGGTGCCACCCACGAGGCAGTTAGGGGGGCTATTTTGGGTTTTCACCCTCTAACGCCATATTTTTAATCCTAAGTCTAGAAATATGCAAATTACTGTCGTATTCTCAAACCGGGAGTCCCACGACTGCGAGGTCAGTTCCTACGAGTTACATTGGTCCCATGGGAAGTGTTGGTGCCACCCACCGGGCTGTTCGGGGGCTGTTTTGAGTTTTCACTCTCTAACGCCATGTTTTTAAGCCTATGTCTAGAAATATGCAAATTATCGGCATATTCTCAAACCAAAGACCCGCGGCTGCGGGGTCACTTCCTACGAGTTACATTGGTCCCGTGGGAGGTGTTGGTGTCACCCACGGGGCCCTTCGGGGCTTGTTTCGAGTTTTCACCGTCTAACACCTTGTTTTTGATAAAGTCTAAAAATATGCATATTATCATCGTATTCTCAAACCGGGAGACCCACGACTGCGGGGTCAGTTCCTACGAGTTACATTGGTCCCGTGAGAGGTGTTGGTGCCACCCACGGGGCCGTTCGGGGGTTATTTTGTGTTTTTACCCTCCAACGCCATGTTTTTAAGCCTAAGTCTAGAAATATGCAAATTATCATCGTATTCTCAAACCGGGAGACCCGTGGCTGCGGGGTCAGTTCCTACAACTTACATTGGTCCTGTGGGAGGTGTTTGTTCCACCCACGGGGCTGTTCGGGGGTTGTTTCAAGTTTTCACCCTCTAACGCCATATTTTGCTTAAGTCTAGAAATAGGCAAATTATCGTCGTATTCTCAAACCGAGAGATCCGCGGCTGCGGGGTCAGTTCTTACGAGTTACATTGGTCCCGTGGGAGGTGTTGGTGCCACCCACGGGGTCATTCGGGTTTTTTTCCGAGTTTTCACCCTCTAACGCCATGTTTTGCTTTAGTCTTGAAATATGCAAATTATCGTCGTATTCTTAAACCGAGAGTCTCGCGGCTGCGCGGTCAGTTCCTACGAGTTCCATTAGTCTCGTGGGAGGTGTTGCCGCCACCCCCGGGGACGTTTGGGGATATTTTGGGTTTTCACCCTCTAACGCCATGTTTTTAAGCCTAAGTCTAAAAATATACAAATTATCGTTGTATTATCAACCCGGGAGTCCCGTGGCTGCCAGGTCAGTTTCTACGAGTTACATTGGTCCCGTGGGAGGTGTCGATGCAACCCACGGGGTCGTTCGGGGGCAGTTTTGAGTTTTCACCCTCTAACGCAATGTTTTTAAGCCGACGTCTAGAAACATGAAAATTACCATGGTATTCTCAAACCAGAAATCTCGCGGCTGCGGGGTCTGTTCCTACAAGTTATATTGGTCCCGTGAGAGGTGTTGGTGCCACCTACAGGCCGTTCAGGGGATGTTTCGAGTTTTCACCCTCTAATGCTATGTTTTTAAGCCTAAGTCTAGAAATAATCAAATTATCATCGTATTCTCATACCGGGAAACCCGCGGCTGCGCGGTCAAGTCCTACGAGTTACACTGGTCCCGTAGGAGGTGTTGGTGCCACCCACGGGACCATTCGGGGGTTGTTTCAAATTTTCACCCCCTAACGCCATGTTTGGCTTTAATCTAGAAATATGAAAATTATCATTGTATTCTCAAACCATGAGTCTCGTGGCTGAGCGGTCATTTCCTTCGAGTTCCATTAGTCCCGTGGGAGGTTTTGGCACCACCCACGAGGCCGTTAGGGGGGCTGTTTTGGGTTTTCACCCTCTAATGTCATGTTTTTAATCCTAAGTCTAGAAATATGAAAATTACTGTTGTATTCTCAAACCGGGAGTCCCGCAGCTGCGAGGTCAGTTCCTACGAGTTACATTGGTCCCGTGGGAAGTGTTGGTGCCACCCACCGCGCCGTTCGGGGGCTGTTTCGAGTTTTCACCCTCTAACGCCATGCTTTTAAGCATAAGTCTAGAAATATGCAAATTATCGACGTATTCTCAAACCAAAGAGCTGCGACTGCGGGGTCAGTTCCTACGAGATACAATGGTCCCGTGGGAGGTGTTGGTGCCACCCACGGGGCCGTTCGGGGTTTGTTTCGAGTTTTCACCGTCTAACGCCTTGTTTTGCTTAAGTCTAAAAATATGCATATTATCATCTTATTCTCAAACCTAGAGACCCGCGGCAGCGGGGTCAGTTCTTACGAGTTACATTGGTCCCGTGGGAGGTGTTGGTGCCACCCACGGGGGCGTTTGGGGGCTATTTTGGGATTACACCCTCTAATGCCATATTTTTAAGCCTAAGTCTAGAAATATGCAAATTGTTATCGTATTCTCAAATAGGGAGTGTAATACGGTAATTTGTATATTTCAAGACTTAGGCTTAAAAACATGACCTTAAAGGGTGAAAACTCGAAACAGCCCCCGAACGACCACGTGGGTGGCACCAACACCTCCCACCGGACCAACGTAACTCGTAGGAACTGACCTCGCAGCCGCGGGTCTCCCGGTTTGAGAGTAATATGATAATTTGCATATTTAAAGACTTAGGCTTAAAAACATGACGTTAGAGGGTGAAAACTCGAAACATCCCCCGAACGGCCCCGTGGGTGGCACCAACACCTCCCACGGGACCAACATAACTCGTAGGAACTGACCTCGCAGCCGCGGGAATCCCGGTTTGAGAGTAATACGGTAATTTGTATATTTCAAGACTTAGGCTTAAAAATATGACCTTAAAGGGTGAAAACTCGAAATAGCCCCCGAACGGCCCCGTGGGTGGCACCAACACCTCCCACGGGACCAATGTAACTCGTAGGAACTGACCCCGCAGCCGCGAGACTCCCGGTTTGAGAGTATGACGGTAATTTGATTATTTTTAGACTTAGGCTTAAAAACATGACGTTAGAGGGTGAAAACTCGAAACAGGCCCCGAACGTCCCCGTGGGTGGTACCAACACCTCCCACGGGACCAACGTAACTCGTAGGAACTGACCGCGCAGCCGCGGGTCTCCCGGTTTGAGAATACGACCGTAATTTGAATATTTCTACACTTAAGCAAAACAAGGCGTTAAAGGGTGAAAACTCGAAACAGCCCCCGAACGGCCCCGTGGGTGGCACCAACACCTCCCACGGGACCAACATAACTCGTAGGAACTGACCCCGCAGCCGCGGGAGTCCCGGTTTGAGAGTAATACGGTAATTTTTATATTTCAAGACTTAGGCTTAAAAACATGACCTTAAAGGGTGAAAACTCGAAACAGCCCCCGAACGGCCACGTGGGTGGCACCAACACCTCCCACGGGACCAACGTAACTCGTAAGAACTGACCCTGCAGCCGCGGGTCTCCCGGTTTGAGAATACGACCATAATTTGCCAATTTCTACACTTAAGCAAAACATGGGGTTAAAGGGTGAAAACTCGAAACAGCCCCCGAACGGCCCCGTGGGTGGCACCAACACCTCCCACGGGACCAACATAACTCGTAGGAACTGACCCCGCAGCCGCGGGAATCCCGGTTTGAGAGTAATACGGTAATTTGAATATTTCAAGACTTAGGCTTAAAAACATGACGTTAGAGGGTGAAAACTCGAAACAGCCCCCGAACGGCCCCGTGGGTGGCACCAACACCTCCCACGGGACCAACATAACTCGTAGGAACTGACCCCGCAGCCGCGGGTCTCTCGGTTTGAGAGTAATACGGTAATTTGCATATTTAAAGACTTAGGCTTAAAAACATGACGTTAGAGGGTGAAAACTCGAAACAGCCCCCGAACGGCCCCGTGGGTGGCACCAACACCTCCCACGGGACCAACGTAACTCGTAGGAACTGACCCCGCAGTCGCGGGACTCCCGGTTTGAGAGTACGACGGTAATTTGCTTATTTCTAGAATTAGGCTTAAAAACATGACGTTAGAGGGTGAAAACTCGAAACAGGCCCCGAACGGTTCCTGTGGGTGGCACCAACACCTCTCAAAACGACGGTAATTTTCATATTTCTACTTGGTTAGTGATAAATTTAACTCATATGCAATTTTTCAGCTTGATTAACTTTTTTGTAAAAATACTTGGTTACTGATATTTTTGTTTTTTGTATCCTATCATTTGTAGGATTTTTGCACGTGGATCAAATGAAGGAGGCAATGGTTTACAACATGATGATTATTTATATGTTATGGACATTCAGGATAATGTTTTTTATTTGTTATAGCCGTGCAGGCTTTTATTGTTTAGTTTTATGGCCGTGCGGGCTTTTATAATTTGATTGTTGAATTTTATAGCCGTGCGGGCTTTATAATAAACAGGTTTTTCATTTACAGGTTTTGGAATGTCAAGAAAATAGAGGAAACTCTGCCCAATTTTTTTTTGGTCTGTGAATTATTAAGACGTGTAATATTTTTAAGTTTGTATATATATTTGCTTATTAACAACATTCTCAATTCGCAATTTGTGATTTTTTTTATTGTTTTACCTATAATAAATATTTGTAACACCTCGTAGCAACCGATGGTGCACTCACAGAACCCCCAATTTTAGGATTGGACAAAAAAAAATACATTTATTTTAAACTATAGATAAATATGGTCATGGACTTTGTCCATGACCATTTTTTTTTTTGTCGCGCTTAAAAATGGTCGCGGCCAATGTCCGCGACCATTTTTTTTATTTTTTGTCACGGTTATGGGTCGCGGACTAGGGCCGCAACCAATTTTTTTCATTTTTTTTTGTCACGCACGTGGGTCGCGGCCAAAGTCCGCGACCAATTTGTCACAGTTGTGGGTCACGGATAAGGGCCGCGACTTAATTTTTTTTGTCACGGACGGGGGTCGCGGACTTTGTCCGCGACCAATTTGTCATGGTTGTGGGTCAGGGATAAGGGCCGCGACCAATTTTTTTTAATTTTTTTTGTCACGGACGGGGGTCGCGGACTTTGGCCGCGACCAATTTGTCACGATTGTGGGTCACGGATAAGGGCCGCGACCCGTCACGGCATGGGTCACGGCCAAAGTCCGCGACCATCTGTCGTGACCCCTCTTGGCCGTGACCATTTTTTGGTCACGGACTTGGGCCGCGACCCACGAAAATGGTCACCCCAGAAATGGTTACGGCCAAAGTCCGCGACCCACAGTTTTGGTCAGGGATTTTGGCCGTGACCAATCGCCAGTTTTGGTGTAGTGTTGTCGTATTCTGAAACCGAAAGTCCCGCAGTTGGGTGGCCAGTTCCTACGAGTTACATTGGTCCCGCGGGAGGTGTTGGTGCCAACCACGGGGCCGTTCGAGGGATGTTTCGATTATTCATTCTTTAACGCCATGTGTTGCTTTTGTCTAAAAATATGCAAATTATCGTCGTATTCTCAAACCGGGAGTCTCGCGGCGGCGTGGTCAGTTCCTATGAATTCCATTGGTCCCATGGGAGGTGTTGGTGCCACCCACGAGGCCGCTAGGGGGGCTGTTTTGGGTTTTCACCCTCTAACGCCATGTTTTTAAACCTAAGTCTAGTATGAAAATTGCCATAGTATTCTCTAATCGGGAGTCCCGCGGCTGTGAGGTCAATTCCTACGAGTTACATTGGTCCCATGGGACGTGTTGGTGCCACCCACGGGGCCGTTCGGGGTCTGTTTCGAGTTTTCACCCTCTAACGTATTGTTTTTAAGCCTAAGTCTAGAAATATACAAATTATCGTCGTATTCTCAAACCGAGAGACCCGCGGCTACGGGGTCAGTTGCTATGAGTTACATTGGTCCCATGGGAGGTGTTGGTGCCACCCACGGGGCCGTTCGAGGGTTGTTTTGAGTTTTCACCCTCTAACGCCATGTTTTGCTTAAGTATAGAAATATGCCAATTATCGTCATATTCTCGGAGTCTCGTGGCAACGCGGTCAGTTCCTATGAGTTACATTGGTCCCGTGGGAGGTGTTCGTGCCACCCACGGGGCCGTTGGGGTTGTTTTGGATTTTCACCCACTAACGCCATGCTATTAAGCCTAAGTCTAGAAATGTATAAATTACAGTCGTATTCTCAAACCGAGAGACCCGCGGCTGCGGGGTAAGTTCCTATGAGTTACATTGGTGCCGTGGGAGGTGTTGGTACCACCCAGGGGCCGTTCAGGGGTTGTTTTGTATTTTCACCCTCTAACGCCATGTTTTGCTTAGGTCTAGAAATATGCAAATTATCATCGTATTCTCAAACCGGGAGTCTCGCGACAATGCGGTCAGTTCCTATGTGTTACATTTGTCCCGTGGGAGGTGTTGGTGCCACCCACGGGGCCGTTCGGGGCTATTTTGGGTTTTCACCCTCTAACGCCATGTTTTTAAGCCTAAGTTAAGAAATATACAAATTATCATCGTATTCTCAAACCGGGAGTCCCGTGGCTGCGTGGTCAGTTTTACGAGTTACATTGGTCCTGTGGGATGTGTTGGTGCCACCCACGGGGAAGTTCGGGGTCTGTTTCGAGTTTTCACCCACTAACTCCATGTTTTTAACCGTAAGTCTAGAATTATATAAATTATCATCGTGTTCTCAAAAAGGGAGACCCGCAGCTGCGAGATCAGTTCCTACGAGTTACATTGGTCCCGTGGAAGGTGTTGGTACCACCCACGGGGCCGTTCGGGGGTTGCTTCGAGTTTTCACCCTCTAACGCCATATTTTGCTTAAGTGTAGAAATATGTAAATTTTCATCGTATTCTCGAATCGGGTGTCTTGCGACTGTGCGGTCAGTTCTTACGAGTCACATTGGTCCCGTGGGAGGTGTTGGTGCAACCCACGGGGACGTTCTGGGGCTATTTTGGATTTTCACCCTCGAACGCCATATTTTTAAGCCTATGTCTAGAAATATACAAATTATCATCGTATTCTAAAACCGAGAGTCTCACGGCTGCGTGACCAGTTCCTACGAATTACATAGGTCCCGTGGGAGGTATTGGTGCCACCCACGGGGTCGTTCGGGGGCTGGTTCGAGTTTTCACCCTCTAACGCCATGTTTTTAAGCATAATTCTAACAATATGCAAATTATCGTAGTATTCTAAAATAGGGAGACCCGGGGTTGCGGGGTCAGTTCTTACGAGTTACATTGGTCCCGTGGTAGGTGTTGGTGCCACCCACGGGGCCGTTCGAGGGTTGATTCGAGTTTTCACCCTCAAACGCCATGTTTTGCTTAAGTCTATAAATATGCAAATTATCTTTATATTCTCAAACCGAGAGCCTCGTGACTGCAGGGACAGTTTCTATGAGTTACATTGGTCCCTAGGAAGGTGTTGGTACAACCCACGGTGCCATTCGGGGGCTGTTTTGGGTTTTCACCCTCTAACGCCATATTTTTAAGCCTAAGTGTAGAAATATGCAAATTACCGTCGTATTCTCAAACCGGGAGTCCCGCGACTGCGTTCTCAGTTCCTGCGAGTTACATTGGTCCCGTGGGAGGTATTGGTGCCACCCACGGGACCGTTCGGGGGATGTTTTGGGTTTTCACCCTCTAATGCCATGTTTTTAAGCCTAAGTCTAAAAATATGCAAATTACCATCGTATTCTCAAATTGGGAGTCACGCGGCTGCATGGTTAGTTCCTACGAGTTACATTGGTCCCGTGGGTGGTGTTAGTACCTCCCACGGGGTCGTTCGGGGGCCCATTTAGGTTTTCCCCAGTAACGCCATGTTTTAATGCCTAAGTCTAGAAATATGCAAATTATCATCGTATTCTCAAACCGAGAGTCTCGCAGCTGCGCAGTCAGTTCCTACGAGTAGCATTGGTCCCGTGGGAGGTGTTGGTGCGACCCACGGGGCCGATCGGGGGCTATTTTGAGTTTTCACCCTCTAACTCCATGTTTTGAAGCCTAAGTCTAGAAATATGTAAATTATCGTCGTACTCTCAAACCGGTAGTCCCGCGGCTGCGTTGCCAGTTCCTACGAGTTACATTGGTCCCGTGGGAGGTGTTGGTGCCGCCCACGGGGCCGTTCGGGGGATATTTCGAGTTTTCACCCACTAACACCATATTTTTAACCCTAAGTCTAAAAATATGCAAATTATCCTCGTATTATCAAGCCGGGAGACCCGCGGCTGCGGGGTCAGTTCCTACGCATTACTTTAATCCCGTGGGAGGTGTTGGTGCCACCCACGGGATTGTTCGGGGCAGTTTCGGGTTTTCCTCACTAACGCCATATTTTTATACCTAAGTCTATAAATATGCAAATTATCGTCGTATTCTCAAACTGGGAGACCCGCGGCTGCGGGGTCAGTTCCTACGAGTTACACTGGTCCCGCGGGAGGTGTTGGTGCCACCCACGGGGTCGTTCGGGGGCTGTTTTGGATTTTCTCCCTCTAACGCCATGTTTTTAAGCCTAAGTCTAGAAATATGCAAATTATCGTCATATTCTCAAACCGGGAGAGCCGCGGCTGCGGGTTCAGTTCCTTTGAGTTACATTGGTCTCGTGAGAGGTGTAGGTACCACCCACGGGGCCGTTCGGGGGTTGTTTTGGGGTTTCACCCTCTAACGCCATGTTTTTAAGCTTAAGTCTAGAAATATGCAAATTACTGTCGTATTCTCAAATCGGGAGTACCGCGACTGCGTGGTTCGTTCCTACGAGTTACATTGGTCCCTTGGGATGTGTTGGTGCCACCCACGGGGCAGTTCGGGGGCTATTTCGAGATTTCACCCTCTAACTCCATATTTTTAATCGTAAGTCTAGAAATATGCAAATTATCATCGTATTCTCAAACAGGGAGACCCGCGGCTTCGGGGTCAGTTGCCACGAGTTACATTGGTCCCGTGAGAGGTGTTAGTGACACCCACAGGGTCGTTCGGGGGTTGTTTCGAGTTTTCACCCTCTCACGCCATGTTTTGCTTAAGTCTAGAAATATGCATATTATCGTCATATTTTCAAACCAGGAGTCTCGCGGCTGCACGGTCAGTTCCTACGAGTTCCATTAGTCCCGTGGGAGGTGTCGGTGCCACCTACGAGGCCGTTAGGGGGACTGTTTTGGGTTTTCACCCTCTAACGCCATATTTTTAAGCCTAACTCTAGAAATATATAATTTACCATCGTATTCTCAAACCGGGAGTCCCGTGGCTGCCAGGTCAATTCCTATGAGTTACATTAGTCCAGTGGAAGGTGTTGGTGCCACCCACGGGGCCGTTTGGGGGCTGTTTCGAGTTTTCATCCTTTAACGCCATGTTTTTAAGCCTAAGTCTAGAAATATGAAAATTATCGTCATATTCTCAAACCAAAGACCCGCGGTTGGGGGGTAAGTTCCTACGAGTTACATTGCTCCCGTGGGAGGTGTTGGTGCCACCCACGGGGCCGTTCGGGTTTTTTTCGAGTTTTCACCGTCTAACGCCATGTTTTACTTAAGTCTAGATATATGCAAATTATCATCGTTTTCACAAACAGAGAGACCCGCGGCTGCGGGGTCAGTTCTTACTAGTTATATTGGTCCCGTGGGAGGTGTTGGTGCCACCTACGGGGCCGTTCGGGGGTTTTATTCGGTTTTCACCCTCTAACGCCATGTTTTTAAGCCTTAGTCTAGAAATGTGAAAATTACCGTTGTATTCTCAAATCGGGAGACCCGCGGCTGCGAGGTCAGTTCCTACGAGTTACATTGGTCCTGTGGGAGGTGTTGGTGCCACCCATGCGGCCGTTCGGGGGCTGTTTCAAGTTTTCACCCTCTAACGCCTTGTTTTGCTTAAGTCTAGAAATACGCAAATTATCTTCGTATTCTCAAACAGGGAGACCCACGGCTGAGCGATCAGTTCCTATGAGTTACATTGGTCCCGTGGGAGGTGTTGATGCCACCCATGGGGCCGTTCGGGGGTTGTTTCGAGTTTTCACCCTCTAACGCCAAGTTTTGCTTTAGTTTGGAAATATGTAAATTATCGTCGTATTCTCAAATCGGGAGACTCGCGGCTGCGCGGTCATATCGTACGAGTTCCAATGGTCTTGCAGGAGGTGTTGGTGCCACCCATGAGGCCTTTAGGGGGGGCTGTTTTGGCTTTTGACTCTCAAAATCCATGTTTTTAAGCCTAAGTCTAGAAATATGCAAATTATCATTGTATTCGCTAACCGAGAGTCTCACGGATGCGCGGTCAGTTCCTTTGAGTTACATTGGTCCCGTGGGAGGTGGTGGTGCCACCCACGGGGCCGTTCGGGGGCTATTTCGAGTTTTCACCCTCTAACACATTATTTTTAAGCCTAAGTCTAAAAATATGCAAATTATCGTCGTATTCTCAAACTGAGAGACCCACTGCTACGGGGTCAGTTCCTACGATTTACATTGGTCCCGTGAGAGGTGTTGGTGCCACCCACAGGCCCGTTCGGGGGTTGTTTCGAGTTTTCACCGTCTAATGCCATGTATTGCTTAAGTCTAGAAATATGAAAATTATCGTCGTATTCTCAGAGTCTCGCGACTACGCGGTCAGTTTCTACGAGTTACATTGATCCCGTGGGAGGTGTTGGTGCCACCCACGGGGCCGTTGGGGGTTGTTTTGGATTTTCACCCTCTAACACCATGTTTTTAATCCTAAGTCTAAAAATATGCAAATTACTGTCGTTTTCTCAAACCGGGAGACCCTTGGATGCGTGGTCAATTCCTACGAGTTACATTGGTCCCGTGGGAGGTGTTGGTGCCACCCGCGGGGCAGTTCGGGGGCTGTTTCCAGTTTTCACTCTCTAACGCCATGTTTTTAAGCCTAAGTTTGGAAATATAAAAATTACCGTCGTATTCTCAAACTGGGAGCCCCGCGACTACGCGGCCAGTTCCTACTTGTTACATTGGTCCCGTAGGAGGTGTTGGTATCACCTACGGGACCGTTCGGGGGTTGTTTCGAGTTTTCACCCTCTAACGCCATGTTTTTCTTAAGTCTAAAAATATGCAAATTATCATCATATTCTCAAACCGAGAGTCTCACGTCTGCGTGGCCAGTTCTAACGAGTTACATTGGTCCCGTGGGAGGTGTTGGTGCCACCCACAGGGCCGTTCGGGGGATGTTTTGGGTTTTTACCCTCTAACGCCATGTTTTGCTTAAGTATATAAATATGCAAATTATCGTCATATTCTCAAATCGAGAGTCTCGTGGCAGCGCGATCAGTTCCTACGAGTTACATTAGTCCCATGGGAGGTGTTGGTGCCACCCACGGGGACGTTCGGGGGCTGTTTTGGGTTTTCACCCTCTAACGCCATGTTTTTAAGCCTAAGTCTAGAAATATACAAATTACCATCTTATTCTCAAACCGGGAGTCACACGGCTGCGCTGTCCATTCCTACGAGTTACATTGGTCCCGTGGGAGGTGTTAGTGCCACCCACAGGCCCGTTCGGGGGTTGTTTCGAGTTTTCACCCTCTAACGCCATATTTTTAAGCCTACGTCTAGAAATATACAAATTACCATCGTATTTTCAAACCGGGAGTCCCGCGGCAGCGGAGTCCATTCCTACGGATTACATTGGTCCCGTAGGAGGTGTTGGTGCCACCCACGGGGCCGTTCGGGGACTGTTTTGAGTTTTCACCTTCTAACGCCATGTTTTTAAGCCTAAGTCTTGAAATATGCAAATTATCGTCGTATTCTCAAATCGGGAGACCCGCGGCAGCGCGGTCAGCTCCTATGAGTTACATTGGTCTCGTGGGAGGTGTTGGTTCCTCCCCCGAGGGCGTTCGGAGGATGTTTCGGGTTTTCCCCACTAATGCCATGTTTTTATGCCTAAGTCTAGAAATATGCAAATTATCATCGTATTCTCAAACCGAGAGACTCGCGGTTGCGGGGTCAGTTCCTACGAGTTACATTGGTCCAGTGGGAGGTGTTGGTGCCACCCACGGGGGCGTTTAGGGATGTTTTGGGTTTTCACTCTCTAACGCCATATTTTTAAGCCTAAGTCTAGAAATATGCAAATTATCATCGTATTATCAACCCGGGAGTCTTGGGGATGCGTGGTCAGTTCGTACGAGCTACATTGATCCCGTAGGAGGTGTTGGTGCAACCCACGGGGCCGTTCGGGTGTTGTTTTGAGTTTTCACCCTCAATGCCATGTTTTTAAGCCTAAGTCTAAAAATTTGCAAATTACCGTCATATTCTTAAACCGGGAGTCCCTTGGCTGCTTGGTCGGTTCCTAAGACTTACATTGGTCCCGTGGGAGGTATTGGTGCCACCCACGAGGCTGTTCGGGTGTTGTTTTGAGTTTTCACCCTCTAACGCCATTTTTTTAAGCTTAAGTTTAAAAATATGCAAATTATCGTCGTATTCTCAAACCGGGAGACCCGCGGCTGCGGGGTCAGTTCCTACTAGTTACATTGGTCCCGTGGGAGGTGTTGGTGCCACCCACGGGGCCCTTCGGGGGCTTTTTCGAATTTTCACCCTCTAATGCTATGTTTTGCTTAAGTTCAGAACTATGCAAATTATCGTCATATTCTCAAATCGGGAGTCTCAAGGCTGCGCGGTCCATTCCTACGAGTTACATTGGTCCCGTGGGAGGTGTTTGTGCTACCCACGGGGCCGTTCAGCGACTATTTTGGATTTTCTTTCACCCTCTAACGTCATGTTTTTAAGCCTAAGTCTAAAAATATTCAAATTACCATCGTATTCTCAAACCGGGAGTCCCGCGGCTGCGTGATCAATTCCTACGAGTTACATTTGTCCTGTGAGAGGTGTTGGTGCCAACCACGGGGCCGTTCAGGGGATGTTTTGGGTTTTCACCCTCTAACGTCGTGTTTTTAAACTTAAGTCTAGAATTATGCAAATTTTCATCGAATTCTCAAACCGGGAGTCTCGCGGCTACATGATCAGTACCTACCAGTTACATTGGTCCCGTGGGAGGTGTTGGGGCCACCAACGGGTCGTTCGGGGGCTGTTTTGGGTTTTCACCATCTAACGCCACGTTTTTAAGCGTAAGTCAAGAAATATGCAAATTATCGTCGTTTTCTTAAGACGGTAATCTCGCGGCTGCGCGGTCAGTTCCTACGAGTTACATTGGTCCAGTGGGAAGTTCCGCGGCTGCGCGGTCAGTTCCTACGGGTTACATTGGTCCCTTGGGAGATGTTGGTGTCACCCTCGGGGCCGTTCGGGGGCAATTTTAGGTTTTCATCCTCTAACGCTGTATTTTTAATCCTTAGTTTAAAAATATGCAAATTACTGTCGTATTCTCAAACCGGGAGTCCCGCGGATTTGTGGTCAGTTCCTATGAGTTACATTGGTCTCGTGGGAGGTGTTGGTGCCTCCCACGGGGCCATTAGGAGGCTGTTTTGGGTTTTCCCCACTAACGCCATGTTTTTACGCCCAATTCTAGAAATATGCAAATTATCGTCGTATTCTCAAACCGAAAGTCTCGCGGATGCGCTGTCAGTTCTGACGAATTACATTGGTCCCTTGGGAGATGTTGGTGCCACCCACGGGGCCGTTTGGGGGTTGTTTTGAGTTTTCACCCTTTAACGCCATGTTTTTAAGACTAAGTTTAGAAATTTGTAAATTACCATCGTATACTCAAACCGGGAGTCCCGCGGCTACGTGGCCAGTTCCTACGAGTTACATTGGTCTCGTGGGAAGTATTGGTGCCACCCACGGGGCCGTTCGGGGGTTGTTTTGAATTTTCACGCTCTAACGCCATATTTTTAAGTCAAGGTCAAGAAATATGCAAATTATCGTCGTATTCTTCGAACTTGGAGACCCGCGGTTGTGGGGTTAGTTCCTACGAGTTACATTGGTCCCGTGGGAGGTGTTGGTGCCACCCATGGAGTCGTTCGGGGGATGTTTCGAGTTTTCACCCTCTAACGCCATATTTTTAAGCCTAAGTTTTGAAATTGCAAATTACCGCTGTATTCTCAAATCGGGAGTCCCGCGGCTGCGTGGTAGTTCCTACGAGTTACATTGGTCTCGTGGGATGTATTGGTGCCACCCACGGGGCCGTTTGGGGGTTGTTTCGAGTTTTCACCCTCTAACGCCATGTTTTTAAGCCTAAGTCTAGAAATATGCAAATTATCATCGTATTCACAAACCGAAAGTCCCCCGGTTGGGTGGTCAATTCCTACGAGTTACATTGGTCCCGTGGGAGGTGTTGGTGCCTCTCACGGGGCCGTTCGAGGGTTGTTTTGGGTTTTCCCCATTAGCGCCATATTTTTATGCCTAAGTCTAGAAATATGAAAATTATCATCATATTCTCAAATCGGGAGACCCGCGGCTGCGGGGTCAGTTCTTACGAGTTACATTGGTCCCGTGGGAGGTGTTGGGGCAACCCACAGGGCCGTTCGGGGGCTGTTTTGGGTTTTCACCCTCTAACGCCATGTTTTTAAGCCTAAGTCTAGAAATATGAAAATTATCGTCGTATTCTTAAACCGGGAGTCTCGCGGCTGCGCGGTTAGTTCCTACGAGTTACATTGGTCCCGTGAGTGGTGTTGGTACCACCAACGGGGTCGTTCGGGGGCTGTTTTGGGTTTTCACCCTCAAACGCCATGTTTTTAAGCCTAAGTCAAGAAATATGATAATTACCATCGTATTCTAAATACGGCAGTCCCGCGGCTACGCGGTCAGTTCCTACGAGTTACATTGGTCACGTGGGAGGTGTTGGTGCCACCCATGGTGCCGTTCGGGGACCATTTCGGGTTTTTACCCTCCAACGGCATGTTTTTATGCCAAGGTCTAGAAATATGCAAACTATCATCATATTCTCAAATCGGGAGACCTGCGGCTGCAGGGACAACTCTGACTAGTTTTGGTCCCGTCGGAGGTGTTGGAGCCACCCACGACGACGTTTGGGGGTTGTTTTGGGTTTTCACCCTCTAACGGCATGTTTGTAAGCCTAAGTCTAAAAATATGCAAATTATCGTCGTATTCTCAACTCGGGAGTCTCGCGGGTGCGCGGTTAGTTCCTAAGAGTTACATTGGTCGTGTGGGAGGTGTTGGTGCCACCAACGGGGCCGTTCGGGGGCTGTTTTGGGTTTTCTCTCTCTAATGCCATGTTTTAAGCTTAAATCTAGAAATATGCAAATTACCGTCGTATTCTGAAACCGGGAGTCCCGCGGCTGCGTGGTCAGTTCCTACGAGTTACATTGGTCCCGTGGGAGGTGTTGGTGCCACCCACGGGGCCGTTCGGGGGCTATTTCGAGTTTTCACCCTTTAAGGTCATATTTTTAAGCCTAAGTCTTGAAATATACAAATTACCGTATTACTCTCAAACCGGGATTCCCGCGGCTGCGAGGTCAGTTCCTACTAGTTACATTGGTCCCGTGGGAGGTATTGGTGCCCTCCACAGGGTTGTTCGGGGGCTGTTTCTGGTTTTCCCCACTAACGACATGTTTTTGTGCCTAAGTCTAGAAATATGCAAATTATCGTCGTATTCTCAAAGAGGGAGACCCGCGGCTGCGGGGTGATTTCCTATGAGTTTCATTAGTCCCGTGGGAGGTGTTGGTGCCACCCACGGGGACGTTTGGGGGCTATTTAGGGTTTTCATGCTCTAACGCCATGCTTTTAAGTCCAAGTCTAAAAATATGCACATTATCGTCATATTCTCAAGCCGGGAGTCTCTCGGCTGCGCGGTCAGTTCCTACGAGTTACATTGGTCCCGTGGGAGGTGTTGGTGCCACCAACGGGGTCCTTCGGGGGTTGTTTTGGATTTTCACCAACCAACGCCATGTAATTAAGCCTAAGTCTAGAAATATGCAAATTATCATCGTATTCTCAAACCAGGAGTCTCGCGGCTGCGCGATCAAGTCCAACAAGGTACATTGGTCCCATGGGAGGTGTTGGTGCCATCCACAGGGTCGTACGGGGGGCTGTTTCAGGTTTTCCCCACTAACGCCATGTTTTTAAGCCTAAGTCTAAAAATATGCAAATTACCATCCTATTCTCAAACCGGGAGTCCCGCGGCTGCATGGTCAGTTCCTATGAGTTACATTGGTCCCGTTGGTGGTGTTAGTACTTCCCACGGGGCCGTTCGGGGGCCTTTTTAGGTTTTCCCCAGTAACGCCATGTTTTTATGCCTAAGTCTAGAAATATGCAAATTATCATCGTATTCTCAAATCGAGAGTCTCGCAGCTGCGCAGTCAGTTCCTACGAGTAACATTGGTCACGTGGGAGGTGTTGGTACGACCCACGGGGCCGATCGGGGGCTATTTTGAGTTTTCACCCTCTAACTCCATTTTTTTAGCCTAAGTCCAGAAATATGCAAATTACCGTCGTACTCTCAAACCGGTAGTCCCGCGGCTGCGTTGCCAGTTCCTACGAGTTACATTGGTCCCGTGGGAGGTGTTGGTGCCGCCCACGGGGCCGTTCAGGGGATATTTCGAGTTTTCACCCACTAACACCATATTTTTAACCTTAAGTCTAAAAATATGCAAATTATCCTCGTATTCTCAAGCCGGGAGACCCGCGACTGCGGGGTCAGTTCCTACGCATTACTTTAATCCCGTGGGAGGTGTTGGTGCCACCCACGGGGCCGTTCGGGGGCTGTTTCGAGTTTTCACCCTCTAACGACATGTTTTGCTTAAGTCTAGAATTATGCAAAATATCGTTGTATTTTCAAATCAGGAGTCACACGGCTGCGCGGTCCATTCCTATGAGTTATATTGGTCCCATGGGAGGTGTTGGTGCTACCCACGGGGCCGTTCGGGGGCTGTTTTGGGTTTTCACCCTCTAACGCCATGTTTTTAAGCCTAAGTCTAGAAATATGCAAATTGCCGTCGAATTCTAAAATCGGGAGTCCCGTGGTTGCGTGGTCAGTTCCTACGAGTTACATTGGTCCCGTGGGAGGTCTTGGTGCCTCCCACGGGGCCGTTCGGGGGCTGTTTTGGATTTTCCCCACTTGCGCCATGTTTTTATGCCTAGGTCTAGAAATATGAAAATTATCATCGTATTCTTAAATTGGGAGACCCGCGAGTGCGGGGTCAGTTCTTACGAGTTACATTGGTCCCGTGGGAGGTGTTGGGGCAACCCACGGGAAGGTTCAGGGGCTGTTTTGGGTTTTCACCCTCTAACGCCTTGGTTTTAAGCCTAAATCTAGAAATATGCAAATTATCGTCGTATTCTTAAACCGGGAGTCTCGCGGCAGCGCGGTTAGTTCCTTCGAGTTGCATTGGTCCAGTGAGAGGTGTTGGTGCCACCAACGGGGTCGTTCGGGGGCTGTTTTGGGTTTTCACCCTCAAACGCCGTGTTTTTATGCCTAAGTCTAGAAATATGATAATTATCATCGTATTCTCAAACCGGCAGTCCCCCGGCTGCGCAATCAGTTCCTATGAGTTACATTGGTCCCGTGGGATGTGTTTGTGCCACTCATGGTGCCGTTCAGGGGCAATTTTGGATTTTCACCCTCCAACACCATGTTTTTAAGCCTAAGTCTAAAAATATGTAAATTACCATCGTATTCTCAAACCGACAGTCCCGCGGCTGCGTGGTTAGTTCCTTCGAGTCACATTGGTCCCGTGGGAGGTGTTGGTGCCTCCTACGGGCCCGTTCGGGGGCTGTTTCGAGTTTTCCCCACTGACGCCATGTTTTTGTGCCTGAGTCTAGAAATATGCAAATTATCGTCATATTCCCAAATCAAGAGACCCGCGGCTACGGGGTCAGTTCCTATGAGTTACATTGGTCTCGTGGGAGGTGTGGGTGTCACCCACGGGGCCGTTCGGGGACTTTTTTGGGATTTATCCCACTAACGCCATGTTTTTAAGCCTAAATCTAGAAATATGCAAATTATCGTCGTATTCTTAAGACGGGAGTCTCGCAGCTGCGAGGTCAGTTCCTACGAGTTACATTGGTCCCGTGGGAAGTGTTGGTGCCACCCACGGGGCTGTTCAGGAGGTGTTTTGGATTTTCACCCTCTAACTCCATGTTTTTAGGCCTAAGTCTAGAAATATGAAAATTATCATCATATTCTCAAACCGATAGTCCTGCGGCTGTTTGGCCAGTTCCTACGAGTTACATTGGTCTCGTGGGAAGTATTGGTGCCATCCACGGGGCCGTTCGGGGGCTGTTTCGAGTTTTCACCCTCTAACGCCATGTTTTTAACCCTATGTATAAAAATATGTAAATTACAGTCGTATTTTCAAACCGTTAGTCTCGCGGCTACGTGATCAGTTCCTACGAGTTACATTGGTCCCGTGGGAGGTGTTGGTGCCTCCCACGGGGTCGTTCGGGGGCTATTTTGGGTTTTCCCCACTAACGACATGTTTTAATGCCAAGGTCTAGAAATATGCAAATTATCGTCATTTTCTCAAACCGGGAGACCCGCGGCTGCGGGGACAGTTCCGACGAGTTTCATTGGTCCCGTGGGAGGTGTTGGAGCCACCCACGACGACGTTTGGGGGCTGTTTTGGGTTTTCACCCTCTAACGCCATGTTTTTAAGCCTAAGTCTAGAAATATGAAAATTATCGTCGTATTCTTAAGTCGGGAGTCTCACGGCTGCGCGGTCAGTTCCTACAAGTTACATTGGTCCCTTGGGAGGTGTTGGTGCCACCGACGGGACCGTTCGGGGGCTGTTTTGGGTTTTCTCCCTCTAACGCCATGTTTTTAAGCTTAAATCTAGAAATATGCAAATTACCATCGTATTCTGAAACCGGGAGTCCCACAGCTGCGTGATCAGTTCTACGAGTTACATTGGTCCCGTGGGAGGTGTTGGTGCCCTCCACGGGGTCGTTCGGGGGCTGTTTCGAGTTTTCCCCACTAACGACATGATTTTATGCCTAAGTCTAGAAATATGCAAATTATCATCGTATTCTCAAACAGGGAGACCCGCGGCTGCGGAGTGATTTCCTACGAGTTACATTGGTCCCGTGGGAGGTGTTGGTACCACCCACGGGGACGTTTGGGGGCTATTTTGGGTTTTCATGCTCTAACGCCATGCTTTTAAGTCCAAGTCTAGAAATATGCAATTTATCGTCGTTTTCTCAAGCCGGGAGTCTCTCGGCTGCGCGGTCAGTTCCTACGAGTTACATTGGTCCCGTGGGAGGTGTTGGTGCCACCAACGGGGTCGTTCGGGGGTTGTTTTGGATTTTCACCCTCCAACGCCATGTATTTAAGCTGAAGTCTAAAAATACGCAAATTATCATCATATTCTCAAACCGGGAGTCTCGCGGCTGCGCGGTTAAGTCCTACGTGTTACATTGGTACCATGGGAGGTGTTGGTTCCATCCACAGGGTCGTTGGGGGCTATTTTGGGTTTTTGTCCTCTAACGCCATGTTTTTAAGCCTAAGTCTAAAAATATACAAATTACCATCGTATTCTCAAATCGGAAGTCCCGCGGCTGCATGGTCAGTTCCTACGAGTTACATTGGTCCCGAGGGTGGTGTTAGTACCTCCCACGGGGCCGTTCGGGGGACCTTTTAGGTTTTCCCCAGTAACGCCATGTTTTAATGCCTAAGTCTAGAACTATACAAATTATCATCGTATTCTCAAACCAAGAGTCTCGCAGCTGCGTAGTCAGTTCCTACGAGTAACATTGGTCCCGTGGGAGGTGTTGGTGCGACCAACGGGGCCGATCGGGGGCTATTTTGAGTTTTCACCCTCTAACTCCATGTTTTTAAGCCTAAGTCTATAAATATGCAAATTACCGTCGTACTCTCAAACCGGGAGTCCCGCGGCTGCGTTGCCAGTTCCTACGAGTTACATTGGTCCCGTGGGAGGTGTTGGTGCCGCCCACGGGGCCGTTCGGGGGATATTTCGAGTTTTCACCCACTAACACCATATTTTTAACCCTAAGTCTAAAAATATGCAAATTATCCTTGTATTATCAAGCCGAGAGACCCGCGGCTGCGGGGTCAGTTACTACGCATTACTTTAATCCCGTGGGAGGTGTTGGTGCCACCCACGGGGCCGTTCGGGGGCTGTTTCGAGTTTTCACCCTCTAACGCCATGTTTTGCTTTAGTCTAGAATTATGCAATTTATCGTTGTATTCTCAAATCGGGAGTCACACGGTTGCGCATTTCATTCCTACGAGTTATATTGGTCCCATGGGAGGTAGTGGTGCTACACACGGGGTCGTTCAGGGGATGTTTTGGGTTTTCACCCTCTAACGCCATGTTTTTAAGTCTAAGTCTAGAAATATGCAAATTACCGTCATATTCTCAAACCGGGAGTCCCGTGGTTGCGTGGTCAGTTCCTATGAGTTACATTGATCCCGTAGGAGGTGTTGGGGCCTCCCACTGGGCCGTTCGGGGCTTGATTTGGGTTTTCCCCACTAGCGCCATGTTTTTGTGCCTAAGTCTAGAAATATGCAAATTATCGTCGTATTCTCAAACCGGGAGACCCGCGACTACGGGGTCAGTTCTCACAAGTTACATTGGTCCCGTGGGAGGTGTTGGGGCAACCCACGGGAAGGTTCGGGGGCTGTTTTGGGTTTTCACCCTCTAACGCCTTGGTTTTAAGCCTAAGTCTAGAAATATACAAATTATCGTCGTATTCTTAAACCGGGAGTCTCGCGATAGCGCGGTTAGTTCCTTCGAGTTATATTGGTCCCGTGAGAGGTGTTGGTGGCACCAACGGGGTTGTTCGGGGGCTGTTTTGGGTTTTCACTCTCAAACGCCATGTTTTTAAGCCTAAGTCTAGAAATATAAAAATTATCGTCATATTCTCAAACCGGCAGTCCCCTGGTTGTGCGATCAGTTCCTACGAGTTACATTGGTCCCGTGGGAGGTGTTAGTGCCACCCATGGTGCCGTTCGGGGGCTATTTTGGGTTTTCACCCTCCAATGCCATGTTTTTAGGCCTAAGTCTAAAAATATGCAAATTACCGTTGTATTCTCAAACTGAGAGTCCCGCGGCTGCGTGGTCAGTTCCTTCGAGTTACATTGGTGCCGTGGGAGGTGTTGGTGCCTCCCACGGGCCCGTTCGGGGGCCGTTTTGGGTTTTCCCCACTAACGCCATGTTTTTATGCCTAAGTCTAGAAATATGAAAATTATCACCATATTCCCAAATCAAGAGACCCGCGGCTGCAGGGTCAGTTCCAATGAGTTACATTGGTCTCGTGGGAGGTGTTGGTGTCACCACGGGGCCGTTTCGAGTTTTCACCCTCTAACGCCATATTTTTAACCCTATGTCTAAAAATATGTAAATTACATTCGTATTTTCAAACCGTGAGTCTCACGGCTGCGTGGTCAATTCCTACGAGTTACACTGGTCCCGTGGGAGGTGTTGGTGCCTCCCACGGGGTCGTTCGGGGGTTGTTTCGGGTTTTCCCCACTAACGACATGTTTTAATGTCAAGGTCTAGAAATATGCAAATTATTGTCATTTTCTCAAACCGGAAGACCAGCGGCTGCGGGGACAGTTCCGACGAGTTTCATTGGTCCCGTGGGAGGTGTTGGAGCCACCCACGACGACGTTTGGGGGCTGTTTTGGGTTTTCACCCTCTAACGCCATGTTTTTAAGCCTAAGTCTAGAAATATGCAAATTATCGTCGTATTCTCAAGTCGGGAGTCTCACGGCTGCGCGGTCAGTTCCTACAAGTTACATTGGTCCCTTGGGAGGTGTTGGTGCCACCAACGGGACCGTTCGGGGGCTATTTTGGGTTTTCTCCCTCTAAAACCATGTTTTTAAGCTTAAATCTAGAAATTTGCAAATTACCGTCGTATTCTGAAATCGGGAGTCCCACAGCTGCGTGATCAGTTCTACGAGTTACATTGGTCCCGTGGGAGGTGTTGGTGCCCTCCACGGGGTCGTTCGGGGGCTGTTTCGGGTTTTCCCCACTAACGACATGATTTTATGCCTAAGTCTAAAAATATGCAAATTATCGTTGTATACTCAAACAGGGAGACCCGCGGCTGCAGGGTGATTTCATACGAGTTACATTGGTCCCGTGGGAGGTGTTGGTGCCACCCACGGGGACGTTTGGGGGCTATTTTGGGTTTTCATCCTCTAACGCCATGCTTTTAAGTCCAAGTCTAGAAATATGCAAATTATCGTCATTTTTTAAAGCCGGGAGTCTCTCGACTGCGCGGTCAGTTCCTACGAGTTACATTGGTCCCGTGGTAGGTGTTGGTGCCACCAACGGGGTCGTTCGGGGGTTGTTTTGGATTTTCACCCTCCAACGCCATGTATTTAAGCCTAAGTCTAAAAATATGCAAATTAACATCATATTCTCAAACCGGGAGTCTCGCGGCTGCGCGGTCAAGTCCTACGAGTTACAATGGTACCATGGGAGGTGTTGGTTCCATCCACAGGGCCGTTGGGGGATATTTTGGGTTTTCATCCTCTAACGCCATGTTTTTAAGCCTAAGACTAAAAATATGCAAATTACCATCGTATTCTCAAATCGGGAGTCCCGCGGCTGCATGGTCAGTTCCTACGAGTTACATTGGTCCCGTGGGTGGTTTTAGTACCTCCCACGGGGCCGTTCGGGGGCCCTTTTAGGTTTTCCCCAGTAACGCCATGTTTTAATGCCTAAGTCTAGAAATATGCAAATTATCATCGTATTCTCAAACCGAGAGTCTCGCAGCTGCGCAGTCAGTTCCTACGAGTAACATTGGTCCCGTGGGAGGTGTTGGTGCGACCCACGGGGCCGATCGGGGGCTATTTTGAGTTTTCACCCTCTAACTCCATGTTTTTAAGCCTAAGTCTAGAAATATGCAAATTACCATCGTACTCTTAAACCGGGAGTCCCGCGGCTGCGTTGCCAGTTCCTACGAGTTACATTGGTCCCGTGGGAGGTGTTGGTGCCGCCCACGGGGCCGTTCGGGGGATATTTTGAGTTTTCACCCACTAACACCATATTTTTAACCCTAAGTCTAAAAATATGCAAATTATCCTCGTATTATCAAGCCGGGAGACCCGCGGCTGCGGGGTCAGTTCCTACGCATTACTTTAATCCCGTGGGAGGTGTTGGTGCCACCCACGGGGCCGTTCGGGGGCTATTTCGAGTTTTCACCCTCTAACGCCATGTTTTGCTTAAGTCTAGAATTATGCAATTTATCGTTGTATTCTCAAATCGGGAGTCACACGGTTGCGCGGTCCATTCCTACGAGTTATATTGGTCCCATGGGAGGTAGTGGTGCTACCCACGGGGTCATTCGGGGGATGTTCTGGGTTTTCACCCTCTAACGCCATGTTTTTAAGTCTAAGTCTAGAAATATGCAAATTACCGTCGTATTCTCAAACCGGGAGTCCCGTGGTTGCGTGGTCAGTTCCTATGAGTTACATTGATCCTGTGGGTGGTGTTAGTACCTCCCACGGGTCCGTTCGGGGGCTCTTTTGTGTTTTCCCCAGTAACGCCATGTTTTTATTCTTAAGTCTGGAAATATGCAAATTATCGTCGTATTCTCAAACCGAGAGTCTCGCAGCTGCACAGTCAGTTCCTACGAGTTATATTGGTCCCGTGGGAGGTATTGGTGCGATCCACGGGGCCGTTCGGGGGCTATTTTGAGTTTTCACCCTCTAACGCCACGTTTTTAAGCCTAAGTCCAGAAATATGCAATTTACTGTTGTACTCTCAAACTGGGAGTCCCCCGGCTGCGTGGCCAGTTCCTACGAGTTACATTGGTACCGTGGGAGCTGTTGATGCCGCCCACTGGGTTGTTCGGGGGATGTTTCGAGTATTCACCCTCTAACGCCATATTTTTAACCCTAAGTCTAGAAATATGAAAATTATCATCGTATTCTCAAACCGCGAGACCCGCGGCTGCGGGGTCAGTCCCTACGCGTTATATTGGTCCCGTGGGAGGTGTTGGTCCCACCCACGGGGCCCTTCGGGGGCTGTTTCCAGTTTTCACCCTCTAACACCATATTTTGCTTAAGTCTAGAAATATGCAAATTATCATCGTATTCTCAAACCGGGAGTCACACGACTGCGCGGTCCATTTCTACGAGTTATATTGGTACCATGGGAGGTGTTGGTTCTACCCACGGGGCTGTTCGGGGGCAGTTTTGATTTTTCAGCCTTTAACGCCATGTTTTTAAGCCTAAGTCTAGAAATATGCAAATTGCCATCATATTCTCAAACCGGAAGTCCCGCGGTTGGGTGGTCAGTTCCTACGAGTTACATTGGTCCCGTGGGAGGTGTTGGTGCCTCCCACGGGGCTGTTTGGGGTCTATTTTTGGTTTTCCCCATTAGCGCCATGTTTTTATGCCTAAGTCCAGAAATATACAAATTATCGTCGTATTCTCAAATCGAGAGACCGCGGCTGTGGGGTCAGTTCTTACGAGTTACATTGGTCCCGTGGGAGGTGGTTAGGGTAACCCACGGGGTCGTTCGGGGACTGGTTTGGGTTTTCACCCTCTAACACCATGTTTTTAAGCCTAAGCCTAGAAATATGAGAATTATAGTCGTATTCTTAAACCGGGAGTCTCGCGGCTGTGCGGTCAGTTCAAACGAGTTACATTGGTCCCATGAGAGGTGTTGGTGCCACCAACGGGGTCGTTCGGGGGTTGTTTTGGATTTTCACCCTCAAACGCCATGTTTTTAAGCCTAAGTCTAGAAATATGAAAATTATTGTCGTATTCTATAACCAACCGTCCCGCGGTTGCGCGGTCAGTTCCTAGGAGTTACATTGGTCACGTGGGAGGTGTTGGTGCCACCCATAGTGCCGTTTGGGGACTATTTTTGGTTTTCACCCTCCAACGTCATGTTTTAACGCCTAAGTCTAAAAATATGCAAATTACCACCGTATTCTCAAACCGGGAGTCCCGCGGTTACGTGGTCAGTTCCTTCGAGTTACATTGGTCCCGTGGGAGGTGTTGGTGCCTCCCACGGGCCCGTTCTGGGGCTGTTTCGGGTTTTCCCCACTAACGTCATGTTTTTATGCCTAAGTCTAGAAATATGCAAATAATCGTCATATTCTCAAACAAGGAGTCCCGTGGCTGCGGGGTCGGTTCCTACGAGTTTCAATGGTCCCATGGAAGGTGTTGATGTTCCCCACTGGGCCGTTTGGGGGCTGTTTTGGGTTTTCTCCCTCCAACGCCATGTTTTTAAGCTTAAATCTAGAAATATACAAATTATCATCGTATTCTTAAGACGGGAGTCTCGCAGCTACGCGGTCAGTTCTACGAGTTACATTGGTCCCGTGGGAGGTGTTGGTGCCATCCACGGGACCGTTGGCGGTTATTTTGGATTTTCATCCCCTAACGCCATGTTTTTAAGCCTAAGTCTAAAAATATGCAAATTACCGTCATATTCTCTAACTGGGAGTCCCGCGGCTGCGTGGTCAGTTCCTACATGTTAAATTGGTCCCGTGGGTGGTGTTAGTACCTCCCACGGGGCCGTTCGGGGGCTCTTTTGTGTTTTCCCCAGTGACGCCATGTTTTTATTCCTAAGTCTGGAAATATGCAAATTATCGTCGTATTCTCAAACCGAGAGTCTCGCAGCTGCGCAGTCAGTTCCTATGAGTTACATTGGTCCCGTGGGAGGTATTGGTGAGACCCATGGTGCCGTTCGGGGGCTATTTTGAGTTTTCACCCTCTAATTCCATATTTTTGAGCCTAAGTCCAGAAATATGCAAATTACTATTGTACTCTCAAACCGGGAGTCCCGCGGCTGCGTGGCCAGTTCCTTCGAGTTACATTGGTCCCGTGAGAGCTGTTGGTGCCGCCCACGGGGTCGTTCGGGGGCTGTTTCGAGTATTCACCCTCTAACGCCATATTTTTAACCCTAAGTCTAGAAATATGCAAATTATCATCGTATTCTCAAACTGGGAGACCCGCGGCTGCGGGTCAGTCCCTACGCGTTATATTGGTCCTGTGGGAGGTGTTGGTGCCACCCATGGGGCCATTTGGGAGCTGTTTCGAGTTTTCACCCTCTAACACCATGTTTTGCTTAAGTCTAGAAATATGCAAATTATCATCGTATTCTTAAACCGGGAGTCACACGACTGGGCGGTCCATTCCTACGAGTTATATTGGTACCATGGGAGGTGTTGGTTCTACCCACGGGGACGTTCGGGGGCAGTTTTGGGTTTTCAGCCTCTAACGCCATGTTTTTAAGCCTAAGTCTAGAAATATGAAATTACCATCGTATTCTCAAATCGTGATTCCCGTGGTTGGGTGGTCAGTTCCTACGAGTTACATTGGTCCCGTGGGAGGTGTTGGTGCCTCCCACGGGGCCGTTCGGGGTCTGTTTTGGGTTTCCCCACTTGCGCCATGTTTTTATGCCTAAGTCTAGAAATATGCAAATTATAGTCGTATTCTCAAATTGGGAGACCCGCGGATGAGGGGTCAGTTCTTACGAGTTACATTGGTCCCGTGGGAGGTGTTGGGGCAACCCACGGGGTCGTTTGGAGGCTGTTTTGGGTTTTCACCCTCTAACGCCATATTTTTAAGCCTAAGTCTAGAAATATGAAAATTATCGTTGTATTATTAAACAGGGAGTCTCGCGGCTGCGCGGTCAGTTCCTACGAGTTACATTGGTACCGTGAGAGGTGTTGGTGCCACCAACGGGGTCGTTCGGGGGCTGTATTGGATTTTCACCCTCACACGCCATGTTTTTAAGCCTAAGTCTAGAAATATGAAAATTATCGTCGTATTGTAAAACCGATAGTCCCGCGACTGCGCAGTCAGTTCCTACGAGTTACATTGGTCACGTTGAAGGTGTTGGTGCCACCCATGGTGCCGTTCAGGGGAATATTTTGGGTTTTCACCCTCCAACGCCAAGTTTTTATGCCTAAGTCTAAAAATATTCAAATTACCACTGTATTCTCAAACCGGGAGTCCCGCGGCTGCGTGGTCAGTTGCTTCGAGTTACATTGATCCCGTGGGAGGTGTTGGTGCCTCCCACGGGCCCGTTCGGGGGCTATTTCGGGTTTTCCCCACTAACGCCATGTTTTTATGCCTAAGTCTAGAAATATGCAAATTGTCATCATATTCTCAAACAGGGAGACCCGCGGCTGAGGGGTCAGTTCCTACGAGTTACAATGGTCCCGTGGGAGGTGTTGGTGTTACCCACGGGGCCGTTCTGGGGATGTTTTGGGTTTTCTCCCTCCAACGCCATATTTTTAAGCATAAATCTAGAGATATGCAGATTATCGTCGTATTCTTAAGACGGGAGTCTCGCGACTACGCGATCAGTTCCTACGAGTTACATTGGTCCCATGGGAAGTCTTGGTGCCACCCATGGGGATGTTCAGGAGGTGTTTTGGGATTTCACCCTCTAACGCCATGTTTTTAAGCCTATGTCTAGAAATATGAAAATTATCATCGTATTCTAAAACCGGGAGTGCCGCGGCTGTGTGGCCAGTACCTACGAGTTACATTGGTCTCGTGGGAAGTATTAGTGCTACCCACGGGACCGTTCGGGGGCTGTTTCGAGTTTTCACCCTCTAACGCCATGTTTTTAAGCGTAAGTTTAAAAATATGAAATTGCCATCGTATTCTCAAACCGGGAGTCCCGCGGCTGCGTGGTCAGTTCCTACGAGTTACACTGGTCCCATGTGAGGTGTTGGTGCCTCCCAGGGGGTCGTTCGGGGGCTGTTTTGAGTTTTCCCCATTAACGACATGTTTTTATGCCTAAGTATAGAAATATGCAAATTATCGTCGTATTCTCAAATCGGGAGACCCGCGGATGCGGGGTCAGTTCCTACGAGTGACATTGGTTCGTCTAACGCCATGTTTTATGGTCTCGTGGGAGGTGTTGGTGTTACCCACGGGGCCGTTCAGGGGCTGTTTTGGATTTTCTCCCTCTAACGCCTTGTTTTTAAGCTTAAATCTAGAAATATGCAAATTATCATCGTTTTCTTAAGACGGGAGTCTCGCAGCTGCGTGGTCAGTTCCTACGAGTTACATTGGTCCCGTGGGAAGTGTTGGTGCTACCCACGGGGCTGTTCAGGAGGTGTTTTGTGTTTTCACCCCCATGTTTTTAAGCCTAAGTCTAGAAATATTCAAATTATCATCGAATTCTCAAACCAGGAGTCCCGCGGCTGCGTGACCAGTTCCTACGAGTTACATTGGTCTCGTTGGAAGTATTGGTGCTACCCAATGGGCCGTTCGGGGGCTATTTCGAGTTTTCACCCTCTGGCGCCATGTTTTTAAGCCTAAGTCTAAAAATATGCAAATTACCGTCGTATTCTCAAACCGGGAGTCCTGCGGCTGCGTGGTCAGTTCCTACGAGTTACACTGGTCCCGTGTGAGGTGTTGGTGACTCCCACGGGGTCGTTCGGGAGCTGTTTCAGGTTTTCCCCACTAATGACATGTTTTTATGCCTAAGTCTAGAAATATTCAAATTATCGTCATATTCTCAAACCAGGAGACCCGCGGTAGCGGGGTTAGTTCCTACGAGTTACATTGGTCCCGTGGGAGGTGTTGGTGCCACCCACGGGGACGTTTGGGGGCTGTTTTGGATTTTCACCCTCTAACGCCATATTTTTAAGCCTAAATCTAGACATATGCAAATTAACATCGTATTATCAAGCCGGGAGTCTCGCGGCTGCGCGGTCAGTTCCTACGAGTTACATTGGTCCCGTGGGAGGTGTTGGTGCCACTAACGGGGTCGTTCGGGGGTTGTTTTGGGTTTTCACCCTCTAACGACATGCTTTTAAGCCTAAGTTTAGAAATTTACAAATTACCGTTGTATTCTAAAACCGGGAGTCCTGCGGCAGCACGCCAGTTCCTACGATTTACATCGATCTCGTGGAAAGTATTGGTGCCACCCACGGGGCCGTTCGGGGCTATTTTCAGTTTTCACCCTCTAACGCCATATTTTTAAGCCTAAGTCTATAAATATGCAAAATATCATTGTATTTTTCAAACTGGGAGACCCGCGGTTGCGGGGTCAGTTCCTACGAGTTACATTGGTCCCGTGGGAGGTGTTGGTGCCACCCACGGGGGTCGTTTGGGGGCTTTTTTGAGTTTACACCCTCTAACGGCAAGTTTTTAAGCCTAAATTTATAAATAAGATAATTATCGTCATATTATCAAACCGGGAGACCCACGGCTGCGCGGTCAAGTCCTACGAGTTAAACTGGTCCCGTTGGAGGTGTTGGTGCCAACCAGGGGCCATTCGGGGGTTGTTTTAAATTTTCACCCTCTAATGCCATGTTTGGATTTAGTCTAGAAATATGAAAATTATCGTCGTATTCTCAAACCGAGAGTCTTGCGGCTGAGCGGTCATTTCCTACGAGTTCCATTGGTCCTGTGGGAGGTTTTGGTGCCACCCACGAGGCCGTTAGGGGGCTGTTTTGGGGTTTCACCCTCTAACGCCATGTTTTTAATCCTAAGTCTAGAAATATGCAAATTACCGTCGTATTCTCAGACCGAGAGTCCTGCGGCTGCGAGGTCAGTTCCTACGAGTTACATTGGTCCCGTGGGAAGTGTTGGTGCCAGCCACCGGGCCATTCGGGGGCTATTTCGAGTTTTCACCCTCTAACGCCATATTTTTGAGCCAAAGTCTAGAAATATGCAAATTATCGGCGTATTCTCAAACCACGGTTGCGGGGTCAGTTCCTACTAGTAACATTGGTTCCGTGGGAGGTGTTGTTACCACCCACGGGGCCGTTCGGGGCTTGTTTCGAGTTTTCACCGTCTAACGCCATGTTCTGCTTAAGTCTAGAAATATGCAAATTACCGTCGTATTCTAAAAACCGGGAGATCCGCGGCACCGTGGTCCCGTGGGAGGTGTTGGTGCCACCCACGGGGCCGTTTGAGGGTTTTTTCGATTATTCACTCTCTAACGCCATGTGTTGCTTTAGTCTAGAAAGATGCAAATTATCGTCGTATTCTCAAACCAGTAGTCTCACGACTGCGCGGTCAATTCCTACGAATTCCATTGGTCCCACGGGAGGTGTTGGTGCCACCCACGAGGCCGTTAGGGGGGTTGTTTTGGGTTTTCTCCCTCTAACGCCATATTTTGCTTAAGTCTAGAAATAACTAAATTATCGTCATATTCTCAAACCGGGAGTCTCGCGGCTGTGCGGACAGTCCCTACGAGTTATATTGGTCCCGTGGGAGGTGTTGGTGCCACCCACGTAGCCGTTCAGGGGCTGTTTTGGTTTTTCACCCTCTAACGCCATGTTTTTAAGCCTAAGTCTTAAAATATGCAAATTACCGTCGAATTCTCAAATCGGGAGGCCCGCGGCTGCGTGGTCAGTTCCTACAAGTTACATTGGTCCCGTGGGAGGTGTTGGAGGAACCCACGGGGACGTTCGGGGGGGGAGTTTTGACTTTTCACCCTCTAACGCATTATTTTAAAGCCTAAGTATAGAAACATGCAAATTACCATCGTATTCTCAAATCGGGAGTCCCACGGCTGCGAGCCCCGTTCCTACGAGTTACATTGGTCCCGTAAGAGGTGTTGGTGCCACCTACGGGGCTGTTCGGGGGATGTTTTGAGTTTTCACCCTCTAACGCCATGTTTTTAAGCCTAAGTCTAGAAATATGCAAATTATCGTCGTATTATCAAACCGAGAGATCCGCGACTGCGGGGTCAGTTCTTACGAGTTACATTGGTCCTGTGGGAGGTGTTAGTGCCACCCACGGGGCCCGTTCGGGGGTTGTTTCGAGTTTTCACCCTCTAACGCCATGTTTTGCTTTAGTCTAGAAATATGCAAATTATCATCGTATTCTCAAACCGGGAGTCTCGCGGCTGCATGGTCAGGTCCTACGAGTTCCATTAGTCCCGTGGGAGGTGTTGGTGCCACCCACGAGGCCGTTAGGGGGACAGTTTTGGGTTTTCACCCTCCAACGCCATCTTTTTAGGCCTAAGTCTAGAAATATGCAAATTACCGTCGTATTCTCAAATCGGGAGTCCCGTGGCTGCCAGGTCAGTTCCTACGAGTTACATTGGTCCCGTGGGAGGTGTCGGTGCAACCCACTGGGCCGTTCGGGGGCAGTTTCGAGTTTTCCCCCTCTAACAAAATGTTTTTAAGCCGAAGTCTAGAAACATGGAAATTACCAACATATTCTCAAACTTGAAGTCCCGCGGCTGCGGGCTCCGTTCCTACGAGTTACATTGGTCCCGTAAGAGGTGTTGTTGCCACCTAAGGGGCCGTTCGGGGGATCTTTCTAGTTTTCACCCTCTAACGCCATGTTTTTAAACCTAAGTCTAGAAATATGAAAATTATCTTCGTATTCTCAAACCAGGAGTCCCGTGGCTGCCAGGTCAGTTCCTACGAGTTACATTGGTCCCGTGGGAGGTGTCGGTGCAACCCACGGGGCCGTTCGGGGGTAGTTTCGAGTTTTCACCCTCTAACGCAATATTTTTAAGCTGAAGTCTAGAAACATTGAAATTACCATCGTATTCTCAAACCGGGAGTCTCGCGGCAGTGGGGTCCGTTCCTACAGGTTATATTGGTCCCGTAGGAGGTGTTGGTGCCACCTATGGGGCCGCTTGGGGGATGTTTCGAGTTTTCACCCTCTAACGCCATGTTTTTAAGCCTAAGTCTAGAAATAAGAAAAAAAATCATCGTATTCTTAAACCGGGAGACCCGCGGCTGCGCGATCAAGTCCTACGAATTACACTGGTCCCGTAGGAGGTGTTGGTGCCACCCACGGGGCCGTTCGGGGGTTGTTTCAAATTTTCACCCTCTAACGCCATGTTTGGCTTTTGTCTAGAAATATGCAAATTATCGTCGTATTCTCAAACCGAAAGTCTCGCGGCTGAGTGGTCATTTCCTACGAGTTCCATTGGCCCGGTGAGGTTTTGGTGCCACCCACGAGGCCGTTAGGGGAGCTATTTTGGGTTTTCACCCTCTAACGCCATATTTTTAATCCTATGTCTAGAAATATGCAAATTACTGTCCTATTCTCAAACCGGGAGTCCTGCAGCTACGAGGTCAGTTCCTATGAGTTACATTGGTCCCGTGGGAAGTGTTGGTGCCACCCACCAGGCCGTTCGGGGGCTGTTTCGAGTTTTCACCCTCTAACGCCATGTTTTTAAGCCTAAGTCTAGAAATATGCAAATTATCGACGTATTCTCAAACCAAAGACCTGCGGCTGCGGGGTCAGTTCCTACGAGTTACAATGGTCCCGTGGGAGGTGTTGGTGCCACCCACGGGGCCGTTCGGGGCTTCTTTCGACTTTTCACCGTCTAACGCCTTGTTTTGCTTAAGTCTAAAAATATGCATATTATCGTCTTATTCTCAAACCGAGAGACTCGTGGCTGCGAGGTCAGTTCTTACGAGTTACATTGGTCCCGTGGGAGGTGTTGGTGCCACCTACGGGGCCGTTCGGGGGTTGTTTTGGGTTTTCACCCTCTAACGCCTTATTTTTACGCCTAAGTATAGAAATATGCAAATTACAATCGTATTCTCAAACCGGGAGACCCACGGCTGCGGGGTCAGTTCCTACGAGTTACATTGGTCTTGTAGGAGGGGTTTGTACCACCCACGGGGCCGTTCGGGGGTTGTTTCAAGTTTTCACTTTCTAACGCCATGTTTTGCTTAAATCTAAAAATATAAAAATTATCATCGTATTCTCAAACCGAGAGACCCACGGTTGCGCGGTCAGTTCCTATGAGTTATATTGGTCCCGTGGGAGATGTTGGTGCCACCCACGGGGCCTTTCGAGGGCTGTTTCGATTATTCACTCTCTAACGCCATGTGTTGCTATATTTTAGAAATATGCAAATTATCATCGTATTCTCAAACCGGGAGTCTTGCGGTTGCGCGATCAGTTCTTACGAATTCCATTGGTCCCATGGGAGGCGTTGGTGGCACCCACGAGGCCGTTAGGGGGTTATTTTGGGTTTTCACCCTCTAACGCCATGTTTTTAAGCCTAAGTCTAGAAATATGCAAATTACAGTCGTATTCTGAAACCGGGAGACCCGCGGCTCCGGGGTCAGTTCCTACGAGTTACATTGGTCCTGTAGGAGGTGTTTGTACCACCCACGGGGCCGTTCGGGGGTTGTTTCAAGTTTTCACCCTCTAACGCCATGTTTTGTTTAAGTCTAGAAATATGCAAATTATCGTCGTATTCTCAAATCGAGAGACCCACAGCTGCGCGGTCCGTTCCCATGAGTTATATTGGTACCGTGGGAGGTGTTGGTGCCACCCACGGAGTCGTTCGAGGGCTATTTCGATTATTCACTCTCTAACGCCATGTGTTGCTTTAGTCTAGAAATATGCAAATTATCATCGTATTCTCAAACCGGGAGTCTCGCGGCTGCGCGATCAGTTCTTACGACTTCCATTGGTCCCATGGGAGGTGTTGGTGCCATCCACGAGGCCGGTAGGGGGTTATTTTGGGTTTTCACCCTCTAACGCCATGTTTTTAACCCTAAGTCTAGAAATATGCAAATTTCCGTAGTATTCCCTAACCGGGAGTCCCGCGGCTGTGAGGTCAATTACTACGAGTTACATTGGTCCCGTGGGACGTGTTGGTGCCACCCACGGGGCCGTTCGGGGTCTATTTCTAGTTTTCACCCCCTAATGCATTATTTTTAAGCCTAAGTCTAGAAATATGCAAATTATAGTCGTATTCTCAAACAGGGAGAACTGCGGCTGCAGGGTCAGTTTCTACGAGTTACATTGGTCCCGTGGGAGGTGTTGGTGCCACCCACGGGGCCGTTCGAGGGTTGTTTTGAGTTTTCACCCTTTAACGCCATGTTTTTCTTAAGTATAGAAATATGCAAATTATCGTCGTATTCTCGAAGTCTCGTGGCAACACGGTCAGTTCCTACGAGTTACATTGATCCCGTGGGAGGTGTTCGTGCCACCCACGGGGCCGTTGGGGTTGTTTTGGATTTTCACCCACTAACGCCATGCTATTAAGCCTAAGTCTAGAAATATGCAAATTACAGTCGTATTCTCAAATTGAGGGACCCGCGGCTGCGGGGTAAGTTCCTAAGAGTTACATTGGTGCCGTGGGAGGTGTTGGTACCACCCACGGGGTGGATCGGGTTCTGTTTTGGGTTTTCAGCCTCTAACGCCATGTTTTTAAACCTAAGTTTAGAAATATGAAAATTATCATCGTATTCTCAAACCGGGAGTGCCACGGCTCCGTCGTTAGTTCCTACGAGTTACATTGGTCCCGCAGGAGGTGTAGGTGCCACCCACGGGGCCGTTCGGGGGCTATTTTGAGTTTTCTCCCTCTAACGCCATGTTTTTAAGCCTAAGTCTAGAAATATGCAAATTACTGTCATATTCTCAAATCGGGAGATCCGCGGCTGCGGGTTCAGTTCCTACCAGTTACATTGGTCCCGTGGGAGGGGTTTGTACCCCTCACGGGGCCGTTGGGGGGTTGTTTCGAGTTGTCACCCTCAGACGCCATGTTTTGCTTAAGTCTAGAAATATGCAAATTATCGACGTATTCTGAAACTGAGAGTCTCATGGCTCCGTGGTCAGTTCCTATGAGTTATATTGGTCCTGTGGGAGGTGTTGGTGCCACCCTTGAGGCCGTTCGGGGGCTGTTTTGGGTTTTCACCCTGTAACGTCATGTTTTTAAGCCAAAATCTAGAAATATTTAAATTACTATCGTATTCTGAAATCGGGAGTCCCGCGGTTGTGTGGTTCGTTCCTACGAGTTACATTGGTCCCGTGGGAGGTGTTAATGCCACCCACGAGGCAGTTCGGGGGCTGTTTCGAGTTTTCACCCTCTAACACCATATTTTTAAGCGTAAGTCTAGAAATATGCAAATTATTGTCATATTCTCAAACAGGGAGGCCCGCGGCTGCGGGGTCAGTTGCCACGAGTTACATTGGTCTCGTGAGAGGTGTTAGTGACACCCACGGGGCCGTTCGGGGGTTATTTCGAGTTCTCACCCTCTGATGCCATGTTTTGCCTAAGTCTAGAAATATGCAAATTATCGTTGTATTCTAAAATTGGGAGTCTCGCGGCTGTGCGGTCAGTTCCTACTAGTTACATTGGTCCCGTGGGAGGTGTTGGTGCCACCCATGGGGCCGTTCGGGGGCTGTTTTGGGTTTTCACCCTCTAACACAATATTTTTAAGCCTAAGTCTAGAAATATGCAAATTACCATCGTATTCTCAAACAGGGAGTCCCCCGGCTACGTGGTCCCTTCTTACGAGTTACATTGGTTCCGTGGGAGATGTTGGTGCAACCCACGGGGCCGTTTGAGGAATTTTTCGAGTTTTCAACCTCTAACGCCATGTTTTTAACCCTAAGTCTAGAGATTTGCAAATTATTATCGTATTCTGAAACCGAGAGACCCGCGGCTAAGGGGTCAGTTCTTACGAGTTATACTGGTCCCGTGGGAGGTGTTGGTGCCAACCACGGGGCCGTTCAGGGGTTATTTCGAGTTTTCACCCTCTAACATCATGTTTTGCTTAAGTCTAGAAATATGCAAATTATCGTCGTATTCTCAAACCGGGAGTCTCGCAGCTGCGCGGTCAGTTCCTACTAGTTATATTGGTCCCGTGGGAGGTGTTGGTGCCACCCATGGGGCCGTTCGGGGGCTGTTTTGTGTTTTCACCCTCTGACGCCATGTTTTGCTTAAGACTAGAAATATGAAAATTATTATCGTATTCTAAAATAGGGAGTCCCGCGGCTGTACGGTCAGTTCCTTCGAGTTACATTGGTCCCGTGGGAGGTGTTGGTGCAACCCACGGGGCAGTTCGGGGGCTGTTTTGGATTTTCACCCTCTAACGCCATGTTTTTAAGCCTAAGTCTAGAAATATGCAAATTACCATTGTATTCTAAAATCGGGAGTTCCGCGGCTGCGTGGTTCGTTCTTACGAGTTACATTGGTTCCGTGGGAGGTGTTGGTGCAACCAACGGGGCCGTTTGGGGGCTGTTTCGAGTTTTCACCCTCTAACGCCATGTTTTTAAGCCTAAGTCTATAAATATGCAAATTATCATCGTATTCTCAAACCGAGAGATCCGCGGCTGCGGGGTCAGTTCTTACGAGTTACATTGGTCCCGTGGGAGGTGTTGGTGCCACCCACGGGGTCGTTCGGGTTTTTTTTGAGTTTTCACCCTCTAACGCCATGTTTTTCTTTAGTCTAGAATTATGCAAATTATCGTCGTATTATCAAACCGAGAGTCTCGCGGCTGCGCGGTCAGTTCCTGCGAGTTATATTGGTCCCGTGGGAGGTGTTGGTGCCACCCACGTAGCCGTTCGGGGGCTGTTTTGGATTTTCACCCTCTAACGCCATGTTTTTAACCCTAAGTCTAAAAATATGCAAATTACGATCGTATTCTCAAACCGGGAGTCTCGCGGCTGCCTGGTCAGTTCCTACGAGTTACATTGGTCCCGTGGGAGGTGTTGGTGCAACCCATGGGGCCGTTCGGGGGCAGTTTCTAGTTTTCAACCTCTAGCGTAATATTTTTAAGCCTAAGTCTAGAAACATGAAAATTATCATCGTATTCTCAAACCAAATACCCGCGGCTGCGGGGTCAGTTCCTACGAGTTACATTGGTCCCATGGGCGGTGTTTGTGCCACCCACGGGGCCATTCGGGAGTTGTTTCGAGTTTTCACCGTCTAACGCCATGTATTTAAGCCTAAGTCTAGAAATACGTAAATTGTCATCGTATTCTCAAATCGAGAGACCCGTGGCTGCGGGGTTAGTTATTACGAGTTACATTGGACCCGAGGGAGGTGTTGGTGGCCCCCAGGGGGCCGTTCGGGGGATTATTTTGGGTTTTCACCCTCTAACGCCATGTTTTTAAGCTTAAGTCTAGAAATATGCAAATTATCATCGTATTTTCAAACCGAGAGACCCGCAGCTTTGTGGTCAGTTCCTACGAGTTACATTGGTCCCGTGGGAGGTGCTGGTGCCTCCCACGGGACCGTTCGGGGAGGTTTTGGGTTTTCCCCACTAGCGCCACGTTTTTATGCCTAAGTCTTGAAATATGCAAAATATCATCATATTCTCAAACCGGGAGGCCCGTGGCTGCAGGGCGAGTTCTTACGTGTTACATTGGTCCCGTGGGAGGTGTTAGTGCAACCCACGGGGCCGTTCGGGGGTTGTTTTGGATTTTCACCCTCTAACGCCATGTTTTTAAGCCCGAGTCTTAAAATATGAAAATTATCATCGTATTCTCAAACCGGCAGTCTCGCGGCTGCGCGGTCAGTTCCTATGAGTTACATTGGTCCCGTGGGAGGTTTTGGTGCCCCCCACGGGGCTGTTCAGGAGGTGTTTTAGGTTTTCACCCTCTAACGCCATGTTTTTAAGCCTAAGTCTACAAATATGTAAATTATCATTATATTCTCAAACCGGGAGTCTCGCGACCGCGTGACCAGTTCCTACGAGTTACATTGGTCCCGTGGGAGGTGTTGGTGACACCCACGGGGCCGTTCGGGGGATGTTTCAAGTTTTCACCCTCTAACGCCATTTTTTTAAGCTTAAGTTTATAAATATGTAAATTATCGTCGTATTCTCAAACAGGGAGACCCGCGGCTACGGGGTCAGTTGCTATGAGTTACATTGGTCCCGTGGAAGGTGTTGGTGCCACCTACGGGGCTATTCGGGGGTTGTTTCGAGTTTTCACCCTCTAATGTCATGTTTTGCTTAAGTCTAGAAATATGCAAATTCGAGTTTTCAACCTCTAAGGCCATGTTCTTTCACGAGTTACTTTGGTCCCGTGAGAGGTGTTAGTGCCACCCACGGGGCTGTTCGGGGATTGTTTCGAGTTTTTATCCTCTAACGCCATGTTTTGCTTAAGTCTAAAAATATTCAAATTATTGTCGTATTCTCAGACCGGGAGTCTCGCGGCTGCGCGGTCAGTTCTTATGCAAATTGTCTCGCTGCTGCGCGGTGAGTTCTTAGTCTAGAAATATGCAAACTGTCACCATATTCTTAAACTGGGAGTCCTGCGGCTGCGTGGTCAGTTCCTACGAGTTACATTGGTCCCGTGCGAGGTGTTAGTGCCACCCACGGGGCCGTTAGGGGGCTGTTTCGAGTTTTCATCCTCTAACGCCATGTTCTTAAGCCTAAGTCTAGAAATATACAAATTACCATCGTATTCTCACACCGGGAGTTTCGCGGTTACGGGGACCATTCCTACGAGTTACATTGGTCCCGTAGGACTTGTTGGTGCCACCCACGGGGCCGTTCGGGGGCTATTTCGAGTTTTCACCCACTAACGCCATATTTTTATGCCTAAGTCTAGAAATATGCAAATTATTGGCGAATTCTCAAACCAAAGACCCGCGAGTGTGGGGTCAGTTCCTACGAGTTAAATTTGTCCCGTGGGAGGTGTTTGTGCCACCCACGGTGTCGTTCGGGGCTTGTTTCGAGTTTTCACCGTCTAACGTCTTATTTTGCTTAAATCTAAAAATATGCATATGATCGTCATATTCTCAAACCGAGAGATCCACGGTTGCGGGGTCAGTTCTTTCGAGTTACATTGGTCGCGTGGGAGGTGTTGGTTCCACCCACGGGGCCCTTCGGGGGGTTATTTTGGGTTTTCACCTTCTAACGCCATGTTTTTAAGCCTAAGTCTAAAAATATGCAAATTACCGTTGTATTCTCATACCGAGAGACCCGCGGCTGCGGTGTCAGTTCCTACGAGTTACATTGGTCCTGTGGGAGGTGTTGGTACCACCCACGGGGCCGTTCGGGTGTTGTTTCAAGTTTTCACCCTCTAACGCCATGTATTGCTTAAGTCTAGAAATATGCAAATTATCATCGTATTCTAAAACCGAGATACCCACGACTGCGCGGTCAGTTCCTACGAGTTACATTAGTCCCGTGGGAGGTGTTGGTGGTACCACGTGGCCGTTCGGGGGCTATTTTTGGTTTTCATCTTCTAACGCCATGTTTTAACCCTAAGTTTAGAAATATGCAAATTACAGTCGTATTCTCAAACCGGGAATCCCACTGCTGCGTTTTCAGTTCCTACGAGTTACATTGGTCCCGTGGGAGGTGTTGGTGCAACCCACGGGTCCATTCGGGGGCAGTTTCGAGTTTTCACCCTCTAACGTAATGTTTTTAAGCTGAGGTCTAGAAACATAAAAATTACCGTCGTATTCTCAAACTGGGAGTCTCGCGGCTGCGGGGTCCGTTCCTACGAGTTATATTGGTCCCGTAGGAGGTGTTGGTGCCACCTATGGGACCGTTCTGGCGATGTTTCGAGTTTTCACCATCTAACTACATGTTTTTAAGCCTAAGTCTAGAAATAAGGAAATTATCGTCGTATTCTCAAATCGGGAGACCCGCGGCTTCGGGGTCAGTTCCTATACGTAACAATGGTCCTGTGGGAGGTGTTGGTTCCACCCACGGGGCCGTTCGGGGTTGTTTTGGGTTTTCCCCACTAGCGCCATGTTTTCAAGCCTAAGTCTAAAAATATGAAAATTATCATCGTATTCTCAGACCGGTAGTCCCAAGACTGCGCAGTCAGTTCCTACGAGTTACATTGGTCCCGTGGGAGGTGTTGGTGCCACCCACGGGGCCGTTCAGGGATTATTTTGGGTTTTCATCCTCCAACGCCATGTTTTTAAACCTAAGTCTATAAATATGAAAATTACCATCGTATTCTGAAACAGGGAGTCCCGCGGCTACGTGGTTAGTTCCTTCGAGTTACATTGGTCCCGTGGGAGGTGTTGGTGCCTCCCATGGGCCCGTTCGGGGGTTGTTTTGGGTTTTCCCCACTAATGTCATGTTTTTGTGCCTAAGTCTAGAAATATGTAAATTATCATCGTATTCTCAAACCAGGAGACCCGCGACTACGGGGTCAGTTCCTAGGAGTTACATTGGTATCGTGGGAGGTATTGGTGCCACCCTCGAGGCCGTTTGGGAGTTGTTTTGAGTTTTCACCCTGTAACGCCATGTTTTTAAGGCTAAATCTAGAAATATGCAAATTATCATCGTATTCTCGATACGGGAGTCTCGTGGCTATGCGGTTAGTTCCTATAAGTTACATTGGTCCCGTGGGAGATGTTGGTGCCCCCCACGGGGCTGTTCAGGAGGTGTTTTGGGTTTTCACCCTCTAACGCCATATTTTTAAGCCTAAGTCTACAAATATGCAAATTATCGTCGTATTCTCAAATCGGGAGTCTCGCGGCCGCGTGACCAGTTCCTATGAGTTACATTGGTCCCGTGGGAGGTGTTGGTGCCACCCACGGGGCCGTTCGGGGTATTTTTCGAGTTTTCACCCTCTAACGCCATGTTTTTAAGCGTAAGTCTATAAATATGCAAATTATCATCGTATTCTCAAACAGGGAGACCCGCGGCTGCGGGGTCAGTCCTACGAGTTACATTGATCCCGCAGAAGGTGTTGGTGCCACCCACGGGGACGTTCGGGGGTTCTTTCGAGTTTTCATCCTCTAACGCCATGTTTTGCTTAAGTCTAGAAATATTTGAATTATCATCGTATTCTCAGACCGAGAGTCTCGCGGCTGCGCGGTCAGTTCTTACGAGTTAAATTGGTCCCGTGGGAGGTCCAATTACACAAGTCGAAAATGATCGGACTGATATTATATGTGGAGAAGAGAGTACAAAAGAGTAAGAGAAATATTACAACTGATGATTTACAACTGAGGAGAAGCTCTCCTTTTATAGCCTCTAAAAGATAACCTTATCTTTTTCTTTATGAATAAACAAAGGAAAGAAAACATAAACGTGGGCTACTGAATGTAAAGTGCACAGTGATTTGCACAGTAAAAGCACACAGTATTTTACAATGATTCAAAAAAGTAAATAGTAACTGATTTGGATGTTTTTGTTTTAAACGTCCAAATCGTCATCACATGCGTCAGCTGTTTACTGTCCATGTGCATATCCCACTTCGTGTGCTGGATGAATTGCAGTCGTCCATGTGGGTTTATTTCCTTGTTCCAATTGTCATGCATCGAATGCATTGGCAATATTGGCCTCAGCGACAGAGTCGAAAGACATACTATCGTTAGGGCTATGATTTGGAGGTCCATGTAATTGGGCTTGTTCGTATTCCTCCGCATGGCTTAATTGTTCAAAGGGAACATCCAAATTACTTTTGTATTTCAAATTATTTAGAAACTCCCTTACTGCCGCTCGTTGTTCAAGCGAGGTAGTATAATTTATCGGTAAATCGGTAACAAATAATCGTCTGCCATCAGTTACCATGAATTTTAATGCTGATTCCCGACAAAAATATTCTGCATGGTTTGAAGTATTGATCAGGTTTTGTGACCAATATCTCGTTGTGTCCAACTGGTCCAACGGTACATTAAGTGCAATTTCCCAATTTTGTTCAATCTCGTCCCATTCGTAGTCCTCAGTAGCTCTGAGGTACCAGATCTGGTAGGGTTGATAGAAAATTTCTCTTGATCGCCAACCAATTGTGATTGTGATATGAAATGACAGATAGCGAGTATATTTGTACCTGCTTTTTGTCAATACATGATAGATCATGGTTTTGATCATCATAGGTAAAAATTCAAAATGAGTGGAACAGGCTACACTGGAGAAGATTAGTTTGTTTACTAACCCCCATTCAATTGTTTCAATATCCCAAGGTGGATATCCTTCTTCAGTAATGAAATGCAGTTTTGGCATGTCATCACTATAATTTAAGCTAGAGTAAAAATGTTGGAGTAAAAGACTTTTTATCTTTTTCTCATGGTCCTCGATTTTTGGTAAAATTTCGATTTGGAATAGAGGACGTGGGAGAATTATCTTTGCTTTTTCAAATAGACAAATTCTCCTGATAGTGTTGAAGATCTTGTCAGGAAAATCATTTTCCAGTAATTCAGAAAATTCCAGAAAAGTATCAATTTTTTCCAAAGGAAAATCTTCATTTTCATAGTTTAAGCTTTTTATGAGTTTAAGGCTCAGACTTTTGAATTTGTCCAGAGTTGCTGTTTGTTCAGCAATTTTGTTAGCAAGGATACTCATATTTTTTCTAAAATCTTTTCTTTTATCTCGGAGATGAGATTTCCATGCTTCATTTAATGGTGTATACAACTCGCAGGGGATTCCTGGGTTGTGAAAGTCGTAAGTTTCAGTATCAAGGAGGCTTTCCTTGGTCTGTAGTTTGGAGAACTGGTAAATCATATTAGGAGGTCCTAACTGTTTCATCCAATTTTCCCATGCTGTAATGGCTTCTGGCATAGTGTCAAATTTTTGGTGACATGCACCAGGGTATTTGTTTACTTGCATAAAACACTGATTCCAATTGTCATAGAAGCCTGAATTTCTTCCACTGAATACAACATAAACAGGATTTTGTTTAGGTTGTGTAGACGATGATGCTTGGGTTTTTGCCTTTTTAGCAACAGTTACCCAATCTCCTTTTACTTCTCCTGGGTGCTTATCTCCCATCCTGAAAATAGAAAACTCCACTTGTTTAGTGGTTTTGATAAAATATATTTCAAAATATTCCACTTGTTTAGTGGGTGTTATTTTAAAATATGCAACATACTCCACTTGTTTAGTGGGTTTCTAAAAACTCTACTTGGTTAGTAGGTTTTTCTTCATAGTTCCTGCTAAGATAATCTGCAAGAAAATTATTAGTACCATTTAAATGTTCAACTTCAAATGTATAGACAGCAATTTGGTTGAACCATTTAAGTCTTCTTCCTTCTAAAATATTTCTTTTGTTTATGAGGAAGTCTTTGACAGCTTTATTATCTGTTCTGACAATAAAGTCTTCAGGTGCAAAGAAAATATGGAATTTTTTAATAGCAAGCTTAATTGCTAATAATTCCTTTTCAAAAATAATATAATTCAGTTCATTTGGTTTAAATTTTCCTGAATTATATCCACATATCAATTCATGTTTTTGAATTATTTTTGGGATAGTGGTTTTCTTACCACGAATACCAAAAGTATTGGAAGGATTGTTTTCATTCCAATATTCTGCAGGAATTGCTTTGAGAACACATCCCCAGCAATTATCCGAAGCATCAGTTTCCAATATTAATTTATCTCCTATTTTAGGAAAATAAACTTTTGGACAATTATTAATAATTTCTTGTTTAATTGTTTTGACAACAAGAGTATCATTAGCACTCCATGTAAAAACTTCATTCTTTTTGAGTTTTTCAAGAAGTGGTAATTCTTTTTGAGATAATCCTTTTATGAAATTTCTTCCATAATTAAGGATTCCTAGGAAACTTTGCAATTGTTTTTTATCCAAAATTTCCTCATTAAAATCTCTTGTTTTAGAGATAATATGATCTTGTAATTGTAGGCCATCCTGGTTTAGGATTATGCCAAGAAAATTAATTTCTGTTTTTTCAACATCAATTTTCTTAGGTGATAAAATGATTTCATGTCTTTGGAATTTTTCACAGATAATTTTCAGATGATATCTATGTTCTTCTATGGTTTTGGAAAAAACAAGAATGTCATTTATATAGACAACGCAAAAATCTTTAAGGTCTTTAAAGATTTTGTCCATCCATCTTTGATATACCTGAGGAGCTGTGTTTAGTCCAAAAGGCATAACATTCCATTGATAGTGCCCTCTAGGGGTACTAAAGGCTGTCAATGGCTTGGATTCTTCAGTTAGTTTTAACTGCCAAAATCCAGATTTACAATCGAATTTGCTAAAGAACTTTTTTCCTTTAGTTTGGTTAATTAATACATCCTTTCTTGGAATAAAATAACCATCAAACTCTAATTGTTCATTTAGTCTTTTATAATTTATAACCATTCTAGCTTTTCCTCTTATTACTTCATTGTGTTTTCTTACCATGAAGGCAGGGCTAGAGTGTGGACTTATTGTTTCTTCAATAAGATTTATATCCAATAATTCTTTGATTTGTTTATCAAATTCATCTATATCATTTCTGGTATAGATAATTGGTTTTACTCTTATAATGACATTGGGATCTCTTAGTCTGAGATTACAATATCTTGGACTTTTATTCCATAATTTTAGTGGGTTTTCACTAAAATTATCATTTAATATAGTATAAATCCAATGAGTTTCTTCAAGGGCTTTGATAAAAGGAGTTATATCCCCTTTCTTAGTAGGGCGAAACTCTCTTTCACACTTATATTTATGTTGTTGTAGTAAAGGGATTTTTACTACATCTTTGTTGAGGGTTAAATTTATAGTTCCCTCATCAATACTTATAGGCAAATATTCTGAGATAAAATTGTTGCCTAAAATAAAATCTCCATGCATTTCTGGAAAGCATAAGATTTTTGGAATAATGAATTTCTTTTCATTAAACCATATAGCCACTTTTTTAGCTTTTAAATCAATGAAATTTTGTGTCCCATTGATGCCTGTTACAGCAATAGGGTTTTTCATTTTTATCCATTTTTCAGGAGGTAAAGCATTAGGTCTACAAGAACATATAGTTGCTCCTGTATCAATTAATGTGCAAAGACTATATGGTTTATAGCCTGCAAAATTGAAGTAACCTAATACATAAGTATATCTTCTCTTTCCATGGCTTGGTGAGAAGATTATTTCTTCTTTTCCTAATTGGAAATGATAAATTTGACTGGATTTTATATTATCTTCTTTTAGATAATTTGTTCCAGGTAATATTGGTACTTGTATATTTTTCATAGCAATAGGGGGTTTACTATTACTACTTTCGCCTTTTAAAAGGTTTTTTCCTTTTAATTTTTCCCAATCATCGTCAGGAAAATTCTTTTGCCAATTTTCTGAATGTTTATTTTTAAAATAGACATTATTACCAGATACCTGTAATTCAACACTGTTTTGTTGTTTTTCAGGAGGTGGTTCTGTTATTTGGGGTAGTATCCATTGTTTTGGGACTTCCAAATCTCTCCAGTTGATTAATCTGGGCTGTATTGCCGAATCAAATGGTCGAGGTTCAAATATTTCTATAATATTTCTATCCACATTTTGTGTATTGGTATGTGGTAGAGTTGTCAATTCATGAATTGTTTTCCAATGTATTGACATATTTCGTGAGGTATCTTTCATTCCTATTCCTTTGGTTTGGATTTTTATAATGACAGATTCCTCAATGTTTGGATCATCAATAGATATGAAGAAATTTGGTTTTATGTTAAACCAAATAACTCCATTTACCAAATTGGATTGGACTCCTCCAATTATGGCGTTCATAGGATTACTGAATCTTTTGTCTAAGACCAGTATAGCTACGGGTGTATCCATACCTTGTCTAAACAGGGCAGTAATACAGATTTGAATAAACCCGATGTGTATATATTTAATATTTGGGTGTTTCTTCTTCCATCTTTTGATCTTTTTTAAATCAAAAAGTTTAATATCTGCTGTTTCATCATCTGTTGAGCCAGCAGTAGTATTACCATTAAATTGTTCAAATATTCTTGTTGAGAATAATTTGAATTTTGATAATTTATAGACATCTTCCTTTTTTATAAGTTGCCTTTGATTATCAATTTCTTGTAGTTGTTCGTTGGTAAAAGTGATTTCTTCTCCAACTATTTCACGAAGGGCTATTGTTTGTAGCTCATCTTCGCTACTACCTCGTACTTCTGCAGTATTATACATAAATACGAATTCTTCATCGGATGTTTTCGAATCAGATTCAATCTCATATAAAATTTCATAATTAGAAATATCAGAATCAGATAAATCTTCTCCATAGAATATTTCTAATTCTTGTTCTTCAAGAAATTTTATCATTTTATTTGCACTTTTTCCTTTTTTAGGACAATCAGGTGCATAATGGCCTTCTTCGTTGCAAATGTAACAACGGCACTTCTTTTTTAGAGGTGGTTTTTTAGAAGGTTTCTTTTTTCTAATATATTTTTTATTCTTTGAAAAAGATGTTTTCTTTTTCCAAGGTTTCCATTTAAATTTTCTCTTTCGAGAATATTTAGAATATTTGGAATTTCTAGGAGGTGGATTACATCCTATTTTCCAGTTTTCTTTTAAAATCTTATAACAACATTTATAACCATCTTTAGAATTCGTGATTTGATTTTTAACTTGTTTCTTGGCTTTTATTTCAATGCAGTGGTCAGATATTTTTCTTAATACCCAATTAATGCGAAAACCAAGATTGTCATCTTTCTCGTCCTTCCCGATAGTTTTTAACCATCCAGGATAAGATTTTAAGGCTATTTCATCCCATGGGTTTGGGAGTTTATGAAAGAATTGGTCCATCCAGTGTTTGGTCTCTGAATGTTTTAGTTTGAAATAATATTTTTTATATAGTTCAACAAATTCTTCAAATTGACAAATGTTACATAATTCTAGTTTAGATAAGATGTAACACGCATCCTCTTGGAGTCTGGGTTCTCCAGTATATCCAATCAGATTTTCTTTAATTATTTCAACAAATCCTTTTAATATTTCATCAAAAGATTTGAAGGTTTGTAGGAGTTCAGTTTTTTGCTGAATTCCTATTTCTGAGCTTTCCCATTGTTGCAACCACTGTAAAACATCACCTTGGAGTGTTGCAGCAAGGTAGTCTAAAATTTTTTCTTTAGACCATGTACTCTTATAATTAGTAATGAGTATATACATGGATTGTGCCCACTCGTTAATAGTTTGTTCTTGATCTTTAAAAGGTATATGCCTTAGATCAAGATAAATACCATGTTGAGATATATTTTGTTTATTCAAATTATCTCTTCTTAGGAAAAAAGGGTTTGGTTCATCCTCATTTTTAGTATTACTTGTAGAAGCATTGCCTGTTTTAACAAAATCTTCTTTTTCATTTTTATATGCAGGGGTTTGCATATAATCTTCAAAAGCTTCCCAATTTTGGAATTCCTGAAGTGGGTCTTCAGCCTTCCTTTTTCCATCAATTGTATTTACTACATGTGGTGGAATTTCTTCTTCATCAGATGAATATTGGTTTAATTCATACTGATAGTGTTGTAATAATTTTTCATTTTCCAAATACGTGGTTTGTATTTGTTCAATGAGTTTATTACGTTCTGAAACAGTTAATATTGGATCTTTGTATAGATGTTTCCAATAATCTAATATTTCACGAACATTTATATATTCGGTGTAATTAAATTCTTCTGTTTGAAGAGCTTTAATTTCTTCCGAACCATAATATAACCTAGGAATTTTGTTATCCCCTGGGTTATTCATTCCAGTTTGTTCTGGATTTTTATTATCTATTTTGTTTAATAGATTTTCAATTTGTTGTTTAGTCTCCTCTTTTAGATCTAAATTTGTAACCGTTTCGAGTTGACTAATTTTTTGATCAACTTTGTTTAAGTTGAATTCAATACAATCTAATTTTTTCTCTACATAATTTTGATTAACGACCTGATGTCTTTCAGTTCGTTTAACCCAACTAAAAACTATATCAGTTAAACTATTTAACGTAGTACTAATTTTACTAATATCATTTTTAGATTTTTTATCTATATGTAAACTATGATTATACATAGACTCATCTTTTTGTAACCATGGTGCTAAACATTGTAGATTAATATTATTATTACTTTGTTCATCTTTCGTTCGGGGGCAGTTTTGGATTTTCAGCCTCTAACGCCATGTTATTAAGCCTAAGTCTAGAATTATGCAAATTACCGTCGTATTCTCAAACCGAGAGTCCCGGGACTGTGTGGTCAGTTCCTACGAGTTACATTGGTCCCGTGCGAGGTGTTGGTGCCACCCACGAGGACGTTCGGGGGCTGTTTCGAGTTTTCATCCTTAAACGCCATGTTCTTAAGCCTAAGTCTAGAAATATGCAAATTACCGTCATATTCTCACATCGGAAGTCCCGTGGTTTAGGGGTCCGTTCCTAGGAGTTACATTGGTCCCTCAGGAGGTGTTGGTACCACCCACGTGGTCGTTCGGTGTCTATTTCGAGTTTTCATGGGAGGTGTTGGTGCCACCCACGGGGACGTTCGGGGGCTATTTTGGGTTTTCACCCTCTAACGCCATGTTTTTAAGCCTAAGTCTAGAAACATGCAAATTACCATTATATTCTCAAACCGGGAGTCCCCCGGCTGCGGGGTCCGTTCCTACGAGTTACATTGGTTCCATGGGAGGTGTTGGTGCCACCCACGGGGCCGTTCCAGGTTTGTTTTAAATTTTCATCCACTAACGCCATGTTTGGCTTTAGTCTAAAAATATGCAAATTATCATCGTAGTCTCAAATCGAGAGTCTCGCGGCTGCGCAGTCATTTCGTACGAGTTTCATTGGTCCCGTGGGTGGTTTTGATGCCACCCACGAGGCTGTTAGGGGGGCCATTTTGGATTTTCACCCTCTAACGCCATGATTTTAATCCTAAGTCTAGAAATATGCAAATTACTGTCGTATTCTCAAACCGGGAGTCCCTCGGCTGCGAGGTCAGTTCCTACGAGTTTCATTGGTCCTGTGGGAAGTGTTGGTACCACCCACCGGGCCGTTCGGTGGCAGTTTCGAGTTTTCACCCTCTAACGCAATGTTTTTAAGCCGAAGTCTAGAAACATGCAAATTATCGGCTTATTCTCAAACCAAACACCCGCGACTGCAGGGTCAGTTCCTACATGTTACATTGGTCCCATGGGCGGTGTTTGTGCCACCCACGGGGCCGTTCGGGGATTATTTCGAGTTTTCACCGTGTAACGCCTTATTTTGCTTTAGTCTAAAAATATGCATATTATCATCGTATTCTCAAATCGAGAGACCCGCAACTGTCGGGTCAGTTCTTACGAGTTACATTGTTCCTTTGGGAGGTGTTGGTGCCACCCACGGCGCCGTTTGGGGGTTGTTTCGAGTTTTCACCCTCTAACGCCATGTTTTGCTTTAGTCTAGAAATATGCAAATTATCGTCGTATTTTCAAACTGGGAGTCTCGCGACTGCGCGGTCAGTTCCTAAGAGCTCCATTAGTCCCGTGAGTTGTGTTGGTGCCACCCACGAGGCCGCTAGGAGGGTTTTCACCCTCTAACTCCATGTTTTTAAGCTTAAGTCTAGAAATATGCAAATTACCGTCGTATTCTCAAACCGGGAGTCCCGCGGCTCCGGGGTCAGTTCCTACGAGTTACATTGGTCCCGTGGCAGGTGTTGGTGCCTCCCACGGGGCTATTTTGGGCTTTCCCCACAAGTGCCACATTTTTATGGCTAAGTCTTGAAATATGCAAAATATCATCATATTCTCAAATCGGGAGACCCGCGGCTGCGGGGTCAGTTCTTACGAGTTACAGTGGTCCCGTGGGAGGTGTTAGTGCAACCCACGGGGCCGTTCGGGGGTTGTTTTGGGTTTTCACCCTCTAAGGCCATGTTTTTAAGCCTGAGTCAAAAAATATGAAAATTATCATCGTATTCTCAAACCGGCAGTCTCGCGGCTGCGCGGTCAGTTCCTACGAGTTACATTGGACCCGTGGGAGGTGTTGGTGCCCCCCACGGGGCTGTTCAGGAGGTGTTTTAGGTTTTCACCCTCTAACGCCATTTTTTAAGCCTAAGTCTACAAATATGCAAATTATCATCGTATTCTCAAACCGGGAGTCTCGCGGCCGCGTGACCAGTTCCTACGAGTTACATTGGTCCCATGGGAGGTGTTAGTGGCACCCACGGGGCTGTTCGGGGGATGTTTCGAGTTTTCACCCTCTAACGTCATGTTTTTAAGCGTAAGTTTATAAATATGCAAATTATCATCGTATTCTCAAACAGGGAGACCCGCGGCTACGGGGTCAGTTGCTACGAGTTACATTTGTCCCGTGAAAGGTGTTGGTGCCACCTACAGGGCTGTTCGGGGGTTGTTTCGAGTTTTCACCCTCTAATGCCATGTTTTGCTTAAGTCTAGAAATATGCAAATTCGAGTTTTCACCCTCTAATGCCATGTTCTTCCACGAGTTACTTTGGTCCCGTGAGAGGTGTTAGTGACACCCACGGGGCCGTTCGGGGGTTGTTTCGAGATTTCATCCTCTAACGCCATGTTTCGCTTAAGTCTAGAAATATTCAAATTATCGTCGTATTCTGAGACCGGGAGTCTCGCGACTGCGCGGTCTGTTCTTACGAGTTACATTGGTCCCGTGGGAGGTGTTGGTACCACCCACGGGGCCGTTCGGGGGCTATTTTGGGTTTTCACCCTCTAACGCCATGTTATTAAGCCTAAGTCTAGAAATATGCAAATTGTAATCGTATTTTCAAACTGAGAGTCCTGCGGCTGCGTGGTCAGTTCCTACGAGTTACATTGGTCCCGTGCGAGGTATTGGTGCCACCCACGGGGCCGTTCGTGGGCTGTTTTGAGTTTTCATCCTCTAACGCCATGTTCTTAAGCCTAAGTCTAGAAATATGCAAATTACCATCGTATTCTCACACCGAGAGTCCCGAGGTTGCGGGGTCCATTCCTACGAGTTACATTGGTCTCGTAGAAGGTGTTGGTGCAACTTACGGGGTCGTTCGGTGGCTGTTTCGAGTTTTCACCCTCTAACGCTATGTTTTTAAGCCTAAGTCTAGATATATGCAAATTATCGGCGAATTCTCAAACCCAAGACCCGCGGCTGTGGGGTCAGTTCCTACGAGTTACATTGGTCCCGTGGGAGGTGTTGGTGCCACCCACGGGTCGTTCGGGGCTTGTTTCGAGTTTTCACCGTCTAACGCCTTATTTTTCTTAAGTCTAAAAATATGCATATTATCGTCGTATTCTCAAACTGAGAGATCCACGGCTGCGGGGTCAGTTCTTACGAGTTACATTGGTCCCGTGGGAGGTGTTGGTGTCACCCACGGGGCCCTTCGGGGTTGTTTTGGGTTTTCACCTTCTAACGCCATGTTTTTAAGCCTAAGTCTAGAAATATGAAAATTACCATCGTATTCTCAAACCGGGAGACCCTCGGCTGCGGGGTCAGTTCCTATGAGTTACATTGGTCCTGTGGGAGGTGTTGGTACCACCTACGGGGCCGTTCGGGGGTTGTTTCAATTTTTCACCCTCTAACGCCATGTTTTGCTTAAGTTTAGAAATATGCAAATTATTATCGTATTCTCAAACCGAGAGACCCACGACTGCGCGGTCAGTTCCTACGAGATACATTGGTCCCGTGGGAGGTGTTGGTGCCACGACGTGGCCGTTCGGGGGCTATTTATGGTTTTCACCCTCTAACCCCATGTTTTAACCCTAAGTCTAGAAATATGCAAATTACAGTCGTATTCTCAAACCGGGAGTCCCACGACTGCGTGTTCAGTTCCTACGAGTTACATTGGTCCCGTGGAAGGTGTTGGTGCAACCCACGGGTCCGTTCGGGGGCAGTTTTGAGTTTTCACCCTCTTACGCAATGTTTTTAAGCCAAGGTCTAGAAACATGCAAATTACCGTCGTATTCTCAAACCGGGAGTCTCGCGGCTATGGGGTCCGTTCCTACGAGTTATATTGGTCCCGTAGGAGGTGTTGGTGCCACCTACGGGGCCGTTCGGGCTATGTTTCGAGTTTTCACCATCTAACTACATGTTTTTAAGCCTAAGTCTAGAAATAAGCAAATCATCATCGTATTCTCAAATCGGGAGACCCGCGGCTTCGGGCTCAGTTCCTACTAGTTACATTGGTCCCGTGGGAGGTGTTGGTGCCCCCCACGGGGCCGTTCGGGGGTTGTTTTGGGTTTTACCCACTAGCGCCATGTTTTTAAGCCTAAGACTAGAAATATGAAAATTACCATTGTATTCTCAAACCGATAGTCCCGCGGCTGGGCGGTCAGTTCTTACGAGTTACATGGGTCCCGTGGGAGGTGTTGGTGCCACCCACGGGGCCGTTCGGGGATTATTTTGGGTTTTCATCCTCCAAAGCCATATTTTTAAACCTAAGTCTACAAATATGCAAATTATCATCGTATTCTGAAATCGGGAGTCCCGCGGCTGCGTGGTCAGTTCCTTCGAGTTACATTGGTCCCGTGGGAGGTGTTGGTGCCTCCCACGGGCCCGTTCGGGGGCTGTTTCGGGTTTTCCCCACTAACGCCACGTTTTTGTACCTATGTCTAGAAATATGCAAATTATCATCGTATTCTCAAACCGGGAGACCCGCGGCTGCGGGGTCAGTTCCTACGAGTTACATTGGTCCCGTGGAAGGTGTTGGTGGCACCCTCGAGGCCGTTTGGGAGCTGTTTTGGGTTTTCACCCTGTACCGCCATGTTTTTCAGCCTAAATCTAGAAATATGCAAATTATCATCGTATTCTCGATACGGGAGTCTCGCGGCTGCGCGATCAGTTCCTAAGAGTTACATTGGTCCCGTGGGAGGTGTTGGTGACCCCCAAGGGGCTGTTCAGGAGGTGTTTTGGGTTTTCACCTTCTAACGCCATGTTTTTAAGCGTAAGTCTAAAAATTTGTAAATTATCGTCGTATTCTAAAATCGGGAGTCTCGCATCCGCGTGACCAGTTCCTACGAGTTACATTGGTCCCGTGGGAGGTGTTGATGCAACCCACGGGGCCGTTCGGGGGATGTTTTGAGTTTTCACGCTCTAACGCCATATGTTTAAGCGTAAGTCTATAAATATGCAAATTATCATCGTATTCTCAAACAGGGAGACCTGTAGCTGCGGGGTCAGTCCTACGAGTTACATTGATCCCGTGGAAGGTGTTGGTGCGACCCACGGGGCCGTTCGGGGGTTGTTTCGAGTTTTCATCCTCTAACGCCATGTTTTGCTTAAGTCCTGAAATGTATAAATTATCATCGTATTCTCAGACCGAGAGTCTCGCGGCTGCACGGTCAGTTCCTACGAGTTACATTAGTCCCGTGGGTGGTGTTGGTGCCACCCACGAGGCCGTTTGGGTGCTGTTTTGGGTTTTCACCCTCTAACGCCATGTTTTTAAGCCTAAGTCTAGAAATATGCTAATTATCATAGTATTCTCAAATCGGGAGTCTCACGGCTGCGTGACCAGTTCCTACGAATTATATTGGTCCCGTGGGAGGTATTGGTGCCACCCATGGGGCCGTTCGGGGGCTGGTTCGAGTTTTCACCCTCGAACGCTATGTTTTTAAGCGTAATTCTAGAAATATGCAAATTATTGACGTATTCTCAAATAGGTATACCCGAGGTTGCGGGGTCAGTTTCTACGAGTTACATTGGTCCCGTGGGAGGTGTTGGTGCCACCCACTGGGCCGTCCGGTGGTTCTTTCGAGTTTTCACCCTCTAATGCCATGTTTTGCTTAAGTCTAGAAATATGCAAATTATCATCGTATTCTCGAAGTCTCGCGGTTGCGCGGTCAGTTCCTACGAGTTACATTGGTCCCGTGGGAGGTGTTCGTGCCACCCACGGGGCCGTTGGTGGTTGTTTTGGATTTTCACCCTCTAACGCCATGCTTTTAAGCCTAAGTCTAGAAATTCGTAAATTACTGTCGTATTCTCAACCCGGGAGATCCACGGCTGCGGAGTCAGTTCCTAGGAGTTACATTGGTGCCGTGGGAGGTGTTGGTACCACCCATGGGGCCGTTCGGGGGTTGTTTCGTGTTTTCACCCTCTAACGCCATGTTTTTCTTAAGTCTAGAAATATGCAAATTATCGTCATATTCTCGAACTCTCGCGGTTACGTGGTCAGTTCCTATGAGTTACATTGGTCCTGTTCCACCGCGGGGCCGTTCGGGGGCTGTTTTGGGTTTTCACCCTCAAACGCCATGTTTTTAAGCCTAAATCTAGAAATATACAAATTATTGTTTTATTGTCAAACAGGGAGTCCCGTGGATGCGTGGTCAGTTCCTACGAGTTACATGGGTCCCGTGGGAGGTGTTGGTGCCACCCACGGGGCAGTTCGGGGTCTGTTTCGAGTTTTCACCCTCTAACTCCATGTTTTTAACCGTAAGTCAAGATATATACAAATTATCATCGTGTTCTCAAACAGGGAGACCCGCGACTGCAGGATCTGTTCCTACGAGTTACATTGGTCCCGTGGAAGGTGTTGCTACCACCCACGGGGCCGTTCGGGGGTTGCCTCGAGTTTTCACCCTCTAACGCCATATTTTGCTTATATGTAGAAATATACCAATTTCGTCGTATTCTCAAACCGGGAGTCTTAGGGCTGCGCGATCAGTTTGGGGGCTATTTTGGGTTTTCACCCTCTAACACCATATTTTTAAGCCTAAGTCTAGAAATATGCTAATTATCGTAGTATTCTCAAATCGAGAGTCTCACGGCTACGTGACCAGTTCCTACGAGTTACATTGGTCCCGTGGGAGGTATTGGTGCCACCCATGGGGCCGTTCGGGGGCTGGTTCGAGTTTTCATCCTCGAACGCTATGTTTTTAAGCATAATTCTAGAAATATGCAAATTATTATCGTATTATCAAATAGAGAGACCCGAAGTTACGGGGTCAGTGCTATGAGTTACATTGGTCACGTGGGAGGTGTTGGTGCCACCCACGGGGACGTTCGGGATCTGTTTTGGGTTTTCACTGGGGCTGTGTTTTTTTTTCGAACTTTCCGATTTTTCCGATTTCCGATCCGATTTTTTCCGAATTTGGAATGAAATTTTAACTTTGCCGATTTTCGATTTTTCCAAAAAAAATCGGATCGAAAATCGGAAATAATTCTGAATTTCCGATTTTTCGATTTTTCCGAAACTATGCCGATCCGATTTTTCCGATTTTTTTCGGAATTATTTCCGATTTTTTCGGAATTATTTTCCGATTTCCAATTTTTTCGATTTTTTTCCGATTTTTTGAAAATTTGCCATATCCCACATCGGTTGGGAGAGGGCTCCAAAATATGCTCTATAAAAGGAGAGTATCCTCCTAACTTCTACACAAATGAAAAATGAGCCAAATCCTCATGTGTTTACATGTTGGGTTAAGCTATTTTCATTGTTTCTTTAAAATGAGAATTTCGAGTAATCGAAAATCCATAATTTATTTTTTTGAAATTTTGGAATTTTCGAAATTTCTGGATTTTTAATATATTTTGTGAATTTCCGATTTTTGCCGATTTTCCGAATTCGGAAATTTTTTTAATTTTCCGAAAAAATCAGATCGGAAATCGGAATAGTTATTTTATTTCCGAAAAAATCGGAATTTTTTTCCGAATAGGCATTTTCCGATCCGATCCGGCCGAAACACAGCCCTAGTTTTCACACTTTAACGCCATGTTTTTAAGCCTAAGTCTAAAATATACAAATTATCATCGTATTATCAAATCGAGAGTCCTGCGGCTGCGTGATCAGTTCCTACGAGTTACATTGGTCCCATGGGAGGTGTTGGTGCCACCCACGGGGTCGTTCGGGGGCTGTTTTGGGTTTTCACCCTCTAACGCCATGTTTTTAAGGCTAAGTCAAGAAATATGAAAATTACCGTCGTATTCTCAAACCGGGAGACCCCCGGCTGCGCGATCAGCTCCTACGAGTTACATTGGCCCCGTGGGAGGTGTTGGTGCCACCCACGTGCCTGTTCGGGAGTTGTTTCGAGTTTTCCTCACTAACGCCATGTTTTTTATGCCTAAGTTTAGAAATATACAAATTATCGTTGTATTCTCAAACTGGAGACCCGCGGCTGCGGGGTCAGTTCTTACGAGTTACATTGGTCACATGGGAGGTGTTGGTGCCACCCACGGGGTCGTTCGGGGGCTATTTTGGGTTTTCACCCTCTAACGCCATGTTTTTAAGTCTAAGTCTAGAAATATGAAATTGCCGTCGTATTCTCAAACCGGGAGACCCGCGGCTACGCGGTCAGCTCCTACGAGTTACATTGGTCCCGTGGGAGGTGTTGGTGCCGCCCACGCGGCTGTTCGGGGGCTGTTTCGAATTGTCCTCACTAACGCCATATTTTTTATGCAAATTATCATCGTATTCTCAACCTGAGAGACCCGCGGCTGCGGGGTCAGTTCCTACGAGTTACATTGGTCCCGCGGGAGGTGCTGGTGCCACCCACAGGGCCGTTCGGAGGATGTTTTGGGTTTTCTCCCTCTAACGCCATGTTTTTAAGCCTAAGTCTAAAAATATGTAAATTACCGTCGTATTCTCAAACCGGGAGACCCGCGGCTATGGGTTCAGTTCCTACGAGTTACATTGGTCCCGTGGGAGGTGTTGGTACCACCCTTAGGGCCGTTCGGGGGTTGTTTCGAGTTTTCACCCTTTAACGCCATATTTTGCTTAAGTCTATAAATACGCAAATTATCGTCGAATTCGCTGACTGAGAGTCTCGCGGCTCCGCGGTCAGTTCCTACGAGTTACATTGGTCCCGTGGGAGGTGTTGGTTCCACCCACGAGGCCGTTCGGGGGCTGTTTTTGGTTTTCACCCTCTAAAGCCATGTTTTTAAGCCTAAGTCTAGAAATATGCTAATTATCATAGTATTCTCAAATTGGGGGTCTCGCGGCTGCGTGACCAGTTCCTACGAGTTACATTGGTCTCGTGGGAGGTATTGGTGCCACCCATGGGGCCGTTTGGGGGCTGGTTTGAGTTTTCACTCTCGAACGCTATGTTTTTAAGCGTAATTCTAGAAATATGCAAATTATCATCCTATTCTCAAATAGGGAGACCCGAGGTTGTGGGGTCAGTTCCTACGAGTTACATTGGTCCCGTGGGAGGTGTTGGTGCCACCCACTGGGCCGTTCGGTGGTTCTTTCGAGTTTTCACCCTCTAATGCCTTGTTTTGCTTAAGTCTAGAAATATACAAATTATCATCGTATTCTCGAAGTCTCATGGTTGCGCGGTCAGTTCCTACGAGTTACATTGGTCCCGTGGGAGGTGTTCGTACCACCTACGGGGCCGTTGGTGGTTGTTTTGGATTTTCACCCTCTAACGCCATGATTTTAAGCCTAAGTCTATAAATCCGCAAATTACTGTTGTATTCTCAAACCGGGAGATCCGCGGCTGCGGAGTCAGCTCCTACGAGTTACATTGGTGCCGTGGGAGGTGTTGGTACCACCCACGGGGCCGTTCGGGGGTTGTTTCGAGTTTTCACCCTCTAACGCCATGTTTTTCGTAAGTCTGGAAATATGCTAATTATCGTCGTATTCTCGAACTCTCGCGGTTGTGCGGTCAGTTTCTATGAGTTACATTGGTCCCGTGGGTGGTGTTGGTGCCACCACGAGGCCGTTCGGGGGCTGTTTTGGATTTACACCCTCTAACACCATGTTTTAAACCTAAATCTAGAAATATACAAATTATTGTTGTATTCTCAAACAGGGGGTCCCGTGGCTGGGTGGTCAGTTCCTACGAGTTACATTGGTCCCGTGGGAGGTGTTGGTGCCACCCACGGGGTAGTTCGGGGTCTGTTTCGAGTTTTCACCCTCTAACTCCATGGTTTTAACCGTAAGTCAAGATATATACAAATTATCGTCGTGTTCTCAAACAGGGAGACCCGCGACTGTGGGATCAGTTCCTACGAGTTACATTGGTCCCATGGAAGGTGTTGCTACCACCCACGGGTCTGTTTGGGGGTTGCCTCGAGTTTTCACCCTCTAACGCCATATTTTGCTTATGCGTAGAAATATAGCAATTTTCTTCGTATTCTCAAACCGGGAGTCATGGGGCTGCACGGTCAGTTTGGGGGCTATTTTGGGTTTTCACCCTCTAACGCCATATTTTTAAGCCTAAGTCTAGAAATATGCTAATTATCGTAGTATTCTCAAATCGGGAGTCTCACGGCTGCGTGACCAGTTCCTACGAGTTACATTGGTCACGTGGGAGGTGTTGGTGCCACCCACGGGGACGTTCGGGGTCTGTGTTGGGTTTTCACCCTCTAACGCCATGTTTTTAAGCCTAAGTCTAAAATATGCAAATTATCGTCGTATTATCAAATCGGGAGTCCTGCGGCTGCATGGTCAGTTCCTACGAGTTACATTGGTCCCATGGGAGGTGTTAGTGCCACCCACGGGGGTCGTTCGGGGGCTGTTTTGGGTTTTCACCCTCTAACGCCATGTTTTTAAGCCTAAGTCTAGAAATTTGAAAATTACCGTCGTATTCTCAAACCGGGAGACCCGCGGCTGCGCGATCAGCTCCTACGAGTTACAATGGTCTCGTGGGAGGTGTTGGTGCCACCCACGTGCCTGTTCGGGAGCTGTTTCGAGTTTTCCTCACTAACGCCATGTTTTTTATGCCTAAGTTTATAAATATACAAATTATCATCGTATTCTCAAACTGGGAGACCCGTGGCTGCGGGGTCAGTTCTTACGAGTTACATTGGTCGCATGGGAGGTGTTGGTGCCACCCACGGGGTCGTTCGGGAGCTGTTTTGGGTTTTCACCCTCTAACGCCATGTTTTTAAGCCTAAGTTTAGAAATATAAAAATTTCTGTCATATTCTCAAACCGGGAGACCCGCGGCTGCGCGATCAGCTCCGACGAGTTCCAATGATCCCGTGGGAGGTTTTGGTGCCACCCATGAGGCCGTTAGGGGGCTGTTTTGGGTTTTCACCCTCTAACGCCATGTTTTTAAGCCTAAGTCTAGAAATATGCAAATTACTGTCGTATTCTCAAACCGGGAGTCCCGCGGATGCAAGGTCAGTTCCTATAGGTTACATTGGTCCTGTGGGAGGTGTTGGTGTCACCCATGGGGCCGTTCGGGGGATGTTTCAAGTTTTCACCCTCTAACGCCATATTTTTAGGCCTAAGTCTAGAAATATGCAAATTATCGTGGTATTCTCAAACCAAAGACCCGCGGCTGCGGGGTCAGTTCTTACGAGTTTCATTGGTCCCGTGGGAGGTGTTGGTGCCACCCATGGGGCCGTTTGGGGCTTGTTTCGAGTTTTCACCGTCTAACGCCTTGTTTTGCTCAAATCTAAAAATATGCATATTATCATCGTATTCTCAAACCGAGAGACCCGCGGTTATGGGGTCAGTTCTTACGAGTTACATTGGTCCCGTAGGAGGTTTTGGTGCCAACCACGGGGCCGTTCGGGGGTTGTTTTGGGTTTTCACCCTTTAACGCCATGTTTATAAGTCTAAGTCTAGAAATATGCAAATTACCGTAGTATTCTCAAACCGGGAGACCTGCGGCTGCGGGGTCAGTTACTACGAGTTACATTGGTCCTGTGGGAGGTGTTTGTACCACCCACAGGGCCGTTCGGGGGTTGTTTCAAGTTTTTATCCTCTAACGCCATGTCTTCCTTAAGTCTAGAAATATACAAATTATCGTCGTATTCTCAAACCGAGAGACCCACGGCTGCGCGGTCAGTTCCTACGAGTTACATTGGTCCCGTGGGAGTTGTTGGTGCCACACACGAGGTCGTTCGGGGGCTGTTTCGATTATTCACTCTCTAACGCCATTTGTTGCTTTAGTCTAGAAATATGCAAATTATCGTCGTACTCTCAAACCGGGAGTCTCGCAGCTGTGCGATCAGGTCCTAAGAATTCCAGTGGTCCCATGGGAGGTGTTGGTGCCACCCACGAGGCCGTTGGGGGGGGGGGGGTTGTTTTGGGTTTTCACCCTCTAACGCCATGTTTTTAAGCCTAAGTCTAGATATATGCAAATTGCCGTAGTATCCTCTAACCGGGAGTCCCGCGGCTGTGAGGTCAATTCCTACGAATTACATTGGTCCCATGGGACGTGTTGGTGCCACCCACGGGGCCGTTCGGGGTCTTTTTTGAATTTTCACCCTCTAACGCATTATTTTTAAGCCTAGGTCTAGAAATATGCAAATTATCGTCGTATTCTCAAATCAAGAGACCCACGGCTACGGGGTCAGTTTCTACGAGTTACATTGGTCCCGTGGGAGGTGTTGGTGCCACCCACGGGGCCGTTCGAGGGTTGTTTCGAGTTTTCACCCTCTAACGCCATGATTTGTTTAAGTTTAGAAATATGCAAATTATCGTCGTATTCTCGGAGTCTCGCGGCTGCGCGGTCAGTTCCTACGAGTTACATTGGTCCCGTGGGGGGTGTCCGTGCAACCCACGGGGCCGTTGGGGGTTGTTTTTTATTTTCACCCTCTAACGCCATGCTTTTAAGCCTAAGTGTAGAAATATAAAAATTACTTTCGTATTCTCAAACCGGGAGACCCGCGGTTGCGGGTCAGTTCCTACGAGTTACATTGGTGCCATGGGCGGTGTTGGTACCACCCACGGGGCCGTTCGGAGGTTGTTTCGAGTTTTCACCCTCTAACGTCATGTTTTGCTCAAGTCTAAAAATATGCAAATTATCATCGCATTCTCAAACCAGGAGTCTCGCGGCGGCGCGGTCAGTTCCTATGAGTTACATTGGTCCCGTGGGAGGTGTTGGTGCCACCAACGGGGCCGTTCGGGGGCTGTTTTGGGTTTTCGTCCTCTAACGCCATGTTTTTAAGCCTAAGTCTAGAAATATTCAAATTACCGTCGTATTCTCAAACTGGGCGTCCGGTGGCTGCGTAGTCAGCTCCTACGAGTTACATTGGTCCCGTGGGTGGTGTTGGTGCCACCCACGGGGAAGTTCGGGGTCTGTTTCGAGTTTTTACCCTCTAATTCCATGTTTTTAACTGTAAGTCAAAAAATATACAAATTATCATCGTGTTCTCAAATAGGGAGACCCACGGCTGCGGGATCAGTTCCTACGAGTTACATTGGTCCCGTGGGAGGTGTTAGTGACACCCACGGGGACGTTCGAGGGTTGTTTCGAGATTTCACCCTCTGACGCCATGTTTTTTTTAAGTCTAGAGATATGCAAATAAACGTTGTATTCTCAAGATGGGAGTCTCGCGGCACCGCGGTTAGTTCCTATAAGTTACATTGGTCCCGTGGGAGGTGTTGGTGCCACCCTAGGGACGTTCGGGGGCTATTTCGAGTTTTCACCCTCTAACGCCATATTTTTAAGCCTAAGTCTAGAAATATGCAAATTATCATCGTATTCTCAAACCGGGAGTCTCATGGCTGCGTGACCAGTTCCTACGAGTTACATAGGTCCCGTGGGAGGTATTGGTGGCACCCACGGGGCCGTTCGGCGGTTGGTTCGAGTTTTCACCCTCTAACGCCATGTTTTTAAGCGTAATTCTAGAAATATGCAAATTATCGTCGTATTCTCAAATAGGGAGACCCGGGGTTGCGGGGTCAGTTCCTACGAGTTACATTGGTCCCATTGTAGGTGTTGGTGCCTCCCACGGGGCCGTTCGGGGGTTGTTTCGAGTTTTCACCCTCTAACGCCATGTTTTGCTTGAGTCTATAAATATGTAAATTATCGTCATATTCTCAAATCGAGAGTCTCGTGACTGCACGGATAGTTCCTATGAGTTACATTGGTCCCGTGGAAGGTGTTGGTACCACCCACGGGGCCGTTCGGCTACTGTTTTGGATTTTCATCCTCTAATGCCATGTTTTTAAGCCTAAGTCTTGAAATATGTAAATTACCATTGTATTCTCAAACCGGGAGTCCCGCGGCTGCGTGGTCAGTTCCTACAAGTTACATTGGTCCCGTGAGAGGTGTTGGTGGCACCCACGGGGCCGTTCGGGGTTGTTTTGGGTTTTCACCGTCTAACGCCATGTTTTTAAGCCTAAATCTGGAAATATGCAAATTATCGTCGTATTCTCAAACCGGGAGACCCGCGGCTGTGTGGCTAGCTCCTACGAGTTACATTGGTCCCGTGGGAGGTGTTGGTGCCACCCACGAGCCTGTTCGGGGATGTTTCGGATTTTCATCACTAACGCCATGTTTTTTATGCCTAGGGCTAGAAATATGCAAATTATCATCGTATTCTCAAACCGAGAGACCCGCGGCTGCGGGGTCAGTTCCTAAGAGTTACATTGGTCCCGCGGGAGGTGTTAGTGCCACCCACGGGACCGTTCGGGGGCTATTTTGGGTTTTCTCAATCTAACGCCATGTTTTTAAGCCTAAGTCTAGAAATATGAAAATTACCGTCGTATTCTCAAATCGGGATACCCGCGGCTGCGGGTTCAGTTCCTACGAGTTTCATTGGTCGCGTGGGAGGTGTTGGTACCAACCACGGAGCCGTTCGGGGGTTGTTTCGAGTTTTCACCCTCTAACGCCATGTTTTGCTTAAGTCTAGAAATATGAAAATTATCATCGTATTCTCAAACCGAGAGTCTCGCGGCTCCACGGTCAGTTCCTATGAGTTACATTGGTCCCGTGGGAGGTGCTGGTGCCACCCTCGAGGCCGTTCGGGGGCTGTTTTCAGTTTTCACCCTCTAACGCCATGTTTTTAAGCATAAGTCTAGAAATATGCAAATTACTGTCGTATTCTCAAATCGGAAGTCCCGCGGATGCGTGGTTCATTCCTACGAGTTACATTGGTACCGTGGGAGGTGTTGGTGCCAGCCACGGGGAAGTTCGTGGGCTGTTTCAAGTTTTCACCCTCTAACGCCATATTTTTAAGCGTAAGTCTATAAATATGCAAATTATCGTCGTATTCTCAAACAGGGAGACCCGCGGTTGCGGGGTCAGTTTCCACGAGTTACATTGGTCCCGTGAGAGGTGTTAGTGACACCCACGGGGCCGTTCGGGGGTTGTTTCAAGTTTTCACCCTCTGACGCCATGTTTTGCTTAATTCTAGAAATATGCAAATTATCGTTGCATTCTCAAACCGGGAGTCTCGCGGTTGCGCGATCAGTTCCTACGAGTTACATTGGTCCCGTGGGAGGTGTTTGTGCCACCCACGGGGCCGTTCGGGGGTTGTTTTGGGTTTTCACCCTCTAATGCCATGTTTTTAAGCCTACTTCTAGAAATAAGCAAATTACTGTCGTATTCTCAAACCGGGAGTCCCGCCGCTGCGTGGTCCTTTCTTACGAGTTACATTGGTTCTGTGGCGGGTGTTGGTGCAACCAACAGGGACGTTTGGGGGCTGTTTCGAGTTTTCACCCTCTAACTCCATCTTTTTAAGCCTAAGTCTAGAAATATGTAAATTATCGTCGTATTCTCAAATCGAGAGACCCGCGGCTGCGGGGTCAGTTCTGACGAGTTTCATTGGTCCCGTGGGAGGTGTTGGTGCCACCCACGGGGACGTTCGGGGGTGGTTTCGAGTTTTCAACCTCTAACGCCATGTTTTGCTCAAGTCTGGAAATATGCAAATTATCGTTGTATTCTCAAACCGTGAGTCTCGCGACTACGCGGTCAGTTCCTACGAGTTATATTGTTCCCGTGGGAGGTGTTGGTGCCACCCACATAGCCGTTCGGGGGCTATTTTGGGTTTTCACCCTCTAACGCCATGTTTTTAACCCTAAGTCTAGAAATATGCAAATTACTGTCGTATTCTCAGACCGAGAGTCCCGTGGCTGCGTGGTTCGTTCCTACGAGTTACATTGGTCCCGTGGGAGGTGTTGGTGCCACCCACGGGGCAGTCCGGGGGTTGTTCGAGTTTTCACCCTCTAACGCCATATTTTTAAGCGTAAGTCTAGAAATATGCAAATTATCGTCGTATTCTCAAACAGGGAGACCCGCGGCTGCGGGGTCAGTTGCCACGAGTTAGATTGGTCCCGTGAGAGGTGTTAGTGACACCCACGGGGTCGTTCGGGGCTTGTTTCGAGTTTTCACCCTCTGACGCCATATTTTACTTAAGTCTAGAAATATGCAAATTATCATCATATTCTCAAACCGGGAGTCTCGTAATTGCGCGGTCAGTTCCTACGAGTTACATTGGTCCCGTGGGAGGTGTTGGTGCCACCCACAGGGCCGTTCGGGGGCTGTTTTGGGTTTTCACCCTCTAACGCCAAGTTTTTATGCCTAAGTCTAGAAATATGCAAATTACCGTCGTATTCTCAAACCGAGAGTCCCGCGGCTGCGTGGTTCGTTCTTATGAGTTACATTGGTTCCGTGGGAGGTGGTTATGCAACCCACCGGTCCGTTTGGGGGTTGTTTCGAGTTTTCACCCTCTAACGCCATGTTTTTAAGCTTAAGTCATGAAATGTGCAAATTATCATCGTATTCTCAAACCGAGAGACCCGCTGCTCTGGGGTCAGTTCTTACGAGTTACATTGGTCCCGTGGGAGGTGTTGGTGCCACTCACGGGGCCGTTAGGGGCTTGTTTTGAGTTTCACTCTCTAACGCCATGTTTTGCTTAAGTCATGAAATATGCAAATTATCGTCATATTCTCAAACCGGGAGTCTCTCGGCTGCATGGTCAATTTCTACGAGGTATATTGGTCCCGTGGGAGGTGTTGGTGCCTCCCACGTAGCCGTTCGAGGGCTGTTTTGGGTTTTCACCCCCTAACGCCATGTTTTTAACCCTAAGTCTAGAAATATGCAAATTATAGTCGTATTCTCAAATCGGGAGTCCCGCGGCTACGTGGTCAGTTCCTACGAGTTACATTGGTCCCGTGGGAGGTGTTGGTGCAACCCACGGGGCCGTTCGGGGGGTAGTTTTGACTTTTCACCCTTTAACGCATTGTTTTAAAGCCTAAGTATAGAAACATGCAAATTACCATCGTATTTTCAAACCGGGAGTCTCGCGACTGTGAGCCCCGTTCCTACGAGTTACATTGGTCCCGTAAGAGGTATTGGTACCATCTACGGGGCCGTTCGGGGGATGTTTCGAGTTTTCACCCTCTAATGCCATGTTTTTAAGCCTAAGTCTAGAAATATTCAAATTATCATCGTATTCTCAAACCGAGAGACCCGCGGCTGCGAGGTCAGTTCTTACGAGTTACATTGGTCCCGTGGGAGGTGTTAGTGCAACCCACGGGGCCGTTCGGAGGTTGTTTCGAGTTTTCACCCTCTAACGTCATGTTTTACTTTAGTCTAAAAATATGCAAATTATCCTCATATTCTCAAATCGAGAGACTCGCGACTGCGCGTTCAGTTCCTACGCGTTCCATTAGTCCCGTGGGAGGTGTTGGGGCCACCCACGAGGCCGTTAGGGGGACAGTTTTGGGTTTTCACCCTCTAACGCCATGTTTTTAAACCTAAGTCAAGAAATATGGAAATTACCGTCGTATTCTCAAACCGGGTGTCTCGTTGCTTCCAGGTCAGTTTCTACGAGTTACATTGGTCCCTTGGGAGGTGTCGGTGCAACCCACGGGGCCGTTCGGGGGCAGTTTCGAGTTTTCACCCTCTAACACAATGTTTTTAAGCTGAAGTCCAGAAACATGCAAATTACCATCGTATTCTCAAACCGAGAGTCTAGCGGCTGCGGTGTCCATTCTTACGAGTTATATTGGTCCCGTAGGAGGTGTTGGTGCCACCTACGGGGCCGTTCAGGGGATGTTTCGAGTTTTCACCCTCTAACGCCATGTTTTTAAGCCTAAGTATAGAAATAAGCAAATTATTATCGTATTCTGAAACCAGGAGACCCGCGGCTGCGCGGTCAAGTCCTACGAGTTACACTGGTCCCGTTGGAGGTGTTGGTGCCACCCACGGGGCCGTTCGGGGGTTGTTTCAAATTTTCACCCTCTAACGCCATGTTTGGCTTTAGTTTAGAAATATGCAAATTATCATCGTATTTTCAAACCGAGAGTCTCGCGGATTAGCGGTCATTTCCTACGAGCCCCATTGATCCCATGGGAGGTTTTGGTGCCACCCACGAGGCCGTTAGGGGGGTTGTTTTGGGTTTTCACCCTCTAACACCATGTTTTTAATCCTAAGTCTAGAAATATGAAAATTACTGTCGTATTCTCAAACTGGGAGTCCCGCGGCTACGAGGTCAGTTCCTACTAGTTACATTGGTCCCGTGGGAAGTGTTTGTACCACCCATCGGGCCATTCGGGGGCTGTTTCGAGTTTTCACCCTCTAACGCCATGATTTTAAGCCTAAGTCTAGAAACATGCAAATTATCGACGTATTCTCAAACCAAAGACCTGCGGCTGCGGGGTCAGTTCCTACGAGTTACATTGGTCCCGTGGAAGGTGTTGGTGCCACCCAGGGGCCGTTCGGGGCTTGTTTCGAGTTTTCACCGTCTAACACCTTATTTTGCTTAATCCTAAAAATATCCATATTATCGTCGTATTTTCAAACCGAGAGACCCGCGGCTTCGGTGTCAGTTCTTACGAGTTACATTGGTCCCGTGGGAGGTATTGATGACACCCACGGGGTCGTTCGGGGGTCGTTTTGGGTTTTCACCCTCTAACACCATGTTTTTAAGCCTAAGTCTAGAAATATACAAATTATTGTCGTATTCTCAAACCGGGAGACCCGGGGTACGGGGTCAGTTGCTACGAGTTACATTGTTCCTGTGGGAGGTGTTTGTACCACCCACAGGGTCGTTCGGGGGTTGTTTCAAGTTTTCACCCTCCAACGCCATGTTTTCCTTAAGTCTAGAAATATGCAAATTATCATCGTATTCTCGGAGTCTCGCGGCTGCGCGGTCAGTTCCTACGAGTTACATTGGTCCCGTGAGAGGTGTCCGTGCAAACCCACGGGGCCATTGGGGGTTGTTTTTTATTTTCACCCTCTAACTCCATGCTTTTAAGCCTAAGTCTAGAAATATGCAAATTATTGTCGTATTCTCAAATCGGGAGACCTGCGGCTGTGGGGTCAGTTCCTACGAGTTACATTGGTGTCGTGGGAGGTGTTGGTACCACCCACGGGGCCGTTCGGGGGTTGTTTCGAGTTTTCACCCTCTAACGCCATGTTTTGCTTACGTCTAGAAATATGCAAATTATCATCGCATTCTCAAATCGGGAGTTTCGCAATGGCACGGTCAGTTCCTATGAGTTACATTGGCCCCGTGGGAGGTGTTGGTGCCACCCACGAGGCCGTTCGAAGGCTGTTTTGGGTTTTCACCCTCTAACGCCATGTTTTTAAGCCTAAGTCTACAGATATGCAAATTATCATCGTATTCTCAAATCGGGAGTCTCGCGGCTACGCGATCAGTTCCTATAAGTTACATTGGTCCCGTGGGAGGTGTTGGTGCCACCCTTAGGACGTTTGGGGGCTGTTTCGAGTTTTCACCCTCTAACCCCATATTTTTAAGCCTAAGTCTAGAAATAGGAAAATTATCATCGTATTCTCAAACCGGGAGTCTCACGGCGACGTGACCAGTTCCTACGAGTAACATAGGTCCCGTGGGAGGTTTAGGTGCCACCCAGGGGGCCGTTCGGCGGCTGGTTCGAGTTTTCACCCTCTAACGCCATGTTTTTAAGCGTAATTCTGGAAATATGTAAATTATCATCGTATTCTCAAATTGGGAGGCCCGAGATTGCGGGGTCAATTACTACGAGTTACATTGGTCCCGTGGTAGGTGTTGGTGCCACCCACGGGGCCGTTCAGGGGTTGTTTCGAGTTTTCACCCTCTAACGCCATGTTTTACTTAAGTCTATAAATATGCAAATTATCATCATTTTCTCAAACCGAGAGTCTCGCGGCTGTAGGGACAGTTCCTACGAGTTACATTGGTCCCGTGGAAGGTGTTGGTACCACCCACGGGGACGTTCCGGGGTTATTTTGGGTTTTCATCCTCTAACGCCATGTTTTTAAGACTAAGTCTAGAAATATGCAAATTACCGTCATATTCTCAAACCGGGAGTCCCGCGGCTGCGTGGTCAGTTCCTACGAGTTACATTGGTCCCGTGGGAGGTGTTGATGGCACCCGCGGGGCCGTTTGGGGGCTATTTTGGGTTTTCACCCTCTAACGCCATGTTTTTGAGCCTAAGTCTAGAAATATCAAAATTATCGTCGTATTCTCAAACCAGGAGACCCACGGCTGCGTGGTTAGCTCCTACGAGTTACATTAGTCCCGTGGGAGGTGTTGGTGCCACCCACAGGCCTGTTCGGGGGCTGTTTCGGATTTTCCTCACTAACGCCATATTTTTTATGCCTAAGTCTAGAAATATGCAAATTATCATCGTATTCTCAAACCGGGAGACCCGCGACTGCGGGGACAGTTCCTACGAGTTACATTGGTCCCGCGGGAGGTGTTGGTGCCACCCACCTCGCCGTTTGGGGGTTGTTTTGGGTTTTCTCCTTTTAACGCCATGATTTTAAGCCTAAGTCTAGAAATATACAAATTACAGTCGTATTCTCAAACCGGGAGACCCGCGGCTGCGGGTTCAGTTCCTACGAGTTACATTAGTCCCGTGGGAGGTGTTGGAACCACCCACGGGGCCGTTCGGGGGTTGTTTCGAGTTTTCACCCTCTAAAGACATATTTTGCTTGAGTCTAGAAATATGGAAATTATCATCGTATTCTCATATCGAGAGTCTCGCGGATCCAGTTACATTGGTCCCGTGGGAGGTGTGGTGCCACCCTCGAGGCCGTTCGGGGGCTGTTTTCGGTTTTCACCCTCTAACGCCATGTTTTTAAGCCTAAGCCTAGAAATATGCAAATTACTGTCGTATTCTCAAATCGTTGTTCATTCCTACGAGTTACATTGGTCCCGTGGGAGGTGTTGGTGCCACCCACGGGGCAGTTCAGGGGCTGTTTCGAGTTTTCACCCTCTAACGCCATATTTTTAAGCGTAAGTCTAAAAATATACAAATTATCATCATATTCTCAAACAGGGAGACCCGCAGCTGATGGGTCAGCTGCCACGAGTTACATTGGTCCCGTGAGAGGTGTTAGTGACACCCACGAGGCCGTTCGGGGGTTGTTTCGAGTTTTCACCCTTTGACGCCATGTTTTGCTTAAGTCTAGAAATATGTAAATTATCGTCGTATTCTCAAACAGGGAGACCCACGGTTGCGGGGTCAGTTGCCACGAGTTACATTGGTCCCGTGAGAGGTGTTAGTGACACCCACGGGGCCGTTCGGGGGTTGTTTCAAGTTTTCACCCTCTGACGCCATGTTTTGCTTAAGTCTAGAAATATGCAAATTATCGCTGTATTCTCAAACCGGGAGTCTCGCAGCTGCGCGGTCAGTTCCTACGAGTTACATTGGTCCCATGGGAGGTGTTGGTGCCACCCAAGGGGCCGTTCGGGGGCTGTTTTGGGTTTTCACCCTCTAACGCCATGTTTTTAAGCCTAAGTCTAGAAATATGTAAATTACCGTTGTATTCTCAAACCGGGAGTCCCGCAAATGCGTGGTCCTTTCTTACGAGTTACATTGGTTCCGTGGGAGGTGTTGGTGCATCCCACAGGGCCGTTTGGGGGCTGTTTCAAGTTTTCACCCTCTAACGATATGTTTTTAAGCCTAAGTCTTGAAATATGCAAGTTATCATCGTATTCTCAAACCGAGAGACCCGCGACTGCGGGGTCAGTTCTTATGAGTTTCATTGGTCCCGTGGGAGGTGTTGGTGCCACCCACGGGGCCGTTCGGGGGTTGTTTCGAGTTTTCACCCTCTAACGCCATCTTTTACTTAAGTCTAGAAATATGCAAATTATCGTTGTATTCTCAAACTGGGAGTGTCGCGGCTACGCGTTCAGTTCCTACGAGTTATATTGGTCCCGTGGGAGATGTTGGTGCCACCCACTTAGCCGTTCGGGGGCTATTTTTGGTTTTCACCTTCTAACGCCATATTTTTAACCCTAAGTCTAGAAATATGCAAACTACTATCATATTCTCAAACCTGGGGTCCCGCGGCTGCGTGGTTCGTTCCTACGAGTTACATTGGTCCAGTGGGAGGTGTTGGTGCCACCCATGGGGCTGTTCGGGGGCTGTTTTGAGTTTTCACCCTCTAACGCCATATTTTTAAGCGTAAGTCTAGAAATATGTAAATTATCATCGTATTCTCAAACAGGGAGACCCGCGGCTACGGGGTCATTTGCCACGAGTTACATTGGTCCCGTGAGAGGTGTTAGTGACACCCACGGGGCCGTTCGGGGGTTGTTTCGAGTTTTCACCCTCTGACGCCATGTTTTTCTTAAGTCTAGAAATATGCAAATTATCATCGTATTCTCAAACCGAGAGACCCGCGGCTGCCGGGTCAGTTCTTACGAGTTACATTGGTCCCATGGGACGTGCTGGTGCCACCCACGACGCCGTTAGGGGGGCTGTTTTGGGTTTTCACTCTCTAACGCCATGTTTTTAAGCCTAAGTCTAGAAATATGCAAATTATCGTCGTATTCTCAAACCGAGAGACCCACGGCTGCGGGTTCAGTTCCTACGAGTTACATTGGTCCTGTGGGAGGTGTTGGTGCCACCCATGAGGCCGTTCGGGGGTTGTTTCAAGTTTCACCCTCTAACGCCATGTTTTACTTGAGTCTAGAAATATGAAAATTTTCGTCGTATTCTCAAACAGGGAGACCCACGGCTGAGCGGTCAGTTTCTATGAATTACATTGGTCCTGTGGGAGGTGTTGTTGCGACCCATGGGCCCGTTCGGGGGTTGTTTTGAGTTTTCACCCTCTAAAGCCATGTTTTACTTTAGTCTAGCAATATGAAAATTATCGTGGTATTCTGAAACCGAGAGTCTCATGGCTGCACGATCCGTTCCTACGAGTTCTAGTGGTCATGTGGGAGGTGTTGGTGCCACCCACGAGGCCGTTAGGGGGTTGTTTTGGGTTTTCATTCTCTAACGCCATGTTTTTAAGCCTAAGCCTAGAAATAAGCAAATTACAATTGTATTCTCAAACCGGGAGTCCTGCGGCTGCGAGGTTAGTTCCTACGAGTTACATTGGTCCCGTGGGAAGTGTTGGTGCCACCCACGGTGCCGTTCGGGGGCTGTTTCGAGTTTTCACCCTCTAACGCATTTTTTTAAGCCTAACTCAATAAATATGCAAATTATCATCGTATTCTTAAACCGAGAGACCCACGGCTACGGGGTCGGTTCCTACGAGTTACATTGGTCCTGTGGGAGGTGTTTGTACCACCCACGGGGCCGTTCGGGGTTTGTTCGAAGTTTTCACCCTCTAATGCCATGTTTTGCTTAAATCTAGAAATATGCAAATTATCGTCGTATTCTCGAAGTCTCGCGTATGCGCGGTCAGTTCCTACAAGTTAAATTGGTCCTGTGGGAGGTGTTGGTGCCACCCACGGGGCCGTTGGGGGTTGTTTTGGATTTTCACCCTCTAACGCCATGTTTTAAATCCTAAGTCTAAAAATATGCAAATTACTGTCGTTTTCTCAAATCGGGAGACCCTCGGCGCGTGGTCAGTTCTTACGAGTTACATTGGTCCCGTGGGAGGTGTTGGTGCCACCCGTGGGGCAGTTCGGGGGCTATTTTGAGTTTTCACTCTCTAACACCATGTTTTTAAGCACAAGTTTGGAAATATGCAAATTATCGTCGTGTTCTCAAACAGGGAGACCAGCGGCTGCGAGGACAGTTCCTACTTGTTACATTGGTCCCGTGAAAGGTGTTGGTACCACCCACGGGGCCGTTCAGGGGTTGCTTCGAGTTTTCACCCTCTGACGCCATGTTTTTAAGCCTAAGTTCATAAATATGAAAATTATCGCCCTATTATCTAACTGGGAGTCTCACGGCTGCGTGACCAGTTCCTATGAGTTACATTTGTCCCGTGGAAGGTGTTGGTGCCACCCACAGGGCCGTTCGGGGGTTGTTTTGGGTCTTCACCCTCTAACGCCATGTTTTTAAGCCTAAGTCTAGAAATATACAAATTACCATCATATTCTCAAACCGGGAGTCCCGTGGCTGCGTGGTCAGTTCCTTCGAGTTACATTGGTCCCGTGGGAGGTGTTGGTGCCACCCGCGGGCAGTTCGGGGGCTGTCTCGAGTTTTCACACTCAAATGCTATGTTTTTAAGCGTAATTTTAGAAATATGCAAATTATCGTCATATTCTCAAATAGGGAGACCCGGGGTTGCGGGGCAGTTCCTACGAGTTACATTAGTCTCGTGGGAGGTGTTGGTGCCACCCACGAGGCCGTTAGGGGGACTGTTTTGGGTTTTCACCCACTAACGCCATGTTATTTAGCCTAAGTCTATAAATATGCAAATTATCGTCGTATTCTCATACCGAGAGACCCGCGGCTGCGGGATCAGTTCCTATGAGTTACATTGGTCCCGTGGGAGGTGTTGGTGCCACCCACGAGGCTGTTCGGGGGCTGTTTTGAATTTTCACCCTCGAATGCCATGTTTTTAATCCTAAGTCTAGAAATATGCAAATTACTATCATATTCTCAAACCGGGATTCCCACGGCTATGTGGTTCATTCCTACGAGTTACATTGGTCCCGTGGGAGGTGTTGGTGCCACCCACGGGGCAATTCGGGAGCTGTTTTGAGTTTTCACCCTCTAACGCCATATTTTTAAGCGTAAGTCTCGAAAAATGAAAATTATCGTTGTATTCTCAAACAGGGAGACCCGCGGCTGCGGCGTCAGTTGCCACGAGTTACATTTGTCCCGTTAGAGGTGTTAGTGACACCTACGGGACCGTTCGGGGGTTGTTTCGAGTTTTCACCCTCTGACGCCATGTTTTGCTTAAGTCTAAAAATATGCAAATTATCATCGTATTCTCAAATCGGGAGTCTCGCGGCTGCGCAGTCAGTTCCTATGAGTTACATTGGTCCCGTGGGAGGTGTTGGTGCCACCCACGGGCCATTCGGGGAATGTTTTGGGTTTTCACCCTCTAACGCCATGTTTTTAAGCCTCTGTCTAGAAATATGCAAATTACCATCGTATTCTCAAATCGGGAGTCCCGCAGCTGCATTGTCCGTTCGTACGAGTTACATTGGTTCCATGGGAGGTGTTGGTGCAACCCACGGGGTCATTTGGAGGTTGTTCCGAGTTTTCACCCTCTAACGCCATGTTTTTAAACCTAAGTCTAGAAATATGCAAATTATCGTCGTATTCTCAAATCGAGAGACCCGTTGTTGCGGGGTCAGTTCTTACGAGTTACATTGGTCCCGTGGGAGGTGTTGGTTCCACCCACGGTGTCGTTCGGGGGTTGTTTCGATTTTTCACCCTCTAACGCCATATTTTGCTTAAGTCTAGAAATATGAAAATTATCATCGTATTCTTAAACCGGGAGTCTCGCGGCTGCGCGGTCAGTTCCTACGAGTGATATTGGTCCCGTGGGAGGTGTTGGTGCCACCCACGTAGCCGTTCGGGGGCTATTTTGGTTTTTCACCCTCTAACGCTATGTTTTTAACCCTAAGTCTAGAAATATGTAAATTACAGTCGTATTCTCAAATCAGGAGTCCTACAGCTGCGTGGTCAGTTCCTACGAGTTGCATTGGTCCCGTGGGAGGTGTTGGTGCAACCCACAGGGCCGTTCGGGGGGAGTTTTGAGTTTTCACCCTCTAACGTAATATTTTTAAGCCTAAGTCTAGTAACATGCAAATTACCATCATATTCTCAAACTGGGAGTCCCGAGGCTGCTGGATCTGTCCCTACGATTTACATTGGTCCCGTAAGAGGTGTTGGTGCCACCTACGGGGCCGTTCGGGGTATGTTTCGAGTTTTCACCCTCTAACGCCATATTTTTAATCCTAAGTCTAGAAACATGCAAATTATCATCCTATTCTGAAACCGGGAGTCCCGCGGCATCGGTCTCCGTTCCTACGAGTTACATTGGTCTCGTAAGAGGTGTTGGTGCCACCTACGGATCCCTTCGGGGGATGTTTCGAGTTTTCACCCTCTAACGCCATGTTTTTAACCCTAAGTCTAGAAATATGCAAATTATGGTCGTATTGTCAAACTGGGAGTCTCGCGGCTGCGTGGTCAGTTCCTACGAGTTCCATTGGTCCCGTGGGAGGTGTTGGTGCCACCCACGAGGCCGTTAGGGGGACTGTTTTGGGTTTTCACCCTCTAACGCCATGTTTTTATGCTTAAGTCTATAAATATGCAAATTACCATCATATTCTCAAGACGGGAGGCCCGTGGCTGCCAGGTCAGTTCCTATGAGTTAATGGGTCCCATGGGAGGTGTTGGTGCTACCCACGGGGCCGTTCAGGGGATGTTTCGAGTTTTCACCCTCTAACGCCTTCTTTTTAAGCCTAAGTCTAGAAATGTGCAAATTATCATCGTATTCTCAAACCAAAGACCCGTGACTGCGGGGTAAGTTCCTATGACTTGCATTGGTCCCGAGGGAGGTGTTGGTGCCGCCCACGGGGTCGTTCGGGTGTTGTTTCAAGTTTTCACCGTCTAACGCCATGTTTTCCTTAAGTCTAGAAATATGCAAATTATCATCGTATTCTCAAACCGAGAGACCCGCGACTGCGGGGTCTGTTTTTACACGTTACATTGGTCGCGTGGGAGGTGTTGGTGCCACCTACACGGCCGTTCGGGGGGTTTTATTCGACTTCCAATCTCTAACGCCGTGTTTTTAAGACTAAGTCTAGAAATATGCGAATTACCGTCGTATTCTCAAATCGGGAGACCCGCGGTTACGGGGTCAGTTCCTACGAGTTACATTGGTCCTGTAAGAGGTGTTGTTGCCCCCCATGGGGCCGTTCGGGGGCTGTTTCAAGTTTTTCCCCTCTAACGCAATGTTTTGCTTAAGTTTAGAAATATGCAAATTATCATCGTATTCTCAAACCGAGAGACCCACGGCTGAGCGGTCAGTTCCAGCGAGTTACAATCGTCCCGTTGGAGGTGTTGGTGCCACACACGGGACCGTTCGGGGGTTGTTTCGAGTTTTCACCCTCTAACGCCATATTCTTCTTTAGTCTAGAAATATACAAATTATCATTGTATTCTCGAACCGGGAGTCTCGCGGATGTGCGGTCAGTTCCTACGAGTCCCAGTGGTACTGTGGGAGGTGTTGGTGCCACCCACGAGGCCGTTAGGGGGGCTGTTTTGGGTTTTCACCCTCTGACGCCATGTTTTTAAGCCTAAGTCTAGAAATATGCAAATTACCATCGTATTCTCAAACCGTGAGTCCCGCGGCTGCGAGGTCAGTTCCTACGAGGAACATTCATCTCGTGGGAGGTGTTGGTGCCACCCACGGGGCCGTTCGGGGGCTGTTTCGAGTTTTCACCCTCTAACGCATTATTTTTAAGCCTAAGTCTAGAAATATGCAAATTATCGTCGTATTCTCAAACCGAGAGACCCGCGGCTACGGGGTCAGTTGCTACGAGTTACATTGGTCCTGTGAGAGGTGTTGGTGTCACCCACGGGGCCGATCGGTGGTTGTTTCGAGTTTTCACCCTCAAATGCCATGTTTTGCTTAAGTCTAGAAATATGCAAATTATTATCGTATTCTCGGAGTCTCGCGATCAGTTAAAACGAGTTACATTGGTCCCGTGGGAGGTGTTAGTGCCACCCACGGGGCCGTTGGTGGTTGTTTTGGATTTTCACCCTCTAACGCCATATTTTTAATCCTAAGTCTAAAAATATGCAAATTACTATCGTTTTCTCAAACTGGGAGACCTTTGGCTGCATGGTCAGTTCCTCCGAGTTACATTGGTCCTGTGGGAGGTGTTGTTGCCACCCGCGGGGCAGTTCGGGGGCTGTTTTGAGTTTTCACTCTCTAACGCCTTGTTTTTAAGCGCAAGTTTAGAAATATGCAAATTATCATCGTGTTATCAAACAGGGAGACCCGCGGCTGTGGTGACAGTTTCCACGAGTTACATTGGTCCCGTGGAAGGTATTGGTACCACCCACGGGGCCATTCGGGGGTTGCTTCGAGTTTTCACCCTCTAATGCCATATTTTTAAGCCTAAGTCTGGAAATATGAAAATTATCGTCGTATTCTCAAATCGGGAGTCTCACGGCTGCGTGACCAGTTCCTATGAGTTAAATTGGTCCCGTGGGAGGTGTTGGTGCCACCCACGGGGACGTTCGGGGGAAATTTTGGGTTTTCACCCTCTAACGTCATATTTTGAAGCCTAAGTCTAGAAATATAAAAATTAACGTCGTATTCTCAAACCGGGAGTCCCGTGGCTGCGTGGTCAGTTCCTACAAGTTACATTCGTCCTGTGGGAGGTGTTGGTGCTACCCGCGGGGCAGTTCGGGGGATGTCTCGAGTTTTCACTCTCTAACGCTATGTTTTTAAGCGTAATTCTATAAATATATAAATTATCATCATATTCTCAAATAGGGAGACCCAGGGTTGCGGGGCCAGTTCCTACGAGTTACGTTCGTCCTGTGGTAGGTGTTGGTGCCGCCCACGGGGCCGTTCAGGGGTTGTTTCGAGTTTTCACCCTCTAACGCCATGTTTTTCTTAAGTCTATAAATATGTAAATTATCGTCATATTCTCAAACTGAGAGTCTCACGGCTCGGCGATCAGTTCCTACGAGTTACATTGGTTCCATGGGAGGTGTTGGTGCCACCCACGGGGCCGTTCGTGGGTCGTTTTGGGTTTTCACCCTCTAACGCCATGTTTTTAAGACTAAGTCTAGAAATATGCAAATTACCATCGTATTCTCAATCCGGGAGTCCCGCGCCTGCGCAGTCAGTTCCTACTAGTTACATTATTCCTATGGGACATGTTGATGCCACCCACTGGGCCGTTCAGGGGATGTTTTGGGTTGTCACCCTCTAACGCCATGTTATTAAGCCTAAGTCTATAAATATGCAAATTATCGTCGTATTCTCAAATCGGGAGACCCGCGACTGCACGGTTAGCTCCTACCAGTTAAATTAGTCCCGTGGGAGGTTTTGGTGCCACCCACGGGCCCGTTCGGGAGTTGTTTCGGGTTTTCCCCACTAACACCATGTTTTTAGGCCTAAGTCTATAAATATGCAAATTATCATCGTATTCTCAAACTCGGAGACCCGCGGCTGCGGGGTCAGTTCCTACGAGTTACATTGGTCCCGTGGGAGGTGTTGGTGCCACCCACAAGGCCGTTCAGGGGTTGTTTTGGTTTTCTCCCTCTAACGCCATGTTTTTAAGCTTAAGTTAAGAAATATGCAAATTATCATTGTATTCTCAAGACGGGAGTCTCGCGGCTGCGTGGTCAGTTCCTACGAGTTACATTGGTCCCATGGGAGGTTTTGGTGCCACCCACGGGGCCGTTCAGGAGGTGTTTTGGGATTTCACCCTCTAACGCTATGTTTTTAAGCCTAAGTCTATAATATGCAAATTATCGTCGTATTCTCAAATCGGGAGTCTCGCGGCTGCGTGACCAGTTCCTACGAGTTACATTGTTCCCGTGGGAGGTGTTGGTGCCACCCATGGGGCCGTTCGGGAGATGTTTCGAGTTTTCATCCTCTAACGCAATGTTTTTAAGCTTAAGTCTAGAAATATGAAAATTATCATCGTATTCTCAAACAGGGAGACCCGCGCTTGCGGGGTCAGTTCCTACGAGTTACATCGATCCCGTGGAAGGTGTAGGTGCCACCCACGTGGCCGTTAGGAGGTTGTTTGGAGTTTTCGTCCTCTAACGCCACGTTTTGCTTAAGTCTAGAAATATGTAAATTAACATCATATTCTCAAACCGGAAGTCCCGCAGCTACACGGTCAATTCTTACGAGTTACATTGGTCCCGTGGGAGGTGTTGGTGCCACCCACGGGGACGTTCGGGGGTTGTTTTTGGTTTTCACCCTCTAACGCCATGTTTTTAAACCTAAGTCTAGAAATATGCAAATTACCATCGTATTGTCAAACCGGGAGTCCCGCGGCTATGTGGTCAGTTCCTACGAGTTACATTGGTCCCGTGGGAGGTGTTGGTGCCACCCACGGGGCCGTTCGGGGGCTGTTTCAAGTTTTCATCCTCTAACGCCATATTTTTAAGCCAAAGTCTAGAAATATTCAAATTACCGTCGTATTCTGAAACCGGGAGTCCCGTGGTTGCGAGATCCATTCCTACGAATTACATTGGTCCCGTAGGAGGTGTTAGTGCCACCCACGTGGCCGTTCGGGGGTTGTTTCGAGTTTTCACCCTCTAATGCCATGTTTTTAAGCTAAAGTCTAGAAATATGCAAATTATCATCGTATTCTCAAATCGGGAGACCCGTGGGTGCGCGGTTGGCTTCTACGAGTTACATTGGTTCCGTAGGAGTTGTTAGTGCCACCCAGGGGGTCGTTCGGGGGCTGTTTCGAGTTTTCACTCTCTAACGCCGTGTTTTGCTTCAGTCTAGTAATATGCAAATTAGCATCGTATTCTCACACCCGGGAGTCTCGCGGTTGCGCGGTCAGTTCCTAAGAGTTACATTGGTACCGTGGGAGGTGTTGGTGCCACCCATGAGGCCGTTAGGGGGATGTTTTGGGTTTTCACCCTCTAACGCTATGTTTTTAACCCTAAGTATAGAGATATACAAATTATCTTCGTATTCTCAAACCGGGAGACCCGCGGATGCGGGATCATTTCCTAAGAGTAACATTGGTACCGTGGGAGGTGTTGGTCCCACCCACGGGGCCTTTCGGGAGTTGTTTCGTGTTTTCACCCTCTAACGCCATTTTTTGCTTAAGTCTAGAAATATGCAAATTATCTTCATATTCTCAAACCTAGAGTCTCGCGGCTCCGCGATCTATTCCTACCAGTTACATTGGTCCCGTGGGAGGTGTCGGTGCCACCTACGGGCCGTTAGGGGGCTATTTTGGGTTTTCACCCTTTAATGTCATGTTTTTAAGCCTAAGTCTAGAAATATGCAAATTACTGTAGTATTCTCAAACCGGGAGTCCCGCGGTTGCGTCGTCCATTCCTACAAGTTACATTAGTCCCGTGGGAGGTGTTGGTGCCACCCACGGGGAGGTTCGGGGGATGTTTCGAGTTTTCACCCTCTAACGCCCTATTTTTAAGCGTAAGTTTAGAAATATGCAAATTATCGTTGTATTCTCAAATAGGGAGACCCGCCGTTGTGGGGTCAGTTCCTACGAGTTACATTGGTCCCGTGGAAGGTGTTAGTGCAATCCACGGGTCCGTTCGGGGTTTTTTCGAGTTTTAACCCTCTAACGCCATTTTTGCTTAAGTTTAGAAATATGAAAATTATCATCGTATTCCCAAACCGAAAGTCTCGCGGCTGCGCGGTCAGTTCTTATGAGTTACATTGGTCTCGCGGGAGGTGTTGGTGCTACCCACGGGGACGTTCGAGGGTTGTTTCGAGTTTTCACCCTCTAACGCTATGTTTTTAAGCGTAAGTTTAGAAATATGAAAATTATCGTTGTATTCTTAAACAGGGAGACCCGCCGTTGTGGGGTCAGTTCCTACGAGTTACATTGGTCTCGTGGAAGGTGTTGGTGCAACCCACGGGTCTGTTCGGGGGTTATTTCGAGTTTTCAACCTCAACGCCATATTTTGCTTAAGTCTATAAATATGCAAATTATCGTCGTATTATCAAACATGGAGTCTCGCGAATGCGCGGTCAGTTCCTACGAGTTATATTGGTCCAGTGGGAGGTGTTGGTGCCACCCACGTGGCCGTTTAGGGGCTGTTTTGGATTTTCACCTTCTAACGCCATGTTTTTAAGCCTAAGTCTAGAAATATGCAAATTACCGTCGTATTCTCAAATCGGGACTCCCGTGGCTGGATGGTCAGTTCCTACGAGTTACATTGGTCCCGTGGGAGGTGTTGGTGAAACCCACGGGGCCGTTTGGGGGTTGTTCCGAGTTTTCACCCTCTAACGCCATGTTTTTAAGCCTAATTCTAGAAACAAGCAAATTACCGTCGTATTCTCAAACTGGGAATCCCGCGGCTGCGTGGTCCATTCCTACGTGTTACATTGGTCCCGTAGGAAGTGTTGGTGCCACCCACGGGGTCGTTCGGGGGTTGTTTCGAGTTTTCACACTCTAACGCCAAGTTTTTAAGCCGAAGTCTAGAAATAAGCAAATTATCGTCGTATTCTCAAACCGGGAGACCCACGGCTGCGCGGTTAGTTCCTACGAGTTACATTGGTCCCGTGGGAAGTGTTGGTACCAACCACAGGTGCGTTAGGAGCTTGTTTCGAGTTTTCACCCTCTAATGCCATGTTTTGCTTTTGTCTAGAATTATGCAAATTATCGTCATATTCTCAAACTGGGAGTCTCCTGGCTGCGCGGTCAGTTCCTACGTGTTCCATTGGTCCCGTGGGAGGTGTTGGTGCCACCCACGAGGCCGTTAGGGGGTCTGTTTTGGGTTTTCACCCTCTAACGCCATGTTTTTAAGCCTAAGTCTAAAAATTTGCAAATTATCGTAGTATTCTCAAATCGGGAGTCCCGCGGCTGCGAGGTAAGTTCCTACGAGTTACATTGGTCCCGTGGGAGGTGTTGATGCCACCCACAGGGACGTTCGGGGGCTGTTTTGAGTTTTCACACTCTAACGCCAAGTTTTTAAGCCGAAGTCTAGAAATAAGCAAATTATCGTCGTATTCTCAAACCGGGAGACCCGCGACTGTGCGGTCAGTTCCTACGGGTTACATTGGTCCCGTGGGAGGTTTTGGTGCCACCCACAGGGCCGTTAGGAGGTTGTTACGATTTATCACCCTCTAACGCCATGTTTTGCTTTAGTCTAGAAATATGCAAATTATCGTCGTATTCTCAAATCGGGAGTCTCACGGCTGTGCGGTCAGTTCCTACGAGTTACATTGGTCCCGTGGGAGGGGTTGGTGCCACCCACGGGACCGTTCGGGGGCTGTTTTGGGTTTTCATACTCTAACGCCATGTTTTTAAGCCTAAGTCGAGAAATATGAAAATTAACATTGTATTCTCAAACCGGGAGACCCATGGCTACGGGGTCAGTTCCTTCGAATTACATTGGTTCCGTGGAAGGTGTTGGTACAACCCATGGGGCCGTTTGGGGGATGTTTCAAGTTTTCATCCTCTAACGCCATGTTTTTAAGCCTAAGTCTAAAAATATGCAAATTATCGTCATATTCTCAAATCGAGAGACCCACGGCTGCGAGGTCAGTTCTTACGAGTTATAATGGTTCCATGGGTGGTGTTGGTACCACCCACGGGGTCGTTCGGGGGTTGTTTCTTCTTTTCACCTTCTAACGTCATGTTTTTAAGCCTAATTCTAAAAATATACCAATTACAGTCGTATTCTCAAACCGAGAATCCCGCGGCTGCTGGGTCCATTCCTACGAGTTACATTGGTCCCGTGGGACGTGTTGGTGCCACCCACGGGGCCGCTCCGAGACTGTTTTGAGTTTTCAGCCTCTAACGTCGTGTTTTTAAGCCTAAGTCAAGAAATATGCCAATTATCATCGTATTGTCAAACCGGGAGACCCGCGGCTGCGCGGTCAGTTCCTACGAGTTACATTGGTCCCGTGGGAGGTGTTGGTTCCACCCACGAGGACGTTCAGGGGTTGTTTCGAGTTTTCACCCTCTAACGCCATGTTTTGCTTAAGTCTAGAAATAGGAAAATTATGGTCATATCTCACGGCTGCGCGATCAGTTCCTACTAGTTACATTGGTCCCGTGGGAGGTATTGGTGCCACCCACAGGGCCGTTCGAGGGCTATTTTGGGTTTTCACCCTCTAACGCCGTGTTTTTAAGCCTAAGTCTAGAAATATACAAATTATCATCATATTCTCAAACCGGGAGTCCTGCTGCTGCGTGCTCAGTTCCTACGAGTTACATTGGTTCCGTGGGAGGTGTGGGTGCCACCCACGAGGCCGTTCGGGGGCTGTTTCGAGTTTACACCCTCTAACGCCATGTTTTTAAGCCTAAGTCTAGAATTATGCAAATTATCGTCGTATTCTCAAGCCGAGAGACCCGCGGCTGTAGGGTCAGTTCTTACGAGTTACATTGAGCCCGTGGGAGGTGTTGGTGCCACCCACGGGGCCGTTCGGAGGCTATTTCAAGTTTTCACCCTCTAACGCCATGTTTTGTTTAAGTGTAGAAATATGCAAATTATCGTCGCATTCTCAAACTGAGAGTCTCGCAGCTACACGGTCAGTTCCTATGAGTTGCATTGGTCCCGTGGGAGGTGTTGGTGCCACACACGGGGCCGTTCGAGGGTTGTTTTGGGTTTTCACCCTCTAACGCCATGTTTTTAAGCCTAACTCTAGAAATATGCAAATTATCGTCGTATTCTCAAATTGGGATTCCCGTGGATGCGCGACTAAACTCGTTGGAAATACTGGTCTTGTTTGTAATAGATTATCTTAGGTGGATTATGAATTCTACATTATATTTTTCGCTAAAGGCATGGTAGCGTATATTCAATCCCACTTATATAATAGGAGTGTTACCTCATTAGAATATTTCATTATCTGAATAAAATATATCATAGGCGGGTACAATCTTAATCTAACAAAATATATCATTTAACTTGTTCCCAAAATATATCATTTAAATTTTTGTCCATGGTCAATAAGGAAGTTAGTGGTCAGAGATGCTCGAAACGATAACGGGAGATTAATTTGAAATTATGAATCTCTGACCTCTAATAAAGTTCCAACACAAGCACAAATCTAAAACCTCTAATAATGTGTCAAGACAAAAGCTTATAACAACTTTCATGCCAAAGAAGCCTGCATAATAAAAGAAGCTTATAAAGTGTCAAGACAAAAGCTTATAGTAGAAGATGAGTCTCATACCTATTAGGATCACCTCTATAATCAACAATATTGTTGCATACAAATGAGATCCCTTGAGAGTCATCTTTTACCATATCAGTGATTGTCCTCTGAGGTAAATTTCTGCATAAAGAATTGGTATTATGCATTTGAAATGTCACAATTATATAGTAACTTGATCAGTAGTGGTCGATCATATTTCCTGACTGACTGATCATAATATAAACAAGCATTAGTATTATGCATTTGAAATGTCACAATTATATAATTATTTTGGACACTAATGGATTACCTCAAGCAAGGATAATTTTTTATATATAGGTATCATGAATCTTTCATTTCTGTCTTGAGTACATTATTGTTAACTAGGAATAATTACTTCAACTAGGTAATCTTGCACAGAGTAGACAGGAATTCTAAGAGTATCAAAGCAACTGTATTTATTTTATCTAAGAAAGTATATTTAGAATGTGAAATGACGTTCACCTATAATCAATGCATGCCACTATAATGTCTCTTTCTACCAATTGCTATCCAAAAAGAGAACCCCAAGCTTTATACCTACATTACCAAAGAATACAGAGACCTCAATGGGAATTACTTGAATAGTGTGAAATGAGTCATCAATAACAATTTGATAACATCATTCCACAAATACAAAATGTAAAATTGATAAATAAATGAAAACCAACCCAAGTAGGCAATATGTAAACCTCGATCTGCTTGCTTTCAATATGTAAACCAATCCATAGAGAATGCATATATGCAGATGCATATATGTTTTCATATATGCAGATGCATATATGCAAGCATATATACAGATGCATATGTGCATATATGCTGCATATATGCAGATGCATATATTATCATATATGTTGCATATATGCAGATGCATATATTCTCATATATGCATATGCATATGCATATATGTTGCATATAAGAGTATGCATATATATGAGTATGCATATATAAGTATGCATATATGCTGCATATATGAGTATGCATATACTAGTATTGACGAGGTATAGAACGAGTTTCGGGATATTTGGGATGTGCATTTGGATTGGGTGAAAATATTGCAAGAAAATAACCCTGAAAGAGAACCTAACGAGGGAATAGGTTGAACAAAATGTGAGGGTATGTCTTCTATTTTTCTTGTGTTATACGGTTCTACCCTAAAAGATAGGACATAAGATATCAATTAAATATCTTCATAATTTGATAGACTTGTCAAGGGTTAGTACAACTGCATGGGGTACTGGCATGCTCGCTCATCTATATCGATAGTTGGGCTTGGTGTCCGAGTGAACGTAAAACAAGGAGACGTTGGGTAAGTAAAGGAAGCGAAGGAAACCATGACTTTGGATATTTAATGTTATTTATGGTTGAAGTTATGTAACAATTAATTTTATGGTAGAATTTTTTTATGGTGGAATTTAGTTAAAATGTGTTTGTTTAACAGATTGTTGGAAGTTGTTTATTTGTTTGATATATAACATGTTTTATTTTAACAATTTGGTGGAATATAGAATGTATAACAATGAACAATTTGGTGGAATATAGCATATCAATGAACAATTTGGTGGAATATATCATGTTTTAGTTTTAACTTGGATAAATATATCATGTTTTAGTTAAACTTGGATATTAACAATTTGCTATATGATTCATGTATTTAGTTTGAACTACTTATGAATGGTGCCAACTTTTTACTTTAGTTTTTATTTAAATTTTTTTATTCGTAAATCAACATAATTCCACCGACACAAGAATGAAATTTTGGCATTCTAATGTCGAATGACATTTGTCAGCAACTTCCTACCCTAATATTCCTAAACATTTGGTCGTTAGATACTGAAGGTATTGGTTCAACATAATATAGTCGAATGAGATGTCCAAAGTAATATACCTCGTTCAGCAACAGTTCACTAGAAAATAATATGCCAAATGTCTCATAACTTTGCGTATTACTAGGCACATTGGTGCTGAATGACTTTACTTAGTGTTATCTTGATGAGTTAGCCCAGTTTTTTCAGTGGTTAAATACCGAAAAATAGTTGTTCACCATTTTATGACCAAATGTGGTTATTCATGTTATGTGGTGTCGAGTATAAACATTTTATAATATGTGGTGGTTTCGGAGATAACTTCGGCATTGTGGTGTCATGATAATGATGTAATGTCGACAATTGAATATCGAACATGGTTAATTGCTTTAAAATTGAGCATTTTATATGGATTTAAACATTCAAATCTAGATTTGAATAATTTGTTGATTTGTAATATAATAATTTTTTTCTTTAGAATATAATAGATTGTTTCTCCAGAATATAATAGATTTGAACATCGATCCACTTTACAATGCACATGTAACAACCTATTCGAGTTTAATGTATCATTTAGCATTCAGGTTCTGATAAAGAAAACATGTAAGAAACTATTCAACATGCAAGTTTGATATATTATTCCACTTTAGAATCCAAAGCCTAATAACTTTACATGTATACTAACGATGCAATAAATGGTCTCTTCTACATAACAGACAATTTGGGCCCCTCGGCCTAAAAAAGGGTTAGCCTCGTACTCATTCAGGGTCGGCCTCAAACTCACCAGGATCGGTCTCATACCCTCAGCCTCATAGGAAGGCCAAATTACATCAGACAGCTAAGAACGCACATAATTCATCATGATGGACATTTCAGTCATTACAAGCTTACACAAGTGGGTGCGCATGATAGCATTGCATATGCAGGTAATGTTCACACGTTCCATACAACTTCTAAAATAATAGGTGTCAAGAATCAAGAGGATTTGATCAATCAATATGTTCCATGTGACTTGGGGGCACATTGCAACTAAAGCCACCTATAAATAAATTTGTACCTTCTGATTTGTAGGATAAGTTAAGTCATTGTAAAGAATTACTATTACTCTCTCAAAATACTCTTTAAAGAGAGAAAGTACACATGCAACTTGTAAGACACTATTTATATTTATATAGTGAGAAATGAGTTGTACCAACGTGGATGTAGGCCAATTGGATGAACCAATCCAAATCCTATGCGTTGATTTTTTTTGCACTTATTTACTTTTTTGCATGTTTGTCATTTCCATTCTCACAAACCATATATCTAGGCTCACTACATACAGGACATTCATCCTTCTCTTCGTTCTCGTTCCGGTACAATATGCAATCATACTTGCAAGCATGAATAGATTTGTATTTCAAACCTAAACCCTTCAAACTCTTCTTCATGGTAGGATAATTGTCTGGTAACATGTTCTCTTTTGGGAGAACTTCTTTAACCCACTTAAGAATTTCGGTTACGCTGTTCCTAGACAAACCAAATTAACTCTTCAAATTATGCAAACCAATCATTGCATATAATACCGAGTGATCTTCATCGCAATCTTTATACAACGGTCTAGCCGCATCGGCTTTCAACCGTATGTATTCCTAATCTCCTAGTAGTTCAGCATCAAATAGTTCATTTACTTGGTCATAATGCGCATTATTTGTATCCATAGGTTGGTGGTTGTGTTGGTTGTGGAGTCCGTAGGCATCATCAATTAAGTCGGTCAATCGACGATGTGTTGGTGAATCATGTACCACTTCTACTCCTTGGGGTTTCGTTACACGGTCAGGTGCCGATAATTCTCCTGGAACATAAGGTACAACTTTTTCACCACGGTATCACTACACCAAATCTGCCTAATTGTCACGGTCATTGACCTTGACAAGTTCAACTGGTCAAGGTCAATGACCGTGATAATTCGGGGCGAGACAACTTTTTTTGTCACGGACGTGTCACGGTCATTGACCGTGATAAGTTTGTAAGAATTGTCACGATCGTGTCACGGTCACTGACCTTGACACGTTTAGTCATGGTTAATAACCGTGACAAAGCCTTGACCCCTTTTAAAAAAATGTCACGGTTATTGACCGTGACACGACCGTGACAACTTTTGTCACAATCTTGTCACGATCAATGACCGTGACAATTCTTGGCAGAATTGAAAAAAATCTGTTGGGTAGTATGGCCACTGCCACTGCCCAGCAGTATATTTGTACCTGTTATATCAACGTTGTACCTGTTCAAACATCATATATCCAAATAAACTAGAGATAATGCAAATATACATTCAAAATAGAAACTATTTAAGAAGAAACAACATCACCATCAATTATCTCAAATCCACAAACTATCTAGCTGGAAAAGAGATTTTGTACCGCGACGCTCGGGGACACCTCCTTATCCTTCCCTTCTCGTCCGAAGAGCCACATAAGTATCGAGCCTATGTGGCCTACCCCCAGGGGCACTCCCTGTCCCCTGAAATAAAATAAAGTAAAGTTAGTATCCGCCCCACAAATATAGATAAATATAAATATAAATCAAAATTGAAATCAAAATCGAAATCGAAATTGACATATAAATATAAATACATTACCTGTAGTGTCACCCAAACAGCTAACTTGAGCTCATATGGCACCTCCTTCCAACTAATGTACCCCGAGCAATCGTGTCAAATATAATTCCCTTCATATCTGAACACTAAGAAATGCCATAATCCTATGGAGGTATGCTCTGCAAATTCCTTCCAACCGTTTTGTAGCCAAAAATCAGCAGTTGATATTGTCAATTCCACCTTCCAATGGTCTCCCATGTTTTGCTAGAGGTTCCAAGTGGTGGGGTATGGAAAGTGGAATTGACAACTTCAATTGGTGATTTTTGGCTACATAACGGTTGGGAGAAATTTGCAGAGCATCACTCCCTAGGATTATGGCATTTCTTAGTGTTAGGATAGACGAAGAGATTCAGTCTCCTCTCCACAAATAGGACACCCCAAATAACAATGTACTAATCACCTATTAAAGGTAAGAAGCGTATATTCATGGATTAGTATGAACAAAACATAGATGTAGTTGTAATATTTATGTATTAATCTCCTCTCCACACACTCACACTACACAAGAGTGAAAATGATAAAGTGCAAATCAATTAAAGCATTAAAAATTGATGTTTCGTTACAAATTGGAATATTTATTACAAATTGAAAAATTATTTCAAATTCGAGTTATCATAAAAAATGGATTGATATTCGGTAGGAGCATCCAAGTCATCCACACTACTATTTAAACGCCTTGGCGCGTGTTGGACAATTGACCACGGCTCGTTGTTGATATACTCCGAATAAAACACTTGCTTAACCTTTTGAAATGCACAAACAAACGGCCCATCGCTCACGTGGTCATTGCTCTTCAACTTAGACAAGTCAACCATGATCAAATTGGTGACAGGATCAACTTTATAAGCATTTTTATCCTCAACTCTTAGCCAGTCACAGTAAAACACAACCACATTGAAGCTTATATAATCCAATTCAAATATACATTGGATTACACCATAGTAAGTCATTTCATCTTCAACGAGGTTTTTATCTTTTGCGCTCGCTCGAAAGAAAGTAAGAGCCTTGTATAAAATTCTCGAGTTCTGTACATTTGTACTTTCCTCGTACACTTTAGCGCCGAAAAAGTAACCGTTCAATCGATACTTTTTGTACTCTTGTGCCACGAATAAGGGTCCAGTAGCTAGACGAGCAAGCCTTGATGTCGCATCACTCGTCTTTAGGAGCTGAGAATATAGATAAATTAATTATATTAGTGGTAAAATTTGAGTGTAATGTAACGTTATATAACGACTATTTTTATTATAATTACCTCTTGTGTCAACCACAGCCTAAATTCGCTGTTTGATTGTACCATTGTTTTTCGTCTTTTATTGTTCTCACAGGCTTCATATTTTCTGCATATTACAAAATTAATCATGTATAAAATAATCTAAAATAATGTTAAACATTATAATAATCGAAACTTACTTTTTCCATTATTCGACATCTTCATGTGTGTTAAATAGATAGCGAGCTACTTGTTCATGTTGTAAACTCGTTAATTTCACTCATTTTCCCATCACATGACCACCATCATCGACGAACTCATCAGTGTCATCAACGCTGGTCGAGTCAGGCCTATATTCTCGAGTATATATTGATGACTCCACGGTGATGTATTCCTCTGCAATTGATCCTTTAATGTATCGCGTATTATTAACGTAATCTTTAAAAACTTTCATCAATATTTCAAACGGATACATCCATCGATATCTAACTGGACCACAAAGAAGTGCCTCGTCACATAGGTGTACCAACAAGTGAACACTTATGTCAAAGAATGCTGGGGGAAAGTACTTCTCCAATACACAAATCGCTTCGATCGCGACTAATTTTGCGGCCACTATGTGTTCTCGATTGACTGCCTTCTCACACAAGAGGGAGAAGGTAATACTAATTTGCATGATAGCCCTACGCAAATCCTTGTGCTTGGAGAAACAGTGCTTAAACAATAGAGGAACCAATTGCATGATCACATGCCAATCGTGGGACTTACACTTATGTAAATCATGAGTAGCATAATTCACAATCCTTTGCAAGTTGGACGAAAAAGTAGATGGGCCCTTCAAATTATATGTTGTGTCTAGAAGCACCTTCCTTTCCCCGCTCGTCAAAGTAAACGCACCAGGGGGATATATTGTCCTTCCCATACTATCTTCTTTCAACCATAGTTGTGGCTTAAGTTTTAACGATTTAAGGTCTTTTCGTGTATTTTCTCGATCCTTCGAATGACTCCCCCCAAGGCAAGTACCCACAATATGTTCATCGGAGTTCTTCTCTGCATGCATCACATCCAATATATGGCGCACCGGGTTATTCTTCCAATAAGGCAAGTTAAATAAAATTGAACTTCGAGACCATGACTTTCTTGTCTCAGTTTCATTCCCAGTTGGGGTCTTCTTATGCTTGACGTTCTTAAATTTGGGATTCTTACCTGGCATATTAGGGCCACATTCAGAAGATTTAATTTCAATTTCTGAACCAGAAAGTTATCTCGACGGTATGCTATGTTCAACTCCGCCCAATAAAAAATTGGAACCTTTCTCAGATCTGAAACTATGAGTTGGGGGTAAAAACCTCCTGTGGAGATGGTATACATTTTTTAAGCTAGAGGATAGACGAAGAGATTCATTCTCCTCTCCACAAATAGGACACCCCAAATAACCATGTACTACACAACCGGATAATATCCCATAAGCTGGAAAATCATGAATTGCCCACATCAACATAGCTTTCAGCGTAAACTCTTCTTTTCTAAAAGTGTCAAATGATTTCACACCCTCTTCCCACAACTCATTTAATTCTTCTACCAAAGGATCCAGGTAGACATTAATGTCATCACTTGGTTCCTTTGGCCTAGGTATCAACAAAGCCATCATCAAAAATTCAGGTCTCATACACTATGAAGAAGGGAGGTTGAGTGGGGCTAGGATCACTGGCCATACACTCTGATTGGTGCTTATATTTCCAAATGGATTGAAACCATCTGTTGATATAGCCAAACGAAGGTTGCGTTGTTCTCGAGCAAAATTGGGATACTCAAAATTCATCCTCCTCCAGGCAGTAGAATCAATACGATGACGCATGATATTACCCCCTACTTCTGCCCTAGCATGCCAAGTAATTGTCTCTGCAATCCATGGTACTGTGAAAAATTGCTTTAATCTAGGCCCAACGAGAAAATATTTCAATACTTTTTGAGGCACTTTTGAGCTTGTGCCTTCATTACTAGTAGATTGGACATATCTAGGTTCATCGCATACCGGACAACGATCAAGATTTTCATACTCCTTTTGGTATAGTATGCAGTCATACACACAAACATGAATCAATTTATACTTCATTCCCAAACCTTTCAAACTGTTCTTCATAACAGGATAGCTATTTGGAAGTGTATTCACCTTGGGTAATAATCCCTTCACCCATTTCAGAATTCCCATCACGCTATTGCCAGACAAACCGTACCGCGTCTTCAAACTGTGCAAACCAACCATGGCATGTAAAGTTGTTTGATCTTTCTCACAGCAAGAGTAGGTCGCCTTAAATTTTAAACTTTGGTAGTCATTGTCAAGTTTTATCGTGTTATCTTCACGAGCACTTGAATCTTCTACATCATTAGTAACCTCATTCTCCTCTGCTTCATAAACTCCGTACGCATCATCAACTAAATCCTCTAACATATTATGATCTACGTCGTCCCCTTCTACATATATTCTACTTGTTGAAGGTTGTTGTGAAGGTTGGTCGGGGACAAAAGGAACTTTCAATTCACCGTGAAAACTCCAAAATCGATAACTATCTTGCATACCCGATCTTAACAAATGTAGTTCAAATGTTTTCCACTCAAACACCTTACCATTCTTACACCTAGAACATGGACACGGAAACTCTTCATCATTATGACATCTCTTTGCATATTTCACAAATTCGTTAGCACATCTGCGAAATACATCCCCCATTCTATTAGTCTCGCCCATCCACTCTTTGTATTTTGGATATCCCATCACAGCTACCACAACTAAACACCTATTAAAGGTAAACAAAACTTAGATTTATAGTATGTATCATTTAATTATCCCATCATTTAATTTCTATTTCCTCCATCTCCTCTAAACGGTGAGTGGTCCTATCCCATTCAAGACCGCATTTTTCTGTAATATACTTAACAGCTCATGCACATTGTTACGATTTGAAAAAAAATCGACAGCATAATCCCGTAGTTCTCCAAGTACACGACGTAGATTGGAAGGTGTGAGTGTTATTTCAATTGATCAATTGAAATAACAGTCACATTTGTCAATCTAGTTTGTACCCAGAGAACATTAAGATACGACTGCAGAACTTCCTCCAAAAGTAACAACTTTAAGCCACTAAGAATATTCTACAGAAATTATACAGTCTCAAACTATCCAAATGGGACAATTTGAGAGATCTCATTACAGGGGTAATGACTCTCGAACGGGTCTAAGGGCTATTGAATGCGTACGCATAAGAACTACAAGTGTAAGGACGTATTTTTAATAAGTCCGTCACAATTAATTATGTCGTATACCGCTACAAGTCGTCGAAGAATTATGAAGATTGCATCTACAAAAGATGGATCCGAATTACCAGTTACCTTCAATATTCAATCCCAGCAATAGGAACTTTGGTAAGATATTGTTCTAAAGTTTCATTTAACATTTCATATTAAGAGTGTTGGGATATTTTTAAAAGGGTTTTAAATAAACTTTGTTATAAAAATTATTTTTATAAATGTTTGTTTTTTTAAAGAGGTTTTATAATTGTTTGTGAAAATCTGCTATAGCAGTAAACGTACCTCGGTTTCGACTCCAAGGTCATTCAAGCGAGATCTCAATCTCGTTCGAATGACATTGGGATGTAGCGTGTAGTCGTTCAAACGACACGCGATCTCGTTCAAGAGAGATGGGGTTCTCGTTCGAACGACCCTGCTTTTGGTTGACACGTCTGACTTCATCCTTATCTTTGACCGACTCAAATTTCCTATAAAAAGGAATGTCAGCCTTTACTTTTAGACGTGGAGAACAGTTTCAGAATTAAAGAGTCTTATTCTTTTGAAACTTTTGTGTATCTGCCCATATTTAATTCAATACCTTTTGGCAGAAAGTTTTTCTCCAACAATTTTAAGGGTCAAATGTTTGTTTTTAATTCACAAAATTCCAATTACTTTAATGTGAGTTGTTTTGTGGAACCCAATAACATATTTTGCTTTTTTTCATACTTTGTGGGGAGAGCTCTACAACCGACAGCTGCGTGATATTGTGGAGGGAGTCCTTATAAAGTTCACATCTTGCGGAGAAGCCATTTCTCTTCTTCATTGCTGCCCTCCTGAAAAGGGAAAGTTCCAGCCGAGACATCGGAACCGACACCTGGGGGTATTTCGTATGTCACCCTATTTCATTGTATTCCGTGTAAGCTATTTTCTTACATAATTATAGTGAAATAAAAGGTTTTTCCCTTCGGGATTTTTCCTGAATATTTGTGTCACATGCTTTATTTATTTATGGGTTGACAAACGCACCATAGATGAATGATTTGGGGCTGATTTATTTTGGTTTAAAAATAGACACTAATTAAATAAGTGTGCCAACGTAGAAAGTTATGAATTTAATCAATTATCACACAGTCACGTTTTTTCAAATTGGTATCAGAGCTTATTTAAGCAATCACCACTTCTCAAATTGGTATCAGAGCGGGTTACGCTAATTTATCGTCTGATCCCGTTTTTTTTTCAAGGATTTATTTTTTGATACAATTTGACTTCTCACGTCGTCAAATTGGTATCAGAGCAGGTTGAGCTAATTTATTGCGTATTCCTATTTTCCGCAAAAATTGTGTGATATTGATTTTTTTTAAATCAGTTTTGTGAAAAATCGCATTTTTTTCAATGGAACGCCCATTTAATGAGAAGCCTATTTTTAAAAAGGTTCACGACCATGCTGAAAATTTAAAAAGTTTGAATTTGAAACTTTGCAAAAGAATTAAAGTTTTGGAAAAAGAAAATTCTCGTTTTAAATCCGCGATGGATCTTTTGCAAAAGGTTCAAAATTAAAGAGATTTTTATCGTGAAAAATTTGTTTCCTTGGACCATGATTTTGTTGCTTTAAAATTATCTAAGAAGGAGAGTGATGATAAGGTCATATTTTTAGAAAAGGAATTGGAGGACCTTAAAAATTCGATGGTTTGTGTTTGTGCCAAAGATGATAAAAATATTTTAGTCAATGAGTTTGTGGCACGTGAAGAGACTCTTAGGAAAAAGTTTACTTTAATTGAAGGGGAGCGAGATAGCCTTCTAGGTTTGATTGATAATTTGAAGAAGGCATCCCTTAATTTGAAAGAGTCTAATTCTTTGCTTGAGTCAAAAATTTTGAAATTAAAAAATGATTTGACAGACTCAAGTATGTTTGATAGTGATGGTAATGGCTCATCGTGTTCTCATGCTTCTAATGCTAAAGCCAAAACCATTATTTGTTTTAGAGGGTCAACTAATTCCAATGATACTAGAAAAGGTCAATCCATAGGTGTCGTTCCACCCCATTACACATGTTCATATTGTGGTAGGAAAGGTCACCTTAGGCGTTTTTGTTTTGATCTTGGAAAATGTTCTAGGAAGTTTATGTCTAGTGTTTCCATGGTTCCCAAATCCTCTACACGACGTTTCACACCTATTTGAGTTAGGAAATCACTTTTGGATACACTAGATTTTAGAATAGTTGATTCTCATTTGCTTGCACATGATTCTTCTCTTTCCATATCATACAGATGATTGTGTTTGCATGTTTGTCATACGCTAGTTATGCTTTTTGATATATTTTTGCTAGCGTTGTGACATGTACTTTTTGTATAGATCTTTGCTTTTGAAATTTTTTTTTAAAAAATAAAAAAAGATTTTATTTTTTATAAATTTTGAGAAAATCCAAAAAGATTTTTGTTTTTTGTTTGCACCATTTATGGATGAACACTTAGGATGATCGAGTCACAACATCATTCCATTTTTTTCATGTGACTATTTGATAGTGTTTTGAGACAATAGATCAATTCATCCATGTGCTTTATAATGTTTGGAGTCATTAAGATGTATTTTAGTGTTTCTTCCTACATGTTTGACTCATGTTTCCTTTATTTCACACATGCACGGATTTGTTTGATTATTGTGCTTGTCTTATCACATGTTGGTTGGGTATTTTCACTTCAATCCTATCTTTAAAACGAATCAAGCGCGATAAATTTTGATAAGGATATTGTTCATATAAGAACCGTTTTGTGAGTTTGTGTGCTTTATTTAAAAACGGGGAAGGGCTGCGAAAGGTTCATTTTGCCTTTGTGAATACTAAGCCACCGTTAAATTGGACCTAAAAAATGGAGGAATTTTATTATCCGGGGTCCAAAGAGGTTTAAAAGAGCCCGAAAAAATTTAAAGGCAATAAAAAGAAATTTATGCCAATTATGGGCCAATTAGGTTTTTGCATCAATTCTCCAAAGTTTGAGAATTTAGAAAGCCTCTATTCAAAATATAAATCTGAGGGTGTTTGGATGGAGAATTAAAACGGGTTTGCACGTCCTTAATAGTCTTGAAAATGCGCTAAATAGTTTTGGACATTATTGGTGTGGAAATCATTTGACTTTGATTTGTTGATTTGTATAAGACGATGTCATTTAAATTCAACAAATTTTTACACCTAAGGATACTTTTGATGTTCATTCGCTAGGAGTACACATATGCATCATGCACATATGATTGATTGAGTTGATTTACCTATCGAATGTGTTCACACCCATTCATTACATTTCCATGACTTGGTTATTTGAGTTTAAATCCATGGTGTGATTTTTTTTGTATCTTATTTTTTATATGAAATAAATTTAAAAAATCCAAAAATAGTTAGTGAGACTTTTTGAGATATCCCTTTGCATGCGCGTAGTTTGATCCTTGTTTGCTATGCATTTTATCGTGACACTCCATGTTTTTTATTGTTTCTTCTTATCTGTCTATTTGGGGACATCATAAAAAGTGGGGAGAAAGAATTATCATGTTATGGGGGAGTTTTTTTTTTGCATTATGAGGGAGATTTGATTTATTAATGCTTTATTCTTATATCATTTCAAACTCGATGCGTCATGAAGGTTTTTATTTTTTCTCATGTGTGTAGGTACAAAGATTGAAGATCATGATGTTGCACACCCTGATGAGAAAAGCTTTGAGAGTGTTGATGTTGAAGAAAAAATTTGAGAACTTGCAAATTTTACCTTTTCAGTTTTGGGATTCATGGGAGGGTAGATTTGTATAGGCATTTTGGTTTTTGATAATTCAGATGTTTTTATGTATGTACCGGCATAGACATAGGGGGTGATTTGTAAGGACGTATTTTTAATAAGTCCGTCACAAATAATTATGTCGTATACCGCTACAAGTCATCGAAGAATTATGAAGATTGCATCTACAAAAGACGGATCCGAATTACCAGTTGCCTTCAACATTCAATCCCAACAATAGGAACTTTGGTAAGATATTGTTTTAAAGTTTCATTTAACATTTCATATTAAGAGTATTGGGATATTTTTAAAAGGGTTTTAAGTAAATTTTGTTATAAAAATTATTTTTATAAATGTTTGTTTTTTTAAAGAGGTTTTATAATTGTTTGTGAAAATCTGCTACAACAGTAAACGTACCTCGGTTTCGACGCCAAGGTCGTTCAAGCGAGATCTCAATCTCGTTCGAACGACATTAGGATGTCGCGCGTAGTCGTTCAAATGACACGCGATCTCGTTCAAGCGAGATGGGGTTCTCGTTCAAACGACCCTGCTTTTGGCTGACACGTCTGACTTCATCCTTATCTTTGACCGACTCAAATTTCCTATAAAAAGGAATGTAAGCCTTTACTTTTAGACGTGGAGAACAGTTTCAGAATTAAAGAGTCTTATTCTTTTAAAACTTTTGTGTATCTGTCCAAATTTAATTCAATACCTTTTGGCAGAAAGTTTTTCTCCAATAATTTTAAGGGTTCAAATGTTTTTTTTTAATTCACAAAATCCCAATTACTTTAATGTGAGTTGTTTTGTGGAACCCAAGAACATATTTTGCTTTTGTTCATACTTTGTGGGGAGAACTCTACAACCGACAGCTGCGTGATATTGTGGAGGGAGTCCTTATAAAGTTCACATCTTGCGGAGAAGCCGTTTCTCTTCTTCATTGCTGCCCTCCTGGAAAGGGAAAGTTCTAGCCGAGACATCAGAACCGACACCTGCGGGTATTTCGTATGTCACCCTTTTTCATTGTAATCCGTGTTAGCCGTTTTCTTACAAAATTATAGTGAAATAAAAGGTTTTTCCCTTCGGGGATTTTTCCTGAATATTGTGTCACATGCTTTATTTATTTATGGGTTGACACACGCACCGTAGATGAATGATTTGGGGCTGATTTATTTTGGTTTAAAAATATACACTAATTAAATAAGTGTGCCAACGTAGAAAGTTATGAATTTAATCAATTATCACACAGTCATATTTTTTTCAAGAAGGCTAGTATCTATATGATATACCCATATATACCCTCGGCCAGGCCAAGGGCACCCTCCAACAAGACGAGCCCAAGATGGTCTCATGACCCCTCACTAGGCCCAGACGACCCTATGAGGGGCTGACCCTCCAAGGGGCCTATCCTCCATCAGGCCCAGACGACCCTCCAAGGAGCCGACCCCTCACCAGGCCCAGACGACCCTCCAAGGGGCCGACCCTCCATCAGGCTCAGACGACCCTCCAAGGGGCCGACCCTCCACCAGGACCAGACGACCCTCCAAGGGACCGACCCTCCATCAGGCTCAGACGACCCTCCAAGGGGCCGACCCTCCACCAGGCTCCAGACGACCCTCCGAGGGTATGACAATCCGAGGCCTAAATTAGGCCAGACTCTGCCAGAGGGAACTTTGCCCTCGGCCTCATATCATAGGCCGAGGGTGACATCATCACAGCGCGTGGTTTGGAAGACGCGTGGAACAGTGCGCGTGAGGCTCACATGGCACATGGAAGACCGTTATAACAATATCACCCCCTCACGTGAGGGAATATTATGTCATCATTTGGCATCTACAGGTGTCAACAGGAGATTGGCTAGATCATCATTCACATGCACCATGCACACTTGGGGGGTTCACTACACCCCCCCAAGACCTATATATACATGTCACCTACAACCCTACAGGGGATCGATAATTGTAACCCTAGCAAAAACTCTGCTTAGACACATAGTAGAGAGAGAAAGCGAGCTTACGTGCATTGTATCCAAGGCCATTAGTGCCCATACTTAGTGGATCAAACACTCACAGTGGATGTAGGCCTAATTGGTTGAACCACCATACATTATTATCTTGTTCCTCTTATACTCATCTCCTTCTACACACTTACACACTTATACATATACATATCTATGGCTGCCATGGTTACTACTGTTTGAGCTCATCATCACTTACCTGGTGGTACTAGATTTCTGCATCATCAGTTTGGTGCCGTCTGTGGGAAGTTTAAGACATCTCTTCCTTTATACAGCTTGACCTCACGGCACTCTAGTGGTGAACCAGCTCTCCCCCTGAGAGGAGATGTTTCACCATTGAAAGAGACCCATTAAGGTTCTTAAGCTCTCCAATTTTTTTTCCAGTTCAGCTGCTCACAGCTCAAACACATGGCACCAGAGATGCCACCACCACCACTCCCTCCACCGGATGGTGGAGTAGGACCCAGTTCTAGTCAGCCACCACCTCAGTCTGAGATGGCTGATGTGGCGGCAGCCTTGAAGTCTCTAGCAGCAAGCCAGCGAATCATGCAGGAGCAGTTCACAGCTCTAAGCCAGAACATACTAAGACCACCAGGGGTCTCACCTGAGATGATTACTCCGGAAGTGGCTCCAGGGAAGCATGAGGCCAATGGACCACCCTAGGCACCACGCAAAGACCTACCACCCCCTCAGTGGCGTAGGGATGTTGCTGACCCCCGGCGTCTACGGCTGGGGAGGCAAGGAAACCCTTGCCCTGAGGACAGGTATGACGATCTGGAGGGAGAGGAGGCCCCCATAGAATGTTGGGAACCATATGAGGTCTCCAACAATACTGTACGACCTCTCCAGGAGAGTAGAGGGAAGTGCGGGAGACCAAATCCTGACGATCGCCCAAGAGGCTCTACTTTTGATCGCTTGAGCAGGGGGGCGGCCTTTAAGAGGCTGGGCCCAGTAAATGACCTGCGGGAAAAATTGTCCAGATCAAGGAGTGCTGTGAGGTCCAGAAGGGAGGCAGCAGATGGCCGACCCCATGGGGGCCGACCCCTAGGATGAGACGATGATCAGGGGAAGTAAATAGCCAACACAGGTCTGCCGCTGCAGAACCCTCCGTCCACCTTAAAGAGGCGGCGGGGGATAACATCGTCCAGGCCGACCCTACGAGGCCCTAGAATGACTCAATCCAACGACTGGAGGATAAGATTGGTGATATTCTGAAAAGTCAGGACCCTCTTCATAGAGGATACTCCATAGGCTCTCCCTTTATGGCGAAGATAGTCAACTTTCCTACGCCATCAAAGTTTAAGCCACCCGTGGTCACCCCACGGTATGACGGGAGTACTAATCCTGTCCATCATATTGAGATGTACCAATTAGCAACAGACATATACTCTATCTCAGATGAGATGAGGTTTCGTGCCTTTTCTGGCACTCTGATGGGGGTTGCACATGTCTGGTATATGTCTCTTCCAAAAAATTCCATTGAAAGCTTTAAGCAGTTGGCAGACCGATTTATCCATAACTTTTTCTTTGGGGTGAGGCCATAAAAGAAGACCACCCACCTGCTCTATGTTAAGCAGGGGAAGAATGAGAGCCTAAGAGACTACATAGCCAGCTTCAACAAAGAAATTTTAGAGGTGGAAGACTATGAGGAGAGCATAGCTATGATAGCCCTGATTGGAGGACTCCAAAAGGGGAAGCTGTTGTGGAAGCTTGCTGAAGACCCTCCAAGGACGATGGCTGAGCTGTTGTCAATAGCAGAAAAGGTGATGAACACCAAAGAGGCGATGGCTGAAAAATACGAAGATGAAAAAGGAGGCACCAGTGGGGGTAAGTACCATAAGAAGAGCAAAAAGGGGAAGAAGAGGTCTACGGACGACAAGTTCGCTGGTTACACCCCTTTAACGGTCAGCTGTGAACATATTCTCAACGAGATAAAGAGTGATCGATCCCTGAAGTGGCCTGAGAAGTTGAGGGCAGCCCCCAACAAGAGGAACAAAAACTTATGGTGTGAATTTCACCAAGACCATGGCCACGTGACAGACAAATGCTTTGCTCTGAAAGATGAGATCGAGAAGATGATGAAAGAGGGAAAGCTAAGGAAGTACGTCGACAAAGGTGCCTTCAAGAGGGGACGACCCCAGAAAAAATAGAGGCGATGTATGTAGAGAAGGTCCTCAAAAAAGAGGGGACGACCCTTCTGACGATGAGAACGACCCTGACCTCCCACCGAGAGACGACCAAGGCCCTGTCAATAGGCTTAATATGATCTCGCTCGGAGTGGGAATGATCTCCGGGGGTCTAGCAGGAGGAGGGTCAGAGGTCACTGATAGGAAGGCCCATGTGGCTGAGGCCAAGGCAGTGGCGAAGACAATACACACAACCTCTCTGGAGGCGAAGTCAGAAAAAAGAAAAAAGGTTGACATGGATACTCTGATAGTGTGATTCTTAAGAATGGACTTCGAAGGCCTCTTAGCCCCACATGATGACCCTCTCTTCATCACTACCAGGGTGCACGGATGCGAGGTGCCGAGGATCCTAGTAGATGGGGGCTCATCTGCAGATGTGATGTTTTAGCCATGCTTCAAAGCTTTAGGTCTCAGCCGTGATAGACTCGTCCCATACCATCACTCATTGATTGGGTTTAGTGGAGAAAAGGTTCATCCCCTCGGAGTGTATGAGGCTGATGTCAGGATGGGGGACGAGTGGCCGAGATGGCTTACAAAGAAGGTCGGCTTCTTTGTGATGGATGAATATATCTTTTCGGCCTACAATATTATACTGGGGCGGGTAGACCTCAAGGGGTTCGAAGTGGTGCCATCTACGGTCCATCAGATGATTAAATTTCCAACCCCTAACGGGGTGAGGGAAGTTCAGGGAGACCAGACGACAGCGCGAGAATGTTATTACAACTCCGCTGAAGAAAGAGAGGCACACAAGAAGACTACGACCACTTATAATATTGATACCCTAGACCCCAGAGACGAGACAAAGCTGAAGAAAGGGGAGGCCACGGAAGAGGTAGAATCCATCATCCTCAATGTGGATGACCCGAAAAAAATCGTCCAAGTCGGCAAGTCTCTGAAGCGAAATATCAAGGAAGACCTCATTAAACTGTTAAGGAGAAGACACAACGTCTTTGCATGGAGTCATGCAGATATGCCGGGGATCGACCCTAAAATCATGTGCCACAAGCTCAACGTGGTAGAGGGTGCGAAGTCGGTGAAACAGAAGAGGAGAATTTACTCTAGAGAGAAGTATGAGGTCATAAGGGATGAGGTCAAAAAATTAGAAGATGCGGAGTTTATCAGAGAGGTCATCTACCCTGAATGGTTGTCCAACGCAGTCATTATCCCAAAGGCCAATGGGAAGTGGAGGATGTGTGTGGACTTCACCGACCTCAATAAGCATTGTCCCAAAGACAGCTTCCCCCTCCCCCGCATTGACCAGATTGTAGACGCTACTGCAGGCCATGAGCTCATGAGCTTCATGGATGCCTATTCAGGGTACAACCAGATCTTCATGGACCCTGAAGACTCAGAGAAAATAGCCTTCATCACCGATAAGGGGACATACTGTTATAGGGTCATGCCCTTTAGCCTGAAGAATGCGGGGGCAACATATCAGCACCTTGTAAATAAAATGTTTGAAGACCAAATTAGGAAATATATGGAAGTTTATGTAAATGACATGCTGACTAAGAGCCTGAAGGTAGAGGATCATGTGGCTGACCTGGAGAGGACCTTTAATACGATGGAAAAATACCAGATAAAGCTCAACTCGAATAAGTGTGTCTTCGAGGTCGGAGCAGGGAAATTCTTGGGTTCCATTGTCAACCAAAGAGGCATCGAGGCCAACCCTGAGAAATAAAGGCCCTCCTGGAAATGAAGACCCCCAAGATGGCGAGTGGCTGCTTTGAATAGGTTCGTGTCCAGAGCCACCGATAGGTGCCTACCATTCTTTAAAATTCTTAGAAAGACCTTCGAATGGAGTGAAGAGTGTGATGAGGCTTTCAAGGATAGGGTCTCCCTTGCTGTTGTCCCGACCAGTGCAGGGCGAACAACTGCGTGTGTACTTAGCTGTCTCAGAATCATCCATCAACGCAGCCATTGTGAGAGACGAAGACGGGGTACATAAGCCTGTGTACTTCAACAGTAAGGCGATCCAGGGGGAAGATCAAAGATACCCAAGGATGGAGAAGTTAGCCTATGCCTTGATCCATGCATCGAGAAAGATGAATCCATACTTCCAGTCCCATACAATGGTCATCCTCACTGACTCTCCTCTTAGGATGGTCCTACACAAGCCAAAAAAATCAGGTAGGTTAATGGCCAGGGCAATAGAGCTGGGGGAGTTTGATATTGTGTATCAACCTAGGAAGGCCATTAAGGGATAAGCATTGGCAGATTTCGTGGCCGAGTTTACTTGGGAAGATAATGAAGCCGAGGACGAGAGCTTCGGGAAGACAGATACCCAACAAGACAGGCTCACCGTCACACCTACAGATAAGGCTGAGACAGGCACCGCTAGAAGGAAAGTGGCCGAAAACGAAGAGGAAAGATACCTCTTTAGACAGGGATCCCTCTCCGAGGTAAATTTTTGAAAGGAAAAGACTGTGTGGAGCCTCTTCATTGACGGGTCCTCCTGCAACAGCGGGAGTGGAGCTGGACTGATAGTATCAGCACCCGATGGCACAGACATTGAGTACGCCCTGAGGTTCAACTTTAAAGCCTCCAACAACGAGTCCGAATATGAGGCCTTAATAGCAGGCCTCTCCTTGGCCAAGTCTCTTAGTGTCGGCCTGATTCTGGTCCATAGTGATTCGAGGCTAGTAGTGAATCAGATACTAGGAGCCTACGAGGCCAAAGATGAGAGGATTGCCAAGTACCTTGAGAAAGTAAGGTCATTACTAAAGAGCTTCAGAGAAGTGAAATTGAAGAGGATACCTAGGCATGACAATGGCCGAGACGACGCACTTTCCAGGCCGGCCTCAGTAACTAGGACAGATATCAGGAGAACAGTCCCAGTGGAAATTTTGCTTCGACCAACTATTGAAGATGCTGAGGGAACACTTAGAAATTGCCTGAATGTTTCTAAGGAAGCTTCATGGATGGACCCTCTGATTAGATACATTAAAGCGGGGGAGATGCCAGGAGCAAGGCAAGAAAGGAAGAAGCTGAGATACAGAGCTGTAAAATTCATTGTCATCGGAGACACCTTGTACAAATAGGGGTTTTTGCTCCCCTTACTTAGGTGTGTACACCCATCTGAAGTCCCACGCATTTTGCGAGACGTGCATGAGGGGTCATATTCAAGCCACATTGGGGGCAGGTCTTTAGCGAAGAGGATGATCACCCAAGGGTACTGGTGGCCAACCTTGGGGAAAGATGTCGCGGCATATGTAAAAAAGTGTGACAAGTGTCAAAGATTTGCCACCATCCCACACCAGCCTCATCAGCCTCTTACTTCCATTACATATCCATGGCCATTTGCAATATGGGGGATTGACCTAGTAGGCCCCTTGCCTAGGGCCATCAATAACTATCGGTTCCTCATCGTGGCCATTGACTATTTTTCAAAATGGGTGGAAGCAGAGTCGATGGTCACGATTACCGATCAGAAAACCTTCCAGTTCATCTGGAAAAATATTATATGCAGATATGGCCTCCCTAACACCCTCATCTCGGATAATGGGACTCAATTCAAAAATACATCTCTCGAGAAGTACTGTGAAAGGGTGAGTATTAAACAATTCTTCTCTACCCCAGTCCGACCTCAGGCTAATGGGCAAACGGAAGTCACAAATAGGACAATCCTAGACGGGATCAAGAAGAGACTTGAGGAGGAAAAAGGAAGATGGGTTGAAGATTTATATGATAAACTGTGGGCCTACAGGACGATGTCAAAGACCTCTACCAGAGAGACCCCATTCATGCTAGCTTATGGATCAGAAGCCGTCATCCCCACCGAGATTGGGTTTCCTACTCATAGGGTCCAAATGTATGACCCCCATAGAAATACGGAAGAAAGGAGACTTGACTTAGACCTGATTGAGGAAAGGAAGGAAGACGCCGAGATAAGACAGGCCGCCTACCAGTAGAGGACTGCAAGGTTTTACAATCAGAGGGTGAAGCAGAGACCAATTACAGTGGGGGACTTAGTCCTCAAAACGACTTGGCAAAAGCCCAACAATCTCTACTCGAATTGGCATGTCCCATATAGGGTCATCGATGAAGTTGTCCCTGGGACCTATAGACTAGAAAACCTAGAAGGGGAGCCCTTTTCTAACCCCTGGAATGCAGATCATTTGAAGAAATACTATCAGTAGTGTCGTAATGTCCTGACGGACCATAATTGTAATGGGTGTTGTTCCAACAAGACACTTGGAATGTTAAATGAGAAATACCAATGTTTCCTCTCATCTTGTGTTTGTCAATTCTACATATATCTGGGATCACTTTTGGGAAAAGAAACCCTCGGCTATAATGAGGGTCAATGGTGGGGGCGACCCCACCCTTGCCCTCAGGAAAGACGAGGGAGTTCTTTGTTAAAAACCATTAATTTGGTAAAAGGAATCCTCGGCTATAATGAGGGTCAATGGTGGGGACGACCCCACCCTTTCCCTCAAGAAAGACGAGGGAATACTTGATTAAAAACCATTAATTTCGTAAAAGGAACCCTCGGCTATAATGAGGGTCAATGGTGGGGACGACCCCACCCTTGCCCTCAAGAAAGACGAGGGAATACTTGATTAAAAACCATTAATTTGGTAAAAGGAATCCTCGGCTATAATGAGGGTCAATGGTGGGGACGACCCCACCCTTGCCCTCAAGAAAGACGAGGGAATACTTGATTAAAAACCATTAATTTGGTAAAAGGAATCCTCGGCTATAATGAGGGTCAATGGTGGAGACGACCCCACCCTTGCCCTCAAGAAAGAAGAGGGAATACTTGATTAAAAACCATTAATTTGGTAAAAGTAACCCTCGGCTATGATGAGGGTCAATGGTGGGGACGATCCCACCCTTGCCCTCAAGAAAGACGAGGGAACACTTGATTAAAAACCATTAATTTGGTAAAAGGAATCATCGGCTATAATGAGGGTCAATGGTGGGGACAACCCCACCCTTGCCCTCAAGAAAGACAAGGGGATACTTGATTAAAAACCATTAATTTGGTAGAAGCAACCCTAGGCTATGATGAGGGTCAATGGTGGGGACGACCCCACCCTTGCCCTCAAGAAAGACGAGGGAGTACTTTGTTAAAAACCATTAGTTTTGTAGAAGCAAACCTCGGCTATGATGAGGGTCAATGGTGGGGACGACCCCACCCTTTCCCTCAAGAAAGACGAGGGAATACTTTGTTAAAAGCCATTAAATTGGTCAAAAGCCACCCTCGGCTATAATGAGGGTCAATGCAAGGGACGACCCCTCATTCACCCTCAAGAAAGACGAGGGAGGGGTTAGTGATATTGTTAATAAAAAAAATTCACAATGCAAAAGAGACGAGTATGAAAGACAACAAGATAGATGATATTATAAATAAAATATTACAAAAGGATGTTTGTTCTACAAAAAATAAAGCACATTCATGAGGTACATAAAGAGGGTATCGGCTACAAACAGACACCCTATTGAGCAGCATCAGAGGGCAGAGCCTCAACATCAATTAGAGAAGTCTCCTCAACGACCACGACAGTCTGATCCTCAGACGCCTCGACATGCACTTGAGACTCCACCTGTGGCAAAGCCTCAGCAATCAGGGGGTCGTCCAGTTGGACTGCTTCAATAGAGGGGTGGACAGAGGATACTGCGTCAGCAAACTTAAGGACTACCCATCGACAGGCCGACCTAATCCCCCTCTCTAAGTATTCAAGGACGAAGCCTATAAACTCATTCGAGAGTTTGTAGGCCTCGACAGCGTCTGCCTCTGCTTTCTTCACGGCCTCAGATAGCTCAGTCTTAAATTGGGCCCCCTGATGGGTTAAGGCTTCATCTTTCTCTTTAAGAAGCAAGTCCTTGGCCGCCATGTATGCATCATGCTGCCTCGTCAGCTCGTTCAGGATCCTCGCATGCTCAGTCCTGACGCTCTCCAGTTCAGCCCTTGCAGTCTCAAGCTCTGACTGTAGATCAGCCTCGTGCTGAATAGCCCTCTCGGTTTCATGGAATTTTGCTTGGTTCTCAGCCATCCACTTAGTGGCCGGGGTAAAAGCACAGACAGACTGCATAAGAAAAAGTAACTCGTTAAGAGGCCGAGGAAACAGTTTGTGAAACAATGCAATTAAGGGAATAAAGTAAAAGCAAATACCTGAGCTAGTTTGTGCAGACCAGAGTCATAAACCTTTGCCGGAGGCATCTTAGACAGGGATTCATAATCGGCAGCCGAGGGGGCAGAAAACATTGACACTTTGGCTGCCCTCGGGTTGGTAATCAAAGAAGACGGCTCGGCCTTCAGTAATGTCAAGTTTTGGGACCAGAAGGCCCCCATGATGGAAGATAAGGCGGTCCCCTCAAACGCCTTGACCCTTGCCCTCGTCCGTGAATCTGGCCGAGGGTCGACAGGGACTTCTAGCTCTTTCCTCTTTTATCTGTCGGAGGTTGGCTCAGCAGGCATCGGCCCCACGGTCTTCGTCTTCCCCGGAGCTTGCTGAGGCTCCTTGCCCTTCTTCTTGCCTAATCCAGATAGCAAACTTGGGGCAGTTATTTCCCAGAGTTGATCAGATATACCAGAAAGACGACCTGAAAGGAGGACGACACGTTAGAAAAATGCAGAGGTAAAGATGAAACACTTAAAAAAAGAAAAAATCGGGCAAAAAATAAATATAACTCACATAGCTCTGTCAAGGGACCGACCCTCAGACCAGCTTCCTTGAGGAACCGAGGGGTCATCAGATCTTCAAACTTTGCAAGTTCACCCCCTTTCCATCGTTATCTCAGGTATTCGACTATGTCTTTCTTGTCCAGACTAAGTCCGAGGCCTGACCTGGCCTTCATAGAGGGGTTAGACCATCTTTTGGGGACCCTCGGACTATCGACTAACGGTTGGGCCTCGGCAGAAAATTCCCATTCTCCAAAGACGAAGAAGAATCTCTTCTTCCAATCGTGGTTGGAGGTTTGTGCCAGGTGGAGAAGTTTTCTATCAGACTTCCTCGCCCCCAGATGATAGTACCCAGGCTGCTTAGCGAGGAAGTGATGTTATAGCAGGCCAAGAATAGATCAGCTGAGGGCTCGTCAGTAAAGGCAATTTTCCATAGGGAGACGTAGCCAAGGAACGTCCTCCAGGAGTTGGGAGGAAGTTGAGAGGGGGCAACGTCAAGATCTGATAAGATATTCACAACAGCAGGGTGTAGAGGGAACCTGACACCGACCTTAAACATCTATTCGTATACTGTGACCTCTCCCTCTTCACCCTCAAAGACCCTCTTAGACTCAGAGGGTACCCTCATATTTATGTTGGGGGGAACACCAAATGCATGCCTCCAAAGAAAGAGGTCACGATCCCTGACGGAGGATATATAGGACGAGGCATGGGAGGTGTCAACTGGGTCAACATCTGAGTCCTCACCATCATCCTCAGTCCCCTCTCCCTCGGCCTCGTCACTTGCCAAAGGCCCATGAGGGAAAGCCATCGAGAAGGCATGTGGGGACAAAGTTGTCACAGGGACAGCTTCTGAAGGGACCACACCCTCGGCCTGTCGTCCTTGGCTAAGATCATATGTTTCTCTCCTCCCTGAACGGCCTGCACCTATTGGTGACGAGGCTCTCTCATCCATCTCTCCTGAGTAACTCTCGGCTGGATGACAGGATGACCCACAAGACTCAGAGGGATTTATTATGGCTAGAGGAATGGGGAAAATGGGTCATACCCAATTAGGGTCGGCCCCTCATATTCTCTCCTCCTCTTCCTCTACTCGTCTGATCTCAGCAAATAATTTCTCTCTCAGGGATGGAAACTCATCAGCTAAATTATAAAGCCTCTTAAGCATTAAGGGGAAGACCCTACACTTAGAAGAATTTGGCTAAGCCAACCACAAATAATCTCACAATTGACCAGGTTGGACTTTTCGATCAATACTAAAGAATTAAAGGGTTTTATCAAAAACATTCAAGAACAGACTACCAGAGAATACGCCGAAAAAGCTATGAAACAACCTAAGGAAAATCCAACCCTACGACCCTAAAAGAAGAAGAAAACAGAAATGAAGATAAAGAGGGCACTGGGGCAAAGGGGTTACCTGAGAAGAAATAGTAGAACTGCCAAACTCGAAACGTCGAAGTTGTAGAAATGGCTAGGAAGCTGGAGGCTAGAGAGAGAGAGAGTTCAGGCGCGAAGAAGAAGAAGAAGAAAGATAAGCTTCAAAAATTATTTAAATACCATGCCAATGAGTGGGCCCACTAACCAATGCAGAGCACAGCCCACGAGGAGGACATCATTAGGGCACAAAGCCCCAAGAAAAGTGTGCAGCCGCCATGCCTTGGAAATAGAAACAACAATGAGTATCTGCCTAGGTGTCATGACACCTTGACAGGTGTCACTCATCAAAAAGACCATACAATTGTCTCAGAAGCAACATTATCCCTCAACCATCTCAGCATCATCTATGGCTAAGGGCTGGGGGTGATTGATGTACCCATATATACCCTCGTCCAGGCCGAGGGAGCCCTCCAATAAGACGAGCCCAAGATGGTCTCATGACCCCTCACCAGGCCCAGACGACCCTACGAGGGGCCGACCCTCCATCAGGCCCAGACGACCCTTCAAGGGGCCGATCCTCCATCAGGCCCAGACGACCCTCCAAGGAGTCGACCCCTCACCAGGCCCAGACGACCCTCCAAGGGGCCGACGCTCCATCAGGCTCAGACGACCCTCCACTAGGCCCAGACTACCCTCCAAGGGGCCGGCCCTCCATCAGGCTCAGACGACCCTCCAAGGGGCCGACCCTCCACCAGGCTCCAGACGACCCTCCGAGGGTACGACAGTTCGAGGCCTAAATTAGGCCAGACACTGCCAGAGGGAACTTTGCCCTCGGCCTCATATCATAGGCCGAGGGTGACATCATCACAGCGCGTGGTTTGGGAGACGCGTGGAACAGTACGCGTGAGGCTCACATGGCACGTGGAAGATCGTTATAACAATATCACCCCCTCACGTGAGGGAATATTATGTCATCATTTGGCATCTACAGGTGTCAAGGGGAGATTGGCTAGATCATCATTCACATGCACGATGCATACTTGGGGGGGTCACTACACCCCCCAAGACCTATATATACATGTCACTAACAACCCTACAGGGGATCGATAATTGTAACCCTAGCAAAAACTCTGCTTAGACACACAGTAGAGAGAGAAAGAGAGCTTACGTGCATTGTATCCAAGTCCATTAGTGCCCATACTTAGTGGATCACACACTCACAGTGGATGTAGGCCTAATTGATTGAACCACCATACATCATTATCTTGTTCCTCTTATACTCATCTCCTTCTACGCACTTACACACTTATACATATGCATCTCTATGGCTGCCATGGTTACTACTGTTTGAGCTCATCATCACTTACCTGGTGGTGCTAGATTTCTGCATCATCACTATACGCACTATATTTAATTTTAAGTATGTTTCATTTAATTATCATACTATATATATATTGTTCGATATACAAAGTAATTTTCAAAAAAAGTTAAAAAATCCCACCCCCATATGGACAATAATCCAATGGTTATGCCACTTTTAAAACTAACCAACCAAATATTTACTAAACAAAATAATCCAATAGCAATGTCAACAACAAGTGTGTATCTCGTACTCCTTCTAATTCATCTACTCAATTAATTCATTTCATCAATTAAACTAACAATTAACGTATACAATTATTAATTTACTAATTTAATGAGGGGCAATCCTACTTTCATATGAAATGGGCACTAATTATTAATTTACTTTTATCTAAAACTGTTTCATTTATTAATTATATTTTAGTGGACACCCTGACCCCCCCCCCCTCCCCACCCCCACCCACCACATACACACACACACACAACAGCCCCCCACCCTGCCCCACCCACCACACATATATACACACACACAACAGCCCCCCTACCCCACCCCTACCCCCACCCTGCCCCACCCCCCACACACGCGCACACACACACACACACATATATATACACACAAACATATATATAAATGGAGAGAGAGAGAGAGAGAGAGAGAGAGAGAGAGAGAGAGAGAGAGAGAGAGAAATTAACCTGAAGTTAGAGAGAGAGAGAGCAGCGTAGAGAGAGAGAGTTGGAAAAGGAGGGAAACGACGGGGGGAAAAAAGAATGGCAAAGGGTTTTTGCTGCAGAAGTTGTCACGGTTGTGTCAAGGTCCTTGACCGTGATAATTATTTAAAGAATTATCACGGTCATTGACCGTGATAAGACCGTGACAACTACATTTGTTACGGACTTGTCACGGTCAACGACCGTGACACAAAACGAGTGTTTGTTGTCACGGTTAATGACCTTGACAAGGGTGGTCAGCTGAAAGGTGACAATTCGACCATTTTGGTGTAGTGTATGTCCATATTATATAGCCTTGACAGATTCCCCACTTTAGTAAATGCAACTCAACAACTTCCAATGACTTATATTTTTCGTTAATACAATGAGTGCACGGACACGGAATCTTCTCACTTTTAAGATTTTTGGAAGCATATTTAACAAATTCATAAAGTCCCTTTACATGATTATTTGATATCCGGTTAGTCTCTCCCATCCACTCTTTGTATTGTGGGAAATCCATGTAATAATCTTCAAATTTGAGTCTTGTGGTAATAGGTTAAAAAATATTATTACAACTGAAACAAAAAGAATATTCTTATGACTCAAACAAAAAAAAATATCATTACAAACGAAACAAAACCAGTATTCTTACAACTGAAACAAAAAAACTATCATTCCAACTGAAGCAAAACCAATATTCTTACAACTAAAACAAAAAAATATTATTACAACTGAAATGAAAGAAAATATTATTAAATCTTGTCCAACAGATAAACTGGCCAAGTAGTAAAAAATAATTCATAATTCCTCAATTCCATCCCATCCCCGCTGTTAACGTACACAGGTACATCTCTGCAACTGTTGTATATTTCACCGACCATTATTTTAGCCTCACCCTTCTCCAAAGGTCGGTGATGTACTAGAGTTCCAGGAACCGTGGAGATGAGTTTACACACGCCAACAAACCTCGGATTGCTCATGTCCTTGATATAGTACTCTTCGCCATAGTCACTGTGAGTTGTTGATGATGATCTGAGCCCCGTGATTGGCGGAGGTGTAGGGGAGGGGAATGTTGGAGGATGAGGCATTTGAGAGGGGAATGTTGGAGGGGAAAGATGTGTGAAACCTTGAGTAGGAGTAGGGTAAGGGTAACCTTGAGGAGGCATTGGGGGCCTATAACTTTCAAAAGAGTTCACAAGTTTCCCAATTTAATTTGTCAATAATCCCGGGGTATTTTTAATCTCATGGACATCCCCATCGGTCTCCAACTGGTGCTCCTTTTGGGATGAGATACAATTCTTGATCGAAGAAATCTCATCCACAAGAGGTGAAATGTGTTGAAGTTTTGTTTTTGGCATATGTGAGCCAACACCTCTCGTCCTCCCCTTTTGTCCTTTCCAAAGGTCTGTGTCAGGGCATCATTTTCAAGGTTAAAGTCATCAGTAGGGCTCGAATTGGATTGACTGCTGATGGCCTCTATTGATTCCAGTGTCTTAGCCAAGTGCGACGGGAATTATTATCTTTGTCCCGTCGAGTATGAAAGAATAAGTTGGACTGATTTAGGTTTTTACCGTCATCTGGACCATCCTTTGTCATACTCTCCCATTCATTCGTCAAATCCTCATATGATTTGCATCCCAGCCTATGGATATCAGTTTTTTGTGCCCTATTTTTTTTGTTTTGATCCCTCTGGACCAACTTTTTCACCTTCGCCTCATTCTCTAAAAACTTATTCCACTGCTCCAATGGCATTTCAACATTGGGAGGCACTATCTCTTTCAAAGCCAAAATATCTGAGCTCGCTGCCTCTTTCAGGAAATGTTTCTTCCGAAGGTTTCTCCTGTATATCCTCAATCCTTCAGCAACCCGAGATAGAAACTTATTCTTAGAACGGTCAGGAAATGAGAAATGCTTGCAAAGTTGGCCATGTATGTCATCTTGACAGCTTGATCAATAAGGTTCCAATTGTCTGGTCCACCGAATCCCACATTAATTTTTCCCAGCGATAAACATCGGGCTTTCAAGTTCAGCTGGTCATTCTTATCACCCGCTGGGTTATTACCGAGAAGGGATAACCCAATAGGCTTCTTTTCATTTGAGCAGGAGGCATCATGAGTGCTGGATAGGGGCGTTAAAGAAATGGGAGTGCTGGATTGGGGTGTAGGAGCACTTGGAGTTGGACTTGGTGAGGAGTGAACCATTGGTGGAGTTGAGAATTTCTCAGCCATTGGTGTTGAGAATTCGGGTTCTGCACGAGATGGTGAACCTCGTTGTGGTGTCACCTCGGTACTTGGTACCCTTGGGTTGTTTCCTCTCGACATTATCTACAAAATTGAAAAACTATAAGTGACTATATAATTATAATAATATGAAATTATAACTAATTAATCAAGCTTATGATTATATATAGATAGATAGATAGATATATACCTTTTCAGAGTAAGACTTTTGAATAAGTTCAATGTGTCTGATCTCCATCCATTCGGTATTAGTTTTTAAGAACCTATGAATTTCTGCACGTGGCCAACTAGGAGGAAGGGTATCCATGATTGATGTGTAGATATTCGTGACATGAACTCGGAATCCTCTATTTCTCAACTTGTTGGCAAGATTCAATTTTACATGCATGTGGTACGAGACATCAAAAACTATGTCAATGCTCTCTGTACGCAGTTGTATCCATAATGGGTGGATTTTTTTTCCCGTCTTCTCCAACAACGTAACCAAGGTCAGGGATATGTCGGGATTATATGTGTGAAATATATTTTATATAACGTCATCCCAGTTTTCTGATAGAGAAAATAGAATACGATCGAACAAGTAATCTTGCTGGAGATAAAATCCACGATTTACAAGGTAGTTAAATTGTTCGATCTTTTTATTTCTATACCTATAAATAGGAGTACCCTCTATATGACGCACGCTAATAAAAGAGTTATGTGTGCGGTCTAATTTCAACCTCTCCCACTCTTGTTGACAGTAATTATCATCGTGCCTCATTTTTCCTGAGAAAAGTATACGAGGGCATGAATACGAGTCCTATTATTAAGGTTTGGGTTCGAAAGTTATGAGAGTTTAAAAGTATATGTGAAATCCCAACAACAACCCACCGTAATTTTTTATAACATGTTTTGTTAGGATTTATTATGAGAAAGTTTACCAGAAACACACACTGTACTTACACACATATTGTGGTACTTACACACGTATTGTAGTGCAAAAAATCATGACATGCATATAAACCCCAATATAATATGATGGCACGCATATAACCCCCAATAAAATCACGACAAGGTGGATGTAAATTTTTTACGCATTAAAAATCCATTTAATTATATTTTGTCAAAAAAAATACACAAACATACAATCTAGGTTTATTGGCATAATCTATACAAACACACACATACAATCTAGGGTTTATTGACATAATATATACATACACACACATACTATTTAGGGTTTTTTGACATAAATCTATACATACACACACATACAATCTATACATACATACACATACAATATAGGGTTTATTGATAAAAAATAATGATTTATTTGTTCATAGTTACACACAAAAACATACATATACACATAAATCTATACATACACACAGATATAAACATAAATCTATACATACACACACATACAAACATAAATCTACGTATACATACACAGAAATTAGGGCTTTAGACAGAAATAACGAAATCCAAATGAAATCAAAATGAATCAATACATACCAGGGTAGATTTATGTTTGCAAATCCAACTGAAATCCAAATGAAATCACACGTGAATTTCTTAGCCCTAACAGCCTTACCAACCGCACATAAGAAATGAGAAGCAGCGGGTAATTTTTGTTTTTAATACCTGAACCTCGTCACGGCCAAGAGCCGTGACCCAATGCGCACGACCAATAAAATGCAGATGGAGTATTTCTGGCTTCTTTAACCTAGTCACGGCCTAGAGACTTGACCCACCATGCGCGCGACCAATAAAATGCAGATAAGGTATTCTAGCTTCTTCGACCTGGTCACGGCCTAGATCCGTGACCCACCATGCTGGAACCTTTTCTATCCACCCTTAGTGATTGAATGAGGTATGGTCACGGCCCATAGACATGACCCACACCAATAAATGGTCACGACCCATAGCCATAACCCTCGATCAGTGATGCGCGACCCTTTTCATCAACCCTAGTGCTTGAATGACTTATGGTCATGGACCTTAGCCGTGACCCACACTAAGAAATGGTCACGGCCCTAAGTCATGACCCCCACTGTGTGTACTCTCTTCTTCGTCATGCCATGTGTCATGGACTTGGGCCGTGACCCACTCGCGACCAAGCTTGGAGGGAATTTTGGCGCGTGTTTGGCACCAAGATGATCACGATCTGGTCACGGCCCAAGTCCGCAACCACTGTCATCACGGACTTGGTCCGTGACCACTTTCCGAGCATCAATAATTTAGTGTGGTAATAAATATGGTCACGCTAAATATTGAGTGGGTCACGGCCCAAGTCCGCGACCAGATGGTCGCGGACTTGGGCCGTGACCCACTAGGCGTGACCATTCGCAGGATTTGGTGTAGTGGCCCTTTACATTTTTTATCCTAAAAAATACAAGTTAAGAATCAACCAAACATACAATCCCAACATATCAACATCCTTCGATCATAAGCACACGAGTAACAAAAATTGCAATGCAACATCTTCTAATCTATATTGATTGGCATATCCCATGTAACAACATCAACTAGGAACATGGAGTTCCATTGGCTAATCCTTCCATTTAAAACTAGTTTACACCCTTCAATTTGTGGGTCTTAGTGATCAATCCAAATAAACGCAATCGGTGGGATTGGGCCATTTTCCTTATGTTGTACATGCATAAAGTGCACGTTATCCGCGTTTAGCATCGCTATGGTTTTAAATGGCTCTTGTGGTAGAGGGTTACGACAATAATTTTGTGTGTATACTAAACTATATTGGGTGATCTACAACCATTGGTACTCGCTCAATAACGACAATAATTTGTTGTGTGTTTATGTTAGGTATGTCGTCGGGTGTCAATGAATTTCTCCCCTTATCATTAGCATGAGAACCATCGGAGAATATGTCATCAATTTTTTCCCAAATCGTGTCGTCATCAAATAGGGGTCATCATACATAGTGAAAAATATATTTTAAACTGTTGAACATAAAAAATATTAAAAGTTGTAAAATAATAGACCATTCAGCATCACAATACCGACCAGAGGTTGGTATCTCGGCATTGTAATGCCGATTCGACATTATGATGTCGAGTAGGCATTATACTGCCGAGTCAGCCGTGTGGTGCCAAATGCTAACATTATTATCATCATCCCAATGTCGAATGAAACTATACACTTTAAACTAACTTCATTCGACATTTAATATCGAAATCTATCATCGTTTTCAACACTTAATATCAAATGAAGATGTAACATCATTTCTTCCTCTTTTTTGATTAAATAATGTTAGATAATTTAAAAAAGGTTAGGGTTGTGATTATATACCTTTAGGGTCCATGTCTCGGTATTTTCCTTCGAATTTAAAGCCTCTAGATGACTATTATTGTTGAAGCTTTTGTTGGGTGCTCCATTTACTTTAAATGCTTCTCTCAATCACTTTGATGGGATACAGTCAACTGCTCAACACTTCCATGAGGTTTGTAGTGCAAAAAAGGAGTTTAATGGAGGTTGCTTATTGGAGGTAACAATGGTGCTATTAAGGGTTTTTTCAAGGGCTTGAGCGGGTATTGGTGGAATGTGTATGTGTTTAGATTTTAATTTTTTTAAAGTGTTGTGTGGGTACCAACATCCAACTCATTTTTTTAGCTTGTGGTATCGGGGATGAATTTTTTTGGTGTCTTTAGAAACACCCTTTGTTTAATGTTAGTTTCATTTAGAGAATAAAATAAGGGTAAAAGTGGAATGAAATTTCATTAAAAAATAGTATTAAGCTTTAATCATTCAGAGGGGTACTCGTCTCTTAATGCTTAATGTTGAATTTTAACTATTTTCACCATTAAGAGGTAAAAAAAAACACTAAATTTACTTATTAATGCTAAATGAAACTCATTTCAGCATCAAGAGGTAAAAGCAAATACCCCCCTAATCTTTAAGATGATGTACCATAATGGGGGTGACAATAAATATTAACATGTATCACTAAGAACAAATAAGTATACACATGTATCCATATTTATATTTCCTATTCGTATAGTAGAGAACATGTGGAACCCGTATTGCATATGTTTCGTATCCTTAATTATGCCGAGTATGAACACGGGATGTCCTTTAGGGGTGTAAATGGATTGGATTAAGACCTAATTAAGGGTGATCCTAATCCGATTTGTTAAGTTGTTAATGGATTTGGTCGACGGATGATCGATTTGTTATGTTTAATCTAAATCCACTAAAGATATGGAAAATTCGATCCCAGTCGACAATTTGATTATATGATTTTTCTACATAATTTTATATATTTAAAAAAACTTATATATATATATATATATATATATATATATATATAGTCAAATGCATACCAAATTAAGGGTCATTCTAAACGGACTAATTTTTTAAAATAATAAAAAAATATTTTTAAGGTTATTTTTTTATGGGGTATTTAAATATTTAAGGATACCCCCCAAAACAAATTCAACTCAAAATGATTTATTTTACTAATTTAAAAAATTGATGAAAATGTGCATTTTTAGCTGATTTTTTGGGGGATGTACCCGAAATGTTTGAATGCTCTACAAAAAAAAACTCAATTTTATTTTCTATTTAAAAAAAATTGGTCTGCATGGGGAGGTAATTAAGTTAGTTTGTACGTGTGTGTGTATGTGTGTGTATATATATGTGTGTGTGTGTGTGTGTGTCTATGTGTGCATGCATGTGTGTGCGTGCGCGTGCGTGCGTGTGTGTGTGTGCATGCGTGCGTGCGTGTGTGTGACTATTAATTAGGCATAAATTCTTCATATCTATCCCCGTAATTTATAGTCTTTTAACACTTTGTGCGGTATAATTCGAGTTGATTTATCTCATATCATTGCTAGTGACATTTTCTAACCAGTACGCCGAGTTTCGTATATTTTTCATCGATTTTGTAGGTAGTCAGTGCATGCAAAGAAAGAAAGAAAACGAGAGAAAGAAATTAGAGAAAAGAAGAAAAGTCAAAGGTCAAAAAGAGTAATTTTACATCTAGAATTCGAACAAGAAGCCTCAAGGAAAGTTGAAAACCTCGAGTCTACAAGAACACAGGAAGAAACGGCATCCAAATCCGAATCCCGGATCAAAAGTTATGAAGTTTCAAAGTAGACAGAAAATCACAAGAAAAAGAATAAAAAAATGAAGGGAACCGAACCGATGGAGATATCACCAGACCGGTCCCTTGAACTGCATAAACCAAACCGAACTGATGAAGAGGAAAAAAGAACATATCCGGCGTTGGTAAATCTTTTGTATAAGGTAAACTAAACCATTGAAGAGGAAAAATGAACCGGTATAGTGCTTTGTAAAAAGTGAACCGAACCAATACCCCTGGCCCGGACCGGTTCGGTTGAAGAATTTTTGAATTATCTTTCTTCTAAATTAGAGTTGTGCATGGACCAAACTCTTGTAAAAATGTATGGTTTCTATTCCAACTTATTATCAGACATTGGGGATTTTTTTTGCATAGTTTTATAGAGAAAAAAAAAGCCAAGAACCCTAGGAAGTCAAGTATACAATTTTATGATTTACAATTAGAGCCTGTTTATTCTCTTTTATTATTTGAATCTTATAATTCGTGCATGTTTTTTTTATTTCGAGAAGTTCTTAGATTCTCTTGCTTATTTAGGTATAATTTCATAATGGTTTTGAATATATGCACAGTAGAAAACCTAGGTTTAATTAATTGCACCACGTTAGGCTAGACTTTTAAGGGTTGGGATGCATGAACCCAACTCGATGTGGTTTTCATGGCTATAAAATCAGTTCCCTGAATTAAATAAATGATTGAATCATGTTGTGTAGTAGTCACAATCGTCATAGATCTTTTTACCTCGTTTGCCCTAGGTAACCGGGGTGTTTAAGAGTGCGATGCGCGTGTTATCTATTTCAACACCGCTTTATTCTTACTCATGATTATATATGATGCGGTCTAGTACCCTCATATATGTAATGCTTGAGATTAATAAAGAATGGATTTAATTAATTATCTAATTCAAGACTAGTTTTATATCCGATAAACATACTAAGGTTTGGGGGATTATATTCCAACCTATCTTTCTCATTCATATTTAGTTAATCACAACTAGTTTAACTCTCCATGCGTAGTTTAATTCAGTAGTTTAACTTAAATTGCACTTAGTTAGTAGATCAAATTCAAATTCCATCATCTTTTTCGTCCTTTTTCTGAGTCAGGTTAGGACAGTTTATTACTTACGCGACCGGTTTGCACTTGAACCGATATTAGCACGCACTAGAGACACATTTTCAGTCGCGTCAAATTTTTGGCGTCGTTGCCAGATATATATGTAGATTGTTAGGTTAGGTAGATTTAATTTAAAATTTGACTCCATATCTTAAAAAGGCAAAACAAATTATTAAAAAAAAGCAAAAAAATTCAGAAAAGCCAAAAAAAAAACATCTCTTATAACACTTTCATGCAAAATCCGCAACAAACCCCTCAATCTACTCCCACACGCATTCATGAGAATTCAATAGTTAAGTACGATCCTGATAGCCCACGCACTCCTAAAGCACCTCAGATTTGGGTTCCACCTCCTACACCTCCAAACTCCATTACGAGTCTTATTTCTAGGACACCGAGTGAGGATACTGAATCATTTAGAGAGAGATTCGTGTCGAAACATGATAGTTTTGGTACAGGTGAGGGTGAGATGCCATATTGTCCCATGAGAGAACTCCTCTATCCCGAGAGTACTATCACCCCAGGATACATTTTACTTTCGTACAACGGGGGGCAGTACCATTTTCTCAATGGGATGATAAAAATACTTCCCACATTCCACAGGTTGGATTCAGAAAACCTTATCTCCACATTCGTGAGTTCGAAGAGGCATGCGATACCTTTAGCAATCAAGATTACACACAAGACTTCGTTCGCCTTAAACTTTTTCCTTTCTCCCTGAAGGATAAAGCAAAGATGTGGCTATGGTCTTTATCACTGAACTCAATTGGTTTATGGAGAGAGATGGTATCCAAGTTTCTCTTAAAGTTCTTCCTGCAACATCGGATAAATTCCATCAAAGCTTAAATTCAAACATTTCGACAATAAGAAAATGAGCCATTTGATCGATGTTACGAACCTTTCAACGAGTTAGTTAGTACATGCCCTCATCATGGTTTTGAGAAGTACCATATCATTTATTTATTTCACCAAGGGCTAAGTATAGCGTTTAAACAACTTATTGAAACTATGTGTGAAAGACCATTTTGGGAGTTAGATGCGAACGATGCCAAGGCCAATCTCAAGTATGTCATTGAGACTACTCAATCATGGGAACCATCCGATCCTAACACCCAAAATCGGGTTCGGCAGTCGCCCATTGCTCCTTCAGCGTCCGGACTCTATCAATTGGACAAAGAAGCTGCAATGTAACTTTAAATAAACCAACTTGCTAAACATTTGAAAGATGTAGTCTAATTTCAGGTAAGAGAAATACTTGGATACACTCAATCAAAGAAAAAGGTGTGCGCCATTTGTGCGGCGGTTCATTCAATAAAGAAATGTGTGATGATACCCGCTTGCAAAATTATGCTTCAAGAGCAAGTGGGAACGATAGGAAATTCTTACAATCCTTCGTTGAGGAACCATCGTGGGCTTAGATATGGGCAAAAACATGACGCGTTGAATCCCTATGCACAAGTTGCCCCTCCTCCACCACTACCTCCTCACTTTCAACAAGATCCACATATGCACGCACCACCTCCTGCACCGTATATCACCCCACCGCGAAAAAATCTTGAGGATATTATACACCAATTAGTCCACGCCCAAAATGCAACCAATGCTAAGTATGATCGCTTGTTCATCGAAATAAATCTAAATATCTCTAAGTTGCAAGCATCCATGAGTATCCAATAAAGGGGTAAGATTTCGGCCCAAAGCCAAAGGCCTTCCCAAGGTCAATCTTGTGTTAGCGCTACATTCCATGACCGTCCAGAGCAATGTAGTGCAATTACCACTCTACGTATTGGGAGAGTTATTGATTTGTCACCTCCTCCACACGACGAATCCAAAGATAAAGAGGTTTCTTCCGTCGGGAAAGAGTCTGAAGATGCCCCCTTAAATCAGAGTGACGATGAGGACAAAATTAGTGGGCCCAAAATCATAGTGAAACCCCCACTGCTGCGTCGTTCCCTCAATGGTTGGTTTCATCTCAAAAAGGGACCTCCTGTGAAGATTTTCTAGATGTCTTCAAGCAAGTAAAGCTTAATTTGCCTTTTCTCGATGCCATAAAGCAAATTCCCGCCTATGTAAAGTCTTTAAGGAGTTATTGACGGTGATAAGAAGGCTAAAGGTAAAGAAAAATGTGTTCTTAGCACAAAATGTCAGCTCAATCCTGTCAAGCGACCTTCCACCAAAATTCAAAGATTCGGGTGCACCCACCATTTTGTGCATCATGGGGAGGAATCGAATCGAAAGAACGTTAATAGACTTAGGGACGAGTGTCAACATTCTCCCTTACTCCATCTATAAGAAATTAGACTTAAGGGACCTTAAGCCCACAACGATGACTCTCCAGCTCACAGATCGTTCAGTAAAAATACATCGGGGGGTTGTTGAGGACGTGATCGTCCAAGTTGTCACTTTCTACTTCTTGGTAGATTTTGTCATTTGAGATGAGGAGCACTCATTGTACCGAGCAATCATGTTCCTGTCATCCTTGGCCTCCCATTCTTATCTATGGCTAATGCATTGATTAATACACGTAATGGACGAATGCAACTCACGTTTGGGAATATGGCCCTCGAAACAAATATCTTCAACATCACCAATCTTGAGGGTGATGAGAGCGAGTTGCGAGAGACGGATCTTATAGAAGATATATTACACGAGCCCAAGAGGAATCACGCTAGAGATACGTTAGGGGTTTGTCATGTTAAAGCAAGTGAGAAATAATTAAGACATTGAGCTAGAGGCTGAGGAAAAGGAGTTTGTAGTGACGAATGTGGAGAACGGGAGAGATCACATTATTGAGTGCAAGAGAGGAGTTAGAGACTGAGCGAGTGAGAGAGGACATGGAAAGTAAGCCTGAGAGACAGGTAGGAGACATGAACCTAGAAAATTTTGAGAGAAAAATCGAGCTGGTGGTTAAGAGCCTCACTGTCGACATCCAATCTCAATTGGAATCATGTAGTCACATAGAAGAGAGCGAATGAAAAGATAGGATACATGATATCCTTCTTCGTGACCATCCACCCTTGCCACTCGAGTCCTCGGATGCGATAGAGGAGAAGACTCAAGTCTCGTTCAACTTAGAGCCCGACCCATGCACTCCCGAAGTTAAGAGCGATCTAGGGTTGTCATGTCCCTCAAATTTCAATCGAGATGTCACCTCCAAGACAGAACAAGTGAGTTGCAATTCGATAGGGCACCTTGAGAATCCCATTCATGATAGATATCACGAACCTCAAAGTGACTCCTTTATCCTTGGGAGGGTCCCAACTTGTTCCAACTATTTGTTTACAATGCTAGGATGGGGGTTAGATGATTTTTTAGGAGAGAAAGATAGATCGTCGCACCCCCAAGGCGTATGAGCTGTTTTTTTTATTTTTTATTTTTTTGTCGTATGTTAGAGTTATATAGTGTCTTTTTGCATTTTAAATATTTGCTTGTTTTATTTGTCGCACTTATTATCTTTTCTTCTTTGGCTTTTAGTCCTTTTGATTGAGGACAATGCAAAAGTCTAAGTAAGGGGGGTCGTGACAAGCGCGTCTTTTAAAAACTTCATAAATTTCAAAATGCCCCAAAAAAGTTAGAAAATGCCAAAAAATTCCAAAAAAATGAAAATTTTTGAAAAAGTCAAAAAAAAAATCTTCAAAATAAATAAAAATTAGAATTTAAAATTTTCAAAAATATCACTAAAAATTTGTTTAAAGTCTCAAATTGTAAAAAATCAAATGCACTAAGTCGAAATTGACCAAAGATGGAAATTGAGCGAAAATTAACAACTTAACAATTAAGTGTGGAGATTAATTAACCCGATAAGATTTCGAACCTATCATTTTTTGTGAGTTTTTAAATCAATCCAAGTTAATGGTTAACTCAAAGTTCAATTCAAAGTTTAAAATAAGTCGTTGAGGCTCTCAAGTCCTTTGTTTTGATCAGTTATGAAAAGAGTGTGAGATGTTGTCTTGAAAAGCGCGCTAAAAATATATCTAAATTATATTAATCTTGAGATGCATGTGGTAAAATAATTAGTAATTAGTACAATGAAGTAGGCGCTCGTTTTCTTACCCAAAAATATTAGCCATAAAAAGTTGTGATAACAAATTCCCTTTTGCTAATCCGATTTTAGCCTACTAAAAAAAATTTATTTTTCGTTTGTAACCCGAAAAAAATCAAATTGCCCGGAATTGTGAATAATGGAAAGTTCAGAAATTAAGTCCAAATGGTGCAATAAAAAGGGGAAAGAGAAAAAAAGAATAATGCTCAACAAAAATAAAACGAAAAGAAAAGTGTGAAAAATAGAAAAAAAATGGAAAAAGAAGAGAAAAATGAGAAAAAGCCCGAAAAAGCACTAAAGGGCATCATAAATAGATTTTCCAATTCGAAATTATCCAACCATCTCATTATACCCAATACACCACAAAACTCGAAAAAGTCTTAACTGAGTCCGAATTTAGAAATTAATGGAGAGCTTAAAACACGAAAAGATAAAAAAATGAGATTAGGTGGTGCGAAAAAGAGGCGATGTTTTCCGTTTTCAAATAAGCGTATTCCGATGAAGAGATCCTTTCACCCAAATAAATTCCGTCTTTCAAATAGTGTGCGTGAATTTGTGTTCCATAATATTTACTCTTTTATATCACGCATAACTAGAGAAGTAGCCACATTCTGAGTCATTTGTTTGTGAGAGCATCCCCTAAGAATTGAAATCAAAATGAATTTTTGAAAAGTAACGTAATGATCAATCGGTGGAAGTTGGCGATTTAATTTTCGGCTTCGCACACACACGCCAAAAATTGAGACTTGTGAATATAAATTTATCGGGACTATTTTTAGAAAGGTTTAAATTGTACAGTTTGTTAAGTATTTTGAATTTTTCTTTGAGTCAAAAATGAATTTTGTGGGTATATTCACTACAAACCCTCACGAGAAACAACTTGTCCTACTAGGGTAACCTAGAGGTTAAAGGCTTGTTGCATAAGCTAAATGAAATCGCTTGCCCAGGAAAGAGGTATTATATCCTAATAACACGTTTGATAAGAGTTTGAGCTTTTTTTAATTCTTTTACATTGCTCGCGATGATCAAAGTTCTAAGTTAGGGGGGTTTGATTCGGTACAAATTCTTCATATTTATCCCCGTAATTTAAAGTCTTTTAACACTCTATCCGGTGTAATTTCAGTTGATTTATCTCATATCATTGCTACGGACATTTTCTAATGAGTACGCCGAGTTTCGTGTATTTTTCATTGATTTTGCAGGTAGTTAGTGCACGCAAAGAAAGAAAGAAAGAAAAAGAAAGAAAAAAAAAAGAGAAAAAAAGAAAAGTCAAAGGGCAAAAAGAGTAATTTACATCTGGAATTCGAACGAGAAGCATAAAGGAAAGTTGAAGACCTCGAGTCTACAAGTACACAGTAAGAAACGACATCCAAATTCGAGTCTCGGATAAAAAGTTATGAAGTTTCAAAGTAGATAGAAAATCACAAGAAAAAGAAGAAAAAATGGAGGGAACCGAACCGATGGAGATATCACCGGATCGGTCCCCTGAACTGCATAAACCAAACTGAACTGATGAAAGGAAAAACGAACTGATTCGATGTTGGTAAATCTTCTGTATAATGCAAATCGAACCGATAAAGAGGAAAAATGAACTGATCCGGTGCTCTATATAAAGCGAACCGAACCCAACCGATACCCTTGGCCCGGACTGGTTTGGCTGAAGAATTTTTGAATTATCTTTTTTCTTAATTAGAGTTGTGCATGGACCAAACTCTTGTAAAACGTAGCATTTTTATTCCAACTTGTTATCAGACATTGGGGAGTTCTTTTTTTTCATAGTTTTAGAGAGGAAAAAAAGCCAAGAACCCTAGGAACTCGAGTTTACAATTTTATGGTTTGCAAATCAAGATTTCTGCATTAGAGTATGTTTCTTCTCCTTTATTATTTGAATCTTATAATTTGTGCATGTTTCGTTTATTTCGAGAAGTTCTTAGATTCTCTTGCTTGTTTAGGTATAATTTCATAATGGTTTTGAATATATGCACAGTAGAAAACCTAGCTTTAATTAATTGCACCGTGTCAGGATAGACTTGTAAGGGTTGGGATGCATGAACCCAACTCGATGTGGTTTGCATGACTATAAAATTAGTCCCCAGAATTAAATAAATGATTGAATCGTGTTGTGTAGTAATCACAACCGTCGTAGGTCTTTTTACCTCATTTGACTTAGGTAATCGGGGTGTTTAAGAGTGCGCCGCGTATGTTACCTATTTAGACACCGCTTTATTCTTACTCTTGATTATATATGATGTGGGATAGTACCCTCATATATATAATGCTTGCGATTAATAAAGACTGGATTTAATCAACTATCTAATTCACTACTAGTTTTATATCCGGTAAACATACTAGGGTTCAGGGGATTGTATTCCAGCATATCTTTCTCATTCATATTCAGTTAATAACAACTAGTTTAACTCTGCATGGGTAGTTTAATTCAGTAGTTTAACTTAAATTTCACTTAGTTAGTAGGTCAAATTCAAATCCCATAATCTTTTTCGTTCTTTTTCTGAGTCGGGTTAGGATTAGTCATCTTACCTATCGTCGCCACGAGAGATCATCCTATTTCCTTGAGGATTCGAACCATCTTATTGGGTTTATTACTTATGCGACCGTCTAGAACTTGAACCGATATTATCACGCAGTAGAGACACATTTTTTGTCGCGTGAACTGATAATTGGATCAGATTGGCACTAATTCATCTCTGATTCATTTAGTAAATGGATAAATGGTTTATCGGATAATGATATTATTAAATTTCAAAATCGATATCGGATCCTATTAAACGAATCAGATTCTGATCGGATCCGAATTAAAATTTGATCCATTGACAACCCTAGTGTCCTTCATATATGATACTATTTGACATAAATGCAATTCAAACCATTTGCAAAATGATGGGTGATTGACATTTCGTATGAACCCTTAATAAACATTTCGACACAACGAACAAATAAATTTTCAAGTTAATCCTCACCATTAATCCAACTAAATTAACTATAATCACTCTATATCTCTCTAAACAAATTCAAATCATCTTTTTAAAATCTCTCATATGCCATGCCTCATTGATAACCCTCTTTTAAAACACTAGAATATATTCGAATCAAATTACTGGATTTTTTTTTCTAGGATCGAGTTATGAATGTGTACTTCATTCATGAAAGTGACGATGAACAATGCGTAATTTTATACGTTAATTGTTAATTGTTTTTAGATGAGTTTAGAATTTAAAAAAAATATGATTTCGAAAATGTTCAAACATTTTGGATATAAAACACAGTTTTTTCAACATCGTAATTGTCTTTCCCATTTAATATCATCTCATGTGTATAATATGTATATATAATTTGGATATTTTGTTGGTGTTGAGATATATAGTTTTGATATATGAGAGTTGAATAGTGCCATCATCGATAGGAACTATGAACAATAACAACGATTTTAGAGTGATTGGCTTCTTACATCTTTAAGCACATATTGTGTTTCTCCCCAATCCAATTCCACGTAAACATCCTTCATATATTTTGCAACTTGAGTCTAGGTCTTCCAACAATGCATTCGGGGGTTTAGGATTTGAGAAGCAAAGTGATTAAAAAAAAGGAAATTAATCAAGAGATTTCTTTAGTGAAAAGTTAAAATATGTAATTAATTGGGTTGTATGTTGACCAAAATGTTATCTTACAATATTTAACACTTTTCATTTTAGGGATATTTAGCACTTTTAATTTTATGGTATATGTGCAATTTTATTTGGATGAGACACTCTTTTCGCCGTTAGAGGGTGGATATAATGTACCAAAAGTACAAATTACACCTAAAGAACTGTTCGTTCCTGAAGAACGATGAGAATTATTTTGGAATACTTCTACTTTGTCTCATCACATCCCCTGTATCGCTCAATGCGAAAATGAAGTGAAAAAATATATTACAGCATCAAATGTCACGTGGACTTGTTGCAAATGTTCTTATCAAAACCATTATCCCAGAATGATAAAATAAATTAGACGGCAAATAAATTTATTACATACCAGAAGAAGAATGGTAAACTTATAGGTCTTAAAAGTGTAGGTTACATAAAATCATGCCCAAATAACGCCCCAAAAGAGGTTATGAACAAAAGATCCACTTTCTCTAAAAATCCCAAAGATGTTATTATCTATGAAAAGACACAAGTCCGTGAAGTGACTATAAAGCCCCTAAAGTTGGTAAAGGTACCTAATACTGAATGAAATCTCTATGTTTTATTCATATAAAAGAGAAAAATGGGATCAACAAAGATGATTATTGATGATATAATTATATATGTTGTTGCTACATAAAAATCAAGGGCAGTGATACTACAAATCCACGTACTATGTATGAATGTCGACAAAGAATATTTTTGCCAAAATGCGAAAATTCCATGATGGCAAAATTCAAATCTCTTAATATACGTGGTGTATTTGGACCTATAGTAAATCCCAAAAGATGTTAACCCTGAAGGTTAAGAATGGGTGTATATAAGAATGTTAAGTAATAAAACTCACTAAAAAGTTCATGCTTTACGGCACAAGATGTTTCCTGAAGATACCAATATTGATTACATATGAACATACCATCCCATTTTGGCCTCAAATATTTTTCAGATACTTAACTAGATTATCAATTTTTTAAAATATATTATATGAGATCCATGAATATTATAACTGCTTATTTATATGAAACTTAGACAAAGAATACATATGAAAAATCTAGAAGGATTTTCTTTGACTGAAGCAAAGACAAGGAGTATGTAATCAAATACAGTAAGACGTTCATTATACAACAGGTAATCCAAATAGATATATGTACAATTACCTTAGTAAATATTTGTCTAAGGAAGGGTATGAAAACAATCATATATGCAAATGTACCATTATAAAATATCCTTAAACGGATGTACTCCTTAAGAGCTCAATTAAAATGAAAAATATTAAATAAGAAAAAAAAATGAATGATTTTGGGGTAACTAGTTATTGTCTCGGCCTGCAAATCGAGCACAGTTTATATTAAACTCATATCCATTAGTTAAATAGATTGAAAAGTCCTGTAATGATTTAACATGTATTAAGCCTACAATTTTTGTTATACTGTCTTCGATATTCGGATATTAAATTATCCATATCATCCTAAAGAGGATGCTAAATATAAATTTGGTCCCAAAGTACCATATATGTATTTAGTCTAGAAGTACCATACATGTACGTTATTAGTATATTGATATATATAACACAATGTATGATATTGGATATTATAATCGCACTCAATATCTTGGTAAGAAATGATTACTATTGACTTGCATAATATGGGATTAATATCAAATGATAATTTTATCTAACCATCTATGTCCAGTTAGTTATATAAATGGATTTTATCTCTAGCATCCTCATAAGGAACAGTCAAAGATTTTATGACTTGCCTCAAATAACATATGTTCCTACTACTACTTGTAGGGGGCTTGAAGGCAATCCTCTGATTAGAGGTAGATTACCGAAATAGCATAAAAAACTCAAGAGAAGGAACCAGCGAGGCAACTCAGTGATGTAGCCTAGTGATCAATCTCAGTTTATTTCCGTTCTTACTTAGTCAGGCTGTAAATTTTGTTTATATAGACTATGAGATGTAACGATTGTAATGATGTAACGATTATAACTTATCAGAGTGAGGTCGAATGGTACTCACTAGAGACCAGGACTGACAGGGCCTGGGATAGCTTTCATGCTCTATCGAATGAACTTGTCATGGGAACTTTAGAGGGAGTTAGTTTGCAAGATTGAGAAGTGAGTCATCGATGGGGATTGTCCTGACCATCTAAGATACATCTGATAAAACACCGAGAGACCTTTCACGGTGGAAGCTTGTGCGGAGTAGCTTTGAATTCCATCGTATGTTGAGTTTTGAACCAAACAACCCTCTACCAAATGTCACATCTACTTTAGGTGATTTCACCATTTAGCTAAATACTGTCCAATCCATAGTCGAGTAAACTATTTAGGTATTGGGGTTGTCAGACGATTTGGTGAGCCACCTCTGCGGTGACAGTCCTCTAACGCACAATGGTTAGGTAAAATGCATGTCTTGGCATTTAATGTTTATGATGTAGAGCTGACTAGTCCATCAGGATTTTAATGTTTGTGATGGAAAGCATGGGGGGACATCTGCTCACAACTGTAAGGGACTATGGAATCTCGGGAGTGGTGTGAGGGATATTTATTGGTCTCAACCACCTCTGAGAAAGGGGGGTCTTTCTAGAAATTATTGGCTAGAAAGAGAATAAACCAGAGAAAAGTTCTTGCAAAACCAGAGTTCTTACTCACCCACCATTGTCATTTATTACGAAGCTTTTGATAACTAACGAGAGATCTTTCAGGAGTTGTTGGTGTGTTTGGCTGCCTGTCAAGGTGTATCTAGGGTGCTTACTCCTCTCTCCCCTTGCCTAAGTTACTTCTAAGTTTCCTTTATTATTGTTTGAGTCATATACGAGTGCATTGTGAGTCCAATCTAAGTGTTGATCAAATATAATATTGTGTGTTTACTTGTGTTCATTAAAAGAGTTTATGGGTTATCATTTATCACCATACCTATAGGGGTTACACCTCAACTAGAATTATGACACTCTCCGGCTAAAAGGGGACTATCCTCTTATATTTGGCCACTCTGCCGGGGAGGTATTATCCTAAAAGTATGGTGCAAAATAATGTTAAATATATCATAGATTTTGACGTTATTTAGCATAATAAAGAATAAGCTGCGAGGGAGCTTGAGGATGCCAGGGAGGGGGTTCTTCGGGTGGAGGTTCCCCCAGTTCAAACGACAATAGGCATCCCAGGGTGACACAAGCTTCTAGTAGTGCTGGGATGGGACAAGCACAAATGACCCTTCTTACGGGCAAGTTCTTTGAGTTTTTACAGACTCTTGTTGCTACAACGGTTTTGGGTGAATTTGAACCCGGCTCCTTTGTGACACCTATAGCGGCTCTGATAGCCCCACTGAGCACAACTCCAATGGGGAATATCCCAGCGAGCACAATACCCACTCCTATCCCAATGGTAGGAATCCCAAGTGTGACGGGCATTCCAACTGCGGTAGGTACACCAGATGCAATGAGTATTCCACCGGTGGTCCCTCAGCCTATTGCTCCAATGGCCGAGAAAACACTAGCATCCCCTTGGAAGAAATGAGGAAATAGATGCAGAAAGAGATGTTAAGAATGATAGTATCTTCCTCGCAATCATCCATCAAGGTATCATCGGTGTATGATGATTTTTGTACTTCTTATCCCCAAGAATACAACGATGAACCTTACCCAAAGGAGTACATTACTCCCATCTTTGATAAGTACACAGGAAACGGGAAACCTGATGGAACATATCAAACGCTTCATCGAACATCCGGGGGCTCACTTCAACAACAATAAGCTTAGGTTGAGGGAGTTTTTAAATCTCTAACCGATAAGGCTTACACCCGGTACTCCCACTTGGCACCTAAAAGTGTCTCAACGTGGGAGGAAAGGCACGTGTTGTTTGTCCAGAAGTTTTTTCTAGAAGAAGATGAGTTCATGTTCACCCATCTAGGTAGGGAGAAGAAACAATCGGGGGAGGACATGGTAGCATAGGTTCGAAGGTTCAGGGAGAGTTCCCTCGATGTAAGAGAAGAGGCTAAGGACTCCAAACTATCGTAACTTTGTGTTGAAGGTTTTCTCCCAGAGTACATCTGCTATCTTATCAACAAAATGCGGGAAGGAAGTTTCACAGCTTGTCTAAAGGCGAAAAGGAATATATCACTGGTTGTTCGTCCAAATTCTGTCGTGGTGCCTCTAATGTTTAGGCATTCGATACAACCCATCGTAGCACAGGGCCAATCCCCACGGGTAGGGACGCCGATGGAGGAGAAGGGGCCAAACTTCCAAAGAAGGATAACAAGAGGAAGTTTAGTAGGGACAGAAAGGACCCACCGTCACTACCTTACACAGTCAAAGAGACTGTCAGTTGTTATAACACAATGGTCTAAGGGGGAACAGTGTATGAACCCAAGGGAATTCCAGCCATGGAACTAGAAGCAATAACGAGAGTTGATCCCAAATAATGCCAGATCCATCGAAATGTGGGTCATCCAATGAAAATATGTCTCATGATAAGTAAAATCATCAATATACATCTGAAGACAGGGACTCTGTAGATCTCTTAGGAGAATGTTAACAAAAATTCATTGCCAGTACACGGGGCGAATCTGGTGGTGGCTTATGATGAGGAGGCTGAACGAGGAGCTAAAGAATTAGAGATCCAACGAGAAGACTTTGAGGATGCTTTGGAGGAATGTACTAGGGGTATGGCCAACATGGTGATAGATTACGATGAAGCTAGTGCAAGGGATGTGAAAGACGTGTATAAGTTGGAAGGAAAAGAGGTAGACCAAGGTTTGGAGTACCAGGTTGTTTCGTAGTCACCTAAGTTCTCGTAGTTCTATGACTAAGCGAGGATGCCGAAGGAGAGACGATTAGAGTTAACACAAGCGATTCTAGACATCGCACAGAAGAATGCAGTACCATCGCTGAGGTGGAAGAGGCCCATGGCTAGGTTGGTGAGGAAGTTTTTATCTGAGGTGACCTTTAGCAATGCTTACAGGGCTGTGAGATTCCTACATAACAGGCCCATATACATAACGACTAAAATTAATAGGGTGAGTTTTGCAAGGGCCTTGATGGACGGGGAAGCATCAATAAACATCATGCCTATCAGTTCATTCTAAATAGTCGACATTCCGTAGGAAAGATTGATACCAATATCTTTGGTAATTTCTGGCTATGATAATCAATCATCCAAGTTAATTGGATATGTGAACGTGGGGATTGTTATGGGGAACCTTACTTCGCACATCAAATTTCACGTGATTGAGAGTAGTACTTCGTACCACCTTTTGATAGGAAGGGTGTGGATGCACAACCATGGTTTTAGTCCCTTTGACATATCACCAATATGCGAAGGCAAATGTGAAAGGGACTGAAATTGTTATATATACGACAAATAAGCCTTTCGCCGCCAAAGAAGCTCACTTGGTTGACGCAGCTTTCTACACGGAGCTGGAGGAAGATTCCAGGGTGTTAACAAGAAGGATGGAAGGATTGAGGGTTCCTTTCATCAGAAAATGAACGGGACCCGCAAATGGTCAAAACGGCGAAGGGGTAAGAGGAAAGGAAGTGGCCGAGGAAGTTCACATTGTTCATCCCAAGAAGAAGAACCTTTCGAAGCAACTCAGGGATCGAATGAGGCCCAGGGTGGAACCGATGGATCATAAGGCCCAATGACAGAGTGTACTGAGCAGGTAATCGAGAAGAAGAGAAGCTTAGAGGGTAAGGAAAATGAAGGTAGTTATAATGAAAAGTAGGCAATGCAAGAAGAAAATCATAGAGAATGGAAGAGTGATTTACCTCCTCTGAGGGTGTGAGCGGGCAGTCGGAATAACTGATTTTGAAGCTAGTGAAGAGGATGAACAGGTGTATAAATGTTTCTTGATAGACCAATAGGGGCATTGTATGGTCATTGACAACTCTAATATACAAGAGTTTATAGAAGAAGTGGGAAAAGAGACAGAGTATATGACAGATCGGTCAAATCCACAAGTGCAAGAACTAGAGCAGTTGGACTTAATCGGAGAAGGAGAAGACCCAATGCCCATCTTCATTTTGAAATATCTGAGCAAGGAGAAAATAGGGGCCTTAGTTGAGCTGATTCGAGAATATAGGGACGTTTTTGTATGAAAATAAACAGAGATGGAGGGGCTATATAAAGAAGTGAGTTGCCACAAGCTCAACATTATGCCTTCAGCCATACCCATGAATCAATCCATAAGAACTTACAAATCGGGGCTAAATTTGAATATCAAATAGGAGGTGGAACTATTTTTAACGATAGGGTTCATCGAATCGATACAACATCCACTTTGGCTGTCAAGCATCGTCCCAGTGGGGAAGAAGGACAAGAATAAGATAAGGATCTGTGTGGAGTTCAGAGATTTGAATAGAGCCTTCAAAAAAGATGAGTTACCTCTGCCCTCTATTGATAGCTTGATCGATGCAATGGCAGGTCATGAGATGGACAGTTTTATGAATGTGTGTGTGGGATACAACCAGATCAAGATAGATCCAACAGACGCAGAGAAGATGGCGTTCAGGACTCCGTTTGGAAATTTCATGTACAAAGTGAATGCTGAGGCAACGTATCAGAGGACGATGATGGCCATTTTTCATTACTTCTTTCACAAGTTTTTAGAATTTTATGTGGATGATTTGGCCATCAAGTCGAAGAAGGAAGAGTCCTATTTGGATTAATTGAGGAGGGTGTTTATTCGCTGCAGAAAGTACATACTGAAGATGAACCCACTAAAGTGCGCTTTTGGGGTCACAAGTGGGAAGTTCCTGGGTTTTTTGGTGGATCGAGAGGGAGTACAGATGTACTGGGACAAACAACGAGCAATCATGGAAATGCTATGTCCAATAATGGAGAAGGAGCTGAAGAGATTCCTCGGTAAAGTCTCCTACCTTAGGATATTTATACGAGCACTAGCCGAAATAACTCATCCACTGATAGAATGTTGCGAAAGGGCAGAAATTCAAATGGGAGGAAGCTCACCAGGAGTCTTTGAACAAATTAAAGAAGTTGCTCACTTCTCCATAAACGATAATTCCTTCAAGAGCAGGGATACCATTGCAACTCTACCTCACATCTACCACCAGGTCTTTCGGAGCTCTTTTGGCGTAGGAAGGCGATGGGTAAGAAAATCCAGTCTACTACCTGAGTAAGATCATACATGGACTAGAGGCAAGGTGCAAAAGTGTAGAAAGACATTGTTTATCCTTGGTTTTTATAGCACAAAAACTTTGACATTACATGTTATCTTTCACAATTCACATTGTGACAAGATGTGCCCCAATTAAGTTTTTGTTGGCAAAGACTATTTTGATTGGAAGGTCAGTTGGGTGGTTCCTCATTCTTTTAGAGTATGACTTGAAATGTGTGGTCCCTCACGCGATCAAGAGCCAAGCGTATGCGAATTTATTAGAGATTTTTCAATCTGTGGTATTTGAACCACCCCGAAAAAGCATTCCAGGAGATGACTTGTAGGCAAATTTTCTAGATGCCAACCTTAAAGAATGGATGATGCAATTCGATGGTTCTTCGATGAAAGAGAAAGGAGGGGCAGGGGTTATTTTCTCTAAAGGGAAGGAAGAATTTTACCTTTACTAGAAATTGGATTTCCCTTGCTCCAACAACGAAGGAGAATATGAAGCGTTGGTACTGGGGTTTCTAGAGGGCCTTCGAAGGGGCATCCGTTCACTATGAATCAAAGGCGATTCAAACTTGGTGGGCCAATAAGTGAACGGGGAATAGGCGTTAAAGTACCTCAGTCTAACGTCTTATAGAATGATCATCCAACGGTTGATCAAACAATTCCATCAAGTTAAGATAACAAGGCATCCCAGAATGATGAATAGACATGATGATGCTTATACCACCATTCCTCAGAAATTGGGATGAAAATCAATACAATTATTGTGGTGATCCAATGGAGAACCGCTCCATTGGTTATATAATCAATCCTGACCATGGAAGGTGATTTGGATTGGAGGGGGAAATCAGGAGGCAGTTGGAATCTGGGGAAGGTAAGATGGAACTGAAGGAGTTAGCACAATACTTTGCCCATCATGGAAACCTCTACTTTAGAAAAGTAAGAGGATGGCTGACAAGATGTATCGGTCTAAAAGAAGCAGAAGAGATATTAAAGAAGACATATAAAGAACAATACGAAATAACGAAGATCCCTCTATACAGAAGAATTCAGAAGGATGGATACTTCTGGCCAACAATGAAACAGGATGTAATGGAGTTATAATGAAGGTGTGATAAATTCCAACTCTTCTTTCAGGAAATTGAATGCCACTTCGTTAAAACTCAAGAAGACTTTAGGTAACCCTGCATTAACTCTATCAAAGACAGAGTTATTCCTTTGAAGAAAATAGATGTGATGGGACTCAAGCGAAGGGCACTATGATTTTACATCCAGGAGGGCTAGCTCTATCGAAGAGGGTATTTCAACAGACCGTTGAGATGCATCACGAAGGAGGAGAAAACAGAAGTTTTAAAATAAGTTAATGATTCAGCTCACATTGGAGGAGCAAAGCTATATGACCAACTAATGACCTTGGGTTATTATTGGCCAACTATGGAGAAGGATTCTGCTGAGTTTGTGCAAAAATGCAATGCGTGCCAACTACATGAAAATATGAACCATGCCCCTTCGATGGACTAACATTATTTGGCCACTCCTTAACCATTCCATACTTGGGTGTTAGACCTAGTAGGGGTGATACACCCATCTTCGAGGAGGAAGATCTGGATACTCATGACAACAGAATATTTTATTAAGTGGGCTGAGGCGGTACCACTCAAGAGAGCAACTACAAGTGTGGTGGCTAACTTTATCAGGGAGTACGTTATTTACAGGTTTGGGATTCCAAAGGTTATCCTCTCTGATAATATGACCCCGTTTGCTAATAAAGAAGTAACGATGCTTACAGATAGATACTCCATCATACATCACACATCAATGGCGACATATCTTAAGGGAAACGGTCAAGCCGAAGCAACTAACAAGATCTTAGTAAACATTTTGGCCAAAACGATGAAAGACTTCCCAGGATCGTAGGATGACAAGATCCCAACAGTGTGGGCCTATCTAAAGACTAAGAGGAATCCTACAGGGTATACGTCATTCTCACTTATGTTTAGGGCCGAAGTAATTCTGTCATTAGTACTGGAAGTCCCCTTTGCCCGATACACCTTGTGAAACAGCATACTCCCTCAGAGTAGGCATGCATAGTTAGAAGTGCTAGATGAGCACATAGATAACGCGATGCAATATTTCTAAATGTACACGAAGCAACTCTCAAGAGAATATGATAACTTGGTGAGGCACAAGAAATTTATGAAAGGGGATTTAGTCTTGAAGACAGCGATGAAGCACATTCGGGGCCTCCTATTGCCTACCTTTTATTGTAAAAGAGGCTCACGATTCAGGTTACTGCTTAATTTTTAAAATGAAAGAGGATAAATCTTTCAATATTAACAACAAATGGTTGAAAGTTTATCATGTATAGGCTAGTAACCTCAGTTAGAATTTATACATTCCCTTGTATGAATTATTTTCTCTTTTGTAATAAGATGAAAAGAAAGATTTTATTAGTAAATTGTAAATGCTTGAACTTTGTGATAAAACAAAAATATTGCAACGAAATAACATATGACGATAAAATACTATATCTTTCATTGATGTGAGTTGGATAGATTTATAAAATTGGGAGCTACTGCCCAAGAACTACATTCGGTGTAAATAAAGAAATTAGAAAAAATCAAAAGAAAGGACTTCTAGCCCATGAGGATCCATAAATCAGGCTAAGAAAAGAAATCCCCAAGCAAGCTCGATGATGCTTCCAAGTAGGTCTGTTGGGCAGCAGTGAAGCCTTCGATCCAGGTCTGCACTTGAGCTTTCTCAATCAACAGGGACTCCCATTCCATCTTGTCCTTTTGCCAAAGCTTCTTTGAGAGCCCTCACTTTTTTTCCAGGCTCTACTAGTTTAGGGGCCAACTCTTCTAGCCTTTGCTCCTTAGATCGCTGGACTTTAACCTGTTTCTAATACTAATCCCTTTGGGTTTCCAATTGATGGCTCTTTAGAAGATTTAAAGTGGTTATTTAGCCAAGTCAGTTCAAAGCCATCATTGCCCATCTCCTTCAAATTACCTAAGTGACGGTTGATGAGCGCCCTAGTAAGGTCAGACGTTTGGGTATTGACGACCTCAGTAATAACGATCGTCAAACCTTGTAACCTGTGGCTTATCACCAATACATTGGAGTGCAGGCAATCAATAGAGATAGTCTCAGGATAGTGCTGGGGAATACGTTCAATGATGAACCAGTCCATCGCAGAAATTTGAGGAGCCTGGCGAAAGACCACGAGACAGAAGTCGAGCGGAGCCACCTTTAGAGAAGGAACCTCACTTCCTGACTCACTATCCGTCGGCAGATTTGTAATTTAACTACGATCGTCATGGTTTGAGTTCTCAGAGAGGATTTGATTTTCATGCATGGATTCAACAGCCATTGGAGAACACTGAGCTAGATTGGAACGATGGCAGGATCCCTCACAGCCTATAAAAAAAGAAAAAAAATGAGGTGAGTTTTATAAAAAATATTAACAAGTGATTTTCATTATTAAGTCACCGTTATATATGGAGTTTGACAAAATATCTTAACAAGTAGTTTTCATTGTTACGTCACCGTTATAGGTGAAGTTTGATGAAAAATCTTAACAAGTGTATTTTCATTGTTAAGTCACCGTTATAGGAGGAATTTGACGAAAAATCTTAACAAGTGTGTATTCATTATTAAGTCACCATTATAGGTGGAATTTGATGAAAAATCTTAACAAGTGTGTTTTCATTGTTAAGTCACCGTTATAAGTGGAGTTTAACGAAAAACCTTAAAAAGTGTGTTTTCATTGTTAAGTCACCATTATAGGTGGAGTTTGAAGAAAAATCTTAACAAATATGTTTTCATTGGTAAATCACCGTTGTAGGTGGGATTTGATATTTCTTTAACAAGAGGTTGAACAATGTTAAAATAACACCAAGGGCATAAAGGACATTCATATGCCAGAAATGAGGAGAATATGGCAAAATACCTTAGGGATGGCTGAATCAAGAATGGTACAAAGAGAAATAACTGCAACAACAAACACTGTAGTAGGGAAATTAATTTCCTCATGAGCCTCCGTAGGACTCTCGGCTAAAGGAACCTCAATATTTTATGAAGCCACTAATTCAGAGAAAGGAACTAGGGCCAAGATTAAGGGAGAATTCGAAGGAACTATTCAATCTCCCACGGAGCCATCAACACTTATAGGGGCTGAAGAGACCCATGGGCGAGCAAATGACCCAACGGTGGCTTGCATAACATTGGGAACCATAAGTGAGGATGGTGGATTCAAATTGGGGGAAAGCTGCACACAATGATAAAGCATTAAGTATGGGAAACAGAGTTTAGCAATGCAGGACAACACAAGGCATAACCTTACCTCACTAATATGTAAAAAGGGGACACCACAATTATAGGTCTCATCGGAGGGAACTGCAGAATTGATCCAATGGGAGATGTTGTCAGACCAGGGGCAGTTACAACTAGAAATACCAAGGAAAACGTGAAGGCTCAAAGAATAACTCGAGAAGGAAAAGTACAGTTAAGTCACAAATAAGATGTTACCTATGTGGGGCAAGACGAAACTGGGATAACATCCATAGGAACCATGGAAGGGGCAGACGGTGCAGTAGAAGGCACATGAGTTTCTTCTGAAGACAAAGAAACCCCAACGAATTCTCTAGAAACATTAGCCCTCTTGGCAGCCTCCGCTACATGCCTAAAGGGAGAACGATGAGAGTAGGCAAGCCCATACATGGGAGAACGAGGAGGGAATGCGTCGATAGAAACACCCCCGAAGCTTCCTCCCACAAAGGGGATCACAGGAGGACTGGGCATTTCTTCTTCAATCTCTTGTACAAAGTTAGAAAACACAGTTCGCTACGATGAAAATTCCTAAGGGTGGCAAAATATGCATACCTCTATTTCAGGAGAAGAATGGGATGATATCACCACGGGCAAGGAAGGTGGGGAAGAAACTGGTGAAGCCCTTTCGGTGTGATGCTGCTCAGCGTCAGGACTGTCATCCAAAGTAATAGCCTCAGTAGCATAAGCAACTGGGATAAGCTGTACATCAGGAGCCTATTTCCTCTGAGTCTTAATACTCAGAGTTTTTTCCTAGTGCCAGAAGCACCAAGACTAAAGGGAAATCTTCTTTCGCTTTGATCCCCCCTCTGATGGATCTACCACGATAGTGGAAAACACAACAGTAGGAGGGGTGATAAGATTGTGCCGTTGAAACTTAATGTTTATCCGATTCACCTCAGCTTTAACTTTCTTCCTCAGTTCCTCACTCACTTCGACATATATAGGGGAGGAACAGAGGAAATAAGGAATGGATCTAAGGGAGCTTGAGGATGGGGTTGGGACTTACACTTTAAAGAAGTATCACTCTTGGAGGCCCTAGTTCTCCTAGCCGAAGGCTCGGAAGGTCACTCGTTAGGAGTTGTATCAGTCGGAGCATCCTCGCTCAAAACACCTTCGAAAGTGGTAGGATGTTTAGGCATGGGAGCGTTCTTGGGCTTGGATGCAGAAACAAGTACCATCGGGTAATAAGGGGGAAGCTCACAAGGGGGGTCTTTTGTTGTTTTGCTTAGAGGGAACTCAACCTCAAGAATAAAGTTTCCCTTGAGGCCCAGTATCAAAGCTGGGAATGGGAGGACTGGATGATATTAAGGAGGACTTTCGATGAATTCTTGAATTTTGGCTAGTTTCATTAGCCAAAATTTAGTCCCAAACAAAGTACTAACATCCCTACCCTGGTGTCACTAGGGATGGTGACACGGCCTGCATGTGTTTCACTGATAGACCAAGCTGCACAATTAGTGTAACAACTGCATGCCTCAATAAAAGTGGCCTTTTGATGGGATAATTAGAACATTGCCCGGGGAGCCCCTTGGTCGAAACCAAATTATCGGCTGCAATAGTTGGGGTTGTAATATTCAGAAGTGTATCCCCACTCAGTGTAGGAAGGTAAATATCCATGAGAGAACAGAAGCACAAGGCTTGCGAAAGATCTTCCTCTATAAGGGCTTCAGTGGTGGCTTGGACCGTCTTTGCTTCAGACTTAAAAAATTCCCAAGAATGGGTAAAGACTTCTTCTTCGTAAGGCCTCACGACAAAGGATTCAAGCTTGTAAAAAATTTCCATTATCTCCTTTCGGCTCTGTTTCTTATGAAAACGTAAAAAGCGAGGGGGCTTAACGGCTTGGCCAAGGGGATAAGGAATGAAGTTGGCAGTTATGGCAGGAAAACGGAGGTAAAAGAAACCCGTCAGAAGAATGGTGTTAGCAAAATTGTCCAGGTTGTAATGACTAAGAGACTGTTCCATGTCAAGATGGTTCCGGTCTAACCAAGTGTAGAGGGATCCTAAGGCAATGGCAGCCAAGGGAGCTTGAAGCCTCTGGCCAAATAGATGCAGATACTTATAAGGTCCCTTCATGGTTAGTCATTTGGTTTCCTAGTCAATAGAAAACGTGAAAGTATAATGAGAAGGTAGGATGGTAGCTCCAGAAATGTGCCTTTACCCTATCCAATGGTAGAAGAAGCATCCTTCTCAGGAGCTTCAAAAAAGTATCTAATAAGGGGAATGAAACTGTCTTTGTTGGAAAATCCAGTGCAACGCCGGGAGATCTGATCCAACTCCGATCGATCATCAGCATCTTCGACATCCAGAGGCTCATCAGTGTAAGGCATATCATCTATGGGCTCAAGTCCTAGAATCTTACAGACATCTTGTAATAAATACGGAATTCTCCCTAAGTAGCTATGAAGGTATGAGTGGTGATGTTCCAGCGGAGGACCAACACTTGAAGAGTAGCATTATGCTTTGAGAGGGTGAACTCCCTAAGCCACTTGGCCCATTAAAACCTAACTCGAGCAAGAATGCCATTATAGGAACTCTGAATATGAGCGTTCCAGGCTGCAAAATGGGTTGGAGAGCTCCCAGGTGCTTCGAATTCAATCTGAGAGCAAGGAAAGTCACCTCGATCAAGTCTAAAATGTAGAGTCCACTCTGAAGGGAGAAAATACCATTCATCTGAGGCCTCATCTTCATCACATAGCAATAAAAGGGTCACACTTATCTTTGAAATTGTAAGATTTGTAGGCGCGGGCAAAGGCATCATCCTTGCCAAAGATGGGGAAGCAATGATAGAATTGAAGTTGTTCTTGATGGGCAGCCACCAAGGCAGTGGCGTCTGAAGGGGGAGTATTAGCAGTCACAGACCAAGTCCAGGGGTAAAGACACTGGAATTTCTTATGGAGGTCATAACAAAAGTGGTTGAGCGTGGAGCGTTTGAAAAAAAGTAGGAAGGGTTTGAAAAATGGTGGAGTACGGCCACTAAAGGCGGGAAATGAGGTAAAGAAGGAGATGAAGCGGGTGGAAGCTTGGCAATACTGGAGGTTTTGTTCTTTTTCTCTCTAATAAAGCTCTAAGTTTGAAGAAGACTAAGTAAGCGTGAATAGAAAAATGGTTGAGTGTTTTGATGGTAGCCGTTTGATTTTTCAAATTGGCGTTTGAGTTTCACACCCCCACACGTGCCAAATTGCCAATAATCATTTACAATGGACACGCGAAACATTCGAGAGAGCTCTAACAGTTAAAAAGACATTCCCACATCATTAATGAAGTGACACTTGAGGAGGAGAGAGAGTTTGATTTTAAAATAAGTTATGATTTTGGCGCCAAAATCTGTGAGACATATTGTAAACCCTAGAACCCCAAATAAAGACACAAGAGTTTGGAAGGAGAATGACATAAATCGTTCCATTTCTAACCCACAACTAAGAAGCTACTACCACGGTTCAAAAAAGCTACGATGTCCCCTCTCCATAAGTCCAAACGGGGTAAACTTTGACTTAGGTACATCGGGGAGAATTTTTCTTTTTGAACCAGATGAAAAGGTGTTGGCCAAACTAGAAGTATCTCAGAGAGAATTATCTTACAAGGATAATTCAAACAATCACAAGGACACATCGTAAGCAGCCCAGACGCAGTTAACTTTGACCTAGAGGCAATGGAAAAAATGATAATCACTAAGGGACAGTCCCAATGAGGCAGTACCTTCAACTTGGGAGAATTTCTTTAGGAGAATTTACGGAAGAGAATCCAATAAATCTCTGTGGAATTTACGAAATAGAATTCAACTTTTAGTATTGGGGCCCCAATAACACTGCGGTTTACTCGACAGAATGACTATGGTATCCAAAAAGCAACGATGTCGCCTCACCATAGGCCCAGGGCATGAGGAGCTTTGGTTCAGGTACATCGTGGATAATTTTACTTTTTGATAACACAATAAACACAGAAGTTACAACAAATATACGAACGAAAGAATTTTTTCATGCAGCAGAACAGAGCATATCGGATTGAGAAGTATTTCGTGCAGACATTTCTTGTTCGCTACAAAAAATCTCTACATGAGGGGGTAAATGTAGGGGGGACTGAATCCAATCCCCATATTAGAGGGAGCTTCCCAAAATAGCATAAAAAACCCGAGAGAAGGAACCAGCGATGCAACTCAACGACCTAGCCCAGTGATCAAGCTCAGTTTATTTTTGTTCTTACTTAGTTAGGCTGTAACTTTATTTATATTGACTATGAGATGTAATGATTATAACTTATTAGAGTGAATTCAAATGGTACTCATGAGAGACCAGGCCTGGAAGGTCCTGAGAGAGCTTTCATTCTCTATCGAATGACCTTACCGTGGGAACTTCAGAAGGACTTGGTTTGGAGGATTGATAAGAGAGGCATCGTTGGGGATTGTCCTGACCATCTTAGATAAACATCGAAAGACCTTTCACTTTGGAAGCCTGTGCGGAGCATCCTTGAGTTCCATCTTATGTTGAGTTTTGAACCAAACAACCCTCCACCTAATGTCACATCTACTTTAGGTGATATCATCAGCCAGCTAAACATTGTCCAATCCATACTCGAGTAAACCATTTAGGTATTTGGGTTGTGAGAAGGTTTTGTGGGCCACCTATGGGGTGATAGACCTCTGACGCACAGTGGTTAGGCAAAAGGCATGTCTTGGCATTTAATGTTTATGACGTAGAGTTGACTAGTTCATGAGGATTTTAATGTTTGTGACGTAAAGCATAGGGGGACATCTGCTCAGAACTGTAAGAGACTAAGGCATCTCGGGATTGGTGTGGGGGCTATTTATTGGCCTCAACCGCCTATGAGAGAAGGGGTTCTTTCTAGAGACTATTGGATAGAAAGAGAATAGACCAGAGAGAATTTATTGCAAAACCAGAGCTCTTACTCACCCACCATTGTCATTTATTGCGAAACTTTTGATAGCTGACGAGAGATCTTTCAGGAGTTGTTGGTGTGTTTAGCTGTCTGTCAAGGTGTATCTAGGGTGCTTACTCCTCTTTCCCTCTGACTGAGTTACTTGTGAATTTCCTTTATTATTGTTTGAGTCATACACAAATGTATTATGAGTCCAATTTGAGTGTTGATCAAATATAATATTGTGTGTTTACTTGTGTTCATTAATAGAGTTTATGGGTCATCATTTATCACCATACTTATAAGGGCTACACGTCAACTAGTATTACCACACTCCCAGGCTACAAGGGGACTACCTTCTTACACTACTTATGAAGACAATAGTTCTTGTATATTCCACACTAAAAAAGGACACATCAAGGGAGATATGGCTAACACATTTCAGTTCTTCGAAACACATGCACTCCAGAACAATCATGCTATTGAAGTCGAATAAATTTAATTAAGTGACATGGTCATCCCTTTTCACCCAAGTCTTATGGAAGTCGATCGTATAAAGAAAAATGAAATTGAAGTAACAGTAGATTATCTATTCATCGTGTCAAACCAACATTTCAAAAGATTGTGTGTGAGAATGATATGCGTCGACTCAATCATCAGAGAAGTATCATAATCAGGGGGAGTGTCCATTCAGGGAGAGCACTTAATCAGTGGTAGAACCTAAGAACATAATCTTTTGGACATATGAGTGTTGTACTCCTTTTCCTTTGACTAGATTTTTTTTCATTGGATTTTTCAGTTAAAGGTTTTAACGAGGCAACACTAAGCGTGTCCAATGTCGATTCAATGATCACAAAAGTTGTACTATTTTTCCTTCACTTTGATTTTTTTTCACTGGATTTTTTTCTTAGCAAGGTTTTAATGAGGCAACAATCATTGAATAGTGGACATAGTGTACATCAAAGGGGGTGTTATAAAATGTATATTTAGGTAGATGTCCACTTTTATTCTAGTCTACTAGTATTCCGCGATTACTAAGGGATCAATTGGATTACCTTATTTTGTACTATAAATATGGGTTATACCCCTTTAGTATTGACAGATCAATGAAATGAAAGATTCACTCCCTCTTAATTCTCTCTGTACCCCTTTTATTTTTCAATATTGTTAGAATATAAAGAATTTACAACGTGCTTGCTGAAATGTGTATGACACCTTCCATTTGTTGAGTCATTGAACATTTATTACTAAAAGCGTGTTTTGTTGTTTTTGTGTTGCTATGGAGAGAGGATATTATCTCCCAATGTATTGTGCCTAGTATTTGTCTCTTGTATTGCTATTTGGCTTTCATATTAACTATCACAATGTATTGTGCCTAGTATTTTTTTAATGTATATAGATCGTATATAGATCTTTGAGGGTATTCCTCATTTTAATGGAATATATATGATTTTCTTGTGATAACAACAAAAAAAATTATCATCTTACGTTTGTAGAAGAAAAAAGTCTATGATATTTTGCTCATGTTTTCAACATTCATATGGATTAATCTAGTATATGGGTATGTTTGTCACTTAAAATTCAAAAAGTTGTATTCTTTATATGGATTAATTCGTTTGATTTGTATTTTCCCAACTAAACTTAGTTCATTTAAGAAAGATATTATTCACTCATTTTCACCAGCGAATATATGGTGAGTTCCTCATAAGTTAGTGTGCTCTATGGCTATTATTGTATGATTACCTTTATTAATGTTATTGCATTGCAAATGCATTCAATGGTTTAGTTGTTGAATTTCTTCCTTTTAATTTAAAAATGTAAAGGTAAACAACTAATGATATGCTTAAAATGTGGGCGTAAGTTGTTTCTCCTTTTTTTTTATAATAAAAATGAGTTGTTTCACAGTAGATATTTGCTATGTTATGTTAAAATAGATTGACCAACTAATGTTATGATATAAAAGAGGAAATTTTTTGTATCAAATTTCAGTTATAAATGTACTAAATATTTTAGCTGTGGAGTGTCATGACCTTTCTACATATTCCTTCCTCTCATTTTTATCTTCATGCCCTCATTACTTCCCCACCATTTAATTACACGCCTTTCTATTTTCTATTTTTATTTTTCATGCACTTTCATTACTTTCCCTCCATTTAATAATATTTTGTAACAATAACTACATGACAACTATAACCAATGTATGGACATAAAACAATAACCAATTAGTTTTTAACCCCGCGCGATGCGCGCGGGTGCTTTGAAGTTCTTGTTATACAATGCAATGCCAATATACTTACAAAAATAGAGATAAAATATATAATGTTAAAAGACCTATTTTATATTTGTGTGATACATGCCTTTAATGTAGACAATTTTATAAAAGGATAACAAATATATATTTCATTTGTACAATATTTCATGCCAAACAAATACTTGCATGTAAAATTGAAATGCAAAAGGAAGAATATTTAATGACGAAGTAAGAGGAATTAAGAAAACAAAAAGAATAGAATGCGCGCACACACACACACACACACACACATATATATATATATATATATATCTTAAAAACTATTTTATAAATATAAATAAATTTTTTAAACGATACTATTTTTTATAAAATATAAATATATAATCTTTTTTATTAAAACTATAGTGTTAACATTTTTTTAATAATATTTTTAAAAAAGTTGATTTTATAAAAATAAGTATAAAATATTTTATTATGTTTAAAAATTATACTTTTATAAAGTAATTTTCTAAAAACTCTAGTTTTTGACTTCATTTTTTTATATATAAAATGTATTTTAAAAGGATTTTTATAAATATAAATTTTTTAGGAAAATGTGTTTTTATAAAGTAATGTTAACATTCAGAATCTAATATAAACTTTATATTTTTTATAATTTTTTTTGAGTTATATATAAAAAAAAATTGTTTATTATAAAATATTTTTTTATGTGTAACTCAAAAAATATTTTTTATATAATAAAATGTATAGTTTTCTAGAAGAGTCTATAAAATTTTCACGTTAACATTACTTTATAAAAACAGTATTTTTCTTGAAAAGATTATATTTATATTTATAAGAAGAGCCTTTTAAAACACAATTTGTGCAACGAAAAGAAGTTACAAACTTCAGTTTTTAGGAAATTACTTTATAAAAATACAACTTTTATATATAATAAAACAATTTATACTTATCTCTATAAAATAAACTTTTGTTAAAAAATATCTTTATATTAGAAAAATAACTAAAACTATAGTTTTTATAAAAAAAAAAATTATTTATATTTTTTCCAAAAGAATATTGTTTTATAAAAATAATTTATATTTATAAAGTATTTTTTTAAAAATATTTTTTTTTAAATATATATATATATATATATATATATATATATATATATAGAGAGAGAGAGAGAGAGAGAGAGAGAGAGAGAGAGAGGTTCTCATGCATATATATATATATATATATATATATATATATATATATATATAGAGAGAGAGAGAGAGAGAGAGAGAGAGAGAGTTCTCATGCATACCCCAGTTTGCATACCACTGGCGCGGATCATTTTTGATAAAATAGTAAAAAAATATTTTTGATCTAATTTTTTTTTTATAGTTTTTAAACAATTCAATAGGACCATAAAAAAAATTCCACTCAAAATGAATTTTTTTGCTATTTTAAAAAAATCGGTCAAACTTTGTCAGTTTTTAACAACTTAAAAACTCACAAAGTTTGACCGATTTTTTTAAAATAGCAAAACAATTCATTTTGAGCTGATTATTTTTTCATGGTCCTACTAAAATGTTTAAAAACTATAAAAAAAAAAATCAACCCAAAATTATTTTTTTTAGTATTTTAAAAAAAATGATCCGCACGGAGGGTATGCAAACTGGGTATGCATGAGATCCTTTCTATATAGATATATAGTCAGGATCTCCAACATACTTTCTAACAACATACCTATAAACATACTCATTTTCTAAAATAGTAAAAAAAAAATTCATATGATATTTTTTATATAGGTTCATGATATTTCAGCGTGCCCCTATAAAAAAAATCAACTGAAAATAATATTTTTTGTTATTTTTAAAAAATAGGTCAAAAAAAAACTAACAGTTTTTACTCTTTAAAACTGTCATTTTTTTATCTACTTTTTAAAAATAACAAAACACATTATTTTGCGCTGAATATTTTTACAGGGACACATTGAAATATCATGAACCCATATAAAAAATATCAACTCAAATTTTTTTTTTTGTATTTAAAAGAAACAGGTATGTGTAATGAGGTATGTTGGAGAGTCTGACTATATATATATATATATATATATATATATATATATATATATATATATATATATATATATATATATATATATATATATATAATAAAGTAGAAAACTTATGTATGTCATAAGATCAAAAGATGATGTCATCTATATAAGTTTTTTGTGCACTACCTATTTTATCCCTTAACCATTCGGGCACCCCCTCTTTTGACACACTCCAATTTATTTCCCCTCTACATCAAAATTCAAAAAAAGGGTAAAGTGGTACTTTTACTCTCATTACCCTCTCCTCTCCTCTCCTCTCACATGTACACAAAATCCTCCCTTTCAAACGCACGGCTCTTATGCTCAGATTTGAAACCCACATCTCATTTAACTATCTCTCTCTCTCTTGCTCTCACTTTAACCATATCTCAACGCCGCAGTCGGCTCGCTATCTACCAGTGCCGCCCTCAGGTAGACTCTCTCTCCCCTTTCAATACACATGCAATGGTTCCATACGCGCACACACATGCAATGCCTTCGCCTCTCTCACCCTCTTATACAATGGCATAATGGTTTAATTATATTTTGTGCGGATCTAATTGTTTCTTTGCAAATCTTAATGTTTTTCTGGAGCTAGGTATAGGAGATTTGGTTCAGATTATATGGGTGGTCTTGATTCCATGAGGTATGGGAGATTTGGTTTTTTTATGTGTCCATTTTTTGTGTTCCATTTATAACTTGGTACATATTCAATTTTTTTTATAGATCTGACCTTAAATATCAGCTACATATTCAGTGTTTTTGCAGATCCAACTATTGCGGTATATTTTTAGGATTGTTTTCAATTTTTTTCAGATCTATTTTCTTTTTCTTTTGGGGGGGTACTCTCCATCTCTCGAAAGGTTTACAATTTTTTATTGACTTAGTTTGGATTAGTTTATAAGTTTTGGGTCAAAAATTAAAAATTTTGATTTCTTCCTTTTTACATTGCTTTCTTTACCTTTACACAGCTTACTCTGTGTTTTTCATGGTGGGCATATATGTGTATGAATGTTGGGGAATGTTGTGAAAAGGTATATGGATTTTAAGGCGTATTGTTGTTTATATTGAGCAACTAACTCTATTATTCAAGTTGTAATTTTGGCACATATGAGGTTTCATTTTGGTTCTGATGTATGGGAAGGTTGTGTTTTTTTAATCGATTAACATTTAGTTTGTACCCATGCTAGACAACCGCACTGAAATGACGCATAAGGCTCTAACTTTTAGTTATCTATTTGCTGCTCTTTTTCTTGCAGATCATTCGGCGAATAAGGGAAATCAAAAGAAGCATGAGGTTGAGAATCATGATTGGTACAATTGTTTTATCTACTGTATTTTCTCCAGGATCACTAGCTATATCTACTGTATTTTCTTGAGTACCTATTATTATAGAATAAGTTTTGTCTTGATGTCTTAGTTCGGATATAAGCCTTTTATTGTGAGTGTTATGTATTGATTCAAAGACCGACCTTCGAACGAGAACTGAAATTGCGAAATTGATATTGAGGGTTCATTTATCATCTAACATTGTTATTTTGGCTTTGGAATTTGGGGTTCAAATATTAATTTTTTTCCTTTTCGTTTAATTAATTTCAGGTGTTTATTTGTTAATATTTAAGGAAAAACAAAGGAAAACATGATGCAGTTGTGTCATATTACTGTTTCTTATATTATTTTTACTAACACTTGGGTCCATGCTAGGTTTCTTCTTGGTCACATCCTTCTCCTGATCATGTTCACTCATTGCCTTTAAAATGATCTTCATTGACAGAGTCTAATCCACTAAATCTGCTATGACAGATTTTATCCTTGCAGGCATACTCATTGAATGTCTGATTGTTCCCCATACTGATTGTTCCCCATACTTCCATCATCCATCTTGCGTACATGTATCCTTAAGTTTGTGCAACATCAAATTTCGCTGCCGGATTCAATCTCGAGGGATTCAATAACTGAACCCTTTGTATTTTATTGTAGCTCCAAAAATCAGTGATCTCCATTATTTTTTTAAATTCTTTTCGTTTGGTCACATCTATGAATAAAAGACTTTTAAGGCCACGAAGAAATTCAACTTCATTATGTGGTGCGTCTTACCAAGTCAAGCACTTTTGTAGCGCTTCTAAAAAATGTAGCATTTAAGCATATCATCTTTGTGCGGATCACCGTATGAAAGGAAGAAACCATCTCATCTCTGATCCATTTCAATTGGCCAAAATACTATATTTTCTTCCAGCTGTCAATGTTCTGTAGTAATGGCAAACACTATCAGCTTCATCTCCACTGGTGAGATACATTATGCTTCAAAAAATCCTACAGAACATTGGCTACCTGAATAGGAGTATGCCAAAAACCAGTGAAAATACGCACTCATTTTTCTCTAATCTGTACTCTCTCACACTCTTCCCTTTAGTTCCCTCTTTCTTCTCAATACTAACGCTTCCTATTGCTTCGAATTTCTATTTTAATTAATACAACCTCTTTATATTCTTTCAATCATAAACCTCTCACGTTGAAATTAAACCTAGCGTATTCATCATTAATAATGAACATTGACATGAGGACCATGGACATCCAACGAGATGGTATGTTCATCTTTTTATGCTCTTCTTCACTCGAGATGGCACGAACTTCAATTTTATCATTTGTTTATTATAGTGTTCAATCTTAGATATCATGTTTTTGTTTTTAGGCTAATACTTTCAACTGCATAACTCAAAATATAAAGTTTGTATTGCTTAGTTGGTGTGTTTGATCATAGATTTATTGAGTTTTTGTTCTTAGGACATTTAATGGCTTCGTGTGCCTCTCACAAAAGAAGCATTGCTTTTGCGAAAATAGGATCGTAGATTTATTGAGTGTTTTTTCTTGGGACTGAAGTTGTGATTTTTTCTATGGCTACAGGGTTGACTTGGATACAGAGTGACTTGAATAGTTGATGCTCTAGCAAGGAAGTCAAGGGAAAAATGTTCACACTTATACCATGTTTGTTTCCTATTATTATTCCATAATTTTACATTTGGTTTTGGTTTTAGGTATTTATTTTCTGTTTTGTTTATATTTAATATATATTTTTCTACAACTATTGCCATGGGGAAGATTTAGTTTGTGACATCAGGTATACTCTACTCCCTCACTGTCTTAGCTTTTAATGTCAAATTTGTTCAAAGGTGTTTCATGTTCCTTCGATGTCCAATTTTTCCAATATCCGTGCACTTGAACAACTTTGTAAACTAAATTTTGTTAGACATAGCCTCCTGATTCTTCAATTATACAGCTATTCCTCTTCATACTTTATTTAACTACATTTACTTGATCCAGTTCTTAACATCTGTCGGTAAACAGGTAACATGGGCTAGATTTGATAAATTAGAGTTTGGTCCAGCTACTTTTAAGCATATTCACTTAATCGGGTATCCGAATGATTTTCAAGTCTTTGAAGTTGAGGACGCTTCTAATTTCAGTGAATTGGATTCAAAGCGTGATGGTCCAGTTAAGTTCTTACAGATGTTGCCAATTCCAATGAAGTGTAATGGAAATAAAGGATTTAGATCATCACACCCTTTAATATTAGTTGTTGCGGGGGGATGACACCAATAAATCAAGCCTGAGTCAAAATCGTGCCCATTTGGGTGGATCCATAAGAGATGGTACTTTGGAGTCCCAATCGGGGAATTCTATTGGCTCTCTTGCGGATGTTCGATTTTATTCTCAGGTCCAACTCTTATGTGCAGGTTCTCAGGTTCCGATCATCTGTGTTTATGGTTTAGGTGTAGTCCTCTGATAGTTGTTGTGGGTCTAGAAACACAAGTAAGTTCCAATTATCTGAGACATTTATGAGATTCACTACACCAAATTTGCACTATTGTCAAGGTCATTGACCCTGACAAATACAACTTGTCAAGGTCAATGACCGTGACATTTCGAGGCGAGACAACTTTTTTTGTCACGATCGTGTCACGGTCATTGACCTTGACACAAAACTCGCGTTTTGGGTCACGGTCGTGTCGCGGTCAATGACCGTGACACGTTTGTCACGGTTATAAACCGTGAAAAAGCCGTGACCCTTTTTAAAAAAATTGTCACGTCCAATGACCGTGACACGTCCGTGACAACTTTTTGTCACGGACTTGTCACGGTCAATGACCGTGATAATTCTGGGCAGAATTTAAAAAAAATCTACTGGGCAGTATGGCCACTGCCACTGCCCAGCAGTATATTTGTACCTGTTATAGCAACGTTGTACCTATTCCAAACATCATATATCCAAACAAACTAAAGATAATGCAAATATATATTCAAATAGAGACAATATGCATCACGATATAATTCAAATGTAACAACTTAAAACAATTCAATTCAAACTTAAAACAATGTCACTACATGTCTGGTGTATTGTTAAAACTGAGGAGGTGAGTAGGCCACACGACATACAAATTGACGCACCCACTAATATACGTCATGCCGCATTGTTCGCGCAACCACAATAGGGAGTTCTCCTTCCCGGGTATGACATGCGTGACGAGCACCCTGGACTCCATCTCTTGAAGCGCACGTCCATGAACTATTCCACCCTGGACGATATTCGGGTCCCTCAACCCCCGCCCTATCCGCTGGCCATCAAATACGTCCAATATGAACACGCTCGGCCAACCAAGTGTCGACATTGGTCTGTTGAAGGGCGCCAAATAGGGAAGTGTATCATCGAAGTACGAACGTGTCGGTGATGAAGCAGCGAGGTCCACATCCTCGTCATCCTGCGCCTCGTCCTCCCGCACCTCCTCCTCCACCGCCTTCTCCTTCCCTTTCCCTTTCCCTTTACGATCTCCGCCCAGCGTACGCTTCATGAATGCGTACATATCTTGGACCGTCGCCTCCAAACGGGACAGCTTCGCGTCATGTGAATCCACCGTTCGAGCCAACCCGGTGTCGCTCGTCTCCAATCCGATGATCCTAGATTTGGCCACCCGCGAGCTCACCCCCCTTGTACTCCCCTTGCGATCAGAGCCAAGCACTTGGCGGAGTGCATCTGTGGATAAAGAGCTGACTTGAAATTTAAATTGAAATATTCATATAAATATAAATATAAATATATTACCTGTAGTGCCGCCCAAACAGCTAACTTTAGCTCATATGGCACCTCCTTCCAACTCATAAACTCCGGGCCGATGACCGTATTTAGCAGAACGAGGGATCTCGCTAATATCTCCGATTTGTTCTCGACGGTAATCCTATATTTCCCATATTTGGGGAGCCTAGGGGCGGAAGAGCCCTCGTCGCCTCCACTACCACCGACCCCAGACGACATCATCATAAACAGCATCATCATCTTCGCCTTAATATCTGAAGGAGACATTTGCTGTAAAAAAATATTATTAGTACAGATATAATATTATCACAATATGCATATCTTATAAGAGAGTCGGGTTTGGCATTAATAAAGTGAGAATTACACAAACACACATAAAAATCTTTAATAAAATTCTCATATCTTCTTTCAATTTAAACACACACACAGTAGTGACTGTCTATTTAAAATAATCTCAATGTTAATTTCAAGTATTGAATTTCTACTATTGTTTTGTGCTTTTTATAAATCATACCCCACCCCCACCCCAACATGTTTACGGGCCTTCATCACCCGTCATAAATTTTTCGGTCCGTGACTTACTGGCCAGTTGTCTTGGGTCTTTTAGTCCCTTAACATTACTTTAAGAATTTTACCCAATCTAAATACCACATTTTCTTTCTTGTTATACACTTGAACACGTTTTGTTATTTAGTCCTTATTAATTTATCTTTGATGTATTACCAGCATCTTTACTTTTATAAACTTTATTTAATTTTCAATTTTAAGGACTATTTTCATCACTTAGTGTTCATCTAAGTTCTAGTATAACAAGTTCCCATAAAAATCTTTAATAAAGTATTATCACAAATATAAACTAAGAGTGATAAAATAACTTTAAGGCATATAAATTAATTGTGACAAAGTAAGATTATGGAAACCCCATTTTTCTTTCTATAACTCCTATTTTATTAAACTTTAAATATAATTAGGGGTGTATAGAAAGAAAAGTTAAATAGGAATAAAAACAACATTTTTTAAATATGAAGGGCTCACCAATTTGATCAAATTTTTCAACAACATAGACTAATTGATCTTTATTATACGACAATTACTACAAATTTATGCGCATCGCCCGAATTCAAAAAGTAATTTAATGACTAAAGTTATACTTTTTTTAACTTTAGTTATTCACCACAAATCTTAAAAAATATTTTATTTTTCATGCTTTTAGCAACTTCGGATGCCATTTTAACCCTTATTGTAGTTTTTTAGTTTTCATACTTTTATTTGATGGATATAAAGTCATGTGATTATTTCACCATATAAAGTCAACAAAAAACGCCATATATGATTTTTTTCTCCATTAGTATAAGTATATAGCGATTATTTCACACTTAAATCACATATTAAGCCGGCCTTCATTTTTTTATGAAATTTGTAGAAAATTACTTATTTATTTTGAATGAAAATAAATTGTTATCCAATATTTTTGGATATTATTTACATTTACATTTTTGGATATTATTTTTGGATATTAATTACATTTACATTTTTGGATATTATTTTTTCAAAATTTATAGAAAATTACTTATTTATTTACATTTTTAACCCCCTACCCCCACCCTGCCCCACTCCCACACACGCACATATATACACACATACACACATATATATACACACAAACATATATATAAATGGAAGAGAGAGAGAGAGAGAGAGAGAGAGAGAGAGAGAGAGAGAGAGAGAGAGAGAGAATTAAACCTGAAAGTAGAGAGAGAGAGAGAGAGAGCAGCGTCGAGAGAGAGAGAGAGGGAGGGAACGGCGGGAGGGAAAAAAGAAGGGGGGAAAGGGTTTTTGCTGGAAATATTGTCACGGTCGTTTCAAGGTCATTGACCGTGATAATTATTTAAAGAATTGTCACGGTTAATGACCGTGACAAGTCCGTGACAAGTAAATTTGTCACGGTCGTGTCAAGGTCAATGACCGTGACATAAAACGCATATTTTTTGTCACGGTCAATGACCTTGACAAGGGTGACCGGCTGAAAGGTGACATTTTGGCCATTTTGCTGTCGTGATTTAAAATTGTATGATGTCAGTTTATATATAAAATGACTACCATTCCTTTTATAAGGATAAACAATAATTGCCATCAATATAGAGATCATGTTCATCTTAGTTGGGGTGTGGTTTTTGTGTAGCAGATAGGGACAAAAGCACAACTGCAGCAGCGGAGCCAAATTGCGTGAAGTAGACTGATAGCATCCATACTTTACGTATTCAGTCAGAGCTGACTGAGCTTCCATAAATTACGTCAAGGATTAAGATTGGTTTAAAAGGGGTTGAAGCTGACTGATAGCATTGAAAGTTGTATTAACTAAAAGCTAATACGTTGCCATTTTATAAATCTGACTATTGCCATTTTCCTTGGTGTAATTTGGAGTTATAGCTCTACTGGGTTTTTTTGTTTCCTTAAAAATTATTAATATGCATATAATTCTAGGGGAAACAGTACCTTATTTTGGACAATATATTTACGCCATGTGCAAGACGCATTATGAAGCTCATGTGCAGGACGCATTGCGAGACACAGCGTTCTTTATAATTCAGTTCTGGTGTTTCCAACATATTCTTAATTAGACGTGTTGTTGTTGTGACTGTGGAACTGACTGAATGGTGGATGTTTTTTTGGTTAAAGTGTAGTTGTACATATCGGTACGTTTTTTTATTTACATGATTTACAAGAAGCTCTTTGTTATATTAAATTAGAGTTTGAATAAAAAAGAACTTTGGGTAAAGTGCAAAAAAAAAATGTTGATATAAACAATGCTGATACGGATATAAACAATGTTGATACTAATATAAACAATGTTGATGTATGTGTTAGTTCTGAAAATTCATCATTTGGAAATTATGTGCCCCTTGGTAATGGGAAAGGCAAAGGAACAGAAAGCATGTCCTTATTGGTGAGTGTCTCCAAAACTCAGTTTCTTTTATTAAATATTCTACATGTTAACACTGTTATAATTAAATTGTTTGAAACATAGAATTGTTATAGGATTTACAAATATTCTACATGTTAACACTGTTATAATTTTCTACGTGAGTTTGTTGACAATACCTTTATTATAATATCACAACACTTCTTTAGAGGGTTGTGTTGGGTTGTTGGAATACATAAGAAATCCTACAGATACAATTATATAACCATTGTTTAACCTTTTAATATTAGGCAGGTTGTTGGACGAGGGAGAACAGAGAAGCCTATGTTGAAGGTTGGGAATGCAGATCACAAGTATAGTGTGAAGCGTAACTGTTGGCCTAAGGTTCAGGGTATTGCTACACCACCAATATAATTATCACGCCATTACTATTTGTTGCGATGCTCCCCTAAGAGGATGAGTCATCTCCGTTGACAAGATGCTTCTACGGGATGTTTTTTTTTGTTAGCTTATTTGTCATCTTTATTGTGTTTGAGTCAGATTTTTCATGTTCATGAGCAACATTGTGGTTGGTTTTGAGTCAGATTTAAAAAGTCACCATTGTGGTAGGAAATGGCATGAAGTCAACATGGGGTTGGTTTTGAATTTCTCATTTTAGTATATTAAAAATTAAATAAGTCCTAAAGTTTTATCTTCTGATGGGTTGAGATTTCTTTGTATTACACTTGATATAAATCATTTTAGAATCAAAGTTACTTTTTGTCTTTGCTATGATGTTCACAAATATACAAAATCAAGACTCAGCTGTGGGTGCGTTTTCATGGGTTATTGACCGATTAGGATTTCAAATATGTAATAGTCATTATACAACACCTTACTCATCAAACGCAATTATAAATTATTAGATTTAGCATTAATAATAATATAGTTGGTATTTTTATTTTTAAACATGATGGATTGTCTCATAAACGAAGGAAATTTTGGCCAAATTTTTTTAAATTAATAGGTTTGTACCATAGGTTATTTAAAAGATTATTTATCTTTTGCGAAAAAAATATGACGTATGATCCTATCAACGACGTATATTTTTGAAAATTAGAATTGTGCCTTCAGTCAAAGGGCAATATACTTAACTGTGGGGTCTTGAGAAGGAGTATGTAGGCTTTCTTATCCCCATATATAAAGAGGTTGCTGTCATATTTCGAACCCCGAACCAACCGTAGCTTTGGCGAGGGCACTTGCCATTGCATAAAGGCACGACTTTATGCTTTTAAAAATTATTAGCGTGCCTTCAGGCACGAGCATACCCTAGTGTGTGTGTGTGTGTGTGTGTCTATATATATATATATATATATATATATATATATATATATATATATATATTATTGTAGATGTGACACGATAATACAAGGAGATGGTATTTTTATATATAAATATTAGATGTCCGGCTCGTGTTAATCTAAAAATGGGGGTTTCTAACTTTCTACTGAGGAAAAGGTTTGGCATAAAGGGTAAGGGGGTTTGTTTGGGAAATTAAAAACGATCAGGGTATAAGGTAAAACGAACAGGTGGGTTGTGAGAATGTAAAACCGCTGCGATTTTGGGAGTCCTGTAAAGTGGTAGTAAGTTGTTCGTGGTATGTGAGACTCTCTCTCTCTCTCTCAACTAGCGATTCAGTGAAGAAACCATTAGAGGGGCCTAAAGATATGAAAAAGAAACAGGAAATGTGCAAAAATAATGGACACCCAATAAAAAGGATGGCATATGACTATATATATTCCCATTTCCTTTGATATTTAATGGTTGGCAGATAAAGAGGTAGAGAAGAGATGGAGATAAGAATGAGGGGAATATTTATCGTCTTCTGTGTAACAGACATAAGTTAACAAACGGAGACACCGTAGGCATTAAATTAGGCGCACCATTTCTGTCGTGTGGCGCAATAACAAATGGAGACACCGTTTTTAATATTAGATAATGTATGGACGTCCCTTCTCTCTACCAACTATTATTTTGAAGTCTTTTAAGTCAGAATGCCCATTTATCTTCAACTAAAGTTATCACAAAAAACAAAGACTTGGGTCCCGTTTGTTTTTACCTCTTAAGTCTGAATCTGAACCATTCATATTTAAGAGGTACCAAAAAGTGTTTGTTTTTTTAAATGATTAAGAGGTTAGCGGCTATATTTGGCTCTTAATGATTAAGAGGTAGAATTACATCTGAAGTCTGAATCTGAAGTCTGAATCAGTCTAAATACATTCATTCAGAGGTATATTCAGACATAAAAACAAACATATTTTTCAGATTCAGATTTCAGACTTCAGATTCAGTCTTCAGATTTCAGATTCAGACTTCAGATTCAGATGAAAAAACAAACGCAACCTTGGAATATATTATTTACATGTATTTGTAACTCTTCAATGGCCGACACATTTATAAGGATTCTCCAAAAAATGGCTTCATATGTCATGAACACCCAATCCATTGATACAAAATTAAAATTATCACTTCAATACTTTTAGCAAATGAAGATCTCTTTACCATCTCACATACCCATTAGCCTTTGAAATTTTATATATTTCATACTTCTCCATTTAACATTTTATTGGGAAAAACTAATACATAATTTCGTTGATAACACTAATGTCTTTCCTGTGCAAAACCAATGTTGTATATCAAAGTATAAAAAGAAAAAAAGATGAAATGTATATGATATGCTATGTATATATAGTTTTATTAATTCATGTCATTTTTATGTCTTTATCAAATTTTATAATACATCGATGCATCACGTGAGTTTACATGCTATTAATCTAATATATTAATGATCTATTAATTTGTTATTTCATCAACTATAAAAACACTATTATCGACATATGATTTTTATAAAAAAACACTACTATAGATTTTGTTTTTGAAAAACGATTTGGGTTTCTTAAATTGATTTACTTTTGTTTGGGTTTAGGTTTTGAAATCGATTTGGAGTGTGAATAGCTCATATGATTTACAATGAATGGGTAGAGGTGTCAATTTGTTGCGGTGTTTGGCGATGAGAGTGTTGGAAGTTGAAAATGATGGTGAGTGTAGGAGGTTGGGCCGCTGGTGGGGGAGGACACCAGTGGTTGGGACTGTCAAGTTCTAATTTGGGATGTTGGTAGTGGAAGAAGTTTTTTTTTGTTTGTTTTATTTGCATATTGTTCCGATTTTTTAAATATTTTCATTTATTTGGTGCGCATGACCGTTATCTCTAATAATCCCTTAACAAAAAAAGGCACCAAAGTCAAAATGAGTTAAAAAAAAAAGTACGAAACTCAAAAGAGAGTAATTTAGGACATATCAAAGTAAAAAAAGAAAAAAATAATAATTGAAACACAATAGTTGTTATATTTGTATTAAGCAACCCTTTTTAGTAACTTAAAATTTCAAAATAAGCCCCACTGTGTCCATTGTGAGTCGAAAAACTATTTTTTTTTTAGGGAGGGAGGGGACGGATGTCCACGCCATATAAGAACACAAATTTAAACGGGAGAATTTTACAGTGTTTAACACATGTCAGAGCCCTAGACATGCACATCTGTGTTAACCAGGTGTTTGAAACCGACACAACACCCTAAGGAGTTTCGATGCTTCATAGATTATAAGTGTCAGTTCATTGATTGCTCTTGGTTCCTTTTTTTCTTAGAACAAAATTTGTTAAACTTTAAAGAAAGAGGACGTACCATTAAGAAGATTTTAACATTGCGACATGACAATTTTAGCTTACAATGAGGTTGAAGCTTGATTGTGCTAGGTAAAATTCATAAACTTCGAGTTAAAAAAAAACTCTCCAATACAATCATTTGGAATGAATATTGAATTGATGTGGCACTATTTAATATTCACAATGTGAAATAAACCCACGAAATATAAAGACTCTTCCACATTGTGAAAAGCAAAATTAATCAAAATGGGATAATTTTAGGGTGACCTTTAAAAGTAAACACATTTTGTAAACATACTAACGTATCACATTTGCATTGATTCATGTCTGGGGTCCACACCAGTGGAACCCGTGTGGAGCCCAAATACGAGCTAATGCAAATACGACACATCAGTGTGTCTACAAAATGTATCTACTTTTGTGTGTCGATGTAGAAGGACCCTTTTTCTTAGCTCTCCCCATTTTACAAAACAAATCAATTAAGAACATGTCACTCAAATTTACTTTTAGGCATTTGCATTGAAAATGATTTTTTATTTATAATGTCTACATATAATTTTATATGCCACATAAAATACACTTATACACATAGTAACCAATTTACATTTGCAATACGGATGCTCTAATTATTCTACAAATGCTGTTAGGAGCGTAATCTAACTTCAAGTGCCTGATTTATTTTCAAATTTGTATTTAAGAGGAAAAAATTATTAGTTTCTTAAGCAAAAATAATTCTTATTGGATAGCTTTTGAGCAGCTACACACCTTGAAAACATATCTAGGAAATCCACTTTAATGTTATAATCTTCACATGACAAAAATATTTATGGAATCAACAAAAAAAATTATATTAGAAAAATGTGAGTAATGGATGAGAAACAATTATCATCTATTTTGGAAAATAGAATTATCTTTCCAACACAGGAGGTCGGGTGGAAAAAGATATTGTCAAATAATGTTCAATCCTAAGAGCTAAATACATATTACACTTGAGATTAAATAGGAGAAAAAAAGTGTATGCGAATCTTTTATATAGTGAGCGACATTTTGGAACAAAATAACAATTCTTGAACTAAACGTTGATTAAAAAAGTAATGAGGGATTTTTCATCGATTGACCCAAAAAAATATATGGTGGTAGGGTAGGTGATATTGTGCTTCATCCCAATCTAGTAGTGTAAATGTTGAGTTCTCTTAATCCAATTTTCACTAACCCACCCAATACTGGTAGGTAATAGCAATTATAGTTAAACGAGTAATTGAGAACTTAAGACAAACTTTTTGTCACGGACTTGTCACAGTCAATGACCGTGACAATTCTGGGCAGAATTTAAAAAAAATCTGCTAGGCAGTATAGCCACTACCACTGCCCAGCAGTATATTTGTACCTGTTATAGCAATGTTGTACCTGTTCCAAACATCATATATCCAAACAAACTAAAGATAATGCAAATATATATTCAAATAGAGACAATATGCATCACGATATAATTCAAATGTAACAACTTAAAATAATTCAATTCAAACTTAAAACAATTCAATTCAAACTTAAAACAATGTCACTACATGTCTGGTGTATTGTTAAAACTGAGGAGGTGAGTAGGCCACACGACATATGAATTGACGCACCCACTAATATACGTTGTGCCGCATTGTTCGCGCAACCACAATAGAGAGTTCTCCTTCCCGGGTATGACATGCGTGATGAGCACCCTGGACTCCATCTCTTGAAGCGCATGTCCATGAACTATTCCACCCTGGACGATATTCGGGTCCCTCAACCCCCGCCCTATCCGCTGGCCATCAAATACGTCCAATATGAACACGCTCGGCCAACCAGTGTCGACATTGGTCTGTTGAAGGGCGCCAAATAGGGAAGTGTATCATCGAAGTACGAACGTGTCGGTGATGAAGCAGCGAGGTCCACATCCTCGTGATCCTGCGCCTCGTCCTCCCGCACCTCCTCCTCCACCGCCTTCTCCTTCCCTTTCCCTTTCCCTTTACGGTCTCCGCCCAACGTACACTTCATGAATGCGTACATGTCTTGGACCGTCGCCTCCAAACGGGACAGCTTCGCGTCATGTGAATCCACCGTTCGAGCCAACCCGGTGTCGCTCGTCTCCAATCCGATGATCCTAGATTTGGCCACCCGCGAGCTCACCCCCCTTGTCCTCCCCTTGCGATCAGAGCCAAGCACTTGGCGGAGTGCATCTGTGGACAAAGAGCTAACTTGAAATTGAAATTGAAATATTCATATAAATATAAATATAAATATATTACCTGTAGTGCCGCCCAAACAGCTAACTTTAGCTCATATGGCACCTCCTTCCAACTCATAAACCCCGGGCCGATGACCGTCTTTAGTAGAACGAGGGATCTCGCTAATATCTCCGATTTGTTCTCGACGGTAATCCTATATTTCCCATATTTGGGGAGCCTAGGGGCGGAAGAGCCCTCGTCGCCTTCACTACCACCGACCCCAGACGACATCATCATAAACAGCATCATCATCTTCGCCTTAATATCTGAAGGAGACATTTGCTGTAAAAAAATATTATTACTACGGATATAATATTATCACAATATGCATATCTTATAAGAGAATTGGGTTTGGCATTAATAAAGTGAGAATTACACAAACACACATAAAAATCTTTAATAAAATTCTCATATCTTCTTTCAATTTAAACACACACACAGTAGTGACTGTCTATTTAAAATAATCTCAATGTTAATTTCAGGTATTGAATTTCTACTATTGTTTTGTGCTTTTTATAAATCATACCCCACCCCCACTCCCACCCCAACATGTTTACGGGCTTTCATCACCCGTCATAAATTTTTCGGTCCGTGACTTACTGGCCAGTTGTCTTGGATCTTTTAGTCCCTTAACATTACTTTAAGAATTTTACCCAATCTAAATACCACATTTTCTTTCTTGTTATACACTTGAACACATTTTGTTATTTAGTCCTTATTAATTTATCTTTGATGTATTACCAGCATCTTTACTTTTATAAACTTTATTTAATTTTCAACTTTAAGGACTATTTTCATCACTTAGTGTTCATCTAAGTTCTAGTATAACAAGTTCCCATAAAAATCTTTAATAAAGTATTATCACAAATATAAACTAAGAGTGATAAAATAACTTTGAGGCATATAAATTAATTGTGACAAAGTAAGATTATGGAAACCCCACTTTTCTTTCTATAACTCCTATTTTATTAAACTTTAAATATAATTAGGGGTGTATAGAAAGAAAAGTTAAATAGGAATAAAAATAACATTTTTTTAAATATGAAGGGCTCACCAATTTGATCAAATTTTTCAACAACATAGACTAATTGATCTTTATTATAAGACAATTACTACAAATTTATGCGCATCGCCCGAATTCAAAAAGTAATTTAATGACTAAAGTAATACTTTTTTTAACTTTAGTTATTCACCACAAATCTTAAAAAATATTTTATTTTTCATGCTTTTAACAACTTCGGATGCCATTTTAACCCTTATTGTAGTTTTTTAGTTTTCATACTTTTATTTGATGGATATAAAGTCATGTGATTATTTCACCATATAAAGTCAACAAAAAACGCCATATATGATTTTTTTTTTCTCCATTAGTATAAGTATATAGCGATTATTTCACACTTAAATCACATATTAAGCCGGCCTTCATTTTTTTATGAAATTTGTGGAAAAATACTTATTTATTTTGAATGAAAATAAATTGTTATCCAATATTTTTGGATATTATTTACATTTACATTTTTGGATATTATTTTTGGATATTATTTACATTTACATTTTTGGATATTATTTTTGAAAATTTATAGAAAATTACTTATTTATTTACATTTTTAACCCCCTACCCCCACCCTGCCCCACCCCCTACCCCCCACCCTGCCCCACCCCCCACACACGCACATATATACACACATACACACATATATATACACACAAACATATATATAAATGGAAGAGAGAGAGAGAGAGAGAGAGGGAACGGCGGGAGGGAAAAAAGAAGGGGGGAAAGGTTTTTTGCTGGAAATATTGTCACGGTCGTGTCAAGGTCATTGACCGTGACAATTATTTAAAGAATTATCACGGTTAATGACCGTGACAAGCCCGTGACAAGTAAATTTGTCACGGCCTTGTCACGGTCATTGACCGTGACAATTCTTTGTCACGGTCGTGTCAAGGTCAATGACCGTGACATAAAACGCGTGTTTTTTTTCACGGCCAATGACCTTGACAAGGGTGGTCGGCTGAAAGGTAACATTTTGGTGTAGTGATTTAAAATTGTATGATGTCAGTTTATATTTAAAATGACTACGATTCCTTTTATAAGGATAAACAATAATTGCCATCAATATAGAGATCATGTGCATCTTAGTTGGGGTGTGGTTTTTGTGTAGCAGATAGGGACAAAAGCACAACTGCAGCAGCGGAGCCAAATTGCGTGAAGCAGACTGATAGCATCCATACTTTACGTATTCAGTCAGAGCTGACTGAGCTTCCATAAATTACGTCAAGGATTAAGATTGGTTTAAAAGGGGTTGAAGCTGACTGATAGCATCGAAAGTTGTATTAACTAAAAGCTAATACGTTGCCATTTTATAAATCTGATTATTGCCATTTTCCTTGGTGTAATTTGGAGTTATAGCTCTACAGAGTTTTTTTGTTTCCTTAAAAATTATTAATATGCATATAATTCTAGGGGAAACAGTACCTTATTTTGGACAATATATTTACGCCATGTGCAAGACGCATTATGAAGCTCATGTGCAGGACGCATTGCGAGACACAGCGTTCTTTATAATTCAGTTCTGGTGTTTCCAACATATTCTTAATTAGACGTGTTGTTGTTGTGACTGTGGAACTGACTGAATGGTGGATGTTTTTTTGGTTAAAGTGTAGTTGTACATATCGGTACGTTTTTTTATTTACATGATTTACAAGAAGCTCTTTGTTATATTAAATTAGAGTTTGAATAAAAAAGAACTTTGGGTAAAGTGCAAAAAAAAAATGCTGATATAAACAATGTTGATACGGATATAAACAATGTTGATACTGATATAAACAATGCTGATGTATGTGTTAGTTCTGAAAATTCATCATTTGGAAATTATGTGCCCCTTGGTAATGGGAAAGGCAAAGGAACAGAAAGCATGTCCTTATTGGTGAGTGTCTCCAAAACTCAGTTTCTTTTATTAAATATTCTACATGTTAACACTGTTATAATTAAATTGTTTGAAACATAGAATTGTTATAGGATTTACAAATATTCTACATGTTAACACTGTTATAATTTTCTACGTGATTTTGTTGACAATACCTTTATTATAATATCACAGCACTTCTTTAGAGGGTTGTGTTGGGTTGTTGGAATACATAAGAAATCCTACAGATACAATTATATAACCATTGTTTAACCTTTTAATATTAGGCAGGTTGTTGGACGAGGGAGAACAGAGAAGCCTATGTTGAAGGTTGGGAATGCAGATCACAAGTATAGTGTGAAGCGTAACTGTTGGCCTAAGGTTCAGGGTATTGCTACACCACCAATATAATTATCACGCCATTACTATTTGTTGCGATGCTCCCCTAAGATGATGAGTCGTCTCCGTTGACGAGATGCTTCTACGGGATGTTTTTTTTTTGTTAGCTTATTTGTCATCTTTATTGTGTTTGAGTCAGATTTTTCATGTTCATGAGCAACATTGTGGTTGGTTTTGAGTCAGATTTAAAAAGTCACCATTGTGGTAGGAAATGGCATGAAGTCAACATGGGGTTGGTTTTGAATTTCTCATTTTAGTCTATTAAAAATTAAATAAGTCCTAAAGTTTTATCTTCTGATGGGTTGAGATTTCTTTGTATTATACTTGATATAAATCATTTTAGAATCAAAGTTACTTTTTGTCTTTGCTATGATGTTCACCAATATACAAAATCAAGACTCAGCTGTGGGTGCGTTTTCATGGGTTATTGACCGATTTGGATTTCAAATATGTAATAGTCATTATACAACACCTTACTCATCAAACACAATTATAAATTATTAGATTTAGCTTTAATAATAATATAGTTGGTATTTTTATTTTTAAACATGATGGATTGTCTCATAAACGAAGGAAATTTTGGCCAAATTTTTTTAAAATTAATAGGTTTGTACCATAGGTTATTTAAAAGATTATTTATCTTTTGCAAAAAAAATATGACGTATGATCATACCAACGACGTATATTTTTTAAAATTAGAATCGTGCCTTCAGTCAAAGGGCAATATACTTAACTGTGGGGTCTTGAGAAGGAGGATGTCGGCTTTCTTATCCCCATATATAAAGAGGTTGCTGTCATATTTCGAACCCCGAACCAACCGTAGCTTTGGCGAGGGCACTTGCCATTGCATAAAAGCACGACTTTATGCTTTTAAAAATTATTTGCGTGCCTTCAGGCACGGGCATACCCTAGTGTGTGTGTGTGTGTGTGTGTGTGTGTGCCTATATATATATATATATATATATATATATATATATATATATATATATACATATTATTGTAGATGTGACACGATAATACAAGGAGATGGTATTTTTATATATAAATATTAGATGTCCGGCTCGTGTTAATCTAAAAATGGGGGTTTCTAACTTTCTACTGAGGAAAAGGTTTGGCATAAAGGGTAAGGGGGTTTGTTTGGGAAATTAAAAACGATCAGGGTATAAGGTAAAACGAACAGGTGGGTTGTGAGAATGCAAAACCGCTGCGATTTTGGGAGTCCTGTAAAGTGGTTGTAAGTTGTTCATGGTATGTGAGACTCTCTCTCTCTCTCTCAACTAGCGATTCAGTGAAGAAACCATTAGAGGGGCCTAAAGATATGAAAAAGAAACAGGAAATGTGCAAAAATAATGGACAACCAATAAAAAGGATGACATATGCCTATATATATTCCCATTTCCTTTGATATTTAATGGTTGGCAGATAAAGAGGTAGAGAAGAGATGGAGATAAGAATGAGGGGAATATTTATCGTCTTCTGCGTAACAGACATAAGTTAACAAACGGAGACACCGTAGGCATTAAATTAGGCGCACCATTTCTGCCGTGTGGCGCAATAACAAATGGAGACACCGTTTTTAATATTAGATAATGTATGGACGTCCCTTCTCTCTACCAACTATTATTTTGAAGTCTTTTAAGTCAGAATGCCCATTTATCTTCAACTAAAGTTATCACAAAAAACAAAGACTTGGGTCCCGTTTGTTTTTACCTCTTAAGTCTGAATCTGAACTATTCATATTTAAGAGGTACCAAAAAGTGTTTGTTTTTTTAAATGATTAAGAGGTTAACGGCTATATTTGGCTCTTAATGATTAAGAGGTAAAATTACGTCTTGATGTCTGAATCTGAAGTCTGAATCAGTCTAAATACATTCAGTCAGAGGTATATTCAGAAATAAAAACAAACATATTTTTCAGATTCAGATTTCAGACTTCAGATCCAGTCTTCAGATTTCAGATTCAGACTTCAGATTCAGATGAAAAAACAAACGCAACCTTGGAATATATTATTTACATGTATTTGTAACTCTTCAATGGCCGACACATTTATAAGGATTCTCCAAAACATGGCTTCACATATTATGAACACCCAATCCATTGATACAAAATTAAAATTATCACTTCAATACTTTTAGCAAATGAAGATCTCTTTACCATCTCACATACCCATTAGCCTTTGAGATTTTATATATTTCATACTTCTCCATTTAACATTTTATTGGAAAAAACTAATACATAATTTCATTGATAACACTAATGTCTTTCCTGTGCAAAATCAATGTTGTATATCAAAGCATAACAAGAAAAAAAGATGAAATGTATATTATATGCTATGTATATATAGTTAATTCATGTCATTTTTATGTTTTTATCAAATTTTATAATACATCGATGCATCACGTGAGTTTACATGCTATTAATCTAATATATTAATGATCTATTAATTTGTTATTTCATCAACTATAAAAACACTATTATCGACATATGATTTTTATAAAAAAACACTACTATAGATTTTGTTTTTGAAAAACGATTTGGGTTTCTTAAATTGATTTACTTTTGTTTGGGTTTAGGTTTTGAAATCGATTTGGAGTGTGAATAACTCATATGATTTACAATGAATGGGTAGAGGTGTCAATTTGTTGCGGTGTTTGGCGATGAGAGTGTTGGAAGTTGAAAATGATGGTGAGTGTAGGAGGTTGGGCCGCTGGTGGGGGAGGACACCAGTGGTTGGGACTGTCAAGTTCTAATTTGGGATGTTGGTAGTGGAAGAAGTTTTTTTTTGTTTGTTTTATTTGCATATTGTTCCGATTTTTTAAATATTTTCATTTATTTGGTGCGCATGACCGTTATCTCTAATAATCCCTTAACAAAAAAAGGCACCAAAGTCAAAATGAGTTAAAAAAAAAATACGAAACTCAAAAGAGAGTAATTTAGGACATAACAAAGTAAAAAAAGAAAAAAATAATAATTGAAACACAATAGTTGTTATATTTGTATTAAGCAACCCTTTTTAGTAACTTAAAATTTCAAAATAAGCCCCACTGTGTCCACTATGAGTCGAAAAACTTTTTTTTTTTTTTTTTGGGGGGGGGGGGGGGGGAGGGGGGGGATGTCCCCACCATATAAGAACACAAATTTAAACGGGAGAATTTTACAGTGTTTAACACATGTCAGAGCCCTAGACATGCACATCTGTGTTAACCAGGTGTTTGAAACCGACACAACACCCTAAGGAGTTTCGATGCTTCATAGATTATAAGTGTGAGTTCATTGATTGCTCTTGGTTCCTTTTTTTCTTAGAACAAAATTTGTTAAACTTTAAAGAAAGAGGACGTAACATTAAGAAGATTTTAACATTGCGACATGACAAGTTTAGCACAATGAGGTGGAAGCTTGATTGTGCTAGGTAAAATTCATAAACTTCGAGTTAAAAAAAAAACTCTCCAATACAATCATTTGGAATGAATATTGAATTGATGTGGCACTATTTAATATTCACAATGTGAAATAAACCCACGAAATATAAAGACTCTTCCACATTGTGAAAAGCAAAATTAATCAAAATAGGATAATTTTAGGGTGACCTTTAAAAGTAAACACATTTTGTAAACATACTAACGTATCACATTTGCATGAGACGTATCACATTTGCATTGATTCATGTCTGGGGTCCACACCAGTGGAACCCGTGTGGAGCCCAAATACGAGCTAATGCAAATACGACACATCAGTGTGTCTACAAAATGTATCTACTTTTGTGTGTCGATGTAGAAGGACCCTTTTTCTTGGCTCTCCCCATTTTACAAAACAAATCAATTATGAACATGTCACTCAAATTTACTTTTAGGCATTTGCATTGAAAATGATTTTTTATTTATAATGTCTACATATAATTTTATATGCCACATAAAATACACTATACACATAGGAACCAATTTACATTTGCAATAAGGATGCTCTAATTATTCTACAAATGCTGTTAGCAGCGTAATCTAACTTCAAGTGCCCGATTTATTTTCAAATTTGTATTTAAGAGGAAAAAATTATTAGTTTTTTAAGCAAAAATAATTCTTATTGGATAGCTTTTGAACAGCTACACACCTTGAAAACATATCTAGGAAATCCACTTTAATGTTATAATCTTCACATGACAAAAATATTTATGGAATCAACAAAAAAAATTATATTAGAAAAATGTGAGTAATGGATGAGAAACAATTATCATCTATTTTTGAAAATAGAATTATCTTTCCAACACAGGAGGTCAGGTGGAAAAAGATATTGTCAAATAATGTTCAAACCTAGGAGCTAAATACATTTTACACTTGAGATTAAATAGGAGAAAAAAAGTGTATGTGAATCTTTTATATAGTGAGCGACATTTTGGAACAAAATAAAAATTCTTAAACTAAACGTTGATTAAAAAAGTAACGAGGGATTTTTCATCGATTGACCCAAAAAAATATATGGTGGTAGGGTAGGTGATATTGTGCTTCATCCCAATCTAGTAGTGTAAATGTTGAGTTCTCTTAATCCAATTTTCACTAACCCACCCAATACTGGTAGGTAATAGCAATTATAGTTAAACGAGTAATGGAGAACTTAAGACAAAACTCAATTCAAACAGTAGGTCATTGGAAAATCATGAAAAATAGCTGTGACGGAAAAGTACTAGTAAAAGCTTGCATAGCAATAGCAAGTTGGCAATATCTCTACTTTAACCAGAAAACAACACCAACAACAATCAAAGGCATCTCTTCCTTACTGCTGTCGGACCTCAACTTTCTTCTTTTGCCAAAGGCGATCCAATGCGCTGTCAGCATCTCCCTGCACAAATATAAAAAGGAGGGAATACAAATCTCAGTATCAATTTTCAGAAGGAAAACACTTTGTATATTAGTGTTTTATATAAAAGAAAACTACAAGTTGGTAAATCCGCAAAGAAAATTAGCCTAATGAGTAAAAAGCCTCTGGAAATGGGTAAATTTGCACCAAAGGTCCTTGTATGTTAGTTCATATAACCCGACATAAGGTATTTTGTTACATAGACACCCTTCTGGGGCTTTTTAGCAACACAAATGAGGCTTGTTCCAATAAATTGACAGTTAGGGGACTCTTGCATAGAAAAGAAAATAAATCAAGGCGTTCTTGATAGTTATGGTAGTGCTTGCAAAATCTCAAACTTTCGAAGTGAATTAACCAATCCAATATTACCGACTTCTTCGATTACGCAAAAATACTTTAGTATTAAAACCAGTGTATACCAGCATGAATACATTAAAAGAACTTGTACTAGCAAAAACTTTTCTACAATATTTATTTTGCATACACTTTCCAGAATTCACATTATACTTCACATGTTTTTGTGCATATACATATAAAAGTTTGTACTAATAAAATGAATTTTGCATATTCACTTGTATATCTTATTATTTTATATACACTTCCAACATCAGCAAGTACCTCCACAACATCTGTCTCTGGTTTTACATGTACTCAAATTCTGTAAAATTTCATATTTTATGTCTATTTTATTATTCCTCAGAATTCTGTGTACGTGATTTGGTAAAAAAACAATACCATAAATAGAAATCTGAATAAGATGAGCCGCTTTTTAAGCTCATTCTATTTTATTCATGTCTAAATACTGTTCATAGAGGACATCCGTGCAAATAGCAAAGTACTTGGGATATTTCAGTCAGTAGTGGAATTGTTTCCAAAAGGGACAAGATATGCTAAAATTATAAAAATAAGAAAAAAATTGTGATTTTACCTATAAATACTAGTATACTTTTGCTGCAGGGACAAGACTTTGGGCAGCTGGAAAATGAGGAAGGGGCAGAAGGGGAAAGAGTAGATGGTGCCGAAAGGAGAAGGAAGTAACAAAAGGAGTTTTGTGGGAAGACATACGGATGAGCAACCTGTTTTCAGTCTCCAGACCTCCATGCGAAGCCACATCCTTCAACTGCTCAAGATCCAGATTCATACCTTAGTGATCGAAAAGGAGAAGAGGATGTTCCAGACCGAAAACTGGACTTTGATCCATAAGCAAAGCCCGCGATCCATGATACCAACCCCCCTTAGCCAATGATCAAGCTGCTTCAGCGGCTATCATATATTGGCTATAGAGTCTATGCAGTTGATTTGGTCACTTCAGCGGCTAGCGCTCCCCTTTTCGTTCTCAAAGTTGAGTTTCACTTGTTAGTCAAGCTTTGAAGCGCCTACTTCATTTATATGATATTTGAAGAAGCACGGGTTCAAAAAATAAACAAGGGGATGGTCTCGATCTGCTCGGTGGTGCCCCTCTCAATGATTGTTGACTCAACATGTGTATTCCGTGCTCTAGTTAAGAGGCCTTCGTCCGTCGATCATAACAGAAACTGACGTCAAATGGGAGCAAGAAAAGATCGATCTATCTAAACTCTCTCAAATCTCAATATCTCAAAATGGAAGAATGTCTCAAATGACGCTACAAATGAGTGTTTATAGGAAGGAGGTTGCTTGGCCTCTAAGCTACGAATCTAATTACAATTATGTCCCTAAGAGCCAATAACCTTCCATCTTCTAAATATTACAAAAGCAAAAATACAAGGAATACTAAAAATAAAAGAAACGCAAAAAGTGACAAAAGGCCCTTATTCATATCAGAAAGAATATTCAAAAGCGAAAAACTAAGGGCACCCCATGTACATTGACCTCTTGATACGTTAACCCGGAAAAAAAAAAAAAAAAAAAACTCAGTTCAGTTTAGGTATTTATATTTTGGAGCACGCTAAACAGTAAAAATCACAAGGTATTGCCAATAAGGAGCTGATATTATGTATAAACTATAACTCTTTTTGAGTTTTTCATTCGGTCTGGAATCTGTAGGCTCAACCTACAAGTAAAAATTAAGACTTCGAAATATCCATATGTTCATCTTTTGGAAATCGCCTATAAATTGTTATAGGTAATATTTGTGGGGAGTTGTCGCACAACAGCTTTTGAAACAAGTATCTTACAGAATTATCAGCATGTTCACAGATTGATTGTAGCATTGTTCAAACTTTATGATTCCGAAATAGCTTTTTAGCAGGTTTTCAATAAACCATTAATGCAAACCAAAACAACATGTACAAAAAACAATTTATCATGGAAATGAACAACACTGCCAACATAAAAAAAGCACTTTTAGACACATAAATATTAAGAAAGAGTCACCTGAGCACGGACGAAACCACAGAGAGCAAACGTGGTGAAGTTCCCGGTGTACACACCCCTCTCATCCAAGTGCCCTACGTTAAGCTGAACAGACGCGTGGTCCTTTGAAGTAATCAGCCTATTAGTTGCTGAACTGCAATTGCGTTACCATTCAAATAAATTAGCAAAAAAACAAATACAATTTCATAAAAACTGGCAATCAACTAATAAGATGGGCCTCAAAAATACCACTTCCTGGGGATGTAAAGATCCATGTTCTGTCCCTCTTCATTCTGCATCTTGGCAAGTTTTTCAGCTACCAGCTAAAATCTCTAACAATCTAATTCAACGCCACCAGATCAAAATTTCACATTTCAGATTCAAAATAAATAATACAAACATCCAATTATATTTCCCTGATCTCCTTCTGTTTCAAATTAAGCAAATATAGGGTAAAGTAAAACTAATCTGTCATTACATTCACGTATAACAATTACACCTTACAAGCTTCAACAACGGCATTAGAAAACTACATAAACAGGTGTATGTATATATATATATATATATATATATATATATATATATATATATAGAGAGAGAGAGAGAGAGAGAGAGAGAGAAGTGAATACCGGCGGCGACGAACGATGTAGGAGCAGTTAGAGGGTAAGCAGCAAACGAAGCAACTGAAGGTTTTAAAGAGGAAAAACCCTAATTCGTATACGATGACCCTAGGTTACTCGATGATCCGATGTCTCATCAAATCGGACGGCTCACAATAGAGGAGAGTTCTTTTTTGCTTTTAACCCCTCAAACTTTGTTGTATTTAGAGATTCGAGTAAAGTTCAATAATTAGGCGCGTCAATGCATAAGTTTAGAAGGGGGATGATGCACATGTAGAGGATAAGCTTTTTATAAAAGTGAGGGAGTTATGACTAATTATGACATTATTTCAAAAAGCAAAATAATAAAAAAAAAATTATATAGTTACATAGGCTCATAGTATTATGTGGTAATGCATATGGGAATAGTCTATGTCGCTTAGTTGGGTAAAGACCAAGACATTGGACCATTTTAGTTTTTGATTACCGATATCATCCTTTGGGATTTCAACCTCGTTAATTCTTTGTAGTTGGGTTTAACCTATGTAATCTTATTTTTAGGAGTTTGACCCCTAAAATAACTTTTAGTGAAACAAAAACTATCATAAAAAGTTTTATCAAGCATCTTTTTCGACACTTAAAGTTATTTTGAGGGGCAAACCTTACGAAGTAAAAATATTATGGACCAAAGTCAATTTTAAATATTTAATGAGGGTCAATCCACAAATAATACATTTTGTTTAACTAAATTACAAGTTCAACTCTAAAGCATTACGTAAAATGCATAAAAAAAATATAATTAAAAAAGCTCTCTCGTGGTAACTCAATTATCGCACATAAAGTCAAAAATAAATGAAATTACAAGAATAATAAAGTCGAAAAGCGTTAAAAGATAAGGGAAAAACTCTTTTGCGACAGTCCAAACGTGGCGCAAGAGATTTCCCTAACACACCCGAACGGGCAAATCTTGTTTTTTCTCCCAAAATTCTAAGTTATTTTTCTAAGAAATGCTATTTTTCTCCATTCTTTGGAGATAATTTGATATTTGGGCACTTTAGCCTAGTTAAATGGGTAATTTGGTATTTTTCTAATGTCCAAGATGCAAACTCACGCGTACGTGTGCTCATTCGGTTCAGGCAGCAATGGCCCTGCCACGTCACTAACCATAGTTTGGATTCCAAGTACAATGTCGCCCCCATGCTTCTATAAAGCTTTTAAGGCAATAACTTGGTATAACTTAAGCGATTAAAAAAATTCTTCTCTCAAATCCTCTATTCAAAACTTATTTTTAGGGGGAAGTGGATTATATTACTCGCTCGCATTTAGGCGCTAAAAACGATAAGATTTATGTGGTGCATCTTCATTACAATCGGTAAAGACTATATTCATAATGAATTTTCAACTTGAGGCAAATGAGTTAGAGTAGCACTCGTCACTCTTACGCAATCGGGAGGGACATTTTCTCGAGTGGCCTAAAATATAGAGTTTTTCCTTCTTTTCTTTATTTGTTACTTTTATTTATGTTACATTAACTATAGTGATTAAGTTTATTTAGATTGATAAAATAATTGCATTAATTAAAATTTGATTAAAGTAATTACAATGATTCGTTTTAGTATATTCATTGATTAACTTCAATAATAATTAATTTTAGTTAAAATGATGCTTAAATTACTTACATTGATTAAGGAAGCTCACTAAATCGATTAATTTAGTGAATTTGTTTAACTTAGTAAAAATGAGTAATTATAAAATATAACATATAATGTAAGAGAGACAACACTAAAGTTTAAATGTGTTATTAGCAACATTTGGAGTTAGTGGGTGAGGATAAAGTTGACTACTAAAGGGAAGGATGTGACATAGTACATCGTGGAATAAATTAACACACGTGAGACATTGGTTATTTCTATTCTTATTTGATTGGGTCCTGATTGATCACTTGCATGAAAAAAAGAGTTACATCCCAAATGGTTAAACGGTTCGAGATATCGAGGATATGGATGAGGAGATGACATTTCCTTTTTCAGGTTCCGACGGAAACCTTATATTGTAGCTTATATAAGACTTGTAAGAGTGAGGTATGTTATGAGTGAGGTATGTTAATGATGCAAAAGGACATTGAGCACCCTGAACCACATTCTAAAATATTCGAAGGCCCAGTATCGAGTCATGATATGACAGAGGGATACGATTATGGATCAAACTATTTTATATTTGAGTAAGTGAAAATTAAATATGATAAAAGTTTATAATTAAACGAAGGTAATAAAGTGCAAAACTTAACATGTAAATATATAAGGATTTAACCATTTTTTCATTTATGTAAAGGATAGGGTGATATTTTCCTTTTATAGAGGAATTTTTTGGGCCTCTCTTCCTCTTCTAGCCAATGTGAAACACATGAGAATGTTTAAAAAAATTGGAAATCGAAAAATATTTCGGAAATAATTTGAAAAAATAGAATTGGCATAATTTCAAAAAATTCGAATCGGAAAAATCGAAAAATCAAAATTATTTCCAATTTCCGATCCGATTTTTTTCGGGAAAATCGAAAATCGAAAACATTATATACGTTCCAAAATCGAAAAATATCGGATCGGATATCGAAAAAATCGGAATGTTCGGAAAAAAAAAACAGCCGTAATATTACTCACTCGCATTTAGACGCTAAAAAACGATAAGATTTATGTGGTGCATCTTCATTACAACCGGTAAAGACTATATTCATAATGAATTTTCAACTTGAGGCAAATGAGTTAGAGTAGCACTCGTCACTCTTACGCAATTGGGAGGGACATTTTTTCGAGTGGCCCAAAATATAGAGTTTTCCTTCTTTTCTTTATTTGTTACTTTTATTTATGTTACATTAACTATAATGATTATGTTTATTTAGATTGATAAAATAATTGCATTAATTAAAATTTGATTAAAGTAATTACAGTGATTCGTTTTAGTATATTCATTGATTAACTTCAATAATAATTAATTTTAGTTAAAATGATGCTTAAATTACTTACATTGATTAAGGAAGCTCATTAAATAGATTAATTTAGTGAATTTTTTTAACTTAGTAAAAATGAGTAATTATAAAATATAACATATAATGTAAGAGAGACAACACTAAAGTCTAGATGTGTTATTTGCAACATTTGGAGTTGGTGGGCGAGGATAAAGTTGACTACTAAAGGGAAGGATGTGACATAGTACATCATGGAATATATTAACACACGTGAGACATTGGTTGTTTTTATTCTTATTTGACTGGGTCCTGATTGATCACTTGTATGAAAAAAAGAGTTACATCCCAAATGGTTAGACAGTTCGAAATATTGAGGATATGGATGAGGATATGACATTTCCTTTTTCAGGTTTCAACGGAAACCTTATATTGTAGCTCATATAAGACTTGTAAGAGTGAGGTATGTTGATGATGCAAAAGGACATTAAGCCCCCTGAACCACATTTTAAAATATTCGAAGGCCTAGTGTCGAGTCATGATACGGCAGAGGGATACGATTATGGATCAAACTATTTTTTATTTGAGTAAGTGGAAATTAAATATGATAAAAGTTTATGATTAAACGAAGGTAATAAAGTGCAAAACTACTTCCACTTTAAGAAAATCGATCGTAATGCACTCTCTTAAAACAATGCAACCTAAAACTTAATCTCTTTCATCCATAAGTCGCATTTAAATAGCTTAGCATACAGGCGATGATCTTGCAAAACATGAATTGTGATATGATGACGATTATGCTCTTTTGCATTCCTCGAATAAATAATAATGTCGTCAACAAACACAACTATGAACTAGTCAGTATAAGTTAAGAAAACACAACTCATTAAGTTCATGAAAGTTGCAAGTGCATTGGTCAAAGCGTGACAAGAACTTCAAAGTGATAGTAACAAGAATTGAATAGTCTAAAAGTATATCATGTCAAAAATCACAAAACTTATTAATGGATTTATTGTAAGCAAGAACTAATAATTAATAAGCTATCACCAATCACTCAATAGAGTCACAAGAGTTACGTGGCTTGACAAATTTTATACATTCCCAAATAAGGAGAGGTCATTGATTAATTTCACACAAGATATAATTAGGTAGAGGTTCTCACTATATTTACTACATGCACACCTAGGGAAGGGCCTATTGTTTATACAATGTGTTATTAGATCCCGCCTTTAAGGTGGACTCTCCCCATAAAACTATTAAGATATATCTTTACATTTGTCCTAAGGATGTGTGTGTCACGCCCCAATTAGGCCCCATGTGTCATAATTGATAAACCTTGCTTTTTGTTAAGGAACGGAGCCTTAAAATGGTCAAGTTTTTTTTCGGCATTTCAATATGTTGGGGAAAAAATAATTTCTTAAACCAAAATAAAATCACCACTTGTGGGTCGTGTTTAATAATGATTTTCCCAAATAGTTGTGTCGATACTCCCCCTAAGAATATTTTAATAATAAACATTGTCTTGCATAATAACCTATCGGTAGCGGCATATTGTAACAACCCGCGTAATTTTTGGGGTATTTTAAAAATATAGAGGAAAAATAAAGTTCTTGATAAAATTATTTTTCTTGCTCAAAAATGTTGGATTTTATTTTTAAAAACGAGAATTTCAAACCGGTTCTAAATCGGAGTTAAAACGGATTTCATATGAATTTTTAAATATTTGTCCCTTATAATTTTTTAGCGAAACTGTCGGTTTTTCTGGGCGATCGATCGATTGATGCCAGGGGTCGATCGATCGCCCCCAACAGATTTCGTGCGCTGCAAGCAGTTTCGAGGAGTTTTGTTTTGATTTATACTCTTATCTTTTTGCCTTATTTAAAGGGGTCGTGGGTGACCATTTGTGAACAAAATTTTGGCAAAAAACATATTTTATTTCCTCTATTTTTATACACAAACAGTACCCTTTTATATTATGCATTAAACCCTAGTTTTTGGAGGTGTTCTTGAGGCTGTTTTGGTGTTGACTCTTGAAGATGATTTGGTGATTTTTGGGAGATGATTTTGATGGTGTAATCTGACTTTTCTGGGCAGAATTATGTTGATTCATTTTGGTGGTTTAAGGTATGAGGTTTTACACAATATGCTCCTTAATCTCACGAGTGTTATTCCCTTTGATTTCATGTGATTATTGAGCTCATATTTGAAGTGCTAAATTCTTTTGAAAATTTGGAAAAATTATTGTTGGAATCTGATTTTGATTCATGTGGTATTATTATTGTGTTGAGCATGTTGTCATGAGATTTTATTATGGCACTGATGTTGGGCACCCGCCAATATTCCTATTTCGACTACTTCATAAAGTATGACACGGTATGGAGAGGCCTGGTGACTTGGATTAATGTGTTGTTGATAAATTATACTGATAAAATGCTATTGAGATTCGCATTTGATTTGAATATTCGTACTCGTATTGTTACGTTTTATTCATCGTGCTAATATTTGTTGGGCATCTTTCTTGTCGTATTGTGTACTTCCCTATATTTTCTTTTAGTGGTAGGTTGGTGCAGATTTTTAGGCATCGTGGAGATTGATTTTTAGCTTGGTTATATTGGGAAGATTATTCGAGAATACAAGATGAGAAGGTTTTATTTATTTTTTATGTATAGAGCATTGGAGATTTATTTCGAGATAAATAGTTGTATTATTTTGAGAGACTTTGTTGTATTTAATTTGGAGTATTGAGATTAGTGGATTCTTTTGTGTTATTGTGGGTTGTTTTAGATTCTTTATACCTTATTACTTGTGGATTTAGTTAGTTTTATCGTAGTAACTCTCCGTTCGCTCTCCCCTGACGTACGGGGTGTTACAGAATGGTATCAGAGCTTAGGTGTATGACCACCCTCGGGTCTTGGGGTTTGGGTCCGTTACATTTTTGTGGCGCATATTTGGAGATAGAATTTTAGATAATCGTTTCGTGTTAGGTTCCGAGATTAGATGTGAGGAATTTATTCTTGGGAGATGAAATTATTTTTGGAGATAGTTGTAGTGGCTTGATGTATGACAATTAAGCTTTCGGCGAATTTCGAGGGCGAAATTTCATTGTTAGTGGGGAAGTGTAACAACCCGCGTAATTTTTGGGGTATTTTAAAAATATAGAGGAAAAATAAAGTTTTTGATAAAATTAATTTTCTTGCTAAAAAATGTTGGATTTTATTTTTAAAGATGATAATTTCAAACGGTTTTGAAATCGGAGTGAAAACGGATTTTATATGAATTTTTAAATATTTGTCTCTTATAATTTTTTTAGCGGAATGTAATACCCCGTATTTATATGGGGATTTATTAAATTTAATGTGAGTTATTAATTTAATATAAATTTGAAAATTAATCACTTTATAATTATTAACGTGATGTGAGTTAGTAATTATGGAAACTTGTTGTTGAATATTACTAATGAGTAAAGTAATATAATATTGGTTCTATTAAATGTCAAGAGTGAATAAAATGATAATTTTAGAAATTTGAGTCGGGACGCGCCCGTGTCGCGTCGGGACTAAATATTGATGAATAAAAGTGAATAAATTATAAGTCACCCGTATGGTCATTTTGAGTGCGTCAAAGTGTCCGAAAGGGTCGAGATAGTCAGAAAAGTGTACCCGGGGGTTTAGTTTGGACCTCGGGGCGTTTTTAGGCTTAATTAGTACCTGGGGAGGGCATTTTGGTCATTTTGTATTTTTGGGTAATTAAACCCACGAAAATTATTAAACTATATCAGCCATTTGGAATAGCCCTTTAGGGTTAGCAAACTCAAAACATTTGAACGATCATAGGAGAGGGAAGGAGAAAGCTTTCCAAGCAAACCAAGCCCAAAAATCCATCCGGTTGCACCGCCACCACCACCAATGCGTAGATCGCGCGACGGGGAACGCAACAACACCAAATTCGTTCACAAATCAGAACGCTGAAAATCTCAGGCAAGTATTTATCTTGCTTATTTTCGTTAATGCATCGTTCATGTTAGTCTAGGGTGATTAAGACGAGTTTGGTAGAAGAAAATCCATGTCGGAGATAGGAAAATCGCATGTAGAATTGATTTGAATGTAAATCTGGTAACCCCTTCATATGTAGAGGCTTAACCACGAAATTATGATGAATTAGGAGTAGAAATTTCTGGAAAAAGACTGATTAGAACCATGTTAAAGAAATTCTAGGGTTCTTGAGATTTTTATGAAGTTTTGGCCTATTAATCCATGGTTATTGATGAAAAATTGCATGCTTTACGTAGAAGATGAATAATATGGGTGTATACTGATTATAGTACGAATTTTAGGGAGTTTGGGTGTGAAAAATCTGGATTTGATTGAGGTTGGATTGTGAAACCCGTAACTGCTAATCTGCAGAATTCGCATACCTGTTTGATCGATCAATCGAACCAGGAGTGTCGATCGATCGACGCATCGATCGATCGAGCTCCTGCCATCTATCGATCGACCCCTTCTGGCAGACTCATATTTCCCCTTTTTAAATTAGTTGAATTCGATTTAATGAGAAATAGCCCTTGGACACCCTTATTGAAATGTTTTGGGAGATAAAGAAGACCAGTAGGACTTATAAATAATTATGGGACCTTTAATGTAAAACGAGAGTTGTATTTTCGGGATATTTACATATAAGGGACGATGAAATTATGTATTAAGGGGAGAGACGCGTAAGATAGTTACGTTGGAAATTAGATTACCTACTGAATTCTACACTTGGGAGGATAGAGTCCATGAGTGTTACGCAATAAGTTGGAATGATCCCTCAAATTAAAGTAAGAAATGAACGGTTGTACGTGAGAACTAAATAATGAGAAATAAGGACAAATATCGTAATTATGGGATTAGAAATGTACCTAATTTGATATGGTAATAGTAGTATAGTTATATGACTGTGTTTATGCATATACTATCTATGTGTGAAAATCATGTCCGCGCTACTTGCTATCCCTGAGGTTACCGCGCTGGGACGATATTATCTCGATGTGCCTTTATGGGGGATATTGACTCGTACCCTAGAAGATAGAATTCCTTGGTACAGGCTATCGAATCGATAGTTCAGACAGTCCTAAGAGACGTGGGGGCATGTGCTATCCTCTTGGAGACTTGAAATCTATGCTTCGCCTCAATATTATTTGTGTATGTGTTAATACAGTTCGAGAGTGATTCCGAACTTGTAATTCTCTTAGTACGAGTGATACGGGGATTGGATAGCAGAGTATGCCCGCACCATAATTTTTATGTGGGGTGCTGTTAGAATATATATATTATACGAGTATTTAATATATATATATATATTAAATTCTGAAATTTGGAACTGCCTACTGTGCTAAGGTAAGTAAGAAATGAATAATGACTTCAAATTGGAAATACTTGTTTTGAATAGTATAATATGACACTGGGAAACTTTATTAATAAATAAAGTTAAAATGAGAGCTTTGTTACTGAATGAAATTGTCCTCTTAAACAATTATATTGTTCAGTTATAAATCTTACGAGTGACCTAAGATAAGTTAAACCATTGGGAAGTTTAGTGCGATATAAGATAAGATAATCCGTTGGGAAGATTAGTGCGATAGGCGTGCACATCAGAAGAGAGGTGAGAATTTCTCAAGAGAGTGCCGCACTAATATGTTGTTGCATTGGCCTGTAAACATTTTAAATACTTGCTAAACAAATTTAACTCATTTACACTATCGGGCTCTGACCTGTTTCTATTTTTTTCCTTTCTCTCTTATATATATATGTATATATTACAGGTGTCCAGCCACAGGGGCGTCTTGCATAGGATCCTTTGGAAGGAACGTGTTGCAGCTTAGGTGGGAGTTGCAGGCCTCTTGCTTAGACGACTTCATTTATTTGATTCCACTCCTAGCATATTTATTCAGTTGGGCATGTGTCGCCCATTTCCATTATCCAGTTGTTTATTGGACATTGTGATTCATTTTTTTTTAGTATTGTCACTTTGGGATTTATTACTGTCTGGATGGTTTACTTTAAGTTTTAATGTTGGGATTTAGTCGTTGAATGTTAAATTTATTTGGATTATATGTTCCATGATAATTGTGGTGTGATTCTTTAATATTGATTTGTTGTAAATATTTAAATCTTGATTTATAAAATAAAATTTGGAAAGTAATGTCTAAAAATGGTTTTGACACTTCGCTTAATTAATTAGGGTGTTTAAATTGAAAAAGTTATTTTTACGACAGTGATGCTAAGAATGAACCAACTGTTCACCTTGATTTTAATTTAATAAAGGAGTGATCGCCCGGTATTTAATTAGGCGGGGTGTCACACAAAACTGCCAGTTTTTTGGGCGATCGATCGATCGACGCCAGGGGTCGATCGATCGACGCCAGGGGTCGATCGATCGACCCCAGCAGATTTCGTGCGCTGCAAGCAGTTTTGAGGAGTTTTGTTTTGATTCAAACTCTTATCTTTTTGCCTTATTTAAAGAGGTCGTGGGTGACCATTTGTGAACAAACTTTTGGCACAGCAAATACAAAAAAACATATTTTATTTCCTCTCTTTTTATACACAAACAGTACCTTTTATATTATGCATTCAACCCTAGTTTTTGGAGGTGTTCTTGGGGTTGTTTTGGTGTTGACTCTTGAAGATGATTTGGTGATTTTGGGGAGATGATTTTGATGGTTTAATCTGACTTTTCTGGGCAGAATTATGTTAATTCCTTTTGGTGGTTTACGGTATGGGGTTTTACATAATATGCTCCTTAATCTTGCGAGTTTTATTCCCTTTGATTTCATGTGATTATTGAACTCATATTTGAATTGCTAAATTCTTTCGGAAATTTGGAAAAATTATTATTGGAATCTTTTTTATTTATGTGGCATTATTATTGTGTTGAGCATGTTGTCATGAGATTTTAATATGACACTGATGTTGGGCACCCGCTACTACTCCTGTTCCGACTATTTGATAAAGTATGGCGCGGTATGGTGAGGCCTGGTGACTCAGATTAATGTGTTGTTGAGAAATTATACTAATAAAATGCTATTTAGATTCGCATTTGATTTGAATATCCATACTCATATTGTTACGTTTTATTCACCGTGCTAATATTTCTTAAGCATCTTTCCTGTCGTGTTGTGTACTTCCCTATATTTTCTTTTAGTGGCAGGTTAGCGCGGATTTTTGGGCGCTATGGAGATTGATTTTTAGCTTGGTTATATTGGGAAGATTATTCGAGAATACAAGATGAGAAGATTGTATTTATTTTTTATGTATAGAGCATTAGAGATTCATTTCAAGATATATAGTTGTATTATTTCGAGAGACTTTGTTGTATTTATTTTGGAGTATTGAGATTAGTGGATTCTTTTGTGTTATTGTGGGTTGTTTTAGATTCTCTATACCTTGTTACTTGTGGATTTAGTTAGTTTTATCGTAGTAGCGCTCCGTTCGCTCTCCCCGGGCGGGCGGAGTGTTACACATATCAGCACGACAAGGCCCGAGTTAGTACCGTAAAAATGGTTGTGTTAATGGTTAACATACCGGGAAATAAATCAATATGTTTCTAAAAAAAGTAAATAGTGGCCATTATTTTAATTCTACTAAGGACATGGGTCTCAAAGACATCCCCATTCTCATTGGCGACCCGGTCACTAATTTTCCTCCTCCTTACCAGTATAAGGAGTGAGAGGTCATATTTGCCCCTATAAATGTAGATAACTTTATTCAAGGGGCTTGAACAAGGTGAGGCCTAAACCTCAAATAAAAAATAAGCCCAACCAGGGCAACGAGTTCACCCTTGCTTAGAGAAATATGAGTGATATTCCTCTAAAGGCAAATAAGATGTCGATGATACATCGATATCTTTGTCCCCTGACATGGCCCCTGGCCTCCTTAATTTTCCGTGCCTCCTTCACAACTAGGCTATAATCACTAGCCCTAGTGACTAAGAGTTAGACTATCATATTACTCGAGCTTTTTCTCTAGTAAGTATGTCTTTATTTGGCTTTATTGTTTCTTAGCATTACTCATATTTTTTTACTTGTGTTTACTTATGATTTTGCATTTTCTCCTGGATTTCACCGTGATTTGTAAAAGGTGTCAACTAGAAGAAGAAGGACCCTAAGTTTGAGAATATTAGGATACTCTTTAGTATTCACTCGAGTAAATGAAAAATAAGTTGGATGAGAAAAGGAAGGCTTACAAGAAGGCTATTAGAGATAACAAATGAAAAATAAGGAGTTAGAGTCCAAGCTGAAGTCATTAGTTGAGAACTTGAAGACGGCCTTGGAGGATAACTCTAAGGTTGAGAACCTGAAAACTGCCTTTTTGCATGCATGCCTTCAATTGGATTACACCTAATAACTTATCTTCAATAAGGGATAAAATATTGCTCTATAGGGAGCGAAGGTCCCCTCAACCTCTAATTTGTTAGGAAAGCACCAACTTAGGAGCCCTTCTTGACTATCAAGGGGAATGGGTCATTGGCAAAAATATGGTGGACATCACTGCAGACTTCACCTACAAGGACCCCGCGGATAGTTCACATATCCAGTTTCCCTTATATCAATTTTTTTATTTTTCATTTGCTTGTGAAATAGTGTAGGGATCCTTCACATGTTATCTAATAAATGAAAAGTTTCCATTTTCACTATGTAACATGTATATTGGCCTTATGTTGAGTATTATACTTATTCATTTATTTCTTATGGTTGGTCATATGAATGATTTATAGACTTGTTTTTATTTTTTAGCCTTTTGCCTTAGTGTTTTACTCAGTGCTAACCATGGTCAACCGAATAGAGGACGAATACTTGAACTTTATTATGGGAATAGAGATACCTTTGACCAGGTGATGTCTACTTTTCTGACACTCTGTCTGTATTTTCAAGGACTTTGGTACATGTTGACTATGTTAGGCATCTTATTGAGTACCAGTCTGAGCTTGCCGATACCCTTGGCATGTGGTAGTTTCTCGAGTTTAAGAACTTAAAAGATTTTTTCCTAGTTAGATGAAGCCAAGCAAATCAATAGTGGATTATTTTTTTAGGGTCATGTCCAAGGTTATGATGAGGGCATGTTGGATGCCCCTGTTAACTTAAAAGATGTTAAGGCCCAAGCAAATAAATATGGATAGTTGAAGACACTTTCCGTCTTGAAATTGCTTGAATATTCTAAGCTATCGTACTCGTACGCATTAGACAATCAATTTTATCGATAGCCACATTTCGATTATCAAGAGTCTTAAATGTCAGTAGATGTCATGCCCATGATACGACGAACTATAACATTGAGAACAATGATTTTCCTAATGTTGATCGAATCAAGTCCATTTCTTATTGAGTGTGTATATATATATATATATATGTTTGTTATACATCATTTGTGACTCCTCGTAAAATTCATTAATAAATTCATCAGTTCTAACATTAATAATACGAGAGTTAAAATAATTAGTAACATTGTTAGCATGATAGGCATAAGTAAAACGATAAAGATGATATAGTAGATTATTGAAATAATCCATGACACATCTCTGATACCAATCCAAACCGTAATAAAATAAAATCCACATTGGAACATAAACATCTTAAATGAACAAATATAGAAACTCTAAATAAATAAAGTTGGACTAAAAATAAATAATCATGCATACAATAGTTCGACTCAATAATCACTACATAAAGAGGAAGTCTGGAAACTTAAATGAAATTCGTATATAAAGGTAAGTCACAAGCTCGATACCTACCTCCTAATATTAGAAAGCTAAAATCTATATCTGGAATCTGGATAAATCTTCAGATAAGAAAGAATAAGTGTGAGTATGGTGTTGCTGCCTAAAACCTATAAAAAAAAGTTCCATAAACGTGATTAAACCTATTAAATCTATAACGAGTAAGAATATAACTAAATTTGGGCCATAATAATAATAATAATAATAATAATAATAATAATAATAATAATAATAATAATAATAATAATAATAATAATAATAATAATAATAATAATAATAATAATACATATTCCTCATGTATTTTAGTTGTTTTTAAATTACCTCAACCCAAACAACCATAATAAAACATTCAGTTCAAGTCTCACTCTCAAGTGAAATCCATGTTACATAATTATATATTTTCCCAAATGTTCCTTACTTACATGTTTCTAAAATATATAATCACAACTATACGTCTCTGGTATAATCACAAGTGTAGAGAAGAGAATCACATAATTCAATAACCAAATTAGTATGACCCGCTCACATGCAAATCAGATGGGATATGCTTAATCCTGTGAATAAAAGTACGAAGACCTATCCTTAATGCATTCAGAGATCACTTGTGCATTACTAGGTATAGTTATAGATTGTTCCAACTTTATAATCTAAAATTATCATCAAAGGGTAATCATTATGCCATCATACCAAACGTGTGGCTCCATACACAAGGTTATATGAGAGTATCCTCCCCATTATCCCACTCGAAAGATGGGTACCTCAACACATAGGATTAGGGTAAATAGTATCTAGGTAGAGCCCATCTCTATCATCGAAAATACCACGCATGGTCAACGTCGTACGTGCCCCATCAAATCCCTTGTGGTACGTCACCCACAAGCACACACCCACATTCGGTATGATTGCGCATAGGTCAAGAAAAATAACAATTAATCATACTCTGGGGATTACCAAAGCATTCTATTCAATATCCGATTACTACGATCGTTAAGTTTTAATAATATATAAAAAATTTAAACCCCAACATTCAGGATTTCTAATTAAAGGATTCTAAACTCTAAAGTAATGGTTCTAAATGTTTTCTCAATTAACTACATAATTCCCAAGTCAAATCAGGCTTGGAAACCCATTTAATCCCCCAACCTTACTAGGCCTGACCGACTAGACCAAATTGATCCAGACCCAAGTCCAATCGATCCAACAGGTCCATAAGACAACCCTTGATGTAAAAAAATAAACTAGATCCAGATTTATAATCACATATAAATAGATAAAAGCAATTCAATCAAACATGTAAAAGATCAAGATTTTAATGTGGTTCGGCTATCAAAAAAGCTTGCGTCCACTTTTTGTTTTATTTCTCATTGTTACAAAGGCACAGTAGACTGTAGTTGAGAATGATTGAATTGTCCCCTTGAGCTATGAGAGGCCACTTATTTATAATGGTGGGAGTCTAAGATATGGAATGACTTTATATATTCATGCATTTATATCTATGTATAATAAATATAACTGTTGGTCTTCTCTGGTACAATGACTATTAGTAACTCCATATTAGTGGATTTTGATCTTCTGGATGGTTCGTCTTCTTTAGGTTGATCGGTCGGTTTACCGACTAACTGTCATTGGGTACCGACTAAGTAATTAATTGCCACGTAGGATAACAAGTGTCCATTTCTCAGTGGTCCACGTAAATGGATAATTTTTAGAATCAACATAAGCCCCCAATGCTCCATGCTTGATTATTTAGTGAGAGGAAGGAGTATTTATTCTGAAATATTCCTCAGCGCCCGTACTTAATGAATAAGTTTATTGCTCATTGTTGATGTAAAAAACTAGACGATGCCTAATTAATTAACCATAGATAAAATAAGTAAAACAAACAAGACACATGAAAGTTGAAAGTGGTTCGGCTCAAAGGGAATAGCCTACGTCCACTATTCTGTATTGATTGCCTTGAGTTGTTGTTTTTTCGATCCCTTGCAATGAGAGTGATACAATGTATTTATAACCCAAGAGGGGTCTTGATAGTAGTCATGTAAAATGATGGAATTCCTTCATTTATTAGGCATTCACATCGATACATAATGAGAATTGAATAAATGAACGTTGTCGTTTTATTGGTAATACAGGCTATAAGACTACTGGCGCTTGGTCGGCCGTTAGTCGAGCTTCCCTGTTGGTTGGGCTTCATTATTAGTTGGGATGACTTGGACTTGTGCCATATTGGATGACACGTGCTGGCTTGTGATTGGTCCACATAGGGTGGTAGATTTTGGTATCAACAGAAGCTCCCAATATTTCATACTTGGAGTTGATGCGAAAGTGTGAAATATTATGCTTCAGCAGTAGTTCGGGCTATTTGGTTTAGCTGCAGACCTTCTATACTTGTGAAAATTTTCCACTTGATTAAATATTTTTGTGCGCGAATGGCAATTTTGTAAATATTTTAAATTTCAGCGAATTTTTACGGGGTATCTTTGTCTTTTCCTTTGTTATCCGTCGTAAACTCAAACGTCGTTATCTTTAATCATTACTTTTCCCAGTTTTCGATGCGTCTTATAAAAAAAGCGATAAAACTTTGATCATCTTTTACCTCTTTCTTCTGATTATACCGTTGTGTTCTTTGCTTTTTCGTGCGATCGCTTTATTTTTTGTTCTTCAGTTCTTGTTGAATCCTTAAATCTTTGTAAGAATTTTTCTTCTCTTTTTCGTTGTTTTCTTCATCATGGTTTATTCTATTGAGTCATTTGATAAGTTTAGGATCAATTTTAATATTCCACCTTGGGTTGTATTAGAGCATCCCACTTTTCCTTCTGATTTTTCTCTCTCGCTGAGAGTCATTGGTTCCCCTCTATCTTTATTGTTGAATGTGGTTTCGCGTTTCCTCCCAATCCCTTGTGTTTGGAGTTTTGTCAATATTTTGACATTGTACCTGCAAGAGTGGCTCACAACACATGGAGAGTTGTAAATGGAGTTTATAAGTTAAATCAAATTTATGGAACCCATCTAGGGATTTCAAAAATTATGTTTTGTTATAAATGGGTAACTAGTGATACTGCCTTTTATTTGAAAACTAGGGCTATTAGTAAAGCTTTGGTAGTTAATCTCCCTAATTCTAATAGGGATTATTTTGATCACGTGGTAGTTGTAAAAAATTGGCAATATGCCCCTTTAGTTAGAGGCGCTTAATATCAAGGACCTAGATGTCCGCTCTTTGGCAATGGAATAAGTTGTTTTATGTTTTAGTAAATTTGCCCTGTTTATGTTTGATAAAATGTTATACTTACTATTATTTTATATATTGATTCGCAGTTGAGTAAAAAAGAAAGTGTTCCAAAGAGAGTGAAGTAAATTTGAAAGAGTTGAAGTTTATCTGGGGTCTTCATAAGGTAGTTATTGAAGATCACGTTAGGTCCGCCTCCTATCTGCTCCCATACAAAAATATTATTTCTTCTTTTATTGCCATACCTACTGGCTCTCCTGCTCTGGTAATTTATCTTGACCAAGAGGTTGCTGTTGATTCTGATACTCCTCTATTTGAAATTATGAAGAAGAGGAAGTTTTTCGACCTTACATCGGTAGTGCTTTTGGCTCCCATTCATCTGTTGAAGGAGACAAGAATAAAATAGGGGATGTTATGAATCCCCCAACCCCCAAGGGTCCAATCCTCAAAGATTTAACCCCCAAAGACCTAGCTCCCAAGGATATGGCTCCCAAAGAGGTTGACGTTCCTCCGAGGAGACTTAGGAGAGGACTTGCAGAGAAGCAAGTCGACCAGGTGACCGATCAACAATACTTGATTGATTTACCCTCTTCTGATGCTATTCCTCCAATAGCTATTACTCCTGGTTTGTCCAGGAGGTTGATCAAGTCTGGTACTCTTCCAGACTACAGGGGGTGGATGTCATGCTCCCTATAACGAGGGTCTCTTAATTGGCTACTCATAACCTTCTATCGGTATGTAATTTATATTTTCTTAGTTTGGTTGTCATTTATATTCCTCATATGCTCACTTTTATCTTCATCTTTTGTAGTTCTTGGTACATTTCAATAATATACTGGAGAATGATGATGCAATTAAGGCTTTTTCTTCTTCAAATGAGTTGGAGGTAGCCTTGTCTGGTTTAAAAAAGCCTTTGCTTGAATCTTAGCAGGCCTTAAAGACTGAGAAGAGAACTTGGGCAAAGATATTGAAGACGGCTGAAACTACTCGTCAAACGTTTGATACAAAATGCCCTTGAAGCGGAGCGCAGGGCAAAGGAAGCTGGACACCAGAAAGAGGAAGCTGAGTGCCAGAAAGAGGAAGCTGAGCGCAGGGCAAAGGCTGCTGAAGAGCTTGTATCCTCTGCCATAGCTAAGAGAAAGTTTGATGTGAAGGCCTCCTTCGGTGTTGGTTGTGACAAAGGCTGGAACAAAGCAATTTCTGCTGCTTTTACTGAAATTGAGTATATAAAACAAAAATGTTTCAGAGATGGTTGGGTTACTGGCCTTCAAAATTTAAACACAACTGAAGACTTTGAATTTTTTTAGAGGTATATTCATGGTCCTCCTCCAGTCATAGAGAATGAGGTTGAAAATGAAGCTGCTTCTGAAGAGTCTTCTTTTGTGGTTGAGTCTGCTACCAAATCACTTAAAGTCCCTGAGTCTTCTCTTCCTCCGATCGAGTAAATCGAGTAACCCCAGCCTGTAGTCCCTTCTTCTAAGTAGGATAAGAGGCTTGATAGGGATAAGGTGTAAAGTTGTTCGATATTTTCTTTTTTTATTTATTTCTCTTCATACTTATTATACTTTGAACTTATTATCAATAAAAGAACTTTTTGCTCCTTCTCGTCTCTTGTGGATTATACATGTTCTCTATTCTTGTTTGTTGATTGGTAGTTATTTTTTCTTGCTAGTTTATTAAGAACGTGGAACAACTGTCTTCCCATAATACCGAGCTACCGAGGAAGTGCAATGCTTTTTTCAAAGTTGGTCATACGAACTTATTCGAAGAAGAAATCACTCAGTTGCTAGATGATGATGCATCAGAGCAGGTTGACGAAGCTTACCAATATTTGAAGTACTTACTTGATCGGGCTGTGGCAAATAATATTTCATATTATGAAATGATAGAGGAACTTCAAGAACAGTATAAAGAGTCCACTGCGCTGTCGCACCAGAGCTATGAGCAGAAATATCAAAGCTTAAGTGTAGGTCGGGGTTTTGATAATTTTGTCTATGTTTATAATATAAAGGAAGCTTTACTTAAGCTTGAAGTTGAAGAAACTAAGACTGTTGCCAAACTCCTGGAAGAGAAGAATAATGATTTGAAGGATGAAGTAAATCTTTTAAAGTCTGCCTCTGGAACTGTTGTTGCCACTACCGATGAAGGTTACTCCTTTTTGGAAGGTGAGAATGTTATATTAAGAGATGAATTGGAGGCCTTGAAAAATAATAAATCAGCATCTTCCTCCCGAGCCAAAAAATAAGCTTGGACGAGGAACCACAAATGAAATTAGGACCCAACAAGCCCTTGCTAAATAAGCTACATAGTTAAAAGTAAAAGACCGAGCTATTGCTGAGATGTCCCAAAAGCTACAGACCTTATTTGAATAATTATCCACTCAATCTTCCCAATTACAGGTTAAGTATGGGGTACTGAAGAAGCTGCAATCACAAGTTAATAAATTAACCTTTCAATTCCATAAAGAACCAAGAGAAGTTTGGATGGATGGGTATAATGAAGCTTTGGGACTTTTTGACAATAGACTTCAATAGGCCCAGAATGAATCCTATAAATTGGGATGGATAAACGCTTTAAGTGTGATGAAGGTGGATGGGAACAACTCTTTATGGGATTGGTATGATCCGAGATTGCTGCAGCTTGACAATCCTCCATTTAAGTTAGATGTTAATTAGATACCTGTTCATCGTATTCCTCAATGCTTAATTTCATAATACTTGGGAGATTATGAGTTACATGATGAACTAGAGATCGTCCGACCATCTCATCTGCTTGATCGTCCTAGTAGTAGCAATACCAGAATGCTTAAGGATTTTAACTTCATCAACTTTCCTTTTACTTTGGATGATCTTCCTGCTAGCATGGATCCTGTTTCTAAGGCTGAAGGGAAACATTTTGCATAATAATCTTTTGTATTTTATTTCTCCATATTCAAATAGTAATATGTAATGATAATTTTATTGAATGAATAGATCTAATTTTAGCTAATATTTGTGTATATGAATGTTTTCTTAGTATTTGACTATGAATGGGTCAACTTTTAGTTAATCTATAGTTTTTCATCGGTTCTATTGATATTCTTAGGATTATCCTAAGTTTATATCAATTACTAATGCTTCACCATGGTTCTACTAATGTACCTAAATTTTATGATAATTACATCAGTTACCTCGATTCCTAGGCATGAGTGGGGTATTTTTCCATCTTTTATCCCAATTTAGATGAAAATTATTCATCTAAGTCTTCGTTAACCAACTATGTTGGTGCCTTTATTAATGCCGACCAACTTTGTTGGTGGCTTTTATTGATGCCGACCAACTTTATTGGTGGCCTTTATTTATACCGACCAACTTTGTTGGTGGTCTTTGTGGATAGCGATCAACTTTATTGGTGGTCTTTGCTGATACCGACCAACTTTGTTGGTGGTCTTTGTTGACACCGACCAACTTTATTGATGGTTTTCGTTGACGTCGACCAACTTTGTTGGTGATCTGATTGATACCGACCAACTTTATTGGTGACCTTCATTTATACCAATCAACTTTGTTGGTAGTTTTGTTAATGCCGACCAACTTTGTTGGTGTCTTCATAATGTTTACAAGTGCATAGCACTAGTACTCCGAAAAAGAAAACAATAAAATAATAATTTTGGGGAAGTCATGTTCTTATTAAAACTGAAGTGTATTATTGAGTACAACATAACTACATTTATTGATAATACTTCTTCAGGTGTTCTGCATTCCATGGGTTCTTAAATTCTTCCCCTTCCAAAGTCTCAATCCGATATGTGCCTGGTCGGATAACTGCAGTAATACAATAATGCCCATCCATCTTATTGCTCTTCTGAATCATTTTCTTCAAAACATAATCACCATATTTTAAGTTTCTCGGCATGACCCTCTTGTTGTAGAAACGTGCAGTCCTTTGTTGATAAGTTGCATTCCTTAAAACTGCATCTTCACGGACTTCTTCGAGCATGTCTAAATCTGGCCTTCTTATCAAATCACTAACTAGGGTATTGAAGTTAATAACTATATGCGTAGGTAAACCTAGCTCGACAGGAATTACGACCTCAGTACCCAATGCCAATAGGTAGGGAGTTTTCCAGTAGCTATTATAGAAGTTGTTCGGTAAGTCCATAGGACAGGATACAATTCGTTGATCCAAATTTCTTTTATATTTTCCAACCTTTTATTCAGTACATTCAATAAAGTTTTGTTAGTTACCTCTGTTTGATTGTTGCTTTGAGGATGACCAGAGAGTATTTTTGGATGTTGGACTGGGCACAATAAGCAGTAAATTTGTCGTTGTCAAACTGTGTGCCATGATCATTGATAAAGGCATAGGGTAAGCTATACCTGCATATGATACTCTTCCAAATAAACTGATAAACTTTTTCATAGGACATGTCGATCAACAGTTCAGCTTCCACCCACTTAGTAAAGTAATCAACAGTTATAACTAGGTACTTGAACCTTCCTCAGGTGGTTAGCATAGGCCCTACCAAGTCAATCCCTAATATAACAAAGGGCCAAGGGGACATGATTGGTGTTAGGAGAGCTTATGGAGCCTTGCGTATGCTAGAAAATCTCTGGCACTTATACACTTCTTGGCAAAATCTGCACAATCTGCTCGCATTATTAGCTAGTAGTATCCTTGTGTATGAATTCTCTGTAACAACGTTCTTCCCATTACATGGGATCCATAGGACCCCTCATGAACTTCTTCAATTAATCCTTTACTTCGGCTGAATGCACACACCGTTGTAGACCGGCAATTAATCCTCTTCTATATAACACACCATCATCTAGCACATATCTTGCATCTTTGTATTTTAGCCTTTTAACTTTAAGTAAATCAGCTGGAAGAATCCCATCTTCAATATATGCTCTTATGGGGTCCATCCAAGATGGACCCATATCAATAATAATAATAAAGTTGACCATCAGATCTTCATCAATGATCCTATTAACAAGTAGCTCAATAGGAATAGTTCTTCGTATCTCCGTTCTGGTTGCTGAAGCTAACCGAGCAAGTGCATCTGCTCGAGCATTCTCCAATCTTGGAATCCTGACCATCTAAACAGCTAGCAAAGCGACAATTACTTCCAAAGTTTTGGCCAAATATCTGGTCATCAGTTCTCCTTTCACCGCATATAAGCTCAACACTTGATTTATAACTAATTGCAAATCACTGTATACCACAACTTGCTTGTCATTCAGTGATTTAGCTAGATTTAAACCAATAAGCACAGTTTTATACTCTACCTTATTATTGGAGGCTTAAAATTAGAATCGTAGAGTGTACTCTATGTCTATCTCGTGTAGAGTATTGAAAATGATTCCAGCTCCACATCTGGTTGCACAAGATAACCCATCAACATACAGACTCCATATGGGAATATTACTGTCAAACGCTTGGATTGTCAGAATCATTTGATGGAAGATTTTATCCTTCACTTCCTCATACTTCTTCTTCATCTCATGTACTCCACTAGAGGGTTTTAGTTGATCGGTGATAACTTTCTCTGCAGTTTCTCTTACTTGGAGTTGGTCGGGCGTTTCTTTAGTTGGCTTGCTGACCCTTGCTTGTTGCTCGGTTAGAGTCCCTTGTTGCTCAGGGACCTTTGGATAAGTGAATTCTGCAATAAAATCAGCCACAACTTGGCCTTTTAAAGTAGTCATTGATTCATATACAAGGTCATATTCCCCCAACTCCACATCCCAATACATCAATTTTCTAGATTTCTTCGGCTTATGCAAAGCCTGACTTAGTGGCATGTCAGTGTATATCACTATGGTGTGGGCTTGAAAATATAGCTTCATTCATCTACTAGCCTCAATTAAGTCCATTACTAATTTTTTCAGTCTGGGATATCTCACTTCAGCTCCTTGAAAAGATTTGCTAGTGTAATAAACTGACTTTTGAACTCCATTTTCCTTCCTGATCAAGTCAGAGCTAACTGTTAACTCAGATATCGCTAGATACAAATTAAATTTTATTCCCAACATTGGTCGAGAGAATAGTGGTGGTGTTCTCGGGTACTTTTTCAACTTCAGGAAGGCTTTTTCACATTTATAATTCCATTCAAAGGTTTTTCTGATTACTTTAAAGAATGGCAAATATTTATCTGTTGCTCGGGACACAAACCTGTTGACTGATGATACGTGCCCAGTTAGCCTTTGAACATCCTTTTTATATGTCAGAGATTGAATTTTGATCAGGCTTTAATCTTATCTGGATCAACTTCATTGCCTCTTTAATTCACTATATACCCGAGGAACATTCCCTCATGCACTCCGAAGACGCATTTGGTGGGGTTTAATTTCATCTGGTGCTTTTCCAATTGATTAAATGTATGACTGAGGTCTACAATATGATAAATAACTTTTTTGCTCTTAGTGAGCATATCATCAATGTACACCTCCTTATTCTTTCATATCTGCTCCTCAAATACTTTGTTTACCAGTCTATGATAAGTAACACCTGCATTTTCCAGACCAAATGGCATAACATTATAGCAATAAGTTTCTCAGGGAGTGATAAAAGAAGTGCTTTCTCTATCTTCGGGCTTTATTTTGATCTGGTTATAACCCGAATATGCATCCATGAAACTCAACAACTCATACCCTGAAGTAGCGTCTACTAATTGATCAATTCGTGGCAAAGGAAGGTGATCCTTTGGATATGCTTTGTCCAGGTCAGTAAAATCCACACACATCCTCCATTTGTTATTCTTCTTCTTGACCATAACTACGTTGGCCAGCCAGTCCGGGTACTTCATATCTTCAATAAAAGAAGCTTTTTGAAACTTCTCTACTTCCTCCTGTATAGTCTGGTTCTTCTCCGGGCTAAAAACTCTTCTTCGCTGCTTCACAGGTTTAACCTCTTTATTTACATTAAGCTTATGGCACAAAAAATTTGGGTCTATGCCTGCCATATCTTCATGACTCCAAGCGAACACCTGTTTTCTTTGCCTCAAGAATGTTACCAACTCATGTTTAAGAATTGATTCCAATGATGTTCCTATTTGAGTTATTCGCTCTGGTTTATCATCATCCAGAATGATGTTTTCTATTGCCTCCATCATTTGGCCTTTACAAGCTCAAATTCGTCTCGTGGATCTAAGGTTTTAACCCCAAACTCGTTGTTCGGCTCAGATATATCCACTTAATAAGTGCTTGTTTTGCTCTTTGTCTCCAATATATCTTCTTCCTTGGTAAAGGAATAGTAGCACTCCCGAGCTACTTTCTGATCTCCTTTCAATACTCCAACTCTAAAGTTAGTCGGGAACTTTAAGCATTAATGAACAGTAGAGGGTACAACTTTGAATTTCTTCAAACTAACCCTTCCCATGATCATATTATTAGTGGAAAGAACATTTTTGTCCATTATAAAGAATCTTACTTTCTTTATCCTGCTTGTCGGCTGATCAACACGTCTAGTTTAATTGTCCCCAGTGGAAATACTTTCTCGCCAAAAAACCCGAATGAGTGGCCTGTGGTAAGGCTCCAGTTGACTAAGTTTTAATCCCAAACTATCAAAATAGGGATAAAACATGATATCTGCCGAACTGCCGTTATCCACTAATATTCTTACCGGTCTTCCTCGGCGAGGTTGATCCGCTGGATATAGGAACAAGCTTGAGCCTCATTGAGGTAAGCTTTCCTTTCAGCTGTAGGATCTCCTCCTCCGGCATCTCCACCTGTAATCATGTGATAATCAAAAGATCCAAAATTAAGTGTGAATACCTCACGTTTCGGTAATCTAGGTTTCTTGGGAAGATCAAGATTATCTTCTGGATCATTGTCATGGTTCCTCTTCTTCTCCTCCCTGGGCTTAACTGGCGATTTAGATCTTTGTCGACCTCTACCTCCATTTCTTCCACCATGTTGTAGATCAACAAATCTGTCAAACTTTCCTCTTCGGATGAGCGTATCTATCTCATTCTGGAGGGCAATATAATGGTTAGTAGTATGACCATAATCTTTGTGAAACTTATAATACTTGGATTTATCCCTCTTATCAGCAGGTGGCCATAACTTTTCAGGCTAACTCAAATCATTATTGTTTTTTATTTCCTCCAACACATGATGTATATCCATCGTTAAGGGAGTGTAATTAGTGAATTTCCTGAGCCGATCTAGGCCTTCCTTTACCTTTGAACTCCTGCGCTCATTGTGATTCTTGTGCTCCTTTTTATCTGACTTCCCTTCTGTTTTTTCTTCTGCCTTTGCGTCTGAATTCTTTTTAGCAGCCATAGATTCCTCGGCATTCATAATCTTTGTTGCCTTAGCCATTAATTCTGTCATCGTCTTCGATGGATCTTTTGCCAAGGTATAATATAATTTATTAAGGAGCAAACCACTCATGAGGCCAGTGATTGCGGTCTTCTCTTCGTAATCAATGACTTTCAATTTCTCATTGTTGAAATGAGTGATGTAATCCTTGGTACTTTCTCTTTCCTTTTGTCTTACACTGAGCAAATGAGCTACTCTTTTCACTGGTTTTGCTCCAAAGCAAAAATTACCAATGAATAGCTCAGCGAATTATTGGAAACAAGAAATTTGCCCCCGAGGAAGACTATTGTACCAGATTTGAGCAGATCCAGTTATTGTTCTTGAAAATGCCCTACATCTCATCTCATCAGGGACAACATAGATATCAGTCACTGCTTGATATTGTTCTATATAAAGAACTTGATCAATTTTTCCATCATATTTGGGAGTGACCACTGGAGCTTTAAACTTGGTCGGCGTGGGAAAATCTACGATGACTTGCACAAAGGGGGATCCCTTAATAAAACTTCTTTGGAAGGGATTTTTTACCTTGGCTATTTCTCTCAATCTATCTCCAAACGTTGAATGGAACCTTTCCAAGCATCACTGCCAGCACCATGGGTGGTAGCTTTTTTATGCCAACCAACAGACCGTGCTGAACTTTCTTCTTGCAAACCTTCCTTCTGACTGGATCTATCAGTAATCTGGATTGGGCTGAACCTTCCCTTAAATCGTTTGGTCGTTGAGTATTTCTTGATGCAACCCGTAGGGCATTTCCCTAGGGTCCCAAACGATTAAAAGGAGAGGCCCTACTTGGCCTTTCTAAGGCACTCAATCTTTCTGGGATGAGGGACCGCCCATTAATGGAGTTAGTGATCCTGATTGAATAAGTTGCACCAGGAAGGTATGAAGGATCTCTTAAAGTTCTGGAACGGCTATGCCCAACACTCCTGGATGGTGGCGGTGGCATATTCCTTTGATTAACTTGTGTTGGAACTCCAACTTGCAGAGTTTGAGATAACTGTCGAATAGTATCCTGCATGGCTTATTGACCATTGGCTAACTAGCCAAAATTCCTATTAGATCATTGTTCTTTAGAAGGGCAGAGGGATTAGGTGGAATTCCCCCATTTCTGGTACTTGATTCTGGAATTTCAGCCGTGGATGATGAATGAGTGAAAACATTTAGCAATATGTTCCCACAGATGGCGCCAATCTATTGATGCAAAAAACTAGACTATGCCTAATTAATTGATCACGGATAAAATAAGTAAAACAAACAAGACACAAGAAATTTTAAAGTGGTTCGGCTCAAAGGGAATAACCTACGTCCACTATTCTGTATTGATTTCCTTGAGTTTTTTTTTTGGTCCCTTGCAAAGACGGTGATACAATGTATTTATAGCCCAAGAGGGGTCTTTATAGTAGTCACGTGAAAAGATGGAATGCCTTCATTTGTTAGGCATTCACATCAATACATAACGATAATTGAATAGATGAATATTGTCGTTTAATTGGCAATACAGGTTGTAAGACTGTCGGTGCTTGGTCGGCCGTTGGTCGGGCTTTCCTGTTGGTCGGGCTTCATTGTTGGTCGAGCTGACTTGGACTTGTGACACATTAGATGACACGTGCTGGCTTGTGACTGGCCCACGTATGGTGGTATATTTTGGTATCAACACTCTTATATCCAGAGGATCAATCTAAATGAAAATGATCGGGCAAGGAAGGTCAACAAAGACAAGTTGGTGATTGGTTTTTCAAAAAATAATCTCTCTGGGTACTTTATCCCCAAGATGACCCATTGGTTGTTAAATTCAGAATCCAGGATATTATCATCGCCAGAGTTTTGATTGACAATGGGAGCTCAACCGATATTATGTTTTATCCTTTCTTTTAGATTTTGAACTTAAAGCTCACCGATGTGGAACCCTATCACAGGCCATTAATAGGCTTTTCTAATGAAAGAGTTTACCCTTTAGGAACAATCAAGCTAGAAGTGTTGATCGATACTTGGCCAGTAAGTCGTACAGAGAAAATATGTTTCTTCATGATGGATAAGAACGTTTAATCTGCCTATAATGTGATCCTCGGCAAGGTAGGATTGAAGAAGTTTGAAGTCGTACCGTTAATAGTCCATCAATGCTTGAAGTTTTCAACTCATTTTGGGGTAGGTGTTGTGAAAGGTGACCAAAAGGTGGTTAGAGAGTCTTATTACACATCATCCGAGCTAGAGGATCTGATTGAATTGAAGAAGAAGGCTACAACTTACTAGGTAGATACTACTGAGCCTAATGGTGAATCTGAGGTTGAAACCTTAGATCCATGAGATGAAATAGAGTTGGTCAAGGGAAAAATTGTGGAAGCAACTTAAAGCATCATTATAGACGATAAAAAACCAGAAAGGACTATATAGATCGGCTCAACATTGAATCCTCCCCTTAAATAGGAATCGATTGTGTTCCCGAGGCAACGAAGAAATATATTTACTTGAATCCATGAGGATATGCCTAGGATTGATCCTAATTTCCTCTGTCACGAGCTCAACATCAGCAAGGATGCCAAGCCGATTAAGCATAGACGCCTGATTTTTAGTCCTAAAAATAATCAAGCTATCCAATAGGAAGTAGAGAAGCTTCAAAAATCTTGATTTATTTAAGATATGAAGTATCCAAATTGGTTAGCCAACGTTGTAATGGTCGAGAAGAAGAATGATAAATGGAGGATAGACGTGGATTTCACTGATTTAAACAAAGCTTGTCTAAAAGATCACTTCCCTTTGCCTATAATTGATCAGTTGGTGGATGTTACATAAGGACATGAACTTTTAAGCTTTATGAATGCCTATTATGGTTATAACCAGATAAAAATAAAACCTGAAGATAGGGAACGTACAACCTTTATCACCCCCCGAGGAACTTATTGCTATAATGTAATGCCGTTCGATATCAAAAATACAGGTGCGATGTATCAAAGGTTAGTGAACAAGGTATTCAAAGAATAGATAGGCAAAAATATGCTGGTATATGTGGATGATATGTTAATAAAGAGTAAAAAGCTTGAGATCATATCGCCGACCTCAGTTAGACTTTTGATAAGTTGGAAAAACATCAGATGAAGCTGAATCTAACCAAGTATGTGTTTGGAGTACAAGAAGGGACGTTCCTCGGCTTTGTAGTTAATCAAAGGGGAATTAAGGTTAATCCAACAAAGATAAAAGCTTTAATTGAAATGAAGTTGTCGACCTGCAAGAAAGATGTACAGAGGCTCGCTAGAAGAGTGGAAGCCTTAAACAAATTTTTTTTCCGAGTAATAGGTAGGTGCTTACCATTTTTCAAAGTGTTGAGAAAATTTTTTGAGTGGAATACAGAATGTGAGGAAGCGTTCCATGAGTTAAAGAAGTATCTGGGGCCGCCACCATTACTCTCCCGGCCAGTATTAGGGGAGAAATTGTACTTGTATCTAGTTATTTCTGAGTCAGCAGTGCGCTCGACATTGGTTAAGCAGGATAATGGAATCCAAAAACCAGTCTACTATACCAGCAAAGCGTTTAGAGGAGCTAAAATTAGGTACCCACGTTTGGAAAAATTATCCCTAACACTTATTCAGGCTTTAAGACGTATGAAACCATATTTCCAAGCACACACCATAATCGTGTATACTAATCTACCTCTTCGGCATGCTCTCTACAAACCTGAGAAGTCAGGAAGATTTATGTACTGGGGGTAGAATTGGGAGAGTATGACATTATCTATGAACCAAGATCTTCATTGAAAGGCCAAGCTTTGACAGATTGCATCGCTGAATTTACTTATCCAGAGGTTCCTGACCAACAGAGCTTGACTGCTGACCAGACTTCGAAAGAAGAGAGCTCAGCTCAAAAGCAAGTTGAAGTAGCTGCCGATCAACCTGAGTCATCCAGAATTCAGGAAATGGCCCAAAAATATACAGAAGAGAGTAGGAAGATGTTCCACCATGGATCATTGATAGCAAAAAGCTTCAACGATGATGTTTCGTTATGGAATTTATACATGGATGGATCTTTAAGTGCTACCGACAGTGGAGCAGGTATAATACTTAATAATCCTGATGATATTAAGTATGCTCGCAGGTTTTAATTCAAAGGATCAAACAATAAGGCAGAATACAAAGCCTTGATAGTTGGGTTAAATTTAGCTCATTCGCTAGGCACCGAGTAAGTAGTGGCGCATAGTGATTCATAACTAATTATTAACTAAGTGTTGAATTTGTATGGAGCCAAAGGAGAATTGATGACCAGGTATCTTGCTAAGGCCATAGAAATCATCGCCTAATTGCCCGTTATCCAAGCGAATAGGATACCAAGAATAGAGAATGCTCGAGATGATACACTTTCTTGGCTAGCATCAACAATGAGAATTGAGCTCAAAATAACAATCCCAATCGAGATCCTGGCTAATCGAAATATTAAAGAAAACCTCATGGTTAGTTTCATTATTGTAGATCTGGGACCTTCATATATGGATCCCATCAAAGCTTATATTGAAGATGAAACCATACCGTCAAATCCTAAAGAGGCCAAGAATCTTTGATATAAAGTAGCGAGGTATGTGTCAACGCTGTGCTCATCCAATAGAGGTGGAAGATTTGTTCAAAGAAGTAGATGAAGGATCTTGTGGAGCTCATTCTGCTGGAAGATCAATTCTCCAACGCATCAACACTTATGGATATTACTGGCCGACCATGAGGGTCAATTATACAGCCTTTGCGAGGAAGTGTGATATGTGCCAGAGATTCTCTACCGTTTATAGAACACCGAATACTGCTTTAACACTAATAACTTCACCTTGGTCGTTTGTTATATGGGGAATTGACTTGGTCGGCCCACTACCGACCACCAAAGGCAGGTTCAAATACTTAGTTTTTGTTGTGGATTACTTCACCAAATGGGTGAAGGAAGAGCCATTGGTTGATATTCCTTTTCAGAAAGTGTATCAATTCATCTGGAATAATATCATCTGCCAATATGGTTTACCATATGCTTTCATTACAGATAATGGCACCCAATTCGACAACGAGGAGTTTGAAGCATATTGTGCCCAGTCCAAAATCCAGAAGTTGCATTATGTACCAGGCCATCCCCTAAGTAATGGTCAAACAGAAGTGACAAACACAAATTTGCTGAATGGACAGAAAAAGAGACTTGATGTTGCCAACAAAAACTGGATTAACAAGCTACACTCTGTTCTTTGGGCCTATAGAACAACGCCGAGAACAACGATAGGAGAGACACCATGTATGCTTTCGTTTGGGACTAAAGCAATGGTAACAACCAAGATCAGACTACCTACTCACAGGATACTGAATTTTAATTCCCCAACCAGTGACTTGATAAGACGATTAGATGTTGATATGTTGGAGGAGGTACGAGAAGAGGAAGCTTTGAGAAATGTTGCCTACCAACATCAAAATGCTCGCTTTTATAATAAAAGGGTCGATCTGACTAACTTAAAATAGGGTGATTATGTCCTGAAGAAAGTAATACAGAAGAATAACAAGCTTGAGGCCAACTGGCATGGACCATATCGCATCTCAGCTGTCATTCGACTAGGAGCATATCGGATAGAAACTTTAGAGGGTAAAGAATTTAAAAATCCTTGGAACGCCGAACATCTTCGAAATTATTATCAGTAATTCAAAGGATGTCCATTATTTTATCTCTCTTGCTTTTATTTCAGTATCAATAAAAAGTTAATTTCAATCTCTTCAATTTTTTGATATTTTTTCGGAGTATGGTGATGATATATATATCTACCAAAACAAATAAACTTTTAATATGCATCTCCGACCAAGTCAAAACAGGATTGCAACCATTAGCGCTTGGTCGATAATAAGAAAAATAATAACCAACCAAGTCAAAATAGGATTATAATCATCAGCACTTGGTCGACAATAATAATTTACTTCATGTATGACTTCGTGAAAATAAAATCACGAACAAGAGGTTGATTACTTCATGTATGATTTTGTATAAACAATTCAAGAATAAGAAGTGTAAAACTTCGTATAAAACTAAAACGGTTATAAATAAGTTTTACCCAACTAAGTCAAATGCGGGAAGACATGTAAAAATTCCTAGATACTGGAATATAAACATACATTCCTCATACATTTGGTCACCACTGATAACTAATTCTAAATTTAGATCAATATATCTAAGTGCATTAGTATAATCAATGGCATAACCACTGCTAACTAATATTAAATTTAGATTGACATATATAAATGTATTAGTAGAACCAATGACATTACAATCACAAGTTAAATAAATGATTAAAATAATCATAAGTTGGCAAAAATAAACATATTTTATTCATATAAACTGTATTACATTCAAATAAATTACAAAATACAGGATAGTCATTCAACTGGACGTTTTCCCCTCAGCTTTGGAAGATGATTGCACTTTTTTTTATACCAGCAGGAGGATCATCAAGCGTATAAGGAGAATTGATAAAGTTAGAATCTTAAAGCATCCTTTTGTTTTCGCTGCTCACCCTATTAGTCAGATGAGGAGGTCGAACTATTTCATGTTCATCGTGTAACTCCTAATCCCTTAAATATTTCGATATCAAGCATTGGGGAATCGACTCAATAAGGATCCGACTCACATCCAACTTGAACAGAGGCTATTGGCAGTTTAATAAACTAAGATCATGCCAATACCAAAGTTTGCTATCTTAATCAACCTTTATCACAGTCAAGCAATTGGTCCAACCCCATTTATAGCCTTCACGATGAGTTTGAGCAAGGTGATCGTCTATATGGCCCAAAGCTTCATTGTAGCCATCCATTCATACCTCTCTGGGCTGCTTGTGAAATTAGAATGATAATCTTTTAACTTGATGTTGAAATTTCTTCAAAACCTCATCCTTCACCTTCAACTGAGAGGATTGGTCGGCAAGGGATTTATCTTTAGCTTCTAGTCTTATGGACAAATCAGTAATGGCTTGACTCTTCATCTTCAGTTGGGCAGCTTGATTAGCTAAAGTTTTCTTGGTCCTAATCTCTTCTACAGTTGGTCGACTAGCTCTTTGTCTAGAAGAGGATGCAAGTTTGGATTTTATCAAAACTTCAATATCTTCCCTCAATTTGGTATTTTACTCCTCCTGAAAAGAAGCACATTCCTCGGCACCAGCAGGAGAACACTGTTTTAAGTCCTCAAGTTCATCGCTCAGCCTATTATTTTCCTCTTCCTGAAGTTTTGCAATCTCGTTGGCTTCATTAACTTCACGATTTAATAAAAACTCAATTTTTCTAAATAAAGAGGCATATTTATCCAACTTCTCTTCAAATCCCCAAGCTTCAATCAAGGCCTTGTACTTGGCCTCATAATTAACATGCAATAAAGACTTGGCTTCATTATTCTCGGCTTGCAATTCTTCGATCATCTCATAGTAGGAAAAATTATTGGCCACAACCCTATCAAGAAGAAACTTAAGATAAGTGTAGGCATCCTTAGCCTGATCGAAAGCATCTGTGCCGAGCAAGTCTGTTAACTCTTCCTCAGTCAAGTCCAAGTGACCGGACTTAAATAGATTATTGCAGCGCTTGAGTAAGTTAGAATCAGTGGAAGAAATTTGTTCCATCTTGGCCAAAAACTAGAAGGATAAAGCAACAATTAATCAACAATAAAAGAAAGTGGAAAGATAACAAGGCAATTGGAAAAAGTGTTCTTTTATTAATAAGGGATAATTATACAAGTACATCAGGAGAAAAAAAAAAGAAAATCTAAAAACTGTGCAAAATACAAGAAGCCGAGTAAGCCTACACCTTCTTCTTATCCTTCTATACATCAGGGGTGTCTTGCTTTGTATGAGGGATAGTTGAAGTATTTCCTTGGTCAATAAGAGGGGCGAAAGAGTTAACAGCTAAGGAAGATTCCCCTGAACCAACTCCATCATCAATATCATCATCAAGGTTAGGTGGAGGGTTGGATGATGCCTGAGTAAGAGCTCAAATTCTTCAATAATTCCAACTTACTTCAGTGCCGCCAACCAACCTTCCTTAATTTTTTCTTCCCTGGCATACCCAACTTTTGGAGAGGTAGCAAATATAGCTTTATCCTAGCCCCGGTTGAAGGAATCTTACCTGGCTTTCTTCCTCTTGGCCTTCACGACAGAAAGGTTCGTGGTAAGCTTAACTACTTGACCTTCAACAGCCTTTGCCCTATGCTCAGCTTTAGTAGCAATCGAGTTAGTCGCAGCCAAAGCATTATCAGCCTTCTATCGAGCTTTTTCAGCAGTTTTGAGTTTTTCTTCCCAGACATTTTTCTCAATTTCTAGAGCCTGTTAGGATTCTAGCAAAGACTGCCTCATACCTTCAAAGGCTTCTTCCACTTCTCTCGCGAAAGAACGTAGCTGGCCGTCCTTCTCTAAAATTTGGTTGTAGTCAACCAAGAAGTGCAATAAAAATCCCTTTTAATACAAAAATAAAAAGATATGAATTGCATCCGACCAACGTTAAAAATGAAAACTTACCAATGCCAGGATTTGATAAGCCATTGCTGATAATTGAGGTCGGGACATGAAAGCAACAACAACTCTGTGGTTTGGGAGTGTGCTAGACTTGATCAATTTCCTAGCCAAGCTAGGACTAAAGGCTGTAGATGAGCCAGTAACAGGTGGAACCACTCCGACCAAACCCTGTTGATTGCCATCAATAATTTTCTTAACCTGTTTATCGGTAGGACCCGTCCTCAATCTCTTAAAAGTAGATTAAATCCCTTGTTGGCTGGGGCCTTTTTTCCAAAACCATTCTTCTTCTTCTGGGCAACAGTATCAACTGGTTTCTTGGAACCAACTACAGAGTCATCTTCTAAAAGGTTGAGGATTTTTCTCTTGCCCATACTGCTAGCAAGTGGAAGATTAGAGTCAAGAGAGGTGAAAGTAGCGACTTCAACAATAATTCCAGCAGATTTACTGGCAGAGGAAGTAGATACTGGGTCTTTCTCGAAGTCAATCGCAATTGGGGAATGCCAACTGTTGGTCGGGCTACAAAGGAAGTGATGGAGGTATTATATTCTAATAATGTAGAAGCTGGTCGAAGGGTGATCTTCTCCGGTTCTTTGGTCCAGGCCCTATAAGAATTTGAGTTCTTCAAAATTAAATTCACCCGGCTTAGGGGACACTCTCTTACGATCCTCTGCAACAAGCAACAAGTAGTGATAGTTAGTACTCATCAGAAAAGATATCATAAAAAAAGAGAAAAATTGAAATAACAACCTATCTCATTCCATGACTGAGGGCATCTGGGACCATGATAGGCTATTCCACCATCAAGGGGCATATTGTCAATTCTTAACTACGAAGGCATGACTCCAACAATCTTTATTGGAGTCAGGAAAATTCAACACCAAAGCTCTATTCACAACTATGGTTTTCAAATAATATGTATTTTCCCCTGCAATGGACCATTTATAATAGAACATAATCTCTAGGATCCCAATATGGGTCCCACAGCGTTCGTTCAATCTGTTTACACCATTGACAATCCTCCATGTGTTGGGAGCCATTTGTGCTGGGACAACGTCAAAATATTGGCAAAAACGAAGAAAAAAAGGGTTTGGTGGAAATGAAAAACCATACTCTGATATAAATAAAGTGGGAATCCAGTGACCTTCATCCAAGGAATATATATCTAAAGGTTCATGAGGGACTTCTTATTCGACCCAAGATGGAATTGTATGCTCTGCCCTAAATTCCTCTAAAGAGTCATCGTGAATTATATAAACCGTGGTTCAAAAGACGAAAATGAGGAAAAAGAAAGAAAAGAAAGAATTCTTAAAGAAGATTAAGGGTTCAACTAGGAAAGGAAGAACGATGGCAAATGAACGCACAAAATCTCAGAGATAGCTACTACAATTCACCTTTTATAAGTTGCCTCGAAAATAGCAAACAAAATGATTAAATAAACCAACGATTGACATTTCGATGGCTTCGCGAGTCAGACTATTAAAATACTCATTTGCCCTTTGGCAGTTTGCTAAAATTCAAATTATTTGTAAAAATGCCATTTTCAAATAGTGCCAGTAAATTTTACAAGTGTGGGAGGTCGGTTGCCAACTAAACATCATGAAAATACTCTGAGTTACTTCTAAAATCAAATGCTCCATACTTTCATGCAAGCGCCAAGCATGGAACATTGTGGGCTTATGTTAATGCCAAAAATTATCAACCTACGTGGACCAATCAAAAGTAAACGCGTGTCCTATTACATGACCAAAATCCTAGTCAGTAGAAAGTAAATCTGTCGACCAACACAAAGAAGGCCGACTAACAAGATAACGAAGCGTCATCATACCAAGAGTCATACTACATGGGGTTTATACAACTAATCGTCACATTCATTATGTAAGGATGTAAATGCTTAATTATATAAAAGCATTCCATCACTTGACATTCCAACCTTTGACCTCCGGGTCACGATAAATACATTGTATCCCTTTCATCAAAGGCAAGTCAGAACGGATTCTAAGGCAAGATACCTAGTTTTTTATAGTCTCTGAAATCAATACAAGAACAGTGAATGTAGGCTTTCTGACATAGTCGAACCACTTTAAAAACTCCCTTATTCTCTTGCTTTTATTTACAATTTACAATTGCACTTACTCATTTTATCTGTGATCATAAAAATTAGATCAAGTTTAGCTTTTTTACACAAACACTTATAATCACAAATAAATAGATAAAAGCAATCCAATCAAACACGTAAGAGCTGATGATTTTTAAAGTGGTTCGATTATCAAGAAAACCTACGTCCACTGTTTGTTTTATTTCTCATGGTTATAAAAGCACAGTAGACTGTGATTGAGAATGATTGAATTGTCCCATTGAGCTATGAGAGACCACTTATTTATAATGGTGGGAGTCTAAGAGATGGAATGCCTTTATATATTCAGGCATTTACATCTATGTACAATAAATATAACTGTTGGTCTTCTCGCGTACGATGACTGTTGGTAACTCCATATGAGTGGCTTTTGATCTTCTGGATGGTTCATCTTCTTTAGGTTGGATGGCCTGTTCGCCGACTAACTATTATCGGGTGCCGGCCAAGTAATTAATTTCCACGTAGGATAACAGATGTCCATTTCTCATTGGTCCATGTAGATGGATAATTTTTGGAATCAACAACGACCATAGCCAAAATCCACTAAAACCTAAAGCTTATAAAACATAAAATCAATTATTATCCTTCAAATTTAACCCACATGAAAGTATTTCTAACATGTATTAACAAGATTTCGATGATTTAAAACACATTTAAATGTCTAATTAGCGATTTTAATAAATTAGCCCTAAGTTCATGGTCTAAACAAGATTTAAAAAATTGGTCTATGAAATCAATTCAATAATCAATATAAGGTGACGGATTTTATAGCTTGACATTATAAAGTTTTAGATCTAATGTTTAAGGTCGAGATGACATGATTTTGTGGTTCAATTTGATGATTCAATATTAAAGCTACAATAGTTCTTCATTACAAAACAATGCTTAAATGTATGATTAAATCTAATTTTGCAATTAGATTAATTATGATTAAAAATTAGATAACTTGATTTTAGTATCAGATTCCAACACACTACCATTATTCTAACACAAGTGCAATTACATTTTTAATCAAGATAGGCTTGGCATGGATTAATTACACGAATAAAATCCCCAATTATTCAGTCCTAGTTGCCGCTAGGGTTATTTTCTAATTGAGTTATGGGAGTTTAGGTTCACTTAATTATGTTATATGAAACGCTAATCCATAACTCAATTAAAACCAATAACCGAACCCAAAAGGAAGCATATTTTATAAATTAATTTTCTCATTAAATTAATTTATTAGTCGACACGAGTTAATTAAGTTAAAACTTAATTATTAATTAGTTAAGTGTGACCTGGTATTATTTCATGATTGGTGATATCTAATATCGAAGTAATAATCTTAAAAACAAAACCCCCCTGACATCTAATCCCTGACCATTCCATAGTCGCCCATAACACTAAATCAAATAAATATTTACTTTGTAAGTTTAAGTGTGTTCATCAGTTTCTAAAGAACGTGTATTCACGTAGCACATATAATAATCACGTACCATTATATATATATATATATATATATATATATATATATATATATATATATATATATATATATATATATATATATATATATCACATGTCATAACATGAAATTAAATAAATAAATAAATAATTGAATAATTAAATGCAATGAAAATGCGGGATATGACATCATTTTATAAAATAATCATGAAATCCTAACATGTTATGAATAATAAATAACTAATTTCAATATTTACTTGTGTATATTGCATGATCATTATACTACTCTTATACGCTTGTTTGGGTCATGTCCTTACCTTTTAGATAATGTCATCCTAACAACTATTAGGAATAATACACTTGTTCGTGGGCTCTTTAAAAATGTTGGAACCCCAAATTTTAAATTTGCTTTTAAAATTAAATATGAATTTCTTAAAATTGCGAAATAGGATGGTTCAACATAACACACACAACCTTCACATTTAAATTTCTTACAAGTTAGAGCTAAACTGAACTAAAGTGACATCAAATTAATCAACTAACAAATATTCACTTAAACAAATCAACTCAATTCAACTCTTAAAATTTGCATACACAAATTAATTCATTTTTGCAAATTAGGCCAAACCAAATTTTACCAAATTAAATTATCTTGACTTGAATACAATTAATCTAAAATTTCACCCAAACTAATTTTAGCACCAAATTAAACCTGAGTGTGATTAAATCTAATTTTATCTTGAATTACCTAAGCATGCATTCTAAGGTAATTTTTCAATATAAAGAGAAATAAATCACTCTACGCCGCGATGTACGAGAAAAACCCAAAACGGTAAAAACCTAGGACGAACCCTAGCCTTAAGTCCACTAAGTACGAAATTTTATAAAAACAAGACATATGACTTACACAACTCGACTCAACTCCTTCAAGCCCCTGACGCATCTTCTTGTACCAACCTCTGCTTAGCCGACAATTCTAGACTCCACCGCAACCTTGGACTCCTCCAATGAAGCTTTTGGACTCCGTCAACCCGCACTCGAAGCTTTGCTCCAAGTGGGAACGTTGTTGCAACAAACTTGTCTTCTTCTTTGTGGGATGTAGAAGCAAACCCAAACAACTCTTTGGTAGGTAGAGTAGAACCTGGTGTCAAACGCTCCAAGCACGATATATAAATATATATATATATATATATATATATATATATATATATATATATATATATATATATATATATATATATATATATGTGTGTGTGTGTGTGTGTGTGTGTGTGTGTGTGTGTGTGTGTGTGTGTGTGTGTAAAATACTTGAATTTAAACAAAACAATGGGTGTATGTGTTTTTAGAAGTTCATGTCTTGACAAAATTGAAACACACAACATCATTAATTCTTGCAAAAGTTATTGGGAAAAAGTAGTGGGAAAGTGGGAAAAACTACCAGAAAACTGTTCCCTCCAAATCTCGTTCGAACGACTTTACTAACGATAAGTCAGTGAGAAAATGAAAATCTCGTTAGAAGTCTCGTTCGAATGACCTGGAAATCTCGTTCGAACGAGATCCCAGACTCGTTCGATATAGTTTACAGAAAATATAAAACTTCGTTTTAAGCCCAAAGTTTTTATGTAAAGTTCTAAAATAATATTTTTGAGTAAAGTAAAGTCGTTAAAACTATTTAAAACATTTAATAAAATACACCCAATTAAAATATCCAAGGTTCTAAATATACATAATTGCATTCATACCTTTTGGAAACCTTGGAACAATGTGATGTTGATTATGCATAAACGAGGCACACAAACCGACAAATGATGTCCACTTAAAATGCTTACCGCTATGTCTTCAACTTTACGTGTCATAGGCTTGAAGGATACACATGAACACTATCCTATGACTCAAATGTTTTTCTCCGTAATTGAGTCAACACTACATAAGTCTCAATTTGAAATTTGCATCCTTACACTCCCCTCCACTTACATACATCTAAGGATTTCAATCGACCAGTCTTTATGTACTTTAATTATGCATAGAGATCCCTCATATGTCTTTTCTTTTTGCCTCTGCGGCTCGAAAGTTTTGTGTTAGCATAAGAAACATGAAATAATTTGATTAACATGTGTTTGGAAGATAACTCATTACTAAAATAAATGTGCACTAAAGGTAAAACAACTATCTTCTACTTAAAGCAATAACAAAATTCTCTAGTTATTACTTGTTAGACTAAGTTGTACTAATTAAGCCAATAATGTTGGAAGATAACTAAATTTAAAATAAAACTTCTTCATATTTATTCCATTCCATAATGGGATGATCTTAGTTCCCTCCAATATTTCCAAGTGGTAGGACCCACCGAGGTCAACTTTTTTAACCTAAAATAAACCTTCTCAATTAGGACCCATACTTACATTAAAGATGTTTTTTGCACGATAAATAATCCTTTTAAGGCCAAAATTATGAACCTTGAATTCCCTTTGCTTGCCATTGCAATTATATTGTCTGATGAGCTCTTGTTCGTATGATGCAAGTTCGATAAGTGCTTGTTTCTTCTTTTTTCTATTAAGTCCATCTCCTTTTACATGCCAGAGTTGTTCATGACTTGTTCCACTGTGGAAGAAGGCCTACATTTAATGGTATCGTAACTTATACTCCATAATCTAAAGTGAAAGGGGTCTCTCGATTTAACCTATTGGGGTTATTCTATTTGCCCAAGGGACAAGAGGGAGTTCATCCATTTAAGCTTCTTTAGACTTTTATATTCTCTTATGTATACCGCCCAACAATGTCTTATTTTAGGCCTTAACTTGTTCTTTGTTACATGGATAAGCTACCAAGTTATAATAATGTCAGATTCCATAGTTATCACAGAACTCCGGGAATGGCCAACTCTCAAGTTGAGTTCCATTGTGACTTATGATGGTCATTGTGATCCCAAACATGATGATTATGTTTTTTTTCCAAATTAATCTTATTATATCGACGTCTATGATGTTGGATAACGATTCAACTTTTATTCATTTGCTAAAATAACTAGTGACGACCAATATGTACGTGTCTTCTCGAATGTTATGGGAAGTGTACCTATAATGTCCAATCTATATTGAGTAAAAGGCAAAGGGCTGGTTAAAGGATTGAAGTCACCTATTGACAAATGAAGTAACGGTGATAAATTTTAACTCTTTCCACACTTTTAAGCAGACTACATATAATCCGTTTATGTATAAGGCCACCAATACCCTTCTTTGATTGTTGGGATTGTCACTGATCTTCCTCCAACACGACTTTCATAAATTCCTTTGTGAAGTTCATATAACACCTCCTCTACGTTGCTTGGATGCACTCTTTGAATGTATGGTGTTGTGAAATGTAATACCCCGTATTTTCATGGCTTTTAAATTTAAGGATTTTTTAAATTTAATTGAGATAAATTAATTTAATTTTAATCCGAAATGTTGTTTTAAATATTTACTAGCGTGACAAGAGTTAGTAATTATTGGGAATATATTATTTGTTGCATATTACTGGATGAGTATAGTAATATATGAGATTTATTTACCTCTGGGTAATTAAACCCACGAAATTCTTAGGGTTATATCAGATGCCTAAGGTTGTCTTCTAGGGTTAGAACAACCAAAGGCAAGTGACGGCCATAGGATAGGGAAGAAGAGAGATTCCAAGGCAATCCAAAGCCCAAAATCCATTCGTTTGCACCGCCACCACCACCAACGCGTAGATCGTGCGACGGGCTACACAACCACACCAAAATCATCTGCAAATCAGAACGCCAAAAATCCCAGGCAAGTGTTTATCTTGCTTATTTTGTTGGTGCATCTTTCATATTAGTTTAGGAGTAATTAGAATGAGTTTTTATGGAAGAAAACCAAAGATTTGAGATAGGAATCGCATGTAGTTATGGTTTAAATGATAATTATGGAAACCCTTGCCATGTAGAGGAATTACCCATGAAATTATGATGTTTACAAGAAGCAATTTCTGGAAATACTTGTTAGAACCATGTTTAAGAGAATTTTAGGGTTCTTGATAATTATGATAATTTTTGGGCTGCTAATCCATGTATAGTGATAGAAATCCACATGCTTTACGTTGGAAATACTTAGTATGATGATATAATGTTAGTAGGATGAATCTTTGGACGTTTGGGAATGAAAAACTTAATTTGGATGAAGAAATGTGTTAGAACCCGTAACTGCAAAATTGCAGAAATCGCAATACCTACTTGATCGATCGATCGAGCCCAGAGCTTCGATCGATCGAAGGTTCGATCGATCGAGCCCCAGACCTCGATCGATCGACCCCTCCTGGCAGACTCCTATTTCCCTTTTTAAGTTAGTTAAATTCAATTTAATGTGAAATAATTCTTGGACATCCTTAATAAATTGTTTTGGGAGATAGGGAAGATCAGTAGGACATATGAATAACTTTGGGGACTTTTAATATGAGATGATAATTGTATTTTTGAGGATAATTACTTAAGGGTCGATGAATTTATGTATAAAAGGGGGAAATGCATAAGAGAGTTACGTTGGAACATAAAAAGGACACCTACTGAATTTTATACTTGGGAGGAAAGAGTCCATGAGAGTTACGTAATAAGTTGGAAGAATCCTTCGAATTAAGGTTAGAGACGAACCCTTATACGCGATATTAATAATGTGAAAATAAGGATAAATGTCGTAACTATGGGATTTCAGATATACCTAATATTGATAATGTAATATTAGTATAGTTATATGATTGTGTATGCATATACTATCTATGTGTGAAAACATACCCACGCTACTTGCTATCCCTGAGGTTTCCGCGCTGGGACGATCTTATCCTATGTTGCCTTATGTGGGATATTGATTCGTACCCTAGGAGATAGATATCCTTGGTACAGGCTATCGATTTGATAATTCAGGCGGTCCTAAGAGACGCGGGTATGTGTCATCCTCTTAGAGACTTGGAATCTAGTCTTCGCCTCAATATTTTTGTGTATGTGTTAATACAATTCGAGAGTGATTCCGAATTTGTATTCCCCTTAATATGAGTGATATGGGGTTTGGATAGTAGAGTATGCCCGCACCATAGTTATTTAGGGCGATGTTGTAATATATATATTATATGAGTAGTAAATATATATATATATATATATATATATATGAAATTCTGGAATCTGGAACTGCCTACTGTGATTTGATATGTAGGACATGGTTGATGACTCAAATTGTAAATACTTGTTTTGAGAAAGTATAATATGGCACTGGAAAACTTTATTGATTAATAAAGTTAAAATGAGAACTTTGGTTACTAATTGAAATATTCTTTTCAAACAATTGAATCGTTGAATTTTGAATCCTGCGAATAATCTAAGATAAGTTAAACCATTGGGAAAGGATAGTGTGATATATGATGAGTTAGACCACTGGGAAGGTTAATGCGATAGGTGTGCACATTAGAATAGAGGTGAGAATTTCTCAAGAGAGTGTCGAACTAATATGTTGTTGCATTGGCCTGTATCAATTTAAATATTTGCTAAACAATTTTTAAATCATATACACTATCGGGCTCTGACCCATTTCTCTCTCTCTCTCTCTCTCTCTCTCTCTCTCTCTCTTGTATATATATATATATATGTATGTACTACAGGTGCCCAGCCACAGGGGCGTCTTACTTAGGATCCCTTGGAAGGAACGTGCTGCAGCTTAGGTGGGAGTTGCAGGCCACTTGCTTAGACGATTTCATTTATTTGATTCCACTCCTATGATTCTCAGTTATTGGGGCATGTGTCGCCTTTCCACTATTTATCTGTTCTGTTGGGACATTTGTATTTCAGTTATTTTTAGTACTGTTACTTTGGGATTTATTCAGCATGTATATTAAGTTTTAAATGTTGGGATTTTGGATGTTGAATGTTTAAAGTAATTGGATTATGTTCCAGGATAATTGTTGTATGATTCTTACTTATTGAAAATATTGTTAATAATTAAATAAATAAGTTTTTCTTTAAAAATACAATTTGGTTAGAAAGGTTAAAAATGGTTTTGACACTTAGCTTAATTAATTAGGGTGTTAATTTGGAAAAGTTTATTTTTACGACAGTGATGCTAAGAATGAACCAACTGTTCACCTTGATTTTAATTTAATAAAGGAGTGATCGCCCGATATTTAATTAGGCGGGGTGTCACAGGTGGTATCAGAGCATCAGGTTCTAGTGTCCTTAGGATCTGTACGGCTTATTATGCTTTCAGCGTTGCTTTGTTTGTTATAGATCCCTATGTTTAGGATTGTCAATTCCTTTGACGAGATTTCGTTCTCCGACTATAATGTGTATACCCTAGTGAATTCTAATTTCGTTCGGATGTGTGCGTGTGCCGAGTGATGATGGATGTCAGAAGAGGACCGTAAAACGTACATCAGGAGGCAGGGTTCAGTTGAGATTATGAAATATATCCGAGAATGATGACCGTAGTCGAGGTCACCTCCATTATGGCACGAGAAGCCACGACTAGAAAGGCGACTAAGGTGCATCAATGATTTTCAAATTCTGTTATAGTCAAATGAGGTTCGAGGGTAAACTTACCCAATGTATTACAAAAACGTGTAGAGACTGACAGTGGGAAATTTTAAAAATGCGAAAATTGTATGTGTTTACCAAAGGAGGTAAAGTATCCACAGGCTTAAAAATAGGACGGAGTGTGACAAACTGAAAGTGAAAATTTAGAGAAAAATTTTCTTGGCTTTCGGGACGAAATTTTAATGGTTGGAGTCAACCACCAATTTTAGAAGTGGAATGCTATGCCTATAGGATAACCTTAGGTACAGTGTTGACCGTATGTTCCTTCCTCAACTGTTCAGGATGAGAAGCAAACGTGGTTCTGAACTCATCGCAGGAGGGCATGACAGAAGTCCAATTGTGGATATGAATCCTAATCGTTAACAAATTTTGTATCGAAAGAGGTAGATACTAGTGGAAGAAATGACTCCAAGTGGGAGACCAACTTGTAATAATAGTTGATAATACTCGAGGAGGAAATTCTGATGGACGACCGATTCAGAGGTTGACATTGTCATATTTTGTCAAAATAGATGATAACGCTTCTTTGTGGGGGAAGTTAAAAGAATCGAAGAATTTAGTCGAGAATAAGACCGAATACAACGGTGGTGGTATAGCACCACAAAAGGATGTGGATACACATCAGGAAAACCATTTAAATGCTTCAGATAGTTAAATTATTACCAAGTAATGGTAAATTCAGTAAGTACTATTATAGATAGTAACATGATCTTTATGGCCTGAAAAGCTAAGAGAACAACCGGGATGGCTAACAGGAATCGAGTCTACTAAAGTCCGAGAGAAGGACAATCCTAACCTGGTTAGTAGGACAGGTGGTAAGTGGATTATGTGTTGAGGTATTTTGTGCGGAGTGAGATCGCTCACGATAATATGTTCCAAAATGAGAAAAAGGACAGGAATATGGTGCTTAGTGAGGCAACGATTAAAATAATTTTGTTTTGGATTGGGCAGACGTGTTACGTCCAAAAACCATTTGTGGAGTCAAGACGATTGCCAGGATGGAAGTATAAGTTGTATCCTTAGAGGATGCGGCGTGTTTGTGTGACACGAGCGAGTCACCATATTTTGTTCATTGCTAAATTAGCATGTGAGGCGAGCTTAATGCATATAATTATAAATGTTACCATTATGTGAATATTTTTTCCTAGTGTAGCGGGATTTTTCTTTAGTGCTATCCACGGAGGATGAATGAGTATATTAACAATGTTTCATACTTTATTGAGGTTACTCGTTGTAGTGATGCGATACAAGAGTGTGATATTATCTTTGTTAAAACGTTATAGAAATGGTTAGTACGATAGTGGGCATTTATTACAAGGCTATCGGAGTAGTTGCGTGAGTGCAGCATGTTTTGTTGTGGCGAGCTTTACCTGTAAGAAGGTTGGACTCACACCTATACTATCTATCCTAGAGACTTCGGAGGAGATAGTGGGCTCGAGATATTCGATGCCAAAGTATGTATAGATTTTGTCAGTATAATTCCGTATGTATCGGGATTTACCGTTGAGCGAAAAGATTTGACTCAGTATTATGTTTAGCACTCCGGACTTAGTGATAGGAAAAGTGCATTGTTATATTTAACCTTTAGAGATGTGGGAGTTAATATTTATACCCCTATTATTAGGGAAAGGAATTTCGAGAATTCCGATTGTATGTATTCGAGTTTTGTGGAATGCTATTACCACCAACCTATACTGAACAATAGTGCAATTAGTGAAACGTTCTTTGTTAAGCATAATTACGGGAGAAATTGTAACTTTTCTGTCAAGAGACGGAAGAAAGGGGTACATGCCACGGACGGAGGACCTAACGGATTTCGATAACCGACAATGCTAAGTAGCAGTGTATCGGGGGGGGGGGGTTCCTTGTTTGGATTTCGCTTTGCGAGACATCTCACGCATGAAACTTAGCGTAAGGTTGGAGATAGGGAGACGTTTGGTCACTATTCCATAAGTTCGGTACCCTGGTCGAAATAGGATCAAGTAATTATGTATGTAAGTTAGAAGTTGAATTTTGTTTTAAGGTCATTGGAGCCGGATTTTTATGGTAGGAAAGCATTGAAAGTTATCCTCACGAGTTGAGGGGTGGAAGTATGTAATACCCCGTATTTTCATGACTTTTAAATTTAAAGTTAATTGAGATAAATTAATTTAATTTTAATCCGAAATATTATTTTAAATATTTACTAGCGTGACGAGAGTTAGTAATTATTGGAAATTTGTTATTTGTTGAATATTACTGGATGAGTATAGTAATATATGAGATTAATTTTTATAATATTGTCACATGTGAATAAAATGACAATTGTGGAAATTTAAGTCGGGACGCGCCTGTGTCGTGTCGGGACTAAATATGGATTAATAAAAGTGAATATTTTATAAGTTGTTTGTATGATCGTTTTGAGTGCGCCAACGCGTCCGTAAGGGTCGAGATAGTCAGAAAAGTGTACCTGGGGGTTTAGTTTGGGTCTCGGGCTGTTTTTAGGCCTAATTGGTACCCCGGGAGGGCGTTTTGGACATTTCACCTTTTTGTGTAATTAAACCCACGAAAATTCAAAGGCTTATATCAGATATCTGGATTGTCATCTATGGTTAGAAACTCTAAACACAAGTGACGACCATAGGAGAGGAAGGAGAGAGAGCTCTCAAGGCAAATTCAAGGCCCGAAATCCACCCGTTTGCACCACAACCACCACCAACGCGTAGATCGCGTAACGGGCTACGCAACCACACCAAAAACATCTGCAAATCAGAACGTCAAAAATCCCAGGCAAGTGTTTATCTTGCTTATTTCGTTGGTGCATCCTTCATATTAGTTTAGGGATGATTAGGGATGAATTTCATTGAAGAAAACCTAAATTGTGATAGGAATTTGCATGTAGTGATGACTTAAACCTTATTCTGGAAATTGTTGGTGATGTAGGAGAATAATCCACAAAATTTTAATGTAGTATAAGAAGGAATTTCTGGAAAAACAGATTGGAACCATGATTTAGAGATTTCTAGGGTTCTTGTATATTTAGATGAATTATGGCATGATTAATCCATGTTTAGTGACGTAAATTGACATGCTTTACGTTGAAAATACCTAATATGATGATATAAGGTTAGTAGTATCAATTCTGGGACGATTTGTATTAGAAAATATGGAAATTGTTGAAGTTTGGAGATGAAACCCGTAACTGCAGAATTTCAGTTTTCGCAGACCTGCTTGATCGATCGATCGAGCCTAGAGCTTCGATCGATCGACCCCTCCTGGCAGACTTCTATTTCCCTTTTTAAATGAGTTAAATTCAATCTATTGTGAGAAAATTCTTGGGCATCATTAATGAAATGTTTTGGGAGATAGGGAAGACCAGTAGAACATGTGAATAGATTTTGGGGCCCTTAATGTCGGGCAAAGATTGTATTTTGGGATAATTACATAAGGGTCGGTGAATTTATGATTTAAAGAGAGAGACACGTAAGAGAGTTACTTTGGGACAAATGCGTATACCTACTGAATTTTATACTTGGAAGGATAGAATCCATGAGCGTTATGTAGTAAGTGGAAAAGTTCCTCAAATTAAAGTAAGATGTAAATGGTTATACGCGATAACTATATAATGAGAAATAAATGTAAATGACATAATTATGGGAATTGAGAATTTACCCATTTTGATATGGTAATATTAGTATAGTTATATGATTGTGTATGCATATACTATCTATGTGTGAAAATCATGCCCACGCTACTTGCTATCCCTGAGGTTTTCGCGCTGGGACAGTCTTATCTCGATGGGACCTTTATGGGGGTTATTGACTTGTACCCTAGAAGATAGATATCCTTGGTACAGGCTATCGAAATGATAGTTCAGACGATCCTAAGAGATGCAGGTATGTGCTTTCATCTTAGAGACTTGGAATTTATGCTTCGCCTCATTTTGTTTGTGTATAGGTATCCTTGGTACAGGCTATCGCAGTGATAGTTCAGACGGTCCTAAGAAACTTGGAATCTATACTTCGCCTCAATATTGTTTGAGTATGTGTTAATACAATTCGAGAGTGATTTTGAATTTGTATTCCCCTTAATGTGAGTGAAATGGGGTTTGGATAGTAGAGTATGCCCGCACCATAGTTTTATTTGGGGTGCTGTTATGATATATATATATATTCTGTGAGTAGTTAATATATATATGAAATTCTAAAATCTGGAACTGCCTACTGTGATGTGATATGTAGGACATGGTTGATGACTCAAATTGTAAATACTTGTTTTGAGAAAGTATAATAAGGCAGTGGAAAACTTTATTGATTTATAAAGTTAAAATGAGAACTTTGATTTCTAATTGGAATAGTATTTTCAAACAATTGAATCGTTAAATTTTGAATCTTACGAGTAATCTAAGATAAGTTAAATCATTGGGAAGATTAGTGCGATAAATGATAGGACAAACCGTTGGGAAGGTTAGTGCGATAGGTGTGCACATTAGAAGAGAGGTGAGAATTTCTCAAGAGAGTGTCGCACTAATATGTTGTTGTATTAGCCTGTATCAATTTAAATACTTGCTAAACGTATTTTAAATCAAACACACTTTCGGGCTCTGACCCGTTTTTCTCTCCCTCTCTCTTGTATATATATGTATGTATTACAGGTGCCCAGCCACAGGGGCGTCTTAATTAGGATCCTTTGGAAGGAACGTGCTGCAGCTTAGGTGGGAGTTGCAGGCCTGTTGTTTAGACGACTTCATCCATTTGATTCTACTCCTAGTTCAGTTTTATCCAGCAGGGGCATGTGTCTTCCTCTTTCTATTATTTAGTTTGTATTATCACAGACTGTAATTCTTTTTACTTCCAGCATCTTTATTTCGGGATTTATTACTGTCAGGATGTTTTTTTCCTTTAGTGTTTAAAGGTTGGGATTATTTATTGATGGTTCAATTCTTGAATGTTCATTACTATTCTCATTATTAGTTGTGACTCTTAAAAATGTAAATGGCTAAAGGATTTATAATTGGATTTAATAGAATGAAAATAAGGTTTAAAATGGTTTTAACACTTAGCTTAATTATTTAGGGTGTTTAAATTGGAAAAGTATTTTAACGATAGTGATGCTAGGGATGAACCAACTGTTCACCTTGATTTTAATTTAATAAAGGAGTGATGGCCCGGTATTTAATTAGGCGGGGTGTCACAGGTGGTATCAGAGCATCAGGTTCTAGTGTCCTTAGGATCTGTACGGCTTATTATGCTTTCAACGTTGCTTTGTTTGTTATAGAGCCCTATGTTTAGGATTGTCGATTCCTTTGACGAGATTTCGTTCTCCTGATATAATGTGTATACACTAGTGAATTCTAATTTCGTTCGGATGTGTGCGTGTGCCGAGCGATGACGGATGTCAGAAGAGGACCGTTAAGCGTACATCAGGAGGCAGGGCTTAGTTGAGATTATAAAATATATCCGAGGATGATGACCGTAGTCGAGGTCACCTCCATTATGGCACGAGAAGCCACGACTAGAAAGGTGACTAAGGTGCAGCAATGATTTTCAAATACTGTTATAGTCAAATGAGGTGCGAGGGTAAACTTACCCAACGTATTACAAAAACGTGTAGAGACTGTCGGTGGGAAATTTTAGAAACGCAAAAATTGTATGTGTTTACCAAAGGAGATAAAGTATCCAAAGGCTTAAATATAGGACGGAGTGTGGCAAACTGAAAGTGAAAATTTAGAAGAAAAAAAATCTTGGCTTTCGGGACGAAATTATAATGGTTGGAGTCAACCACCAATTTTAGAAGTGGAATGCTATGCCTATAGGAGAACCTTAGGTACAGTGTTGACCGTATTTTCCTTTCTCAAATGTTCAGGATGAGAAGCAAACGTGGTTTTGAACTCATCGCAGGAGGGCATGGCAGAAGTCCAATTCTGGATATGAATCCTAATCGTTAGCGAGTTTTGTATCGAAAGAGGTAGATACTAGTGGAGGAAACGACTCCAAGTAGGAGACCAACTTGTAATAATAGTTGATAATACTCGAGGAGGAAATTCTGAGGGACGACCGATTCAGAGGTTGACAATGTCATATTTTGTCAATATGGATGATAACGCTTCTTTGTGGGGGATGTTAAAGGAAATCGAAGAATTTAGTCGAGAATAAGACTGAATACAACGGTGGTGGTATAGCACCACAAAAGGATGTGGATACACATCAGAAAAACCATTCAAATGCTTCAGATAGTTAAATTCTTACCAAGCGATGGTAAATTCAGTAAGTACTATTATAGATAGTAACATGATCTTTATGGCCTAAAAAGCTAAGGGAACAACCGGGGTGGCTAACAGGAATTGAGTCTACTAATGTCCGAGAGAAGGACAATCCTAACCTGGTTAGTAGGACAGGTGATAGGTGAATTAAGTGTTGGAGTATTTTTGTGCGGAGTGAAATCTCTCACGATAATATGTTCCAAAATGAGAAAAAGGACAAGAATACGGTGCCTAGTAAAAGGCAACGATTAAAATAATTTTGTTTTGGTTTGGGCAGACGTGTTGCGTCCGAAAACCATTTGTGCAGTCAAGACGATTTCCAGGATGGAAGTATAAGTTGTATCCTTAGAGGATGCGGCGTGTTTATGTGACACGAGTGAGCCACCATATTTTGTTCATTGCTAGATTAGCATGTGAGACGAGCTTAATGCATATAATTATGAATGTTACTATTATGTGAATATTTTTCCTAATGTAGCGGGATTTTTCTTTAGTGCTATCCGCGGAGGATGAATGAGTATATTAACAAGTGTTTCATATTTTATTAAGGTTACTCGTTGTAGTGATGCGATACACGAGTATGATATTATCTTTGTTAAAATGTTATAAAAATGGGTAGTATGATAGTGGGGATTTATTGCAAGGCTATCGGAGTAGTTGCATTGGTGCAACATGTTTTATGTTTGTTTTGGCGAGGCCTTACCTGTAAGAAGGTTGGACTTGCACTTATATTATCTATCCAAGAGACTTCGGAGGAGATAGCGGGCTCGAGATATTCGATGCCAAAGTATGTATAGACTTTGTCAGTATGATTCAGTATGTATCGGGACTTACCGTTGAGCGAAAAGATTTGACGCAGTATTATGTTTGGCACTCCGGACTTAGTGATAGGAAGAGTGCATTGTTATATTTACCCTTTAGAGATGTGGGAGTTAATAGTTATACCCCTATTGTTAGGGAAGGGAATTTCGAGAATTCCGATCGTATGTATCCGAGGTTTATAGAATGAAATTACCATCAACCAATACAATAGTGAAATTGGTGAAACGTTCTTTGTTAAGCATAATTACGGGAGAAATTGTAACTTTTCTGTCAAGAGACGGAATAAAGGGGTATATACTATGGACGGAGGACCTAATGGATTTCGATGACCGACAAAGCTAGGTAGTAGTGTATCGGGGGAGGGGGTTCCTTATTTGGATTTCGCTTTGCGAGACATCCCACGCATGAAACTTAGCGTAAGGTTGGAATTAGGGAGACGTTTGGTCACTATTCCATGAGTTTAGTACCCTAGTCGAAATGGGATCAAGTAAATATGTATGTAAGTTGGAGGTTGAATTTTGTTTTAAGGTCATTGGAGCCGGATTTTTGTGGTAGAAGAGCATTGAAAGTTATCCCCACGAGTTGAGGGGTGGAACGATAATAAGGAGAATTTAAAAATTTTGATTTCTAGGGTGATTGAGAGTACCCAAATGTCATAACCGCGTACAGAACACAAGGTGAGTAAAGAGTTGGAATGATTTTTAGCATGGATTATCTGGAAAGAACCTTATATTATACAAAAGAGATGACCTGTAATTATTTTGATGAATAGAGCGTTAGTGATTTATTTTTGTTGTTGTAACTATTTGGGAAAATTATTGTACTTCTCTGAGGAAGGTTGAGAATTATTATTCCTCTTTTATTGTCATGGAATTTGAATGCCCTATTCCTTCTATTCCGTTGAATTTAGTTAGTCCTACAGATGAGTAGCATGCCGTTCGCTCTCCCAGGGCGGTCGGGGTGTTGCAAAAATGTGGGCATCTTGGTTAACTACAGTAAAATAGTCCGAGTCGAAGGGACGTGGTAATAGACGTGTGAAATATATGTTTGTGGGACTAGTAAAACGAAGTGGAAGTGATAGAGTGGATTAAACGTCACATGAGGGGCGATAATCCATATATAAGTGTGCAATTAGAATAGCACGCCCTAATTTGATTGGAAGGCTGTGGGAAGCCATTCAAGAATTGGTATTCCTTTAATAGAGTAGAATTTAATTGTTATGAAGCACACCCGGAGCGAAGTTGTTATTAGTCAAGTGTGAGAGCGACTTGCGCATACAAAGAGTAATGATGTTAGTATAATATAAGAGATCCAGAAGTGCACTTCGTGGAGAGAAGACCACGGGTCGGAACTTTCGGCATACTCCAAGGAAGGAAGGGGAGTATTACGTGTCACTTAATGTGAGACATTTCAAGGGAAGAATCGATGTTTAGCAAGACGTAGTGAGTAGTATCTACATGCACTGCCATAGGTAAGGTTTGGTTGAAAGAGGAGAACCAACCAAAGAATTTTGTGTTTACCGAAAATTCCTGAAATTGGAAGAGGTTGGTAAAGCCGGTAAAGTTCTTGGATGAGTTACCATCCTCAAAACAAGATCAAGGGTTTATCCCGAACATGTGAATTAAGTCGCCGAGAAGGAAGTGATTGATATTCCTTTGGGCTGGCTCACAATATTAACTAGTAGGCGCCAGACTTCCTTTGAAAGGAAGGATCGCGCCAGTGCATGGTCCGGCGCAATACAAATTTCTAAATTCGGATGAGATTGGTGAATCCCACCTTTGAAATGGGATTTCAGGAACCATCGGATATAATATTTAGTTTCGAGTAGGATGTATCACCCTTAGCCAGGGAATAAGCGCATGGTGATTAAAGATTAGTGGAGCCACGTGAATGAATTTGGAATCTTGGTACGATGATTTCAAGTATGCTCTGTAGAAGCACTCGTACCTGTTTATCGCGTACGAGGTACTTATTAAGGTTTTGTTATGGAAGAACCTCGACTATTCTCCTTCCGTATGTTTAGAGGAGAGTAGATAATCAGAATTTTTGATCGGTCGAGAAAATATCCGATAACTATGGTGGAATTCCACAACTGTTTTAGGCAGTCATGTAGTGAGGTGCGGCCTCCTAATGATAGTGAGATAAGGAAATTATTACATATAGGCGTGACCTATGCGAATGTTGTCGGGTGGGATCACAATGTGAAGTGTCTCCAATGAGAATATAAAACAATGTTGCTGCGAGGAAAAAGCTATAGTGATTGAATGCCGTACTATGTAGATAGTTTGCGTACTGACAAGGATATCCAGAATTGTGCTACCTGGTAGGCCTTATTTTCCGAATTTTGGGACGAAATTCCGTTATTAGGGGGGGAAGTATGTAATACCCCGTATTTTCATGGCTTTTAAATTTAAAGTTAATTGAGATAAATTAATTTAATTTTAATCCGAAATGTTGTTTTAAATATTTACTAGCGTGACGAGAGTTAGTAATTATTGGAAATTTGTTATTTGTTGAATATTACTGGATGAGTATAGTAATATATGAGATTAATTTTTATAATATTGTCACGTGTGAATAAAATGGCAATTGTGGAAATTTAAGTCGGGACGCGCCTGTATCGTGTCGGGACTAAATATGGATTAATAAAAGTGAATATTTTATAAGTTGTTCGTATGGTCATTTTGAGTGTGTCAACGCGTCCGAAAGGGTCGAGATAGTCAGAAAAGCATACCCGGGGGTTTAGTTTGGGTCTCGGGGCGTTTTTAGGCCTAATTGGTACCCCGGGATGGCGTTTTGGACATTTCACCTTTTTGGGTAATTAAACCCACGAAAATTCAAAGGGTTATATCAGATATCTGGATTGTCATCTAGGGTTAGAAACTCTAAACACAAGTGACGGCCATAGGAGAGGAAGGAGAAAGAGCTCTCAAGGCAAATTCAAGGCCCGAAATCCACCCGTTTGCACCGCAACCACCACCAACGCGTAGATCGCGCAACGGGCTACGCAACCACACCAAAAACATCTGCAAATCAGAACGTCAAAAATCCCAGGCAAGTGTTTACCTTCCTTATTTCGTTGGTGCATCCTTCATATTAGTTTAGGGATGATTAGGGATGAATTTCATTGAAGAAAACCTAAATTGTGATAGGAATTTGCATGTAGTGATGACTTAAACCTTATTCTGGAAATTTTTGGTGATGTAGGAGAATAATCCACGAAATTTTAATGTAGTATAAGAAATAATTTCTGGAAAAACAGATTGGAACCATGATTTAGAGATTTCTAGTGTTCTTGTATATTTAGATGAATTATGGCATGATTAATCCATGTTTAGTGACGTAAATTGACATGCTACGTTGAAAATACCTAATATGATGATATAAGGTTAGTAGTATCAATTCTGGGACGATTTGGATTAGAAAATATGGAAATTGTTGAAGTTTGGAGATGAAACCCGTAACTGCAGAATTTCAGTTTTCGCAGACCTGCTTGATCGATCGATCGAGCCTAGAGCTTCGATCGATCGACCCCTCCTGGCAGACTCCTATTTCCCTTTTTAAATGAGTTAAATTCAATCTATTGTGAGAAAATTCTTGGGCATCATTAATGAAATGTTTTGGGAGATAGGGAAGACCAGTAGAACATGTGAATAGATTTTGGGACCCTTAATGTCGGGCAAAGATTGTATTTTGGGATAATTACATAAGGGTCGGTGAATTTATGATTTAAAGAGAGAGACACGTAAGAGAGTTACTTTGGTACAAATGCGTATACCTACTGAATTTTATACTTGGAAGGATAGAATCCATGAGCGTTATGTAGTAAGTGGAAAAGTTCCTCAAATTAAAGTAAGATGTAAATGGTTATACGCGATAACTATATAATGAGAAATAAATGTAAATGACGTAATTATGGGAATTGAGAATTTACCCATTTTGATATGGTAATATTAGTATAGTTATATGATTGTGTATGCATATACTATCTATGTGTGAAAATCATGCCCACGCTACTTGCTATCCCTGAAGTTTCCGCGCTGGGACAGTCTTATCTCGATGGAACCTTTATGGGGAATATTGACTTGTACCCTAGAAGATAGATATCCTTGGTACAGGCTATCGGAATGATAGTTCAGACGGTCCTAAGAGATGTAGGTATGTGCTTTCATCTTAGAGACTTGGAATCTATGCTTCGCCTCATTTTATTTGTGTATAGGTATCCTTGGTACAGGCTATCGCAGTGATAGTTCAGACGGTCCTAAGAGACTTGGAATCTATACTTCGCCTCAATATTGTTTGAGTATGTGTTAATACAATTCGAGAGTGATTTTGAATTTGTATTCCCCTTAATGTGAGTGAAATGGGGTTTGGATAGTAGAGTATGCCCGCACCATAGTTTTATATGGGGTGTTGTTATGATATATATATATATATATATATATATATATATATATATATATATTCTATGAGTAGTTAATATATATATGAAATTCTAAAATCTGGAACTGCCTACTGTGATGTGATATGTAGGACATGGTTGATGACTCAAATTGTAAATACTTGTTTTGAGAAAGTATAATAAGGCACTGGAAAACTTTATTGATTTATAAAGTTAAAATGAGAACTTTGATTTCTAATTGGAATAGTCTTTTCAAACAATTGAATCGTTAAATTTTGAATCTTACGAGTAATCTAAGATAATTTAAATCATTGGGAAGATTAGTGAGATAAATGATAGGACAAACCGTTGGGAAGGTTAGTGCGATAGGTGTGCACATTAGAAGAGAGGTGAGAATTTCTCAAGAGAGTGTCGCACTAATATGTTGTTGTATTAGCCTGTATCAATTTAGATACTTGCTAAACGTATTTTAAATCAAACACACTTTCGAGCTCTGACCCGTTTTTCTCTCTCTCTCTCTTGTATATATATGTATGTATTACAGGTGCCCAGCCACAGGGGCGTCTTACTTAGGATCCTTTGGAAGGAATGTGCTGCAGCTTAGGTGGGAGTTGCAGGCCTGTTGTTTAGACGACTTCATCCATTTGATTCTACTCCTAGTTCAGTTTTATCCAGCAGGGGCATGTGTCTCCCTCTTTCTATTATTTAGTTGGTATTGTCAGAGATTGTAATTCTTTTTACTTCCAGCATCTTTATTTCGGGATTTATTACTGTCAGGATGTTTTTTTCCTTTAGTGTTTAAAGGTTGGGATTATTTATTGATGGTTCAATTCTTGAATGTTCATTACTATTCTCATTATTAGTTGTGACTCTTAAAAATGTAAATGGCTAAAGGATTTATAATTGGATTTAATAGAATGGAAATAAGGTTTAAAATGGTTTTAACACTTAGCTTAATTATTTAGGGTGTTTAAATTGGAAAAGTATTTTAACGACAGTGATGCTAAGGATGAACCAACTGTTCACCTTGATTTTAATTTAATAAAGGAGTGATCGCCCGGTATTTAATTAGGTGGGGTGTCACAGAACGAAGATAAGGAGAATTTAAGAATTTTGATTTCTAGGGTGATTGAGAGTACCCAAATGTCATAACCGCGTACAGAACACGAGGTGAATAAAGAGTTAGAATGATTTTTTTTACTTGGATTATCTGTAAAGGACTTTATATTATACAAAAGAGATGACCTGTAATTATTTTGATGAATAGAGCGTTAGTGATTTATTTTGGTTGTTGTACCTATTTGGAAAAATTGTTGTACTTGTCTGAGGAAGGTTGAGAATTATTATTCCTCTTTTATTGTCATGGAATTTGAATGCCCTATTCCTTCTATTCCGTTGAATTTAGTTAGTCCTACAGATGAGTAGCGCGTCGTTCGGACTCCCAGGGCGGTCGGAGTGTTGCAAAAAAAATGTGGGCATCTTGGTTAACTACAGTTAAAATAGTCCGAGTCGAAGGGACGTGGTAATAGACGTGTGAAATATATGTTTGTGGGACTAGTATAACGAAGTGGAAGTGATAGAGTGGATTAAACGTCACATGAGGGGAGATAATCCATACATAAGTGTGCCATTAGAATAGCACGCCCTGACTTGATTGGAAGGCTGTGGGAAGCCATCCAAGAATTGGTATTTCTTGAATATAGTAGAATTTATTTGTTATAAAGCACACCCGGAGCGGAGTTGTTATTAGTCAAGTGTGAGAGCGACTTGCGCATACAAAGAGTAATGATGTTAGTATAGTATAAGAGATCCAGAAGTGCGCTTCGTGGAGAGAAAAGCACGGGTCGGAACTTTCGGCATACTCCAAGGAAGGAAGGGGAGTATTACGTGCCACTTAATGTGAGACATTTCAAGGGAAGAATCGATGTTTAGCGAGACGTAGTGAGTAGTCTCTACATGCACCGCCCATAGGTAAGGTTTGGTTGAAAGAGGAGAATCAACCAAAGAATTTTGTGTTTATCGAAAATTCCTGAACTTGGAAGAGGTCGGTAAAGCCGGTAAACTTCTTGGATGAGTTGCCATCCTCAAAACAAGATCAAGGGTTTATCCCGAACATGTGAATTAAGTCGCCGAGAAGGAAGTGATTGATATTCCTTTGGGCTGGCTTACAACATTAACTAGCAGGCCCCAGACTTCCTTTGAAAGGAAGGATCGCGCCAGTGCATGGTCCGGCGCAGTATAAATTTCTGAATCAGGATGAGATTGGTGAATCCCACCTTTGAAATGGGATTTCAGGAACCATCGGAGATAAGATTTAGTTTCGAGTAGGATGTATCACCCTTAGCCAGGGAATAAACGCATGGTGATTAAAGATTAGTGGAGCCACGTGAAGGAAATTTTGGAATCTTGGTACGATGATTTCAAGTATGCTCTGTAGAAGCACTCACACCTGTTTGTCGCGTACGAGGTACTTATTAAGGTTTTGTTATGGAAGAACCTCGACTATTCTCCTTTCGTATGTTTAAGAGGAGAGTAGATAATCAGAATTTTTGATCGGTCAAGAAAATATCCGATATCTATGGTGGAATTCCACGACTGTTTTAGGCAGTCAGGAGTGGTCAAATGTTCGTATGATCTTCTCAGAATGGGATTTTTGTGTATGAATAAATACGAGTAGTTTGTCATGCAGTGAGGTGCGGCCTCCTAATGATAGTGAGATAAGGAAATTATAACGTATAGGCGTGACCTATGCGAATGTTGTCGGGTAGGAGCACAATGTGAAGTGTCTCCAATGAGGATGTAAAACAATGTTGCTGTGAGGAAAAAGCTATAGTGATTGAGCGTCGTACTATATAGATAGTTTGCGTACTGACAAGGATATCCAGAATTGTGCAACCTGGTAGGCCTTATTTTCCGAATTTCGGGACGAAATTCCGTTATTAGGGGGGAAGTATGTAATACCCCGTATTTTCATGGCTTTTAAATTTAAGGATTTATTAAATTTAATTGAGATAAATTAATTTAATTTTAATCCGAAATGTTGTTTTAAATATTTACTAGCGTGACAAGAGTTAGTAATTATTGGGAATATATTATTTGTTGCATATTACTGGATGAGTATAGTAATATATGAGATTTATTTTTTTATAATATTCTCACGTGTGAATAAAATGACAATTGTGGAAATTTAAGTCAGGACGCGCCTGTGTCGTGTCGGGACTAAATGTGGATTAATAAAAGTGAATATTTTATAAGTTGTTGGTATGGTCATTTTGAGTGCGCCAACGCGTTCGGAAGGGTCGAGATAGTCAGAAAAGTGTACCCGGAGGTTTAGTTTGGGTCTCGGAGCATTTTAGGCCTAATTAGTACCCCGGGAGGGCGTTTTGGACATTTCACAATTATGGGTAATTAAACCCACGAAATTCTTAGGGTTATATCAGATGCCTAAGGTTGTCTTCTAGGGTTAAAACAACCAAAGGCAAGCGACGGCCATAGGAGAGGGAAGAAGAGAGTTTCCAAGGCAATCCAAAGCCCAAAAGACATCCGTTTGCATCGCCACCACCACCAACGCGTAGATCGCGCGACGGGCTACGCAACCACACCAAAATCATCTGCAAATCAGAACACCAAAAATCCCAGGCAAGTGTTTATCTTTCTTATTTCGTTGGTGCATTTTTCATATTAGTTTAGGAGTAATTAGAATGAGTTTTTATGGAAGAAAACCAAAGATTTGAGATAGGAATCGCATGTAGTTATGGTTTAAATGATAATTCTGGAAACCCTTGCCATGTAGAGGAATTACCCACGAAATTATGATGTTTACAAGAAGCAATTTCTGGAAATACTTGTTAGAACCATGTTTAAGAGAATTCTAGGGTTCTTGATAATTATGATAATTTTTGGGCTGTTAATCCATGTATAGTGATAGAAATCCACATGCTTTACGTTGGAAATACTTAGTATGATGATATAATGTTAGTAGGATGAATCTTTGGACGTTTGGGAATGAAAAACTTAAATTTGGATGAAGAAATGTGTTAGAACCCGTAACTGCAAAACTGCAGAAATCGCAATACCTGCTTGATCGATCGATCGAGCCCAGAGCTTCGATCGATCGACCCCTCCTGGCAGACTCCTATTTCCCTTTTTAATTTAGTTAAATTCAATTTAATGCGAAATAATTCTTGGACATCCTTAATAAATTGTTTTGGGAGATAGGGAAGATCAGTAGGACATATGAATAACTTTGGGGACTTTTAATATGAGATCAGAATTGTATTTTTGAGGATAATTACTTAAGGGTCGATGAATTTATGTATAAAAGGGGGAAATGCATAAGAGAGTTACGTTGGAACAGAAAAAGGACACCTACTGAATTTTATACATGGGAGGAAAGAGTCCATGAGAGTTACGTAATAAGTTGGAAGAATCCTTCGAATTAAGGTTAGAGACGAACCCTTATACGCGATATTAATAATGTGAAAATAAGGATAAATGTCGTAAGTATGGGACTTGAGATATACCTAAAATTGATAATGTAATATTAGTATAGTTATATGATTGTGTATACATATACTATCTATGTGTGAAAACATACCCACGCTACTTGCTATCCCTGAGGTTTCCACGCTGGGACGATCTTATCCTGTGTTGCCTTATGGGGGATATTGATCCGTACCCTAGGAGATAGATATCCTTGGTACAGGCTATCGATTTGATAGTTCAGACGGTCCTAAGAGACGCGGGTATGTGCCATCCTCTTAGAGACTTGGAATCTATGCTTCGCCTCAATATTTTTGTGTATGTGTTAATACAGTTCGAGAGTGATTCCGAATTTGTATTCCCCTTAATATGAGTGATATGGGGTTTGGATAGTAGAGTATGCCCGCACCATAGTTATTTGGGGTGCTGTTGTAATATATATATTATATGAGTAGTAAATATATATATATATATATATATATATATATATATATATGAAATTCTGGAATCTGGAACTGCCTACTGTGATTTGATATGTAGGACATGGTTGATGACTCAAATTGTAAATACTTGTTTTGAGAAAGTATAATATGGCACTGGAAAACTTTATTGATTAATAAAGTTAAAATGAGAACTTTGGTTAATAATTGAAATATTCTTTTCAAACAATTGAATCGTTAAATTTTGAATCCTGCGAATAATCAAAGATTAGTTAAACCATTGGGAAAGGATAGTGTGATATATGATGAGTTAGACCACTGGGAAGGTTAGTGCGTTAGGTGTGCACATTAGAAGAGAGGTGAGAATTTCTCAAGAGAGTGTCGAACTAATATGTTGTTGCATTGGCCTGTATCAATTTAAATATTTGCTAAACAATTTTTAAATCATATACACTATCGGGCTCTGACCCGTTTCTCTCTCTCTCTCTCTCTCTCTCTCTCTCTCTCTCTCTCTTGTATATATATATGTATGTACTATAGGTGCCCAGCCACAGGGGCGTCTTGCTTAGGATCCCTTGGAAGGAACGTGCTGCAGCTTAGGTGAGAGTTGCAGGCCACTTGCTTAGACGATTTCATTTATTTGATTCCACTCCTATGATTCTCAGTTATTGGGGCATGTGTCGCCTTTCCACTATTTATCTGTTCTGTTGGGACATTTGTATTTCAGTTATTTCTAGTATTGTTACTTTGGAATTTATTCAGCATGTATGCTTTATATTAAGTTTTAAATGTTGGGATTTTGGATGTTGAATGTTTACAGTAATTGGATTATGTTCCAGGATAATTGTTGTATGATTCTTACTTATTGAAAATGTGGTTAATAATTAAATAAATAAGTTTTTCTATAAAAATACAATTTGGTTAGAAAGGTTAAAAATGGTTTTGACACTTAGCTTAATTAATTAGGGTGTTAATTTGGAAAAGTTTATTTTTACGACAGTGATGCTAAGAATTAACCAACTGTTCACCTTGATTTTAATTTAATAAAGGAATGATCGCCCGGTATTTAATTAGGCGGGGTGTCACATAACATACGATCGATACAACTTTCCTCGTAAATATATGTAAAAATGAGAAAATTTCAACTTAACCTTATGTTCCTCCTTTATGTCGTCAGTTTGCACATTTTCTTTTAAGTAATTTAAGATGGGGTCCATCCATCTCGGGGCTTCTACTACTAACATAAGTTGAATGACTTTTGACATTCCCAATATGCTTGGTTAATTTATGTATTCCTTTTGGCTTCATTGTTGGATGATTCAACGGAAAGTCGTATAACATGTTCAATCATTTTGCCGTTATTATTTATCAACACAACTCCAAGCCCCTATCCTTTGAAATTGGGTTTCCATCGAAAAACAACATCCACTCGTTTTTCTCTTTTGTCAATTGTTTGGAACCTTGCTTAATGTTTCGATTCTTGTCCCCCACTGTAGAGGGGGAATGTTAGGATTCTATTGGCACAAATCTAGATACTAAGCCAACTAAAACTAGACCTTTTATAGTCGTTGTAGATTGATATATGATATTGAACTTTCATAATACCATCGATCGTTTATACATGCTCCCTAATAGGTCGACCTTCTAAAGAGCAACTTTTAGTTAGGAAGAGGTCATTATTACGGGATGTCCTTAGAAGTGGTGTTTCAGCTTCCGTGATGTAACCACTAGTGAGAATGCTAACTACTCTAGTTGGAGGTACATTTTCTTTGCATCGATCTGTGTCTTATGGAAGTAGTAGACCAGGGATTATATATTGGCTTCTCATGAACTAACAACATGATTAAATAATATAAAATACAAGTATATTACATCTTCTCTATTAGGGAGTGATAAAATGAAATGATCTCCTAAGTATCTCTTAATTTTTTCCAACGTTATCATGATTTATTAATTTGATATGTCCCTCATCTAATTCCTCAATGCTTGGAAAACAATTGGCATCAATCGTAAGATTTTGAAATAAATTGACTAAGATTCGTGAGCATCTATATGAGCTTTTAGACTTCTTGTATCGTGGTAGAAGGTCAAATAAAGCTTTAATCTGATTGGGGTTGGGTTCAATTATAATCTGGACTACCAGACATCCAACTAACTTTATAGAGCTCATTCGATAGTGACACGGGATCTCGAAAGTTATTTCGTAGGTTATCCACATTATCATCCGTTTTTAGAGTATGCCTCTCAACGATAGCTACCGAAATAAAAATTAATTCACCTAATGGAAGAAAAAAGGTTTGTTATTTCATTATTATAATATGGCTTAAAAATTCAGAAGTCTGTGACATAATATTTTACTAAATTTTAGAATCTCTTAAGTTTTATCTTCTTAATTAAGACAATGATTATAAAAGATGTGAAAAGAGTAAAATAAGCATAAAAACGGATATAGGAGGGAAATCCCCACTAACGAAAAAAAGTCGGGCCAATAAGAATGATAAATACACTATGATAGAGTTTTACAACTAGAAGAAATAGACTTACAACCTTCACAATGCTATAATTGACTAGACACACTTTTCTACCATATTCTCCATAGAGAGCGCCAATAGTCGGAGAACCCTACACAACCGTGACTAGTTTTGGTCCGTAACTAATACCTTCAAATCCTCTCGCCCAAAGTTTCTTCTTTAAAGTGGAACCAATTTTTTTTATTATGGGATGGAACTTTCAAGTAACTAATATGATATGCGTAAGATCTTTGATGGAATCCTATAAATATACGTGTTGGGTTGTTTGCAAGAGAGTGGTGCTATAAATCTCAAAATTAGTTTTTCTAAGCCAAGGAAGTGAAAATATTTACTCACTAATAAAGATTATATTTGAACACAATGTGAGTAAATATACCTCTAATAAAAACAATGGGTTGAAATAACTCAAATAAGAGGAGTGGACAAATGTGCTCTCAAATATATAAAATGTTTTGATCAATAAATATATTTTTTTCAAGGGCTCTCACTCTTAGTTTGGAAAAGTAGACAATATACTAACTTATAGCCTTTTGATTTGAATTTAAAGGCTCAAATGGTACTTGCCACAATTATGTTGTGTCAAATGGTCACATGAGGGTCTAAGTCACCCAAAAAGTTTTACTTGACACGCTAACCAAGAAGATCTTAAGAGAAAATCTTATGCAAAAGTGATTTTCGACACTGTCAAATGCGTATCGCCACAGGGTCACTGCTGCGATCTATTGTGTCATTGTGGTGATCCAGGTCACACAATAGTCCAGACTTTTTGCATGGAGACACAAACAACCAGTGAGACGGTGTCACTGTATCAAGGAGAACCATCATTGAGGCGATCCTGATGTGATACAACTCGCGACTTTATAGGGAGATTTTATTCGTGGATAAGAAAAATGCCAGTGATTAGTTTTGGTGTAGTGAGGCAAGCCAACGTTGCGACAAAGCTGATGTGAGTCATGTCCTGCATGTGTCCAGAAAAATTTATCTAGTTTTCCTCAGAAGATTTTGCAAAATATGTTTTTGAGGTAAACTCTAAGTATGCTTGTTTGTCACTTGAACACGTATACTTAAAATACACAAATGATGAAATTATTTATAAAATATGTTTTTTATCTGAAAAGTATATTTTCATGTGATTTTGACAAACTAACAAAACCAAGGTTAATTAAAAAGATTTTTAATTAAAAAACAGATCAACCAAGGTGAATCTAAGTCCGCTAAGTCTTATACCTTTTCCTAAGTAGTGTACTTGAGGTTCGGTATTGAGTGAATCTGGTTCGTTGATGAAGATTTTCGATGACCTCTTGGATGAAGACTCAAACATGTTTTGGAAAGGAATTTAGATAATATATTCTATGGAGCACATCGAGTATACTATACTCTTGTAATCTCCCCCATTACACCAAAATGCTAATTTTGTGACTGCCTTTTTGTGACTGTTAATTAGGGTGACGAACTTATCATTATCGCGAGCAGTCACAAATTTATTTGATAAAATAAATGGTAATAAAAAATTTGAGTCAATTAGTTTGTCACTACTAATGAGAGTCACAAATGTTACCATTTAATTAATTTGTGACTCCTATCAGCAATCATAAATTTATAACTATCACAAACAGTCTCAAATTTATCAACATGCCTAATTTATGACTCTTATGAGCAGTCACAAATTTATAACTGCAATGAGGATTCACAAATTTTGACCTAGAAATTAGAAGGGACCTTTAAGCCCTTTAATACTTCTAAGAACATATTTCTTTATTCAATGCTGAAAGTATAAGATGCAGCTGGCATAGGCTTTTTTCCAGTGTTTGGATCTTCTTTCAATCATAATGATCTTCTAATCTTCAAATCACGAAGATTTTCATGGGCATTTTCTCCATCCTTCGAATGAGAACCACCAATGCATTTTTCTAAGAGATGCTCGATAATATTTTTCTCAGCGTGCATAATGTCTATCACGTTTCGCACAGGATGTTGCTTCCAGTATGGTAAATCAAACATTATTAATCTCCTCGACCACGCCGTCTTCATATCAACATCCTTTCTTTTACGCTTCTGGGCCAAAATTATGGGGTGTTTCACCCTCAACTTTTGATCAGCCTTTAATGACCTTTATTTAATTTTCAAACCAAGAGGTCTTGGTGGATATGGCCTCATCTCGGTGCCTTTTGGGAGAAAATTGCTTCGCATTGACATAAATTTGTGACTTTGGGGCAGGCATCTCTGATGACTATAATAAAAAGTTTACCACTTTTCTTAAGCCAGTTGGCTTTAGTCTCCTTTCCACAAATAGGATAACCCAGGTAACCATGTACATTGCACCCAAAAAAGGTCCCATAAGCAGGAAAATTATGACTTGCCCATATCAACATAGCTCACAAAGTGAATTCCTCCTTTTTGTATGAGCCGAATGATCTCACACCTTCAACGCACAGCTCATTCAATTCATTTACTAGTGGCGCTAAGAAAACATCAATGTCACTACCCAGTGCTTTTGGACCTGGTATCAACAATGACAAAATTAAGAAGTCCTTTCTCATGCATAATGACGGTGGGAAATTTAAAAGCTCTGTAAACACCGTCCATATACTCTTATCTATGATCAATTTGCCAAATGGGTTAAACCCATCGATTGATATTTCGAGGCGAATGTTGCGTATTTCTTTAGAAAAGTCCGGGTATCGCTAATTTGTAGATTTCCACACAGATAAATCAATCAGATGTCGCATGATATTCTCACCCACCTCCACTCGACCATGCCAAGTCATTGCCTCCGCCATCCATAGTATAATGTAAAGTCTCTTCATTAGAGGACCTAAAGGGAAACACTTTAATAACTTCTTAGGTATTTGCGTATCTACTTTCAACAAACGTTTATTATGTACTATCATCTGTTGTTCATATCTAGGTTCCTTACATATAAGACAAGCCCGTTTGTCTTTATGCTCCATATAGTATAAAATCATACTTGCAAGAATTAATTGATTTGTATTTCGTACCCATACCTTTAAAATTACGCTTCATGATTGGATAATTGACTCGCAGTGTATTTTCTTTGGGGAGAATATCTTTTTCCCAAAGGAGTATTGTCGTCACACTTTTTCTCGACAAGCCAAATTTTATCTTTAAGTTGTGCAACCCAACAATGTCATGTAACATTATGTGGTCGGGGTTGAAGTCATGATATAATGAGGTTGCAGTTGTTGCTTTTAACCGTATATAATCCTTATCTTGGTCAGTAACGTTGTGATATTATCCTCACAACCTAAATAATTATCTCTACTATCTTTCTTTTCTTGTGCTACGTTCACTTCATATGTATCTCCTATGAGATCGTTTAACCTATCATGTGCTAACGGATCACTATTTGTGTGAACTGTTTCCTTGACAGGTATTTCTTCTGGAATATACGTAAAATCCTTCTCCCCGTGGAATTTTCAAAATGTGTAGTCAACTTTAATACCCCACAAAATGAAATCATATTCTAAGAGTAAAGATTGAGCATATCAAATTAATAATACTAAAATCTCTTATTATTATTTATTTTTTTGATAAGTCAACACTAAAATCTCTTATTATTTACTAGACAAATGAAGTGATATTCTAAAATGATTGAATTATTATAATTCATATCCAACCCATTTACTAATCCGATTAGAACTTATCAAAATGCAAATAATTAAATTCATATCAAATCAAATAAATTGAATTCATATTTAGACACTAATAATTACTAATCATAAAATTAGGTTATTAGATTGCAAAACATGAATCAATACCCAAATAAATAAGAAACACTAGAATATTCAATCAGTAGCATTTACGAATGAACCAATTAAAGGAAATATTGGATATTTTTTACGAATGCCTAGGGGCAACTAACTCAATGGCCACCTAAATGTTCAAATTCACCAATCAATAACAATTCAAGAATTCTAAACAACAATATAATCAGTATTCGGCATAATCACAACCAAAAATTAAGAAAATTACAGAAAATCAGTAGCAATAATCAGTTGCATTTTCTTTAATCATACCTGATTGGGGCTGAAATCGATTGGAAGAAAATCTTGAAACTTTGAAACCTTAAAACAAATTACAAAATAAAACTTGAATCAATACCCAAATGAATAAAACTTGAATCAGTACCCAAATAAATAAAAATATGAATTATAGCCTTGAATCAGTAGCAATAATCGATTGGAACCTATTGGGGCTGAAAATAATATAGAAATGATTCAAGACAAACATTCATATACTATGCAAATGATATGGAAATGGTTGAGTTCCAATAGTGAAAAACTTGTTTACAAGATTGATAACAAAAAGTTATAAGTTGAGTAAACTCCGAAATAAACTCGTTGAACAAAACTCTTTTCAAAATGAACACTAGATGTGCTAAAATAATTTTTCTGAATATGATCTCTAGACTTGTTAGTTTGATTACCTTAGGTTTTTAAAATTCAAAACCTACAATTAAGTCTCGAGTATGATATTGTTCGCCAGAGTAATAAAGAACACTCAAGCAAATTAACACACAATTTTAAACGTGGTAAAACCCTAAAATAAGGGAAACATTCACGGCCCCCTCTACGGAGAAAAATGAAAAAGTCCACTAGAACTACAACCAAGTTACAACACTAAAGCATGAAACTATGAACTAAACTACAAGATCAGAAAACGTACCTACCCGAGTTACTCCACTATTAAAGGCATTCTATCTTAATTTGTTCTTCTCCACGAAGCTTCCTTGTTTTGTCCTTGAATCCCGGATTCCAGCAGTCTTACAGACAAAATATCTCACCAAGAACCACAAATCCTAAGTGTTCGTGTGAGAGTGATAGTGTTTGTGAATTAACTAAATACGCAAAATGCTTTTCACCCTCTCAATGAATAATAGAAGCAAATACCTACAAAATACAAGCCATTTCTATATGCAATGCCGGTAATTTCAAATGTGCTTTGAATAATATGACTTCAAGAATATTTTAGATCTGTCACAAAAAATATCTCAAGTTTTTTGTTTCAGACAAAATTTATTTATGTTCAATCTGATTTCACAAAATGTGAAACAAAAAAAAAATTATTTCAGATCTGAGAATATACATAAAAATATCAAAAGTCAAATTTCTCAAAATAATTTGAGTTTACTATCTTGGATCAATCAACAATAACAGTAATAAAATAAAATAATCGAAGAAAACTAAAGAACCCTAGAAAAAATATTATAAGTGAACTAAATGGGTTCTTAGGGAGATATAAAGTTGAAGAAGGTCTTCAAACTTGAGTAATACCAACAATACACCAACTAAAATGAACCCCACACCTATATGCTCTCAAATAAATGGGTTTACTGTTTGGGAAAACAAATAAGACTTTGGGTATTTTTGGTTTTGGATGAAACCGAAATGGGTTTTGAAATAACAGGTATGGTTTCTCCTCTCTCTCTCTTCTCGATTTTCTCACACCGCCGCTTCTCTCTCTCTTTCTAATTTCTTCAACCTGTAAATGAAAACCTAAAAATGATTATATATCCACTTCAAGAAATTACGTTATGAACCGAAGGCTGTGATCCATTCTTCTCAAATTTTATGGCTGGAAATCACGAATGAAGGACACAATCTGGATGGCTGATTCAAGGTTACACGGATAGAGATTGGATGAACAACTGTGGTTGTCGATTAACTGACGATCAAGGGTCGCGAACTATCATAGTATCTCAAGTTGACATATGCTGGTAGGATGATTTAGAGTCACGAGGATTGAGGCTTATGGACCGTAGATTAAACGAAGGGACACGATCCTCACATCTCAAATTGGATGGAACGATTTGCAGAGAGAAAAACGCAAATTGCGTTGCCAAAAAAATCAGATGTGAAAGAGTTTAGAAAACTTCAATTTGCACCACAAAGGTTTCTCCACATAAAAATTATTTTAAACCCTAAAATTTTCTATTGAGTTCAAAATCTTACCCAACCAACTTTTTAACCACAAAAAAATATTTCAATTAAAACCTCAAATACTTTAAAATCAAATTTTAATTAATCAGAAAAAAATTATTTCATAAGATTAAAAAAATGATTTAAATGACTTTCTTTAAAAAAATGTTTGACGAGGTCTTAACCACTAAACAATTTGTGCACACATAAAAAAAACATATATGCAGTGTGTGTTATGTGTGCCCTATTGTGGTTCACAATAAAAGTACTTCCCTTTGAAGTTCATCGAGGTGCTTGGACTGGGATGCCTTTTCAAGGACACTTTGAATGCCTTTTTCGAGATAGAGTAATGCGTAAAAAATCTAATACTATTTTGTTTCGATATCCAAATTAGTTGGAACTCCTATATGGCACATACTCAAGTAAGTCAACCATATAGTGTGTTCTCAATCTCCTCCTTTGGATATTGGAGACAAAATTCCCTTAAGTATCCTGAACTCGTGGGTAAAAATGAAAAATCCTAGATTTCCTATACACAAATCTCTGTCTACCCATTCCCATCCTATAACCGAAAATAAGATAAGAAAATACATTACTCAACTGCAATACAGACCAATACCCTAATAAATAGGACAAGCTATACGATCGAGTCTGAAAAATGCCTGAAATGGATAAACACTCAATGGCATATTAGTTGAGTTAGTACCAAAAGATATAAATTGTAGCACAGGTACTCAAGTTCTTCTCCCCCAATTTTGCTCAAATATACAACGAGGTAAAAAAGATAAATCAGGAGAATATGATATAAGATGTCAACACAAGCAATAACATATGCAAGGGCAGATACAAGGGTCTCCTACATAAAATAGATATTAGGAGGCTTCTTTTGTCATTTGAGAAACATCCATGCCCTAAATCCTCATAAACCAATTATAAGCATGCAACTACTGAGGATATGAATGATGTCTTGAATTAAGTAAGAACTATCATACCAATGGCATTATGAAGATACTCAAATCTAATATTGTCAAGAGGTTTTGTAAATAAATCAACTAACTGTTTATCAGTATTGAGATACTCAATATCTAGTTCTTTAGACTCTATAAGGTCACGAATGAAATGGTGTCTAATTTTTATGTGCTTAGTTCTAGAGTGCTGGACAAGATTTTTGATATATTTATGGCACTCTGGTTATCACAGTATATAGTCAATTTGTCTTCAAATATACCGTAATCACTAAGCATTCGCTTGATCCATAATAATTGAAAACAACAACTACCGACTGCAATATACTCGGATTCAACCGTAGACATAGAGATACAATTTTATTTCTTACTACTCCAACCTACTAAGTTATTTCCTACGTAATAGCAGGCGCCGGAAGTACTCTTACTATCGTCCGAACACCTTGCCCAATCCCCATCCGTGTAACCTACAATAGCACTAGTGGTGTCTTTAGTGTACTAAATACCATAATTTTGTGTACCCCTAGCATATTTAATGATACGTTTAACCATAACAAGTGAGATTCTTTCGGTGCACATTGATATCTAGCGCAAACACAAACGACGAAAGAAATATCTGGTCGGGAAGTAGTAAGGTATAACAAACTACCTATCATACTCCTATATAAGGTCGGGTCAACATCTTTACCATTGTCTTATTTAGATAGTTTAGTTGACGAACTCATAGGTGTACGTGCAGGTTTAGACTGTTCTAATTCAAATTTTTTAATGAGATCAGAGGCATATTTGGATTGAGTAATAAAAAAACCATCATTAAATTGTTTGACTTGCAGACCTAATAAACATTGTAATTCACCTATTAATGACATTTGAAATTCCGAATGCATGATATTGGAAAAATTCTTCACTTGATTAGGGCAGGTTGATCCAAAAATAATATCGTCTACATAGAATTGGGCAATCAAAACATGTGTGTCGGATTTCTTAACAAATAAGGTTTGATTATTCCCACCTCGAATGAATCCATGGGAGACTAAAAATGTGGATAAACGCTCATACCAAGCTCTAGGAGCTTGTTTCAAACCCTATAAGGCTTTCTTAAGTCTAAACACGTGGTCTAGATAAGAGGGATCAATAAAACCTTTTGGTTGTTAATGTATACCTCCTTAGTCAAAATTCCATTTAAAAATGCGAACTCGACATCCATTTGAAAAAGTTTAAAATGTAAATGGCATGGGGAGGCTAAGAGGAGATGGACTGACTCAAGCTGAGTAACATGTGCAAAAGTCTCATCAGAATAAATTCCCTCTATCTGAGAGTAACCTTGTGCTACTAACCTAGCTTAATTTCTAATGACCTCCCCATTCTCATCAGTTTTGTTTTTAAAAATACAGTGAGTGCCAATAATCTTCTTATCGTTTGGCTGAGGAACAAGATGCCAAACATCATAACTCTGAAACTGGACAATCTCTTCTTGCATAGCATTGATCCAGAATGAGTAAGAAAGGGCATCATTTACAGTTTTAGGTTCCTCAAGGGAAACAAAACAAGCAAATTGTGCTAAATTTTGAAGTTATGATCTTGTTCGAACAGATTTAGAAGGATTACTAACAATTTTTTCAATATGATGGTCTTTAGAAACCCAGGTTGGAACAGAAGGACTCTCAGGTGGCAGTGAATCAGTTACTTTTGGAGAGTTTAAAGTAAAATCTATTTCTTCCTCATCCAAGATAACTGGTTGACTGACACTACTCTCAACACTAGTATCATTGACAATTACATTAAAATATTCCATAATAACTTTGGTTCGATAGTTGAAAACACGAAAAGCCCTACTATTTTAGGAATAGCCAAGAAAGATTCCCTTTTCTCCTCGGGTGTCAAATTTAGAAAGATGTTCTCTATCTTTACAAACATAACAGACGCTCCCGAAGGTTTTAAAATATTTCAAGTTAGGCTTTTTATGGAACCAGAGTTCATATGAAGTTTATTTGGAATTCTTCCTAAGGTACACACGATTAATGATATGACAAGCCGTTTGAACAGCTTAGGCCCAAAAGTACTCAGGTAGATTTTTCCTATGGAGCATAACCCTATCCATCTCTTGTAAAGTTCTATTTTTCCTTTTAGCAATCCCGTTTTGCTGAGGTGTCTTAGGCACACTGAACTCATGTTTATAGCCATTGCCTATATAATATTCTCCAACACCAGAATCTTTGAATTCTCCATCTCTATCACTTCTGATGCGCCATACTTGGGTATCCTTCTTGTTCTCAATTTTTAAAATTATTTTCAAGAACTCATCGAAGGTATCAACTTTATTTTTCATAAAGGCTACCCATGTATATCATGTGAAGTCATCCATAATAACAAGTATGTAACTGTTACCACAAAAGTTGACAGTTCTAGAAGGGCCTATAAGGTCCATGTGGATTAATTCCAAGGGTTTTGTAGTTAAAACATCTTTAACTTTCTTGTGACGAGATTTACTTATTTTCCCTTCTTGACAGGTACCACAAACAGGATTAAAAGAATTTTTTATTTTAGGCAATCCTTTAACAATTTCTTGGGAGCTTAACCTACGAATATTATCAAAATTTGTATGTCCCAAATGTATTGTGCTAAAGATCAGCATCTTTCAATCTGGCAATATTACAAGATTCAGATTTAGGAAGGACTGTGTAACAGTTATCCTCCTTTCTGTTTCCTGTTAAAATACAATTTCCCTTTTCATCAATAATGTTGCAATCAGTTTTTAAAAAGGTAACAATATGATTGGAATCACAAAATTGAGATATGCTAAGCAAGTTAGCCTTAAGACCTTTAACTAGGGGGACATCATTTAGACCCGGGAGACCTTCCTCACTCAATGATCCCTTACCTATGATCTTAGACGAAACTCCATCACCAAACACAACACTACCTCCAAGGAAGTTTGTTTTGTTTGTTAATTTAGTTTCATCTCCGATCATATGTTTAGAACATCTGAAGTCAAGGTACCATCCAGACGAAGTGCGTTGTGCCTTAAAAGTGGATATGACAATATTACACTTGAGTTGGGGTAACAAATCATCTTTTCTAATCCAAATACGCCTAGTTTTGGTAGATTTATTGGCCTCATTTAGAAAAGTTATGTTGGGTCTTTCTAAATGATTTCTTCTTAGTTTTAGGTTCTCCCTTCTTTTTATAGTTAGAGTTATGAGTGGTCTGTCTAAGAAGAATATAAGTACTCCTACTCTTTCTCGAATAGTTAAAGTTTGAATAAGTAGGTGTATACACTCTCTTTTGAAAACACTCGGCAATGGAGTGGCCGTAGACATCACAGTATGAACAGTAGTGATGTGTGAAGGACTTGACTTTATTACTAAAGTCTTTAAAGATAGGTTTATCTCTAATAGGAATGGTTGTCCATGTGTCATTATTTTTGGGTTTTTGACCTTAGTTTCTAACAGGTGGACAAACGTACTTAGTTGACCATTAGATTTGGGCTTTTGAGAATCATCACTTTGTTTTGCCTTAGAGACATCTTTAAAACAATTTTCTTTCTGAGCGTTTTGAGGATTCTGGCCTTGTTTTACAAAAACAACATTTTCAGGAGAAACATTTTTGCTAGTATAAACTTTTTCTCCAAATCCAAAACTAGATTTATCGTTAGAATCAAACTTGCTTCCTACAATAATTTCTTCGTAGGACTTAGCTTGAGTTTCAAAGTGTAAGCATTTTTTAAACACGGTTGAAACTTTTTACTTAGATTCTTCAAGTTCTACCAAGGTAGACTTATATTTTTTTTCCAAATTATTATTTTTCTCAGAAAGATCTCCTATTTTTATGGAAAATTCTTTAATTTCGGTCTCATGGGCAACACATTGTGCTGTAAATTCTTCATCATCCTTCCTAATAGTCTGGTTAAGTAAATTAATACGCTCATTCAGCAGCTTAACTATTTTCTCAAGATGGGCACTTTTCTTAAGCATTTTTGTGCATAGCTCTTGAAGACCTGGAAGATCATCGTCGGACTCACTAAGTGTATTGTGTGAAGTGTCTCCTATATCGCTCATTTCATATGTGGAACTCACACACACTTCAGGTTTAACGATAATGCTTTCAGTTTGACACACCCTTATGCTATCACTAGCAATGTCATTTTCATCACTAATAGTAACAACATTCTCAACAACAGAAGCATCACTAGGAACAATAGAATTATGAGTAGTCACACATTCATCATCATCATGGTATATGATCTCAGCATATAATGACATATAGGACTCATAATTATGGGTTGACTCAGTTTCATATTCATCAGAATCACTAGAGTCGTCCCATGTCTTACACATGTTGGCCCTAGTATTGCTGTTAAATCTATTTGGGCATTTATTGGCATAATGCCACAATTTTCCACATCTATGACGTTTCACATTTTTTATATCAGTCTTAGGTCGATTGTTGTCATAGGTCATTTTATTGTCATATCTTTCATGAGGTCTGGGATTTTGAGGGCCTTGATAACCTGCTTTGCCATGTTTGGCGGCCACTGTGTTTATGAATTTGATTATTTTCTTAAATTATTTGCTCATCAAGGAAATTTGGTTATCAAGATCATCCAAATCACAGTCATCATTTAGGTCAAGGTTAAAGTCTAAGGGACTGACTTTAGGTGAAGTCAATTGTGATGAAAACACAACATTAGATCTAGTGAGTCTCTTGTTTCGGGCAGTCAATTATTTTTTGAACTCTAACTCCATCTTAACAGTTCTTAATTTGCTACTTAGAAATTCAGGAGTCAAGTTTGGGTCATTCATTTCTTCTATGGCATATCTCTTATTGTCAAACTTATAAGGTAATGACATAAGAATCTTTTGAACGATTTCTTTTCTACTATAGGTTATACCATTTGCATGTAATTTTGTGAAAATGTCGCTTAACCTAATGTAGAAATCATCAAATGATTCATTTTCATCCATAATCAGTGTATTGTACTACTGTACAAGCATTTGTATTTTTTCGACCTTAACTCGTTCATCACCCTCATGTATAGTGACTAGAGTGTCCCAGGCCTCCTTAGAAGTAGAGCAAATAGATATTCTTTTAAACTCATGCTCGTTAATGGACATAAAAATAGCATTCTTGCCCTTATTATTACCGAGAGACTTGTTTTTCTCTACAATAGTAAATTCGCTAAGACGTTTCTTCACCCTTATGGGATCAATATCAGACAAAGAGTTGGATGTTCATAACCATTTTCAATCATATCCCAAACATCATCACCAAGAGTTCCTTGAATGAAAGCAACCATTCGTACTTTCCAATAGGAAAAGTTGTTTCCATCAAAGAGTGGTGGTCAGGAAAGGTTACCTAACTTCTCAAATCTTTCATCCATATTCAGAAATGGATTTTGAAAACAATTTCTAGAGCTTCAGGATCAAAATATCTTTTGATAAACCCGCTTTGATACCGCTTGAAAAACTTGTTTACAAGATTAATAGCAAAAAGTTATAAGTTGAGTAAACTCCGAAATAAACTCGTTGAACAAAACTCTTTTCAAAATGAACACTAGATGTGTTAAAGCAATTTTTCTGAATATGATCTCTAGACTTGTTAGTTTGATTACCTTAGGTTTTTAAAATTCAAAACCTATAATTAAGTCTCGAGTATGATATTGTTCGCCAAAGTAATTAAGAACACTCAAGCAAATTAACACGCGATTTTTAACGTGATAAAACCTTAAAATTAGGAAAACATCCACGACCCCCTCTACGGAGCAAAATGAAAAAGTCCACTAGAATCACAACCAAGTTAAAACACTAAAGCATGCAACTAAGAACCAAAATACAAGATCAGAAAACGTACCTACCCGAGTTACTCTACTCTTAAAGGCATTCTATCTTGATTTGTTCTTCTCCACGTAGCTTCCTTGTTTTGTCCTTGAATCTCGGATTCCAGCAGACCCACAAACAAAATATCTCACCAAGAACCACCAATCCTAAGTGTTCGTGTGAGAGTGATAGTGTTTGTGAATTAACTAAATATGCAAAATGCTTCTCACCCTCTCAATGAATAATACAAGCAAATACCTACAAAATACAAGCCATTTCTATATGCAATGCAACTAATTTAAAATGTGCTTTGAATAATATGACTTCAAGAATTTTTCAGATCTGTCACAAAAAATATCACAAGTTTTTTGTTTCAAACAAAATTTATTTATGTTCAATCTGATTTCACAAAATGTGAAACAATATTTTGAAACAAAAAAAAATTATTTCAGATCTGAGAATATACAAAAAAAATATCAGAAGTTAAATTTCTCAAAATAATTTGAGATTACTATCTTGGATCAATCAGCAATAACATCAACAAAATAAAATGATCGAAGAAAACTAAAGAACCCTAGAAAAAATCTTACAAGTGAACTAAATGGGTTCTTAGGGAGATATAAAGTTGAAGAAGGTCTTCAAACTTGAGTAATACCAACAATACACCAACTCAAATAAACCCCACACATATATGCTCTCAAATAAATGGGTTTACTGTTTGGGAAAACAAATAAGACTTTGGGTATATTTTATTTTGGAAGAAATCGAAGTGGGTTTTGAAATAACAGGTATGGTTTCTCCTCTCTCTCTCTTCTCGGTTTTCTCACACCGTCGTATCTCTCTCTCTTTCTAATTTCTCCAACCTGTAAATGAAAACCTAAAAACGATTATATACCCACTTCAAGAAATTCCGTTATGAACCGAAGGCTGTGATCCATTCTTCTCAAATTTTATGGCTGGAAATCACGGATGAAGGACGCAATCTGGATGACTGATTCAAGGTTACACGGATTGAGATTGGATGAAAAACTGTGGCCGTCGATTAACTCACGATCAAGGGTCGCGAATTGCCATAGTATCTCAAGTTGACATACGCTGGTAGGCTGATTTAGAGTCACGAGGATTGAGGCTTATGGACCGTAGATTAAACGAAGGGACACAATCCTCACAGATCAAATTGGAAGGAACGATTTGCAGAGAGAAAAACGCAAATTACGTTGCCCAAAAAAATCAGACGATAAAGAGTTTAGAAAACTTCAATTTGCACCACAAAGGTTTCTCCACATAAAATTATTTTAAACCCCAAAATTTTCTATTGAGTTCAAAATCTTACCCAACCAACTTTTTAACCACAAAAAATATTTCAATTAAAACCTCAAATATTTTAAAATCAAATTTTAATTAATCAGAAAAAAATTATTTCATAAGATTAAAAATGATTTAAATGACTTTCTTTAAAAAAATGTTTGACGAGGTCTTAACCACTAAACAATTTGTGCACACATAAAAAAACAGATATGCATTGTGTGTTGTGTGTGTCCTAATCTGGTTCACAATAAAAGTACTTCCCTCTGAAGTTCATCGAGGTGCTTGGAGTGGGATGCCTTTTTGATGATGCTTTGAATGCCTTTTTCGAGATAGAGTAACACGTAAAAAATCTAAAACTATTTTGTCTCGATATCCAAATTAGTTGGAACTCCTATATGACACAGACTCAAGTAAGTCAACCATATACCGTGTTCTCAAATATGACCAACCATTTCATCTAAAAGGTTATGTTCGGTATGAAAAAGTTATCAAAGGTATCAATCACAATACAAGACTCCATACAAAATATCATAAATAAATTATTTCATGGTTTGAAAATATGCAAAAACTTCTCCTCTTTTAAAGTCGAATACCTTGAGTACCAATGATGAAGAATATGCAATGTAAGGACATTTTTCTCATGTCCAACATGTTACATTTGTGTATGTCGTACGCCGCTACATTTGGCACGTCACCTCACGATCTCACATGACGGCCTCTATCCGAATTCCGGGAATCAAGTATCCAACATCTCCATCATGTGTCCCACATCGTCCTCAACAACTTCACATACCATGCTTTTAGGGTCTATATGCTAGTGGTATGCAAGAGAAGTCAAATCAATGAAAGAAGTCACGATATGGAAGTTCAAGGGAAATTTGGTAATTGTTCATCCACCGTTCGGAGGATAGGTCAACTAGAAAGTTGAAGAGCTTGCCGCGATAAAGATACTGGAAGAAACGGCATCTCATTCCGAGCTACGGTGAAGAAGATATGGCCCCTTGAAGATGGAGAGAATTCCTCGAAAGGAATCTGGTTCCTGAGGATCGGACCGATCCGCCTAAAGAGACCGGACCGATCCGACTGCTAAAGTGAGGCCAGTATACCCCGGATCCATAGTGAACCGATGAAGATAAAAATCCGAACCGATCCGATGTCAACCGGACCGATCCGCCTGCAATTAAAAGAACCGATCCGGTCTACCGGACCGATCCGCCCATCAACCGAACCGGTCCGCCCGGGATAATTACGAGCAGTCCCAGTGTTTGAAAACTCTTTCCTTGGTTTTCTTATTTATACCAACTTCGGGAGAGTTATTTTTAAGACTTCGATACACGATTTCCAGAGCAGAGAAAGCCCTAAGTCTTCACCTATTGAGTACCAATACTCTAGGTATTTTGATTCACACAAATTCCATACATTTGTGAATCCTTTTGGTAACCCAGGAACGCAGTTTTTGCAGTTCAACCCTTGTGGAGGAGACCGTTCTTCTTCTCCATTGCAGCCCTACTGGACAGGGATAGTTCCAGCCGCCAGCCCTACTGGAAAGGGATAATTCCAGCCGCGACTACAGAATCCGATACCCGAGGGTAATTCTTAGTCAACTTGTATTTTCATTGTAATCCGATTGTAAGCCGTTTTCTTACAAATTATAGTGAAAATAAATGGTTTTGCCCCTGAGGGGGATTTTTCCTTAATTGCATGTGTTTGAATGTTCTTGCTTAGATTATCATCTTATTCAATCACATACTGCTGCATGTTTAGGTTTGTTTGTGTTAAAAGGGTTTAATATATAACTTGATCATTTGAACGCGAGCACACACGTTCCTGAAATTGTTTGTTTTATCCTGCATGCTTTATTTTATTAGATAAATCATCCAGATGCATGATTTAGGGTTTAACTAAAGTTTGGGTTTAATTAAAATTGGATTTTATTTGAGAAGTCGCAATATTTCCGCTGTAGCTGCACTCTCATGCAATGTCAAATTTATTTTATAATATAATTTTTTTTAGTTCCATTTAAAGAAAGAAGACATGGATACTGATCCATTGCTTGGTGTAATAGCTCACAAGAAAAATGTCCTTTGCCGTGTATTTAGAAATATTGAAGTGTTTATCTGACCTATATTTATTATTTTATGAAATCGAAATAATAAATACAACCAACAAAACGAAATTGAAATCAAAATATTCACCAAAATTTATCAATGGGCAAAATGAAATAATAAAATTTTAAAATAGGCAATGCTTTATTAGACTGTTACATATTTCAATTAAAGTCATTGTATGATCCAAATCTCAATATGAGTATTGTATTATAGTTGTTGTTTGTTATTCAGTTCGTAGAGTTTTAGAGTTACATTTTTTTATATTGAACACTATAGAGATCTATTTTAGGGTTATATTAATGAACTTGTGTATTATTATTATTATTATTATTATTATTATTATTATTATTATTATTATTATTATTATTATTATTATTATTATTAATTGAGTTGAGCAAAACCACACTTGATTTATCAATGAGAAAAACCACAGGTGAAAATTTACCAATGAGCAAATAGTATTTAACCAGCAAAATGTATTTAACGAAAAGGCAAAGCATTTTTAATAAAAAGGCAAAATCGAAATCGAAAACTCACAAATAACATACACGAATGTATGTTATTTATATAACAAATTGAAATCAAATAACATACAATGAATTGAACTAACAAATAACATACAACAAATCCAACTAACAAATAGCATATATCAAATCGAAATCGAAATCGAAATCGAAATCGAAATTTATCAAACTAACAAATAACATACATGGATGTACTCAACAAATCTAAATCGAATAACATACATGGATGTACTCAACGAATCAAAATAAAAAACTTAACAAAATAGAAAACTCAACGAATGCACGGGGTCGGAGAAATGTTCACCGAAGCATAAAAGAAAGAGTGAGAAGATAGATTAGAGAGAAGAGGGAAACTAAAGTAGGTTAAAAATTTTGTGACCCCTCCTAGCAGTCACAAATTAAAGTAGGCCAAAATTTGTGAGTGTCGGGAGTAGTTATAAAATTATGACTGACAATAGGAGTTATAAATTAAGTCTTACACAAAAATTTATGGCTGCTACCAATAGTCACAAATTTATGATTATCGTTAGTAGTTACAAATTTAGTACTACATCCAATTTACGCAGGATTGTCGGCGATGCAACAAAAGATTGGAAAAAATGCAAGTCTCACGATTGGTATGTGATAATGCAACTTGTCCCTCTGTTATTCGGACACTATTTTTCAGAACATAAGGATTTTCGAAGGGCCATTCTACAAATTAGCTTATGTTTCTCCCTATTGTGTGAGAAAGTTGTCAATAGAAAGCATGTAATGGCAGCGAAAGAAACTTTAACCGAGGCTACATATGTTTTGGAGAAGTACTTTACTCCCTTATTCTTTGACATAAGCATCCACCTTTTAGTGCATTTATGCGATGAAACGTTTTTATGTGGATCTGTAAGTAACCGATGGATGTATCCGTTCGAACAATTATTGAAAGCTTTTAAAGATTACGGTAAGAATACATGGTACGTTGAGGGGTCCATTACTGAGGAGTACATTATGGAAGAGGTTTCCTTGTATGCAAAGGAATATATGACTAACCTAAACATTGGAGGTCATGAATGCTTTATTGATGAATTAGAAGAGTTTGCAGATGAGGAGGCTCTGGGGAAGGGTAAGGTAATGAAGCTAACAAGTACACAATATAACTAGGTGGCTCGATATGTATTCGTGGTGCATGAAGACATATATAAATGGAAAATGTGAGTTTATTTAAAATATTTTGTAAAATAATGTAATATGTTAGATGTTATATTCATAAAATGTTAATATTGATGTTTTTAACCTAGGCAATATAATGAGTACGGGCGTGGTAAGAGGAGGAAGGGAGGCACGAGCGCAGACATTGACTTTAGGCATTGGGTAGCTTCCGAGGTGACTACAGAAATACCTCACTTTTATTTACTATCTTTGTAACATATTCACAATGCAAATACTTTCTTGGTTTCAGTTATTGAAAGCTGGTGAAGTATCGACGAGGCTTGCACGTCTAGCAAATGGGCCTAGTTTTATAGCCAAGGAGTTTAGATAATATCGTGTCAATATTTTTGTGTTCTCTTCAAGCGCATACGAGTTAAAACTCATTGGGAAACAAAATAGCGATATTTCATATAAAGCATTAACTCATTTCAGGGCAAGCGTGGAAGATAAAAACTGGATAGAAGTTGAAACGACATATTATGGGATTATAAAACAAATTATGCTATTAGATTATATATCTTTCACGTACCTGTATTTTACAGTGATTGGGTGAGAGTGGAGGATAATAATGCATGTATGGTCGACCCTGACACCCACATGGTGAAGGTTGATTTGTCCAAGTTGAAGAGTAGAGATAATGTGAATGACGAGCCATTCATTTGTGCATTCCAAAACTTAAAGCAAGTGTTTTATGCAAAGAGCCCTAACAACGATCCGTGTTTTGTTGTTTTACATTCCCCTAAGCGCTTGACTACATAGGTAGATGACATAGAGGCACCTATCGAGATTCGGTCTATTTTGGACGACAACCCAGCATTAAGAAATTATTAGACACATTAGAGCAGTAGATGTTTAATTGTAGCGTGTTCTATTGTTTTAAATGTTGACTTCAAAGTTATGTATAGTAACATGTTTCAATTATTTCGTAGCACTTATTCATAGTTCCTTTTGTTCACAAGTTTATTATTACCTTTTCCAGGATGTCATATATTGTATATACATGCAACGAATTTCAAAAATAGGTCTTTTACAGAGAACACATCAATTTATTAGCACGACTATCAAAAAATCAAACAATGCAAATACTTGCAAGATCATGGGTGGAACATACCTGAAGCATATTTATTTCAATTAATACTACACTACCTCAAAGTTGGGATGAAACAGTTAAAAGGGTTTTCATAAAACACAATCCAAGTAATGCGATGCAGTTAGTAGAGTTTTTAGAACTCAAAAAAAGAAAAATCCATCCTTTATGGATATAACTGAAGAGGATAAGGATGCGTTCAGACTTTATCGTGATAAAACGTATGCATAACAAAGTTGACATATATTATCGGCTTAGGAGAAAAGGCATATGTCCTAACATATTTAGTGATAGAAATACAATTGTCAACACACTTTCGCAAACATGGCCAATAAAAACTCTGCGTGAAATGATGAAGTATGAAACTTATGACATGGTCGAATTAATAAAACTTTTAGAATATTTTGAAAAGGTATAATTGATATTATATTTTTTTATATTATTTCCTTACTCTTGTATTAATATATGGACTAATGCATAAATATATAAATGCAGAAAATGGTGCCTGAGAATACAATTCCATCATCCAGGTCAGAAAGTTCAAGTTATGATGAATATTTTGCCATTGATTCTCATGGAGAGGTTTCCCTTAACCTATTTGGTTTGTCAATAGGTGGCAAGAATCCTTTGAAAGCTCAAGCCTTATCTTTGTTAAAATCATGTATTGGCTTAAAATACGAGAGTTGAGATACGATTGAGCAAGTAAAAAAAGATGACTTGTGGGATACACTCATGAAAGAGTTCAATCTTTCGACCGACCAGAAGGTGGGGTCCATGAAAGCCATTGTTATTCAATTGAAGACTTTTAGAAGTAACCTCTACTCGGATTATTTTAAGGGATTGGATAGTTATGGGATAAAGGCGCTAAAGGATCGAGTACCGGAGAAAGAGAATATCCTTGTCCATGAGTGGAATGAATTCGTCTTCCGCGAAGCATCTGAGGTGAATTTGAAACAAAGACACCAAGGCCGGGTGAACAGGGCTAAAAAGACTGACGTCCATTATTTTGATCGGATGTCATATGTTGAGAAAATCGAGGAGATGGTATACACACTTTCTTATTTTAATGTGTATATATATAATATGTCTTGCTCAAATAGTTAATACAAAATTAATTTGTACGTGCTTAAAAATAAATGACTTGATGATCGTTCAAAAGTGTATATCGAAAGTCGTAGGTGAAAAACTGAAGAGTTTCATCCAAAGGTAGCTGATGATATGGTGAGTTTCGTAATCTCAGTTGTAATAATTAAATTACTTCAACATTAGTCATTCAATCATTTTAATTAATTCATCAATAATTTTGCAGCAAAAATTGAGTGAGCTGAGAAGTAGTCGAGGTTCTTCAAGCCAAACTAGTATTGATACGGATGCATTGACTACCTTTAGAGAAAAAGACACTAGGGGTGACTTGTGGTGTTGGACCCGTGTCCAAAAGTAAACTTAAAGCCATTGCTCCTATGGTATCACAGTTGACTAGAGCAAAGACACGAGAAGAAAATCACGATTAGGATTTGGCCTTTCTCAAATAATCTGTTACCATGATTTTAAGTACTTTTGAATCGAATGGACTCAAAATACCAAATCCAAGTCCTCGCGATTATACTCATGTCCCACATCCAAGTCTTCACGATTACACTCCAGTCCTGCATCCAATTCCCCACGATTACACTCCTATCCCCCCGTCAACTGAGCCAAACTTTGGATATTCAAATGAGATAACTTTGGAGATTTAACTGATATAATCCATATGTTGACTTATTCGATTTTTCATGTCAAAGGAATATTGCAAGTGGACAAGTTATAGTTTCAGCTGCTACTGGAACGGTGGTGCATGGCCATCAACTATTGATATTTGAACGCAAGGTTTACGTTAGTAGTGTTGAGCCAGGAGAAGAAAATCATACGTTGTATCATCGAAGTCATGGGGTGGATACTATTAAGGATGTCGAGATATCTTGGGTGGTTTGGCCGTTGCTCTTAGGGGTGTGCAAAAAAACCGACCAAACCGACAAACCGACAAAATCGAGCCGAACCGAAAATTTTCGGGCCGGATTTTTTTGAGGGTCGGTTCGGTTCGGTTTAATCAGGTATAAAACCGACAGGGTCGGTTCGGTTTTCGTTTTTGGCATAAAAAAACCGATTTTGAACCGAACCGAACCGATTTAATTTTTATACTTTTTAATTTTATATTTTATATTATATTTATATTAGTCTTGACATATTATATTATATTTTTTAATTTTATATTTATATTAGGTATTAAAAAAATCTATTTTTTATGAAAATAAAGGAAAAAACCGAACCGGCCCTGTATAAAACCGACGGGCAAACCGAACCGGCCCTGTCAAAAACCGACCCGATTCAGTTCGGTTCGGTTCGGTTTTTCAGCATTTTCGGTTCTGTTCGGTTCTCCTCCTCTAAAAACCGACATGGTCGGTTCGGCCCAAAAAACCCGGTCAAAATCGAACCGACCGACCCGTGAACACCCCTAGTTGCTCTGTCTTTTCTTTAAGTGATCCAGAGTAATTTGTCTTGAAAAATTTGAAAAAATTGTCAATGTGAACAATTAGTAGTGTTTGAACTCTGTTTTAAATATTCGTAATCTGTTTTGAATTAATTAGTAATCTGTTTTGAATGTATCCAGTATCTGTTTTGGGAAGACAATGCTTAAATTGTATGGCTTGACTTATTCATTGTGACTTTATTTGTTGTTTTGTTGTATTGTTAGCTTTATACGTATGTTTTTGGGCGTTACATCACCACTTTGTCATTCATAATAGCCATAGTTCTCAACATAACTGTATAATAGTGTTATATATCTGAACTGTTATATAACTTAATTTATGTAACAGTTGGTTATTTAACTTAAGTCTAGCAACTGTTATGTAACTTAAGTTATATAACAGTTCAGATATATAACATAAGTTATATAACTGTTATATAACTTATGTTATAGAACAATTATATAACAATTATATTGCTTTATTTTCATTTTTTTGCTCCTCTGATGTGAAATATAGGTGAGTGGACCCCAACCTTCTAGTTTAAGGCTCTAACAATAAGTCAGGTCCATAACCCCCTTAGATTCATATGGGAAAATATCAAACCTTTAACATCTTCTATAGACTTCAGATCTTATTTACATATCTCATTCCATAGAGTGAGGAACTCGTCATTCCCTTACAATACTTAAATAAGCTTAGGAAGCTCACATTGTATGAGCTTTGAATGTATCTAGTGTCTGTTTTGGGAAAATAATGCTTAAATTTTATGGCTTGGCTTATTCATTATGACTTTACCCTTTTTTTTATGTTTTGGGAAGACAATGCTTAAATTTTAATACTCATTACCATGTTCTCATGTTTCTACTTTCCGTGCTGATACTCATATTGTATGCGCTTTAGTTCTCCTTGTTTGCAGGTTGACACATGGCATCCTTGGCATACGTAATACTCAAAGGCCTAAATCCAGATGTTTACACTTCGTGGCAAGAAACACAAGCACAAGTCAATGGGTACCGAGGTGCCGTAATAAAAAAAAAATTGAGTTCATTGAACTTGCTCAGCAGGCATACTCCAAGTACACGAGGGAGGATGTCACCACATCAATACCCCCCACGGTTGATATACTTAGAATTAACGAAGAATATCCACTGTGTGGTAACCCATGATCTAGGTTTAGAATGATTTATTATGTCCATGACATTTCATGTCATCGAAGTGCTGTGTCGTTATTTTTTTAGTTTATTTTTTATTTTATGTTCATTTGTGCTTGGTGCCCAAGAAGGGGTTGTTTGATGTTAAATTAAGTTTAAACAAGTTTTATGTGTACCGAATATTTGGAATATTAGAAATATAAATGAAATATTGTCAATTTTCTTAGACTTGTTACAAGTTTATTATATTTATTCTACTCTCATAATTTCATCATTTTGTGAAAATCTAAAGTAATTTGTAAAACTCTTGACACATTTAACAAATTCAACTTTTGTAACTGCTAATAAAAGTCACAAATTTGTCACTTCTATAAATTTTGTAATCGCTAATAACAGTTACAAATATAAGATTCGTAATTGCTGACAACATTACAGATATAAGATTCGTAACTGCTGTCAGCAATTATAAATATAAGATTCCTAACTACTGTCAGCAGTTATAAATATTATATTCATAACTGATGACAACAGTTACAACCAACAATTACAACCAACAATTACAACCAACAATTACAAATTGGGGTCACCAGTTATAATCCCCAAAGGGGTTATAAAAATTTGTGACTGTTGTTAGGAGATACAATATTTCCTTTGTCACCCCCTAAATTATGACAGTAAATAGCAGTTATAAAGGCCATTTGTGACTACTAACAACCCTCACAAATCACCAATTTTGGTGTAGTACCATTTTGTAGAATTCTAAGACACAACATAAAAGAGGAAAAATTACAAGCTAAATAAGGAAGCCGATTATTTTGTGATTCGTCTGGCCAACGACAAATACAAAAAATACAAAATTATATTTTGTTACAAACAACTAATCACTACAAGAGTCTCAACCATCTTGATGCATAAAAAAGAAGTTCTTGTTCAAACTTTCCTGTCACATACTCGCAAACTCATCAAGGTAACGATGCAAAGAAATATGATAAGGAAATAGTATAAATATGAACATGTAGAATTTTGAACATGTAAATATCATGTCCATCTAAAATAACTCCCCCTCAAGTATACAATTACTCTCAATAAGCATGATATAACAACAAACAACTATAAGCAGCCTAATATGCTATACTAACTCTACTCCCTATCTACTAACTTCGCCCCCTTTTTGTCATGGAAAGGGACGAAGGAAATAACTAAGTGCATAGTAGGATGAATTTATCAAGGCATTTTAAGAGAGTATAATATGTTAATCAAACCAAAAAATAGAAAAGAATTATATAATGGGTGAAAAATAAAATTGTTAGTCTAGAAAATATATAATCATTAGAGTAATATGACTAAGATCAATAATTTAAAGTACACATGGGAAGATAAAATATATCACGCAAAAATATATGAAATGCTAAAATATGATAAGCATTCAAAGCATCAAGAGATTATAAGGATTACAAATAATATGATCGATTTGAACCAAAATATTAATAACTTAAAACTAAACCCAAAACAAACAAACCAAATTACATCACATCTACTTTTTCTTCAACATTCCAAAGTCACACAAATCAATAAGCTCTTTGTTAGCTTTATGTAAAGCGTCCCTAATATTCTGTGTGTGAGTATCAAATTTCTCTTTTAAGGTGTTTATTTTTGTCAAACAACTCAGTTTAAATAAATATATAAACATTATTTAAATCCTTCAAATTACATACAAAAATTTATAGTGTTATCAAGAATGAAGACGTGTGAAAGGTAAGGCCTTGTATATTACCAAAATATACATAAAAGAAATGGTGAAAATATAAGGTCTAAATATAGAAGTAGAGACTCAAAAACATTTACAAAAAACTATATCGAAAAATTCAATAATAATACAAAACTGGATACAAACGGTACACAGTGTAATATAATGATTTTGTGGCCAATATAATATGATGAACACATGTTTATAAGGCATACCGTGGAATTCTCCAGCAAGTTAGACAATGCCAAGAACCGACTAATTATGATGAATGAGAGTGGCGTCAGTGTCTTTGATCCTCCACATGTGTTGAGTAATGCATCACATTTTGAAGGAAGTTCCTTTGACTTTATTCACATGGAGATTTAGTTCCTAGGATGTCCCTTCACGAGAGTGAAAACTTAAGAATGGTCCTAGAGAACCAAATCTCTTTTATTGAGACCAAACTACAATTCGCTACCACTTTCAAGATGAATATGGCTGATAGGTCTAAAAAATTAGATGCTTTTTGGTGCCAAGTTGTCCACTGCAGATAAAAGAGGACTCGATTTTAAAAGTGATGGTTCTACGTCTAACCAAGATTTCTTAGCATCCCCATTCATTTTTACACCTCCCATTAGTGAATCTTCAACTTATTCCATGTCGGAAGGAAGTCAAGGGAAGTTGTGCTAGGAATCATTGTAAAATGAAGAGTTAATCGGACCAAATAATTATAGCAAACTAGGACCCAGTTGAGTAGATATCCGAGAAATTATAGAATCCAACTCATATTCAGTTAGAGGGCGTGAACTAAATGTTTGTGATGTAAGGACCGGATGAGGAGGTGGTGGAGGAATGACATGAGGTCGGATAATGGGGTCATCAAGGTCGCTAAGCTGAGAAACATAATTATAATAGGAGTCAATAGTCAGTACTGATCTCGGCTTTTCCTCAACCTCACATGGAAGTAAAGGAACTACACACTCCTAAAGCAAACACATGACCAAACGACCTGAAGGAAAGGCTTGAGCTTTTAAAATTTCATTTATGTTATTAAAGATCCAGTCCAATAACAAATCATACAAACAAATACCAATACTCGTGCTAATGGCGTACAACAATAATGTACGTTTACGAGTTACGCTGTATGGGTGGTATGTGGTTAAAATATAATAATAAAAAACCATATTTAGGATGTAAAAGTATTTATCAAGATAAACAAGTGAAAAAGTCACAGCGTTCCATTCCTAGAAATAGTTATCACTCAAAAGAGCGATAACATCCTCGTTGCTAGGTCCACTCAAATATAACTCACAAGGTATTTGAGATATTTTTCTTATGGAACACCAAAACGGTTGCTTATCCACTTAGAAGAAAGTTTAATTTGATTCCCCTTCTGTGATTGAGAGAACTATATTGCCTTTGTGATCCTTACCTTCCACAAGAGTTGAGTAAAGTTTTTTCACCATGTTAGGATAACATGGTTCGATTTGAGAGAAAATACCAAACCAATCTCTTTTATCCAAAAACGCTTCTAAACTTATGTTGAAAAAAGATTCCAAATGTATTTACCTCTCCCAATGCATGGAATGTGAGACGAAGAGTTAATCAAATCTGGAGTGTTTGGTACAAGTCGAGGCACGTGAGCTTGATTTTGGAGCAATGAAATAACCTATAATCACATACAAAGACATAAACACATAAATACTATAAGATATGGATATGAAATCCAAGGATCCTATACTAAAAATATGATTAGGAAAACCCCAAAAATGTAAAGCAAATTAATACACACTAAATCTACTCACGAGATTCAATCCAAACTCAAGACAAGCAGAAACTCATCAATCATAGAATCGATTCCATTAAAAGGTTCCAAAACTATTATCATTAAGCCATAACAAAAAAGAGTAAAACAGAGAATATATGGAATAAAAACTTACTAAGATGATGATTTAGTACGGTAGAGTGAGGTTAGGATAACCTCAAAACCTTTTAAGATCTAAAATGGGAGGAAAGCAAGAGGTATCTCTAAAGGTGAAAGAAGTTTACAGAGAAAAAAAGGGTCAAAGTTCTAAAACTCTCCCGATTTGGTCATTTTAAACATACCAGACATTCTTGCAGCGACAAGCAAGTTCTCATAGGCCTCACTAGTATCATTGTAGCGAAGCTCAGGCGACATATATCATGCCAGCTTCCAGCGATCAAAAGCAGTTGTGCAAAAACATACAAATAAAAAGGAAATGTATATATTGATCATTAACTATAAAGAATGTACATTTTAATCCATAAAATACCACATTGAATGATTAAATAAGCTATGAAAGATCATATATTATTTTAAGTTATGCCAAATACTCTAAAAAAAGAATGGATTTAGCATTCAAATAACCTAAGTTCAAATTAAATCCATATAAAAGATAGAGTAATTTAAAAACATTACTCGTAATAGAAAGTGAATAAAATGAGCATTAACCCGTAAAATCGAAGAATGAAGATCAATGTTTGAACTCACTTTTGAAATTTTCAACTATCAATTTTCTCCCTCAAATAACGATTTATGATTAAAACCTTGTAAGTCTTATATCATCGATGTCACTTAATTTTGGATAGATAAAAATCTTTGAGACATCGTTTTTGATAAAATTTTGCATGTGGAGGCTTTGGATCATTCATTAAAAAGGGTGGGGAACTATTTCTTATTTTTTCAAAGGTAGTTCTCATGATCTAGAGTTGCAGCCCTTACCACATCATCGCTCATGATTTTGAACATATATATATATATTTTCAACTCCAATCATGATGATAAAAACCGGCATACATAAAAAGATTAGCAATAACACCCGTTCATCAAAACATTATATAAAACTTTTAATTTTCGATAAAAGTAAACAACAAATTTATTCATTATATTTTGCAGGGAAATGCTCAAGTATATTGTGTGGTGTAAAGTGCATGAGTTATGACAAATAATATAAAATAGCAAGATCAATTTACTAAGGTAATTCAAGATATAAAGTTTATATATATAAGATTTTGGAAATGCTCAAGTATATTGTGCTGTGTAAAAGTGCCTGAAGGTAGCATATAAGTTTAAAAAGTATAATAATCTTTCCACACTCGTATGGCATAAATGTGTCTATACAACCATGTGATAAATGGAGTGAAGGGGCGTGAATTATAAACAAAAGAAATATGACCCAATCACCCAAACATGTCCAGTGAGTTTTATTTGATCACATTAACTTTATCAAATAAAGATTTAGCTTCATAGTGATAGATAAAGTGAACGCATAATGGACAAATAAGCACAATGTACACTGACCTAGAAAATATTGATGATTTTCAAATCAATAGCATCGTAACAATTAAGCATAACTAAGACTCATTATGAAAATCAATTTACTTCAACTTTAACACCCTTAAAAGCTAACCATATATCATTTTTATCACTCAAATATTTTGAAGATACCAATTTTGATGATCAATAGACAAAACATAACATTAGAAATTTATTCTTGTCTTTTGCCTCTCTATTTTAAGGCTCTTATCAACGGTGGCCCTTTACGTATGGAAAATTTCTTCTTTCGTATCCCTTTCCCATGCACACTCATATTTTTCAGTAAAATAAACTCACGGGTAATGGCTCTTACATGCACAAATTCTACATAGTCAAATAGATATTTATAATGACAAGATTGATAGGAGAATACCTCACTTAGCTCATGTAACAAATGAAGTTAGAATACAAAAAAGCTTGTGCATGTGTGTGAGGAGTCATATGAAAATTAAATCCATTAAGCAAATCAAAGTCGAACAACTCCATGCAAGCACAATTAAGAACAATCCAAGCATTGAAAATCATAATCAAATATCCTAACCACGTGGATACGTGAAATGAAGTGGATTCAAACACACCTATATGCCAAACAAAATGTGTAATACCAAACTACACATAAATAAAATTCTTTTTGAGTTTTCAAACTTTTTTTAAATGTCACCACTTGAAAAAGACTCAAAAGGAAAACAAAATCTTTTTGTATTTTTCTCAATAAGACAAAAAAAAGACTCAAACATCATACAACTAATAATAACATATATCATGAAGCTTGAAATTTAGTGTATGAAAACATGTAAACATAATCAACCATTAGATATAGCATGCAAAGTATCTTGTGCAAGCATTTGAGAATCAACAAGCCTAACATTTAATGTCTCAAAATCCAATTTCCTAACCCGTATAGGTGTAACGTGATGATCTTGGGTTTGGAGAACCTTGGTGAAACTAGCCTTGGACTTCCTAGGACCTTTTATAAGATAAAAATTAAAACGCTTAAGGTGACCCTTCCGACCACAGTGTATGCATGTGAAGACATGAGGAATGTTACCCTTAGGTTGATCTTTTCTAATGTCCCTAATAACGATTGACTCTCTGAAAATGTTGGTCATGTTATTTCAAACCAATCCCAGTATTATCACGTTTGATTTGTATAATGCCCAACTTTTCAAACCTAGATTCCAAATCAAACTTAACATGACTCGAGTCTCTTAATCTATCATCTAACTCAACAATCCTAGACTCGAGTAAATAACGAGACTCATAAAAACTAAGTAGTCCTTTTTTAAAATATCCATTAATCCCCTAATTTTAACTCTCTTCCCCTCAACTAGAGCGAGTTTGTCCATAAGAGTCTTCTCACGTGCCTTAAGATCATCAATAAATTTCAAATCATCACTCTTTATGGTACGTTCATTCAACTTAGCTTCCAACTTCAAGTTAGACTTTTTCAATTTCATCATTTTTTAATACAACTCTCGAAAGGAAACTTAATGTTCTCTCTCGTCCTCTAATTCCTTTTTATTCTTCTTCATCTCCACACTCATTCATGATTCAACCAAAATGGACTCGAAAGTGCCATACACAAAATTATCTTCATCGGTAGAATTTTTGTCAGGACTCGCATGACTAGCCATGAACGCGGTGTAGTTGCGCTCAATGACGGAATCGGGTCCCTCTTTTGGTTCACTATCACTTAGGGTAGCATTGTATGCAATCACTTTACTTCCCTCCTTCCTTAACTTAGTGGGACACTCAGCTACCTTATGGCCATAACCCTCACACCCAAAACATCTTTCTGACTCATCCCTCTTAAAGTTATCATTATGATTTTTAGGTAATTTATAACCTTATAAAACTTAGGCCGCTCAAATTTCTTTTCATCATACTTTGATTTCTCCTTATTAAACTTAAGAAATTTTCCAAACTGAAGTTGTAAGGTTATATGAAATGAGGTTATTTCGTAGAATACACACACTACACTATAAAAAATTTGCCAAGTAGAGAAATATTCTAATTTTAATTTCCTTTGCAAATTTGAAGGTTAGCATGAACAATTAACAATTAAAGTGATGGGATTGTTAACTTGTATAAGAGATATAAAATTAGCCAATTTCATCCTTTTTATCCTATGCATACATCTAGGTGATTTAATAAAGTAAAGTGCGAAAATCACAACCACAACACACCGATGTACGAGGAAAACCCAAATGGGAAAAACCTCGGACTGCCGGGCCTAGACAAATCCACTACAAATAGGTTTTACAAATGATTCAAAAGACTTATAGACTTTGACTCAACAAGACATGTTAATGTCGTACTCTACCTACGAATTTGTAGTACGCGAAGCTCCAACGCGTTGCTCGACACTGATCGTGTCGCGGTATCCACCGAAGCCCACACTACCGCCTTCAATAAGCTTGAATGCAGAAATCCACCGCAAGTGTACTTGTTGAATTTCAGGTTGATGGCATGAGGTTTTGGTTCAAAAGTTAAATTGTGTTGGAGAAGGATTTTTCATCAAAAAGGAAGATCTGAAATTTTTGCTCTCTAGAATATGTAACTCCCTTGTCCAAAAACTGATTTTTCGTCTATAATGTAAAAACAGGAAAAGTAGTGGACAAGGGCAGTTATTTTTAAATAACTGCAGGAAAAAAATAAAAAAAAATTCAAAACTGACGAATTTCGTTCGAACGACCTTTCATTTGAACGATATATTTAATGATAGTCCAGTCCAAATGTTAGATAAGTCGTTAGAAACCTCGTTCGAACGAAATTTTTAATGAACTTCTAACTAGATACCAGTGCAGGCTGGGCTAGGTCGTTAGATCCAGGTCGTTTGAACGACCTGGAGAAACTTCGAACGAAAAGTCTGTTTTTATTAAAAAAGATTTAAAATTAATTTCTAAAATGGTTTTTATGAATTTTAATTTTTAATTAAAATTACTCTAACACGTAAAGAAGGTTTTGCTCATATACCTTTTTAGGAGAATGGAATTGAGATGCATATTGATGTAGCTTGAACTTTGAATGCCCGATTCTCTAAGGTTGTATGAAGCTTGATTAGAAATGACCCAAAAGAGTTTTGTCCAACGGAATGTAGCCAATACTACAAATGACTCGATTGGAAATTTGTCCTTACAAAACTCCCCCTTTGGCTATTCCGGTACAAAACAAAATTTTTAAAAAATAAACAAAAAGACTGAATTTTTTAAGCCAGTCGTCAAGCCGATTCTATAGCCCGTCCCAAAAACTCATGTAAAAAGTCATACTAAATAACTCGACTGATGGTGTGCTGCAGAACAGTAGGCGATATATCCTACACACACGAAACAACAAATACATAAAATGCATGAGGAAATAGAGAATGTAAATCAAGCATTAACTAATCATGAGAATATAAAATATAAAGCAAGTTAGTTAAAAATGAGTATGACATATGTTAAATTATAATTATCTCCCCCTAAATAAGAACTCCCCCCATCAATGTTTCTTCCTCTTTTTGTCCGAAAAAGACAAAGGGATAGAGATAGCCTACATGGTTAGAGAAAAGGATACGAGGAATAATAGTAATAGAAAAATATGCAACACAATCCAAGATCTATATATGCAACAATTGAAGAAACATGAGAGAGATATCATTAACCATAGAGGGAAAAACTAAATATCCATACTTTAATAAAGAGAATTTAACCAAATCATAGAAAAAGGTACAAGTGAGAAAATGAAATAAAGGTGTTTTGCTCGCTCTCACAAGTACAAAAGATGAAATAAACTGAAACATAGATGAAGTCAAGGAGCTGGGGCATTATGTGGTGAATCATCTGGAAGGGACCCGGTGCCAGATCCACGACGCATGTCCATGCGACGAATCGACTCAAGGTGCTTCAGAAGCAGAGAATCCCGATGCGCTTGAGCTTCATCCCAACGTGCTTGAGCCTCCTCGCGATGACCCTAAGCGAGCATGAGAAGATGACAGTCTAGGTGTAGCACGAGAGGGTGGGGGTCTAGTAGGAGCAGGAGTGGAGGCAGTGGCGGATTGAGAGGGACCGAGTTGTGGGGTATCAGGGGTAAGTGAACACATGACCCACCAACATGACATATCAATGGTTTGGTAGCGGGTCACAGGGACATCGGTGGGAAGACGAGGGCAGCCGGAATAAAGACAATGGCGGGTAATAATAACGGCAAAGGGGAGAGCTTGCCTAGCGGGACAGGATGGGTTGATTCTAACAGACTTAATTACTAGATAAATAAAGGCGGGTAGGTCGATGGAAACCCTAATGCTAATGGAAAACATGAGGTCCACGTGCATCTTAGTGATTTTAGTGGAGTTTGCACGTGGAATGAGACAAGCACACACAATTTAATTTAGGACCATAAAATTTGGATGTAAATTTTTATAAAAAAATGGTAACAGTATCGGGTTGGATAATCCTACACACAGTGCTCATAATCAGATTGAAGTCAGGACGAGAATCGGAAGCCCAAGAGTAGGATGAATTTGTGACTCGGGGTAAAGTGAGGAGATGGGCTATGGAATCAGGACTGATAATGACTTCCCTACCTCGCATTTGAGATAAAATATGATCCTGACAAGAAGACATCCAAAAATAAAATTCACGAATAAGGTCGGGAAAAATTGTGTCAGTGAGGTTGAACAAGGGGTCCCATCCTAAGTCAGATATCCAAGAGTGGACAGTGGTGCCTGTTATAGATGAGATATTAACAAGTTTTTCTCTAATAATGGACCTAGTGGAAAAAACCTGTGAATGGTATTGGATATGACTGGTGAGAGTCCTCCAACGCAATTTAAGGTAGGGAATAGACAAATTATCATTGGTGTTCTCATCGGATGAGGATGAAGATGAGGAAGAAGAGCGTTCCTCGGGAGAGTCGCTAATGAGACAGGTGCGACGACTACGAGGGGCCATTCTAGAGGGCTAAACTTGGACCTACCCAACCAAAATTCATCCAAATTGCCAAACAACACCAACAAACCAAAAAACAACAATTCTCATCCTCCATTAGAGATAAAAAAAAACAAAAAAAATGGCATAAAAAAATGAAATAATTAAGGGAAGTTCCAGGAAATTATCAAACAAAATTTTAATTTAAAAAAAATGATAATATTCAGGGAGCTCACCTTAATTGAGGGAAAAAAATGATATATTATATAGCCCCAAAGTAAAAGCTATATATAAACACACACACACACACACACACACACACACACACATATATATATATATATATATATATATATATATATATATACATACATATAAAGAAGAGAAGAGAAAGAAGATACCTAAAAGAGAGAAGATGGAGGACTCCAACTCGGAACCCTAGCTGAGAATGATGAATGGAGGAGAAATGAGGGTTGTGGAGGAAGAAATAGGTGGAATGTAGGTGAGGGATAATGGGTGTAGTGGGAAGAGGGTTAATGGGAGTAGTGGGAAGAGGGTAAGGTGGAAATGGGAGAGAGAGAGATATGTAGAGGTTTTGGGGAAATTGTGGGGAATGGGGAAAGAGAGAAACGAAAAAAAATGAAGCGGCAGAAATTGGGAAAGTGGAAACCGCGCAAAATAAACTCAGCTCGTTCGAACGAGAAATGTCATTTGAACGACTTTGTTCGAACTGCTTTTGAACGATATGCCAGAGGGAAATAAGGAACCTCATTTGAAACTTTGTTAAAAGTTTGTTCGAACGACAATTCGAATGATATGACAGACTAGATTTGGGAAACATCGTTTAAAAACTCATTTGAACGAGATTTTTTGACGAACTTCAATCTGGTTAAAAACAAAGAAAAATAAAATAACATATATAAAGGAGTTGGGAAGGCCAGAAAATTGCCAAAATGAAATATTTAACAGTCCAAGGTTTTGATGGCATATTCGAACCGTGGGAGCGGAAATGTAGGGGTGTGAACAATACGATTGAGAGCTTTTACCTAAGACAACGCACAAGTGTGGAATGCCAAACAATATATATACGCAATATGTACTCACATCAGCCTTGTGTCAATAAGAAAATACCACACTTAATCACTAAAGCACCACACATACAAGATTGATGATTCTCTCACCAATGTTGTCATAATTAGAAAGCAATGTATCGAATAAAATGTGCATGCCCATTGATCTTCAACTTATATCTCCCATTAGTAACTTTACATTGATACTTTTCTTTTGAAGAATCAATCAAGCTAAATAATTTTGGCATTAGCAATGTATATATCATTTTTCAATCCTTCAATTTTAAGCACTAATTCTATAATGAAAATGGAGACTATTCACGCAAAACCTTTTTATTTTTTGCAGCCCGAGTCCAATGCTAGAAAGAACAAACAACTGGATGAAAATAATTACATTTTTTTAAAATTCGGGCAATGGATGATCATGCACAATTTCGATTGCTTATAAGAGAGGTGACTAAGATTGAAAATACAACATCAAATCTCACCACACGAGTGCAATGCGAAAAAGATATCCGCAATATTTCATGAAAAGTGTGTGCAAGAAGGCAAATATATGAAGCAATCATAGAAATACTCATCATAAAAGAGCACTATTGTGCATAAGTGAAACGAAGTCCGGATTAACTACTCATCGAAAGCCACATGGCCATGAAATAAAATAGTGATCCTAACACATCAAACACAAAACCATATGGACAAAAATTTGTGAAAGCTTTTCTAACATTTCCCTTTTTCCTTGAAAATAAAATAAAAATATTTTGAAATTTTGAATAAAGTATTTACAAAAATAATCTAGTTCATACGTAAAAAGATAGACAATAAACATAACCTCAACTAGATAGACGGTTCCGATCTCAATCAATGGAGCAAACCCCAATCGAGTTCCTAAGGTTTTCAAACCTAAGGGCATCTAGAGGTTTGGTAAAGATATCGGCCAATTGTTGACCGGTGCCTACGAAGCTTAAGAAAACGATTTTCTCTTCAACCAATTCACGAATAAAGTGTTCACGGATCCTAATATGGTTGGTTTTATAATGTTGAACGGGATTACGGGAAATATGGATTGCACTTGTATTATCGCAATAGATAGTCATAGTGCCTTGAGAAATAACATAATCTTCCAACATTTTTTTCATCCAAATGAGTTGAGTGCAACAACTCCTGGTGGCTATGTATTCGGCCTCCGCCGTGGACAAAGAAATAGAATTTTGTTTCTTTATCATCCATGAGACACGTGCACTTCCAAAGTAGAAACAACCACCAGATGTACTTTTGCATCCATCAACATCTCCTGCCCAATTGGCATCCGAATATGCCGATAGACAATCATTTGTGTAGAAGGAATGCCAAATCCCAAAAGACAGCATCCCACTAACATATTTGATAATACTTTTAATGGCAAGTAAATGATACTCTTTTGGGGCATCTTGATAGCGGTGACAAACTCCTACACTAAAGGAAATATCCGGACGACTAACGGTAGGTAAAATAGACTACCTATCATACTCCTAAATGCTCTGCATCGTTTCCTTCGGTGTCCTTACTAAGTCTAACCGATGAACTCATTAGAGTACGTGCATGCTTAGCGGATTCTAGTTTAAATTTCTTCAGAAGATCTTTAGCATACTTAGTTTGGGATAAAAATATCCCACTATCGAGTTGACGAACTTGAGAACCTAGGAAGAAGGTAAATTCACCGACAATACTCATCTCAAATTCATCTTGCATTTCTTTTGAAAAAAATTGAGTATGTTTATCACACGTAGAACCAAACACTATGTCGTCGACATATAATTGAGCAACTAAAATAACTTTCTCATCACGACGGACAAATAATGTCATGTCTACTCCCCCTCTCAAAAAGCCACGATAAAGAAGATAAGAAGTGAGACTTTTATTTCAAGCCATATAGCGCTTTCTTTAGAAAGAAGACATGATTAGGATGATTCGGGTCCTAAAACTCTTTAGGTTGTTCAACATAGACTTCTTCTTGAAGAATACCATTTAAAAATGCACTTTTGACATCCATTTGATACAATTTAAATTTAAGGTGACATGCAATGGCTAGTAAAAGGCGAACCGACTCTAACCTAGAAAATGGAGCAAAAGTTTCTTTAAAGTCAACACCTTCTATTTGGGTGTATCCTTGGGCAACCAACCTAGCTTTGTTACGAACAATTATACCATTTTCATCCATTTTATTTTTAAAAATCCATTTGGTACCAATGACGTTAGTATTAGAAGGCCTAGGGACTAATTCCCAAACATCATTTTTCTTAAATTGAAACAATTATTCTTGCATGGAATTAATCCAATGTTCATCTTTTAATGCTTATTTAATGTTTTTTAGGTTCAATTTTAGAAGTATAGCACAAATAGTTAACTTCATTTTCTAATTGAGCCCTAATCTTGACACCTACCTCGGGATCTCCTATAATTTTTGAAAGATCATGACATTTACGAACCCCAGGAGAAGGATCCTTTCTCTCAGTAGTGGGAACAATCAATTCAGTGTGAGACTCAATATTTTATACACCGGGAACGACATCACACTCATATGACAAATCTTCCTCATTTTCAATAGATGTGGCTCGAGCATCATCTTTTATTACAACATTTATTGATTCCATGACTTTTAAACTATTTAAGTTGAAAACTCTGAAAGATCTACTGTTTTGAGAATATCCTAGGAAAATACCTTCATCACTCCTTGATTCAAATTTACCTAGGAGTTCTCTATCCCGAAGAATATAACAAGGACTACAAAAAACTTTAAGATAGGCCAAATTCGATTTCTTGCTAGTCCACAATGCATATGGCATTTTGTTAGTATTAGGACGCAAATAAACCCTATTTACGGTGTGACATGTGGTGTTAACCGCTTTGGCCCAAAACCTACGAGGCACATTTCTTCCTAGGAGCATATATCTTGCCATTTTTTGGATCGTTTGATTTTTTCTTTCAACTATACTATTTTGTCGTGGTGTTCGAATGATCGAGAATTCATGCTTAATTCCTATTTCATCACAAAAGGCATTTACATCGGATTCCTTGAATTCGATTCCATTATCACTCCTAAAGCAGTTTATGGTAACACCGTGTTGATTTTGAAGAATTCTACATTTAACAGTGAGAAAATCAACAGTCTCAGATTTTTCTCTTAGAAAACCTACTATGGAGTATCTTGAAAGATCATCCACCATCACTAAAATGTATCTCTTTCCTCCTATGCTTTCGGTACGAGTGGGACCCATAAGGTCCATGTGTATCAATTCTAAGACTCGAGAGGTAGTTATAGATTTCAACTTTTTATGAGGATTCTTAATTTGCTTTCCTAATTGACAGGCCTCGCAAATAGTGGAGGTTGGTTTTCCTAGAGATGGTAAACCATGAATTAGTTCTTTTCTCACTAGACGATCAAGATCTCTAAAGTTAACATGACCTAACCGTTGATGCCAAATATCAGTAGACGAGGCTTTTGCACTATTACAAACTAAAGAGGATTTAGGCACTATTCCGTAGCAATTGTCACTAGTTCTCACACCTTGTAAAATAGACTCAACCCGATTTATCATATACGGTGCACTCCGATTGACTAAACTTAACATCAAGATTTTCATCAAATAATTGGCTAATACTTATCAAATTTTCCTTGAGACCATCAACATAAAGGACATTTTCAAGTTTAGGAAACCCGAAAATTTTAATAGATCCTCTACCCATGATTCGAGATTTGCTTCCATCACCAAAGGTGACCTTACCATCTTTATAGTTTTCAAGAGTGGTAAAAAAAGATTTATCACCGGTCATATGTCACAAATAATCACTATCAAAGTACCATTGAGTGGTATTTTGAGCCTTAAGTGCGACATGAGCAACAAAAGCTTAATTGGTATTATCTATCTTAGCTTGAGTTGTATTCTTCCCTTTGCCGACTCTAGTATGTTGGTTGGAATTATTTCCTTGGACTTTAGAGAACCTTAGAAATTCTTCCATAAGACCTTTAGAAGTATTAACTAGATACTTAACTTGGCTCTTAAGATTAGTAAAGGAGCTATAATGTTGCTATAAAGTTGAGAAATAAGAGTTCTTCCCATGCTTGTAACAAAAATATCTAAGATGGCCCCATTTGTGACAATAAGTGCACACATAGGGTTGTTTTGGAGTCGTTTTTGGAGATTGCTTAGGTAGAATAATTTTAAGTAGATAAGGTTTAGGAGGATTTGATTTGGTAACAAACTTAGCTACGGGTTCGGGTTTGACTTTGGATGACTCTCCTTCTTCATATCCTATACCCTTTCTCTTTTGATAACCTTTCTCCTTATATCCTAAAACAGGACCTAGAAATAATTTTCCCATTTTTACTGAATTATCTTCGAGTGTGACTTTGACTTCAAGAGAGGACTCGAGATCTTTTTCAAATTGGACAATTTTAGCTTTAAGAGATTTTCTAATATCTAAAGACTCATGAAGATCTTTGTTGACACCTTCCAACGAGGTAATTAAGTCAAATTTTTCTTTACCTACCAAGATAAGTTTCTTAGAAAGGGATATCTTAATTTCCTCGAGTTGACTAACTAAAGCTTCTTTCTCTTTTAGGCTTTTTAATTCCTTCTCTAAAGTTAAAACTTTAAAGGTTAATCTTTTATTTACCTTTTGAATACGAAGAGACTCAGTGTATAGTTCAGAATAGGAATATTGTAATTCAATCTCATCTACTTCACTCTCACTTCCTTTTTATCACTACTTGCTGATTGAGTGGAAGAAACCTCAAGATCATGCTCTAAATTTTTAACATTAGGGTGTAACTCACTAGAATCACTGGCATGACTAGCTATGAAGGCAGTGAAATTATTTCTAGACGGGGTAGAGTCATCAGACTCTTCAGACTCATTATCACTGTCGCTTAGAGTAGCATTGTAAATTACCTTTTCTTTACCTTGTCTCTTAAGTTTAGTAGGGCACTCAAACGCTCTACGACCATGTCCCTCACACTCAAAGCATCTCTCCGAATCATCCTTTTTAAAGTTGCCTCTATTAAACTTCTTAGGATCCCGATTATTGAATTTTCTATTACCTTTATTTTTGTTGTTCTCAAATTTCGAGTTTTGGTTTTCGAACTTGAGAATTTTTTAATTTTTTTTAGCAAATAGAGAAATATCATCAGGATCTATATGAGACTCATCAGACTTAGACACTTCTTTTTTTTTTTTTTACTTTCAAGGCAACACCTTTATCTTTAGTTTTGTTATCCTTAGGAAACATATCTAATTCATATGTTTGAAGATCACCAACAAGCTCTTCAAGTTTTAAAGTATTTAGATTTCCTAAAGAATTAAGAACAGTGACTTTTGGAATGGACCGCTTAGGAAGGCATCTAAGAATTTTCTTAACAACACGATCTTCTGGAATTTTATCACTTAAGTTAAAGCAGGAATTAACAATATCATATATACGAGCATAAAATTCATCAAACGTTTCAGTTTCTTTCATGGTGATGGTTTCAAATTGAGTGGTTAAGTTTTGAAGTTTTGAAGCTTTAACTACACTAGTTCCCTCATGAGTAACTTGGAGAATATTCCAAGCTTCCTTTGACGTCTCACACGTCATTATACGACAAAATTCATCGAGAGTCAATCCACTAAACAAGGCATTTAAACCTTTAGAGTTAAAGTTACACAATTTCAATTCATCCTCACTCCAATTTTCTACAGGTGTTAAAATAGTTTAATCATCAATAATCATAGTAGGAGGGGACCATCCTCTTTCAACAGCAACCCAAACACGTTCATCAATTGATTTAAGGGAAGATTTCATATGTGCTTTCCAATAGGTGTAATTAGTTCGATCAAACATATGTGGTCTATTCGATGAAAAACTTTCCATATAACCTCCAGGATTCATTTAAATAACTTTTAAAGATTAGCTCTGATACCAATTTGAAGTTGTAAGGTTATATGAACTGAGGTTATTTTTTAGAATACACACACTAGACTATAAAAAAATTGCCAAGTAGAGAAATATTCGAATTTTAATTTCCTTTGCAAATTTGAAGGTTAGCATGAATAATTAACAATGAAAGTAATGGGATTGTTAACTTGTATAAGAGATATAAAATTAGTCAATTTTATCCTTTTTATCCTATGCATACATCTCGATGATTTAATAAAGTAAAGTGCAAAAATCACAACCACAACGCGCAGATGTACGAGAAAAACCCAAATAGGAAAAACCTCGGACGGCTGGGCCCAGACAAATTCACTACAAATAGGTTTTACAAAGGACTCAAAATACTTACAGACTTTGACTCAACAAGACATGCTGATTATGTCCTCTTCCTTTGAGTTTGTAGTACGCGAAGCTCCAATGCGTTGCTCGACAGTGATCGTGTTATGGTATCCACCGAAGCCCAAACTACTGTCTCCAATAAGCCTGAACGCATAAATCCACCGCAAGTGTACTTGTTGAATTTCAGGTTGATGGCATGAGGTTTTGTTTCAAAAGTTAAATTGTGTTGGAGAAGGATTTTTCATTAAAAGGGAAGATCTAAAATTTTTGCGCCCTTGTCCAAAAACTGATTTTTCGTCCATAATGTAAAAATAAGAAAAGTAGTGGACAAGGGCAGTTATTTTAAAATAACTACAGGAAAGAAGTAAAAAAAAATTTCAAAACTGACGAATCTCATTCGAACATGGTCGTTTGAACAACCTTTCGTTCGAACGAGATATCTAACGATAGTCCAATACAAATGTTAGATAAGTCGTTAAAAACCTTGTTCGAACGAGTTCGTTCGAACGACATTTCTAATGAACTTCTAACGAGATACAAGTACAGGCTGGGCTGGGTCGTTAGATCCAGGTTGTTCGAACGACCTGGTGAAACTTCGAACGAAAATTCTATTTTCTTTAAAAAATATTTAAAATTAATTTCTAAAATGGTTTTTATGAATTTTAATTTTTAATTCAAATTACTCCAACGCATAAAGAAGGTTATGGTCATATACCTTTTTAAGAGAATGGAATTGAGATGTATATTGATGTATCTTGAACTTTGAATGCGCTATTCTCTAAGGTTGTATGAAGCTTGATTAGAAATGACCCAAAAGAGTTTTGTCCAACGGAATGTAGCTAATACTACAAATGACTCGATTGGAAATTTGTCCTTCCAAAGCATGTGTTTTCTCTTTGCGAGCTTTCAAAGCAATGTCCTTATCTTTCTTCATTTTTTAAGGAAACATATCGAGCTCATAATTTAAAGGTCAATTACAAGCGCCTCGAGTTTTATAGACTTTAAAGTACACAAGGAATTCAAAACAGTTACTTTTGAATTAAATCTTTCAGGCAAGGACCATAAGATTTTCTTGACTACATGGATTTGGGGTATTATTTCTCCCAAGTTGAAACATGATTTCATAATATGAGACAACCTAGCATAGAACTCATCAAACATCTCCTTCTCTCCTATACTAATGGTTTCAAATTGTGCGGTGAGATTTCGGAGTTTGGAAGCCTTAACAACACTAGTACCTTTACGAGTGAGTTGGAGTATGTACCACACCTCTTTTAACGTTTCACTTATCATAATACGATGAAACTCCTCTGATGTCACCGCATAAAAGAGAGAATTTAAACCTAGTGAATTTTAGTTTGCTAACCTACGATCTTCCTCGCTCTAATTTTGTACAAGTTTAGGGACTCTATATTCCCCTGCTTCGATAATGAATGGAGACCACCCTTTAACAACAACTAAACATACCCTTCATCAATCGCCTTATGTTCTATTTTCCATTCTCACTTTCCAGTATGTGTAATTAGACCCATCAAACATAGGTGGCCTAAAAAGTGATTGATCCTCCATATAAAAACCACTAGGATTCATGCCTAAGTAAATTATAAGCGCCCGATCTGATTCTAATTTTAATGTGCTAATACACAAAGGGAACTAAAATTTTAATGTTGTAAATGAATAAATGCGGTGTGTGATACCGATTTAAATTAATTCGTTTACAAATTGGTATCAGAGCAGGCTACGCTAATTTATCGCGTGATCCTGATTTTTTAAGGATTTACTTTTTTGGATACAATTTGACTTCTCACGTCAAATTGGTATCAGAGCAGGTTGCACTAATTTATCGCGTATTCCTATTTTTTGTAAAATTGGGTGATATTGATTTTTTTTTGAAAAATCAGTTTTGTGAAAAATCACATTTTTTTGGATGGAGCACTTATGTAATCGGATGCCCTCCTTTGATGACACGAGTCAGAGTTTTGATGATATAAATCATTTGAATTTGACGTTTGCTAAAAGAATTAAAGTTTTTGAAAAAGAAAATTCTCATTTTATATCCGCGATGGATGTTTTACAAACAGTTCAAAATCAAAAAGATTTTTATCGTGAAAAATTTGTTTCTTTGGACAATGAATTTAAAGCTTTAAAATTGTCCAAAAAGGAGAGTGGCGATATAGCCCTATTTTTAGAAAAAGAATTGGAGGATTTTAAAAATTCTAGTGGTTGTGTTTGTGCCGTCGAGGATAAAAAATTAATCGATGATTTTACGGTTTTTGAAAAGACTCTTAGGGATAAGTTTATTTTAATTTAGGGGGAGCGCGATAAACTGTGAAGTTTAATTGAAAATTTAAAAAAGAAATCCCTGTCTTTGAAAGAGTCTAATTCTTTGCTTGAGTAAGAAATTTTGAAGTTAAAAAATGATTTGACAGACTCGAGTAGGTTTGATAGTGATGGTAATGGCTCATCCTGTTCTCATGCTTCTAGTGTTACAGACAAAACTATTATTTGTTTTAGAGGGTCAACCATTCCTAAGGACGTCAGACAAGGTCAACCCATAGGTGTCGTTCCACCCATTTACACATGTTCATATTATGGTAGGAAAGGTCACCTTAGGCGTTTATGTTTTGATCTTCGAAAAAGTTCTAAAAAGTTTATGTCTAGTGTTCCCTTGGTTCCTAAATCCCCCACATGATGTTTCACATCTATTTGGGTTAGGAAATCACTTTTAGAGGCACTAGATTTTAGACAAATTGATTCCCATTTGCTTGCACATGATTCTTATCTTGCCATATCATATAGATGATTGTGTTAGCATGTTTTGCACACGTTAGTTTTTTGTTTCATGATATTTATGTTTGCTAGCGTTGTGACATGTAATTTTTGTATTAGATTTTTATTTTTGAAAAATTTTGAAAAATGCAAAAAGATTTTATTTTGATAAATTTTTTGAAAAATCCAAATAGAGTTTTGTATTTTTTTTACACCTTTTATGGATGAACACTTAGGATGACCGAGTCACAACATCATTCCATTTTTCATGTGACCATTTGATAGTGTTTTGAGACAATATATCATGTCATATTTGTGCTTTATAATGTGTGGAGTCATTAAGATGTAATTAAGTGTTACTTCCTACATGTTTGACTCGTGATTTCCTTTATTGCACACGTGCACGGATTTGTTTGATTATTGTGCTTGTCTTATCACATGTTGGTTGGGTATTTTCACTTCAATCCTGTCCTTAAAACGAACAAAGCGCGATAAAACAAGATAATAAAAAGTGTGCACCTTTGAACCATATTTGTGAGGATTTGTGTGTTTTGTTTGAAAACGGTGAAGGGCTACGAAAGATTATCATTTATCCTTTGCGATTAAGCCGTCGTTTAATTGGACCTAAAAAATTGAGGAATTTTATTATCTAGGGTCCAAAGAGGTTTAAAAGAGCCCCCAAAAAATTGAAAGGCAATAAAAGGAAATTTATGCCAATTATGGACCATTTAGTTTTTTCACTAATTCTCCAAAGTTTGAGAACTTAGTTTATACACCTCTAAAAGAAGATATTTTTGAGGGAGTTTGGTTGGAGATTTTATAACGGGTTTGCACGTCCTTGAAAGTTTTGAAAAAACGTTAAATAGTTTTGGACGTTATTGGTGTGGAAATCATTTATACTTTGATTTGCATAAGACGATGTCATCAAAATTCAACAATTTTTACACCTAAGGATACTTTTGATGTTCATTCGTTAGGAGTACACATATTCATCGTGCACATATGATTATTGAGTTTATTTATCTATCGAATGTATTCACACCCATTCATTACATTTCCATGACTTGGTTGTTTTACTTAAATCCATGGTGTGATTTTTGGTATATTATTTTTGTATGAAAAATTTGAAAAATCAAAAATAGTTTGTGAAAGTTTTTGAGACACACCTTTGCATGCGCGTAGTTTGATTCATGTTTACTATGCATTTTGTCATGAAACTCCATGTTTTGATTGTTTCTTCTTATCTGTCTATTTGGGGTATCATAAAAAGGGGGAGAAAGAATTATCATGTTATGGGGGAGTTTTTGCATTATGGGGGAGATTTGATTTATTAATGCTTTATTCTTATATCATTTCAAACTCGATGCATCACGACGATATTTTTCTTTATCTCATGTATGTAGGTACAAAGAATGAAGATCATATGTTGCACACCCTGATAAGAAAAACTTTGAGATTTGATAAAGATTTTTGAAGAACAGTTTGAGATCTTGCAAATTTATTCATGGGAGGGTAGATTTGTATAGGCATTTTGGTATTTGATAATTCAGATGTTTTTTATGTATGTACCGGCATAGACATAGGGGGAGATTTGTAAGGATATTATTTTATAAGTCCGTTATCAATTTATTATGTCATATATCGTTACAACCGTCAAAGAAGTTCAAGAACAATCAAGCATCAAAGACGGATCCGAATATTAAGGTTCTTCATCAAAAAGACTCCGCGAAGTTTACTTTGGTAAGCTTTTGTTTTTAATACCTTAACTTTGCACTTAGAGCTTTTGGGATATTTTTACAAAATATTTTCTAAGTGTTGGAGCGAACTTTTTCATCAAAATTTGAGAATGAGTATTTTTTCTAAGTGTTGGAGCGAACATTAAAATAATATTTTCTGACGTAATAGTTGTTCAAATGACTTTTCTCTGTCGTTCAAACGACATTGCATTGTCGCGCGATGTCGTTCAAACGACACGCGTATCTCGTTCGCGCGACATCCCTTTCTCGTTCGATCGAGCTCGACAACCGAGGCGGCGCGATTTTCTATAAATACTCATTAAATAGTTTCATTTTCATTAAGAAGTCCCAGCGTTTTGAAAAACTAGAAACTGCGAAACTGCAGAATCCTTTTGACTTCTTCTTTTAGGGTTTAATCCCATTTTTGTTTTCAATTCACAAAAATCCCATATGATTTGGTGAATTATTTTGGTGTTTAAGAACACTCTTTGCTTTTGTTCAACCTCTGTGGAGAAGGCATCTCCATATTTGATTGGTGGATATCGAGCGTAGTCATTCGGCATCTGGACTAGCCGAAGACGACGAACCGACACCTAGAGGGTATTTCGCTGTCTCTCGTATCTTTAAAGGTTCGCTGAAGGCACCGTGCATTACACACTTGTGGGCGATTATCAGGTTGTATGTAAGTCAAAGGTCTTGTGAATTCTTCAAAGTGTTATAAAAGGTTTTACCCGAAATGGATTTTTTCCTGAATCGATCGTCTTTATTTTTCATGCATGGTTTGAATGATTTATGACATTTAGATGCATGTTTAGGGGCTATATTAATTTGGTTTAAAAATAGACTCTAATTAAATAAGGTTTACTTGGAAACTTGCGAATTAATTTAAATCGGTATCACACACCACATTTATTTGTTTTACAAATGTTCTTCGGAAATTAATTTTCAACTTACACAAATTAACCCCCAAAAAACTAAGTACAAATTGTAACACCCCATGATTTTGAGACTGAGAAATTAAATTTTGGGAAAATAAAAATTTAATTAAATCGGAGAATTTTAAATTTGGGAATTTAAGTCCAAAAATATAGGACGTTGTAAAGTATTCTGGATGAGGATTTTGAGGGTACTATTGATCCCGGAAGGGTCGAGATAGTCAAAATGACTGTCATTGAGTTTTATTTCGGCTCCGGAATATTTTTAAGTCAGTTGACTCGAATTGGAGTAAACGAGTCATTTAAAGTGTGTATTAACATTTAAAATTGGGTTTATTGTTTTAAAGGATTTAAGGCTTACGAATGAAGCCTTCTCATTTGAGAAAAAGTGAGAAAGAGAAAGAAAAAAGAAAGAAGAAGAAAGGAAAGGAGAGAGGGAGAAAAACTTGGAGATTTCCGGCCTAATCGCGACATCGAGGACGATCCAACCTCTACAAATCTGAGGCAAGTGTTTAATCTTGCTAAATAAGTCATTTGTGTATTTTATTTCATAATTTGTGGGTTAAAGAAATGGTTTTTGGGTATAAACATCAAAACCTAAATTTTGGATCAAATATTGAAATTGAAGATTTTAATTGGGTTTAAGGGATATAAATTGATGAGGTTAAATTTAGGATGTGTTTTGATGTTGGAAATTATGTTGGGATTGAAGATTAAGGGTTGGAAGTAGTATAAATCGAATTTTGGGGAATTTTGGGTTATAGAAAAACAGCCATTTTCTTGGCTTTCTGAACTGGCCGAATCGATTCCCCCTACCGAATCGATTCGCCAGGTTGCAGAAGCCTCAGGTCTTTAGGACCGAATCGATTCGCCCCTAGCGAATCGATTCGGAGAGTTGCATAATCTCAGGTCCCTTGGATCGAATCGATTCGGATGGGCCGAATCGATTCGAAAACAGAGCATTTTGAGGAATTTTCTCTTTAGTGAATTCAAACCCTTTTTGGTTGGGTTTATTGATTTGGGGGTCTTCTCTTAATATGTAAGAGATATTTTCTTGGAGACATATAAGGAGTTTCCCACATATTAGGATTTTGGGGACTCCTTAGGATAATTTGGGAGAAATGTATTCACGTATGTATTAGAGTTGCATATGGTGATTGTGGGGAAACCTCATAGAGGTTGGGAATACCAATTAGAGATAAAAAGGTATAAATATGATGTGAGGTTGAGAACTCTTAGAGAGTGAGGGGTCTCATATCATTAGAAATGTTTAAATTAAGGAACAATAGGTAACTCGATAGGGGTAAGGGTTCATGAAATAAATTGAACCATAGGTAAAATTGGGAGCGGCTTGGGGATCGTACTATCAACTAGAATGGACGCTAGTATAATTCTAGTTAGGATAGTTTACACATAATTAGGTGGAAATAATCACATGGGATTCCAACACTTGAGACAAAGTGGAATAAGTTGAGGTTTGTAGACTTTTGGTTAGGTGTATACCTTTAGTCAAAATTTGTATTGAGGTATTGATTCGCTCTCGGATATAGATGGTATGTGTAGTAATGGTTTCCTACACAAAATTTTGGGTGATAACCTTAATGTAGTATATATAAGTATATATATACATATGATGTTTGGGAGACTATTCATCATAGGAAAAATGATTGAATATGTTTCAAGAGAGAGATGGTATTCACATATCGAGGTAAAATTGACGAAAATTGTGGTGACAGCTTGTACATCGAGGATTATGTATACTTATAGCCGAGTTTATATATCTCTTACTTATGAACGAGAATTAGTTGTATATAAGGATATGTGAATATATGTATATATATCTATATAGATATGAATATATGGATATATTTATGTTATGGACATACATGGTATGGATATTTAAACCTTACATGATGGTTTAATATTTGATCATATGATTGGATCATATGAATGTATATATATTGTGCATGTGAATGATATATATACTTATGTGGTTAAACATACCCCGCTCATGCTATCATTGGGAAGTTGCGCGCGTAGAGGGTGAGCATCCTGGCTAGAAAAGCAGGGTGTGGATATTTCCCAGGTCATAGTCGTCCTGTGTGTTATTATATGATATATATATATATATTTATTTTTGGGATGAGACGTGGTGGGTATGTTTCGTCTCATTGCCGGTTAGGAGCTATGACCGCTTCCCGGGACGTCGTGTGCGTGAGTTTAACATGAGATGGGTGTCGTTTAGTCCCACCATGGTGGCCCCAGTATTGCTACGTGTGCCGGGCACTGGGAAGATGATAGATTTGATGCAGTTTATCAGCGATATATATATAGCCGGGTATATTATGTGCATGGCCTTGTACATCATATGCAGTATGTACACTTGGCTATTGGATGGATGATATATATATATGTGGTTAGAATATAATACCTATATATGTATATTTATATATATCCTATAGATGAAAGGATATGGACTTTATGGAGTACATCTTGGATGATTATGGTGTACTAGATGATTGATGGGGGTTGATGTATCGCATTTAAGGAATATTTCGGTTACATCATCCCAAGGATATTATTGGTGATGTTAGTTGTAGTAGTAGTAGTATATTGTATACATGGCATTATGGATCTCTAGGATCGACATTGTCCAGGAGTAGTGTAACGGGGTGGTTCCTTGTTTGGATTTCGCTTTGCGAGACACCCCACGCATGAAACGCAGTGCAGTATTGAGATTGGAGAAAAGTTCTGCCAATTATGGTATGTACGGCATTATGGATCTTTATGATCGACATTGTTAAAGAGTAGTGTAACAGGGTGGTTCCTTGTTTGGATTTCGCTTTGCGAGACACCCCACGCACGAAATGTAGTACATTGTTGAGAGTAGAGAGAAGTTCCGACGATATTTATGTGTGGCATAAGGGATCTCCAGGATCGACGTTGACAAGGAGTAGTGTAACGGGGTGGTTCCTTGTTTGGATTTCGCTTTGTGAGACACCCCACGCACGAAACGCAGCGCACCGTTGAAATTGGAGGGAAGTTGTGTCAATAATAATTTTGCATGCTTATAAATTAGAAATTAAATCCGATGTTTCAACCCAATGCATATTGGGTAACTTATTAAATTATAATTGGTTAAAGTATAAACCGGAATCCACTAAGCCTAATAAGGCACATATGATCGAAAATAAATACTTAATTGTGTTTAGAAAAGGGGTGGATTCTTGGGTTAAGTTAGGAAGGTAGATCTCGTGGGTATAGGCTAGGCCAATGATAAGTTAGGTTGTCCTAATAAAATGGGGGTAATTTAACTAAAATCTGAAGACGCGAATAGGTGCGCGCCTTTAGATGAGAGGTGCGTTGAGCTTCCACAAGAGTGCGATTCCACTTTAATTATGAAATAAGTTCACCGATATTTATTATGCACGGTTAACACACTTGCTAAATATTTTTCACATTCGGGCTCTGACCCGTTTACTTTTCTTTCCTGCCTGTATATATATATATTACTACAGGTATCCTATCGCATGAATGCCGGATGACCTTCTATCCAGAGTCTTGGGACCCGTGACAGGTGCGGACTGTTGCGGGATGTATCTGGTAGTCGCTTCCTACTTTCAAAATTCTAGGTAGGATTCTTGTTGTATATCAGGTTTGTACCCAACGGATGTTTATATATGTTTACATTTATTTCCATTTCAGCTACTGTATTGGCTGTGACCCGACAGCTTATTCGGGTTTATCTCCTTGTGGTATATTCAGTTGTAGTTATTTCTTTCATTTTATTCGAGCATTTCATTTCTCATAGTTCTTCTTGCATCTTTCTCTTATTTATTAGAAGTTTTATGGTGTTGATTTGTTAGTTATTTCATGTTTTAAATTATTTAACATCTCGCTTATATGATATCGGGTAGTTAGTCCTATATTATATAGTATTTGCAGTTGATGTTGAGACCGGACCATCTGAAACTCCTGATTTAATGTAGTATAGGGATGGCCACCCGTTATTATTTTAAGCGGGGTGTTACACCAATTTAAAATGAAATTTGAGTAAACCACTTTTTGCCAATTTTATTTTATCCTAAACATACATCTAGGTGATAGCATGATGAACTAAAATAAACAATCACACAATGCTCGATGTATGAGGAAAACCCAAGTGGAAAAACCTTGAACGATCGAGCTAGAGTAATTCACTATGATACAGAATAACACAAGACATATAGAAGACTTACACTAAGATTCAAGGCTCTCGCAAGCCTTGATGCATCTTCTCTCTTCAATCATTCCTATACAATGGTGATGGTGCTGGAAATAGCACCACCCACAAATTTAATGAGTATTTATAGATGCAAGCCTTGATGCATCTTCACTCTTCAATCATTCACCGTGATGTTTTAAGGTCTTAGGTCATCAAACTTAGATGTTCCCCTCACAAATTTCACCAAATTAATGGTGTTTAAGGTCTGAGGTCATCCAAATATGACGTTTCACCTCAAACCTGGTCACCAAGTTATGATGTTTTAAGGTCTGAGGTCATCAAACTAAGATGTTATCCCCATAAATTTCACCAAATTAATGATGTTTAAGGTCTGAGGTCATCCAAATATGATGTTTCACCTCAGACCTTGTCACCAAGTTCTGATGTTTAAGGTCTGAGGTCATCAAACTAAGATGTTACCCCCACAAATTTCACCAAATTAATGGTATTTAAGGTCTGAGGTCATCCAAATATGATGTTTCACCTCAGACCTTGTCACCAAGTTATGATGTTTTAAGGTCTGAGGTCATCAAACTAAGATGTTACCCCCATAAATTTCACCAAATTAATGATGCTTAAGGTCTGAGGTCATTCAACTATGATGTTTCACCTCAGGCCTTGTCACCAAGTTATGATGTTTTAAGGTCTGAGGTCATCAAACTAAGATGTTACCCCCACAAATTTCACCAAATTAATGGTGTTTAAGGTCCGAGGTCATCCAAATATGATGTTTCACCTCAGACCTGGTCACCAAGTTATGATGTTTTAAGGTCTGAGGTCATCCCAATATGATGTTATCCTCATAAATTTCACCAAATTAAAGCACAACGAACTAAGAATTGACACAGGAACTGATCTTCTCATTAATAATCTCTTCATATGATGATACATTTACATAGAAACCATTGCAACATCATATGTAATACTTTTCATATGATCGGCATTTCATGGATTGGAGAAAGGTTCCCCTTCAAGGTTTTCAAACGATCACTTTGTAAGGTCCATGCCAATTTGGGTGAAGCTTGTTTGCCTTCTGCAGCGTCTTCTTCAGCACCAGGTCTCCTACAGCTATGGGCCTCGATTTTACCCTTTGATTATAGAATTTTGGTATTCTCTATTGGTAGGCTGCCTGTCTGATCTCGGCGGCTTCCCTTCTCTCCTCAATTAAATCTAGTTCAAGTCTTATCTCTTCCCCATTCTTCTCGGGGTCATAGGTCTGAACTCTGTGAGTGGGGAGTCCTACCTCTGTTGGTATGACGGCTTCTGAGCCATGTGCTAACATAAATGGGGTCTCCCCTATTGGTGTCCTAGCCGTTGTTCTGTAGGCCCATAACACAGCATAAACCTCTTCAATCCATTTTCTCTTAGATTATTTTAACCTCTTCTTGATCCCGTTGAGGATTGTTCTGTTTGTGGCTTTGGTCTGACCGTTTTCGTGAGGTCGTCCAGGAGAAGAGAAAAATTGCTTGATCACAACTCTCTTGCAATACTTCTCTAAGGAAGAATTCTTGAACTGGGTTCCGTTGTCCGAGATGAGGGTGTTTGGAATGCCATGTATGCATATGATGCTCTTCCAGATGAATTGGAAGGTCTTTTGCTCTATAATCGTGATCATCAGCTCAGCCTCCACCCACTTGGAGAAGTAGTCAATCGCTACTATCAGAAATCAGTAATTGTTCGCAGCCCTTGGTAAGGGACCCACCAAGTTAATCCCCTATACTGCGAATGGCCAAGGGGAACTGATTGGCGTCATAGGTTGATGATGTTGATGGGGGATAGTGGAGAATCTTTGGCATTTGTCACACCTCTTCACGTAGGATTTAACATCCTTGGCCAAGGTCGGCCACCAGTATCCCTGTGTGATTATCCTCTTGGCCAAAGTTCTTCCTCCTATGTGACTGGAGAAAGAACCCTCGTGTACCTCCTGTAGGATGTGGGGGACCTCTGTGGGATGGACACATCTGAGTATAGGTAACATAAATCCCTTCTTATATAGGACATCTCTTATTATTGAGAACTTTACAACTCTCTACCTCAGTTTCCTCCTCTCTAACTTTGATTTTAGCAGTTCTCTCTCTGGGGTATATCTGATGAGGGGGTCCATCCATGAGTCCCCTAGGTTCAAGTTGAGGCAAGAGCTGACAACCTCTTCTTCCTCAATGGTCGGTTTGAGCAGGATCTCGACTGGTATTGTCCTTCTGATGTCTGTCCTTGTTGCTGAAGCCAACCTTGCTAGTGCATCTGCGTGGCTATTGTTTTGTCGAGGTACCCGCTTCATCTTCACCAATATGGCACTTATTTTGACTATCTCGCACATTTCGGGACTAACTTCGCCCTCTAAATTGGCATCTACCAATTTTATAAATCATTTCAAGTTTCGATTTCATTTAAACCATAAGTGTCATTTGAAGCATATGACACTATAAAACACAACATGATGATATTTACATACACATACAGTAAATATGCAATAATCTTAGTAAATATTAACTTTCAACTCATTCAATTAATATTTACTCCATTTTCCAACATATTATATAATTACTTCACACAGTAAATTAATATAAAATAAGTTCTCAAAATCGAAGGTTGTTACAATCCCATTATCTCGTCCTTTCACGTTAAGAGGTTCATGGAGATTTATGATTCTTTTATATTTGTTTATAAAGAGAAGTAGAGAGAGAGAGAGAGAGAGAGAGAGAGAGAGAGAGAGAGAGAGAGAGAGAGAGAGAGAGAGAGAGAGAGACCTCATAGGAGAGCTACGATAGCAGTGTAGTCAGTCTCTATAGCGGCTTGATGCCCGCTATCGTGGGTGACATGAGCCGCAATGTAGATTTGGGCACGCAGAGAATTGAGGAATCACTTTATTTATTGAATTGAACCACTAACAATACGAAATGTTCCCTAATGACACAAGCAACCAGATACGTCCTTTTTATTTATATAACTACAAGTGTGGGTACAACTTCTACTAAGAGATCCATTCGGATCAATAAGTTTGGGGAGAACACATTTTTCTCCCAAGTTTTCCTTTTGTTGGTGTAATATTATAAGAAAAAGACAAGGCAAAATGAGTGAGTTTGAGGGTGTATTAGGATGTATTTTTGGTGTAGATAAAAAGGGGTATACAGTGGTGATAATAATTATTCGACTTCCTTGTCAAGTTATGGATCTTTGGTAGGCCCTTGATGCCACCTTTGGGGGTGGGGACAGCCCTCTTCACCAACTATCTTCTTTTTTATTTTGGCCTCTAAGAGGTAGGATGTTAAGTTATTTTCCTAGTCAAGCATGCTTAAAAGTACATTTATGAAATACAAGGCCGGATTCGCGCAAAGCAGGCGGTCGCCAAGGGCTCCCGATCAATCGGGGGCCCTTCCGAAAAATAAAATTAGGTATAAAACAAATTAGTTATGAGAAAAAATATTTGTGAAAAAGGGAAATTTACAATTACGTCCCTTCTTGACAATTTTTAAACAGTTAAGGACAATTTGTTATTTGGTCCACTTGTTATGCCACTAGCGTGGACTTCTACAAAAAGAGAATTAGTGGACCTAAGTGTTTAAAATTTGTCAAAATTCCTTTAGTGTTTAAAATTTGTTTGTGAGGGACCTAAGAGTACTTTGCTAAAAAAAAATTAGAGTTATCACTTAAAAAAAGGTCCCATAAAATAAAACGTGTTACATTTAGAATAATTTACAAAATAAATTGCCTCAAAACAAAAAGATCAGAACTCATTTATAAATCCCAATTAAATAAGTCCAAACCCACACATTAAATCCACCAACATAATATCCAAGCAAACCCATTTACTTACTCACCTATTTCCCGACCCTAACTCTCTCTTCCTTTTATTCTCAATCATTTCTCACCCACTTTATTCTCTCTCTATTTTCTTCTCTTCTCTCTCACACCACTCTACTACTAACAAAGCAAGGAGACAATACCCCTCCCCCCTCCAAACCCTTATTTTCGGATAGCCCTAGCGCCCCCACCCCCTCCCAAAAAAAAAAATTGGATTGCCAACCACCCCCCCCCCCCCCCCCCCCAAAAAAAAAAAAAAAAAAAATCAAACAGCCCCCCCCCCCCCCGGAAAAAGAATATATTGATGTTGAACACCAAAATATAATGAAAATGTTGTTGAACATCAAAATTTAAAAGAATTAGATAATGAACAAGTTAAAAATGAATATGCTAGAAGCTTTACCACTAGATATTTATGATTCGGCTAATTGAAAAAATATTGACTAAAATTTGATTAACACATTGGTAAAACAAGGCTCAATAAGAGATATTTATGGAAATCAGTTGTTTTGTGAATTGAAAATTTTAAATACGTCTTTACTTAAAGAAATTAAAAAATAAACTGAGGTGCTAGATTATATTAAAAGAATGGATTGTATTTTTCCAAACGCTTGGATTGCCTATAGAATAATTTTGACAATACCCGTTAAGGTTGCCTTGGCCGAGAGAATTTTTCAAAGTTAAATTAATAAAATATTACCTTCGTTCTACCATGTCACGAGAAAGATTAAATGTATTAGCCATATTATCAATTGAAGAATATTTATTAACAATAATTAAATTTGATGATTTAATTGATAGTTTTGCATCGAGAAATGCAAGAAGAACACATATTTATTAACAACAATTATTGTTTGGTTGCGGAGTTTAACACTTTTATAAAGGTGCATGTAGTTCAAAAACTATGGTTGTAATAATGTAGAAACTGGACTTTTAAATATTTCAAAATAACCCTTAGATTTTTTAATATTGCAAAATAACTCTTAAACTTTAATTATTACAAAACTACCCCCAAACTTTTTACTATTGAAAGTTAACCCCTGATATTTAAATGTCACTAAACTTTGACTTTTATAAAAATATTACAAAGCATCTCCAACACGTTAAAAATTAAAAAATAGACCTTAAGCATTGTGTTAAAAGGTTTGACCCCAAAGAAGCTCAAAACTTAAATATTTGTTTAAGTACATAACAAGCATGTAAAGTGTAAATCATGTGTGATTTGGCCCCATGGGTTAGGTGTGAAAAGTTGAAGTATAAAAGTGATACTAATGGGTATTTAGACAAGTAATAAATACGTAAGCCAGACATTTTTGTAAAATTGTCGGCTGGGTCGCAAATGAATGAACTTAATGAAAGTGAAAGAGTTTTTACAAAGGAGTTACCTGGAATTAATTTAGTTCGAGGCGTTACAAGTACGGTGGCCATAGGTGAGTGGGTATTGAGAGAGAGAGAGAGAGAGAGAGAGAGAGAGATGAGGTTGGATGTGGTTCATGGGTGCGAGAAATAGAGAGTAAAAATTGAACTGACAGATGCAAGAGACATTAAGTGTGTCAGATGCGTGGGAGGGTCAAAAAACATTTGTGCCCTTTATTTTTAGGAGCATTCTCCATCTTAATGCACTTATAGCAGTCAATGGATCGTAAAATGTGGTCGAAATAATACCGTTAAATGTCTTATTGTTTATGAATAGTAAAACACTATCCTGCTTTATTATATAGATATACATATAAATATAGCATTGATATATCTTCTTTCCCAAAAGCCAAACCTTTATTTTTTATCTAGCTCTTGTTAACCTAAATCTTCAACCCGCGTGCAAAGCCTCTGTTTCTCCATTTCACTTGTTGCCCCCTTAATTTAGATAGTGCCAAGTGGAATCATCTCAAACTTTCTCCTTTTTTTAATCATCTTTATTCAATTTTTCATTTGAGGAATCTATCCATCTCTCGCATTTTCTTTTTAGCAAAATACTCTTAGGTCCCTCACAAACAAATTTTAAACACTAAAGGAATTTGGACAAATTTTAAACACTTAGGTCCACTAATTCTCTTTTTATAAAAGTCCACACTAGTGGCACAACAAGTGGACCTAATAATAAATTATCCTTAAATGTTTAAAAATTATCAATAAGGGATCTAAATGTAAATTGCCCTTTTCTTTTTATCTATTTTAATCGAATCCTGGAATCGTGCCATTTTACACTTCAATGTCCTTTTCATCCATATTTTTTAGGGCAATTTATAATTAGGTCCCTTGGTAACAATTTTTAAACATTTAAGGACAATTTACTATTAGGTCCACTTGTTACGCCACTAGCGTGGATTTCTACAAGAAGAGAATTAGTGGACCTAAGTGTTTAAAATTTGTCAAAATTCCTTTATTGTTTAAAATTTGTTTGTGAGGGACCTAAGAGTACTTTCCCCTATTTTTTATCCTATCTATCTATCTTTATTGCCCGCGTGCCCTCTCTCTCACTCTTCCTAATTCCTTTGTTTAGTCATTCAATCATTTTTTTTCTTCTTAAATTTTCTTCTTTCGACTTTTAGGTTTTTAACATTTAAAAAAAAAACAAAGATTTAACTACTTAATTTTACCTTTAAATTTTGTCAAAGTATAAGGACACCTTTAAACCAATCAAATAAGAAATTATAAAAATAGTTTGTGCACATATATTTAGTAACTTTGTTTACCCTAATGCACTAAATTTTTCGTGGAAGCTGTAAAAAAATATAAGTACACTAAGATGAAATAATTGGGATATAAATTGAGCCTAAAAAATTCTAAATTCATGATACATCAATTCTTATTAGTTCATACTCTTTATATTCAATCTAATTTAGATGCTTCAAATGTTAACTTGATTTACATTTACGGGTTAATTATACTTAGGCCCCTTGAACTATATCTCTACTAACACTTCACCTCCACTTCTTTAACTTTTTTCAAATCACCTCCCTAACTTTGAAAATGGCTACAAGTCACCTCATGTCGTCCAACTCTATTAACTTTTGGCACAAACCGTTAGTCATGTGCGTGACAAATGACCTTAAGTAAGGGCATTTTTGTCCAAGCCTAATTATTTTCAAAAAAAACTTTGAATAATAACAAAAACATTTAAAAATTTAGAAAATACCAAAAAAATATTTTTAAAATATCAAAAAACTTTGGAAAAAATATACAAATTGTGTAAAACATTTGGAAAATACAAATGAATATTTAAAAATTCTAAAAAATACCAAAATATATTTAAAATATGCAAAATTATAAAAAATAATTCAAAAACTATATTTAAGATAATTACTAAAAATACTTTGAAATAAAAATAGACATTTAAAAATATGGAAATTCTTAAATAATTAAAATTTTGAAAATTACCAAAAAAAAATATAAAAATAGGAAAACTATTTAAAAGAAAAAAAAAAGAAAATACGAATATATATTTAAAAATTCTAAAAAAATTTCAAAAAAAATAATTCATAAAATATTTTAAAATAATTATTCAAAAATACATTGAAATACAAAAAAAAAACATTCAAAAAAATGGAAATTTTTAAAAAATTAAAATTCTAAAAATTACCAAAAAAATATATAAAATAAATGATAACTAATTAAAAGAAAAATAGAAAATATAAATATATATATTTAAAATTTCAAAAAAATACAATAAAAATACTTAAAATTTGCAAACTTACAAAAAAAATCCAAAAAATATATTTAAAATAATTACTAAAAAATACATTGAAAAAAAAAGACATTTAAAAATATGGAAATTAGTAAACAATTAAAATTGTGAAAGTTACCAAAAAATAGTAAAAATAGGAAAATATTTTAAAGAAAAACAAAAACGGATAAAAGAGGAAAGAGGAAAAAATTTAAAAAAACAGAAAATATAGAAATGCATAAAAATACATAAAAATTTGTAGAACATCTTAATAAGGACGGATTTTTACACAAATTTGTAGAAATGTTTTTTGTAAAAAAAAAATTGTAGAAAACCTGAATAGTAACAGGTTTTTATAGAAAATCTGCATAAAAATTAATCCACACAACTCTAAAAATACAAAAGAAAACACATGTGGTATCAAAAAATATCACAATAAAGGATTTACGAAGAACAATCACAATCAAGCAGAAAAGCATATAATCACACACACAACACAACTATGTATGTGGTTACGTCCACGGAGAGGCCTGCTATTTTATTAGGTATCTCTCAATATGCTTGGTTACATGCCCCTATGCCCTGAGCCAGGGGTTATAATTTATAGATGTAGAATTTCAGTTATTCAAGTAAATCCACGACGCCCATGATGATCCATGAATCCCTTGAATATCTCCACGAGATAATTGGGGATTGACTTGGTTTGGGGGTGATGTGGATTGCACATACTCATAACTTATTTCCATGATATGAGGCCGATCAGATCTTTAAATTTGTTGGGCCAGTTCGACCATTTTTGTGGGCTAAGAATAAAATTGGTCCCCACAATTGCCCCTAAAGTCCTTGGGCCAATGGATTTTATATATGGATAAGGATGCAGCTCCGTCAGTGGTATACTCGTAATTTATTGAAGCAGGAGGAGTGCGCTTGTCTTTCTATAAGATATTGAAGCGAAAAATCTTTCCCGAGAAGTGTAAAACGTGATTTGAGTGTTTGAAACTAGTATGTCAAAAACTTAACCGTCGGCTCATCGTCTTTGTTCATTTTTTTTTCATACTGTGTCCTTAGGCTTCATTCCTTACTTTTGCTCTTCAAAATCAAGACTTTCTTCAGCTTTCCAAGCCTCGTCTTTGTCTCGTAAGTTTCAGCTTTCTTCTTCTAGTTTCCTTTCTTTTATGCATCGATCTTCTACTGTAGTTAGGGTTTATGTGTTTTTTCTCATGGTGATGCTTGATAATAAGTCTTTGCCTCATGGGGATGCTTAATAATAAGTCTTTGCCTTAGTTTAGAAAGTGTTACAATATTCCTGATTGGGTAGAGATAGAGTGTACGTTAGTCCCCAAAAATGTTCGCAACCTAGAAGATGGTCACTGGATCCATGTTCTGTTAGTTTCATAAGGGGGTTTAACGTTTCCTCCTAATCCTTTGTTTTTACATTTTTTCTAATACTTCAAAGTAGTCCCTGCTCAATGTTCTCTGAATGTGTGGAATATTGTAAATGGAGTCCATAGAATAAACCAGGTCTATGGTACTAACTTAGGGTTAGCTAAAATCTGCTATTGTTATACTCTCTCTCGCACTAGTAGGGGTCTTCTATACCTGAAAGCAAGATGTCCTGATAGGGTGTTGGTAGTAAACCAGCCTAATTCCCATAAAAACTATTGGTCTGAAGGTATTATTGCCAGAAATTTGCAATATCCTCCCCAATCAGGGGGTGTAGGGTACAGGGGACCTCAGATCCCTACCTTTGGGGAGGAGTACATAGGTCATTATTACCATCTTGTGACACCCCTCCTAATAAATTATTGGGTGATCAATCCTTTACCATATTAAAATAGGAATCTTATATGGTTCAATCTCAACATCACTGTCGAAAACCAATTTATTTGCTATTAACCTATTAGGCTGGCGTCAAAATTTTATTTAACTAATTTTTTTTAACCAATCCATTCAAATAAATCAATCACAACAGTTATATACAACAACTGAAATGAAATAAAATAACTGAACTCTCGGTACAACAATATACAACCAAATCAAATTCGCAAAGTAAAATACGGTAAAAGAATAAATGAATACAGTTGGGCTATCGGCCCGAGTGTTTCTACAGTACCACCTATCTAGATTACAAGGATATAAGCGTCAACAGTAAACCTGCTTGCATCCACAGCTACAGCAGCAAACGTCTGACTCGAAGGAATCATCATCCAGGAGTTCATGTGTCTGGACACCTATATATATACATATATAGCAAGAGACGGGAAAAATAGAGAAACAGCCTAGAGCCCGAGTTTGAAAATATTTAGCAAGTGCATAAATGCCATATTTTAAAATATGAAATCTCTTATATTTAAACTGATATCGCACTCTTATGAGATACACCTCACCCATCTTCTAATAGTGCACACCTATCGCATACCTTTAAAATAACCTAGTTAAGCTACCCTGCCTAACTAATCTATTTCACCCATCTTCTAAAAATCCTCATAAACCTGAGTACTAAGGACTAAACTTCTCCCCATTCCCAACATTGCGCTACGTTTCGTGGGTGGGGTGTGTCGCGAAGCGAAATCCAAACAAGGAACCCCCCGATACACTACTATATGACAATGTTGATCGTCGATATCCATTAGGCCCTCAGTACATAACACATATTATAAATCACGTATATATATAGTTCTCACAAGAACCTATGATTCACATTCATATAAATCCGAATATAAATCTATCGAAAGAAGAATAACACCTTATTCATTCTTTTCACTTTACTCAAGTCTACTTTATATGATATCTCACTTTCATATACAAACCACATGTTATTCGCAACAAGTATAATTATACCTATAATAATATCAAAAGTATAATAACCATCCCACCGAGTTATAACTCGAGGATGCAGTCTCAAAGTGACTATCCTCATCCGGGTTTGCTCACGTAACCACGGTACCAAGCCAGACTCATCCATGGTCATGGTAAAAATACTAAACGGTGGAGACGGTCATGAACGATATGACCAGGGGATATCCTCTCCCTGCTCCGCAAGCCAGGGGATTCACCAACATCGCACAACCTCCATGGATAGCACTAGAGATAATATATAATATGGTTATCCATCCCTATGCTTGTGGAACCAGCCTCTAAATACAAATATACCAATCATACACAAATATATTTATTCGTATCATATTATATATACTGTAACAACATCGTATATATAATATATATCACTTCTCAATATATTATGGCTATAATTGCCAAACTCTTCTAGCGATAGTCAAAACCCCGAATGTTCCCATTCGTAATAGTATATAAGTATTTACCCACTTAAAATACTAATCATATAAGTATTATCTTACTTAAAATATAACTCGCACCTTAATCACTTTTAAGGAGATATATATAATCCCGAATATACCAATTCTTAATATTTAAATAGCATACGCACTATGTATCTTAACTCCATAGGTATCGCATCACCTACAATAGTCGTCAATAGACGTACCGGATAGCCTCTCAATCATCATTAGCCTATATCCAAAATTTCATCCTAGTATCCTCTTAGGATTCACTCAAACATATAATCGGCACATAAATACATTTTCTACGCACATAATTATACAAATAAAATCACCTACCGAAATACTATCTGTGGTGTTACTCGTCCCAAACACCCCTAATTTAGTAAGTCATGGATTTTACTTTCAAGAAACCCAAGGCATACACCACCCTCAAAATAATTCTAGCCTTAATTCTCCCAATATCATGTTTGATTTATGACTAACGATTTCGATCTCGGACAACCTTCCGTACAAAAATCATTATAAATTCAAACAAAATCAGAAAAATACGCAGTCAACGCTCACGTGTTCATATCGAAAAGATATAGAAATTTTATTTTTTGACAAAGAGACGAATCGATTCTCTTCCTAGCCAAATCGATTCAGAAAGGATGTTGAGTTACTATTCACCTTCTTCTCCAATTTTCTCTTTAATCTAACATTCAACCAACCAATCCCTTAAGGTTTATACATCACAAACTAACATAAATATCATATAATAACTATGATATAACCAACACACCAATTAAATCAATGGATTAAACAATTAAATCAAGATTTTAAACCCTAAATCCATTTTTACCAATCTTCCATTTTCTCACCAACAATTACACCATTAACATGGATTCTTACGCATAATTTATATGGAGTTAATAACACATCAAATTTTATGAGATTAGTCAACAAAGTACCATTTTATTTCAAGAATCAAACTCAAAATCACATGGTTTATCCCACCTATAATATGAGAAACACACACTCAAATAGTTAAAGCAAGATAAACACTTGCCTAGTGGGATAAAATTCGACGACTTCGAGTCGAATCCCGCGAAGTTTGGCCCGAATACCCTTTTTCTTGTTACTTTTCCTTCTTCCTTTCTTTTCTTTTCTCTTCTTTCTTTCCTTTCTCTCACTCTCTCATGACATATATGAAAGAAAAGAGATTTATCTCCTATTAAACCCAAAAATGACTCGTTTACACAATTCTGAGTCCCTACTAGTCCAAAAGTCCTTGAAACCCAAACGCTACCCCTGGATACTCTATTCTGACTATCTCGGCCATTCCGAAACCAATCATGCACTCAAAATCTCCATCTGAGTGACTTAACTAATATTCACTAATTAAACCCAACACATCTCAATACGCATTTTTCTTCAAAGTGAAATATTACCCGTCGCTTTACCCCACTGTGAAATGACATAAAAATATTTCGACTCATTTACTTTGTCCTAAAAGTAAATGTAACACACATCGGTAATAATCTAATATTCATTAATCCCAAAATTACTATTCATAAAAATTTCTCTTATTATCAAATTACGCCCACTTATGTAATTTAAATATCTATAAAAGTACCGGGTATTACATACTTCCCCCCTTACAACGGAATTTCATCCTCGAAATTTGGATACAACCTGAACTACCAACCTAGTTACGTCCTAGTACACCAAAGTCGAACGATACTAACACAATGGTACCCTACCGTATACCATCTCTCTCGAGGCTTATTTTCTAACACACTAGCTTAACGACAAGCTTATCTGAATCTCCATATGCTACAACACTACCTCGTTTATAAGGTTGATTTTAACAACGTCACGTCACACCTAGTGCTTCTATAATCGTATATAAAGGAAATGAGCCTATAATCGTCGCTCTTACGTATTGATCCCATTCGAGAACCACGACTCTAAGCATCCACTCATATAATGCAGGACATCTAATTTCCCTAAAAAAGGAAACTACACTAGTGCTCGACTACTCATGTCCGTCTTCTCGCATATCTTAGGTGTGCTAACTCTTGTTGCACCTATACAATTGGGTTATCGCGTGCCTCCTACGACGTTCAATCCAACCCATAACTGCTCCAAAGCATACTATTCAGCTTTATATACTACGTCCCTTCTATTTCAGATGATATATAAAACTAACTTACCAAGGTGCCCATACACCTTTTAACCCGTGCTTATTTGCACAACCATTGTAAACGTCAGACACGTAACACTCTCTCTAAAAATGGGCCTCATTTCCTCGGCCTGGTACTAACACCTGGGTATTCCTAACCTGAATAATTAAAAATTCAATTCTTCCTATATCGGAACCACTTGCCCTACTGGCCTTTATCTCTTAGTAGTCCTAAGATCGGTGCATTTTCCTACACACGTAAAATGAGTACTATCCTAACTATATCCCTAGTGCCCAAGACCTCTCTCAACTTCTGACATTTGCTCGATTTCATGCGTGGTACGTCTCTCAAAGTGAAATCCAAACAACGAACCCACCCATTACACTACTTCCTCGCATCGTCAGTCATCGAGATATAACGACCTAAGTCACACCATCGGGACATTCTAAATCCTACCTTGCTAGCCTACTAACGTACTTCTACCACTATGTCCTTCCATCTTGGCAAAATGGAAAGTCTAACAAATTGGGGTGCCTACTCTCTGCAAAAGTTTTACGAACATTATACCCAAAACATATTTCCTCTGAATTTGCCTTCTATTTAAGGCCTGGCTATAAGCTTCAAATCAATTTCCTTTAGCTTGCCTCACCTACATACTTGCAATGAGAGAAACATTTCCAGTGTTTTTCCACAACACGTCTACTTTTTATTAGCCCCTAATCATCACATGACTCTCAGTTATTTTCACTAAAACCAACATCCTACCATACAGTAACATCTCTCCACTCCCAACTTCGTTAAGGTTCAAGCGTGGAGTATCTCGCAAGAGAAATCCCAATAAGGAACCCCTTTGATACACTACTACTTAACTTTGTTGGTCGTGGAGTTATGTCAGCGTAAAACATCTAAAATACTAAATCCTGCATACCTTAGATCATATTTATAAGGTCCCCATGCACTAAAGTCATGCTTGTGAAACATCTACTCATCGAAGTTCCATCTAAACGTATAAAAAAATATGGCGAGCTCGACCCACATCCAAGGGAGATATCATAAAAACAACCAGTTCCACCCTGGAACTGCGGATACGATAGCCTGGCAATCATTACCCTGCTATCGCTCCGATCAATAAAAAAATATATTATACTCAAAATAATTCTATACTCGTATAACACATACAAAACGAGCAGTGAAAACCAGATATAAACTCAAAATACCAACACCCATTTTCATAACGAATGAAGAAAATAGAATCCTGCTACCACAAAAAACATATAGATATACCCTCTATAATATTATCAATACCGCCACAAAACTCGAATTACACACACGAATCCAGGGTTAACAAAATACGGCGACTCTATCTAGCCACACAAAATATACCTCCTTCATCCGAGGTGATACTCATAACAATAATTTCGCCAATCTCGCTGACTTCTCCAATTGGTTCCCGGACATAGTACACTTGCCTTAACCGAAAAACTACTTTAATCAATTCCCCATCTCGGCACCCTATTATTGTCCTTTAACTTCTATTGGTCAAGGACTAACCGTGTGGTTCTATACTCCACCTCACCAGATTCCCCCTCGCAGGCCACCCTGACCATGTTAAATTATCAGTATCTCGGACACTAATAGCCTCGATCCGAAAAATCATCCTCATAGTTGCCTTAGCTCCTCTGACTAAAAGGAAACATACTACCGGCCTCAACTGCCCTCTTTCAATGAATCCCCAGGCGAATGTCCACCTGTGGGGTTTCACAAACACAAATTCTTTATAAGTGTTAGAAACACTTACTAGTGAGCCTATCATTCCACTGAAGGATTCTTTCTTTATTGTACCTACCTTACTTCGGTACAAAGTTTCCTTAACCATATAACTCTTTATTCACTGTCAGCCTCTGACCGATCCTCATGTGAATAATTGAGAAACTACATTCTCTTCATTTATGATAAATAAAAGTAACTCGCGGTTAAAACCATCCGTAAGATTCCTCTACAAGCAAAACATCTTGCTCCCCCAAATATTGTGAACACCATTCCCACCATTTCAACATTGATCCAACGAGTGAAAAAAAAATTCCTCAAATTTTCACATCTGGGCATTCCTATACCCCGCTCTAAGCCAAAGCTTCTGAGCCCTATACTTCCACTAAATAAAGCTACACTGCCTCTGCATGACTTAACGTCAACGTATGGTCCTTATCAAGGACCCTTTTCAAACTTTTTCCCAATTTACTTCACTGGGTAATTCAAGTTTAGCCCCACTCTCTACTATAGAGGTATTTGGATAAATATAACTACTACACTCTAGTAGTCGTTGTAGAAAAATCATGAAGATACCACAAAGGGAGTGACCACAACTGCGGTCCTTGTCCCCAACTTCAACTTATAACTCTAATTAAGCCCTGCCTCCTACTGCCCTCATAACGGCCTTCCATGGTCGCCTTTCATCGATCAACACACGAATCTCACACGAGCGTGCAAAAGATTTACTATAATATTACATAATAGCAGGAGAATGAAATCTCACAGTAGAAATCAACAATCCTAATCGTAAGGCTCTATTTCGAATAGAAAGAAATGCGGAAAGCGTAGTACGTCCGAACAGATTCCTAAGGACACTAGAACCTGATGCTTTGATACCATCTGTGACACCCCGCCTAATAAAATATGGGGTGATCAATCCTTTACCAGATTAAAACAAGAATCTCATATGGTTCATTCTCAGCATCACTGTCGAAAACTAATTTATTTACTCTTAACCTATTAGGCTGACGTCAATATTTTATTTAACTAATCTTTTTTAACCAAACAATTCAAATAAATCAATCACAACGGTTATATACAACAACTGAAATGAAATAAAATAACGGAACTCTCGATACAATAATATACAACCAAATGGAATCCGCAAACTAAAATGCGGTAAAATAATAAATGAATCCGGTTAGGCTATCGGCCCGAGTGTTTCTACAATACCTCCAATCTAGATTACAAGGATATAAGCGTCTACAGTAAACCTGCTTGCATCCACAACTGCAGCAACAAACGTCTGACTCGAAAGAATCATCATCCTGGCGTCCCTGCGTTTGTACACCTATATATATACATATATAGCAAGAGACGGGAAAAATAGAGAAATGGGTCAGAGCCCGAGTTTGAAAATATTTAGCAAGTGCATAAATGCCATATTTTAAAATATGAAATCTCTCATATTTAAACTGGTATCTCACTCTCATGAGATACACCTCACCCCTTTTCTAATAGTGCACACCTATCACATACCTTTAAAATAACCTAGTTAAGCTACCCTGCCTAACTAATCTATTTCACCCATCTTCTAAAAATTCTCATAAACCCGAGTAGTAAGGATTAAACTTCTCCCCATTCCCAACTTTACGCTACATTTTGTGCGTGGGGTGTCTCGTGAAGCGAAATCCAAACAAGGAACCCCCTCAATACACTACTACATGACAATGTTAATCGTCGAGATCCATTAGGCCCTCAGTAAATAACACATATTATAAAATCCTGTATATATATAGTTCTCACTAGAACCTATGATTCACACTCATATAAATCCGGATATAAATCTACCGAAAGGAGAATAACACCTTATTCATTGTTTTCACTTTAATCAAGTCTACTTTATATGATATCTCACTTTCATATACAAACCACATGCTATTAACAACAAGTATAATTATACCTATAATAATATAATAAGTATAATAACCATCCCACTGATTTATAACTCGAGGATGCAGTCTCAAAGTGCCTATCCTCATCCGGGTTTGCGCACGTAACCACGATACCAAGCCAGACTCATTCATGGTCATGGTAAAAATACTAAACGGTGGAGGTGGTCATGAATGATATGATGTGGGGATATACTCTCCCTACTCTAAAAGCCATGGGATTCACCCAGATCGCGCAACCTCCCTGGATAGCACTAGAGATAATATATAGTATGGTTGTCCATCCCTATCTCCGCGGAACCAGCCTCTAAATACAAATATACCAATCATACACAAATATATTATTCGTATCATATTATATATACTGCAACAACATTGTATATATAATATATATAATCTCTTCTCAATATATTATGGTTATAATTGCCAAACTCTTATAGCGATAGCCAAAACCCCGAATGTTTCCATTCGTAATAGTATATAAGTATCTACCCACTTAAAATACTAATCATATAAGTATTATCTTACTTAAAATATAACTCGCACCTTAATAACTTTTAAGGATTTATATATAATCCCGAATTTACCAATTCGTAATAATTAAATAGCATACGCACTACGTGTCTTAATTCCATAGGTATCGCATCACCTACAATAATAGTTGTCAATAGACGTACCAGATAGCCGCTCAATAATCATTAGCCTATATCCTAAATTCCATCATAGTAGCCTCTTAGGATTCACTCAAACATATAATCGGCATATAAATCCATTTTCTACGCACATAATTATATATATAAAATCGCCCGCCGAAATACTACCTCGAGTGTTACCCATCCCAAACACCCCTAATTTAGTAAGTCCTGGATTTTACTTTCAACTAACCCAAGGTATACACCTCCCTCCAAATAAAAATTTAGAATTCCTCACACTATTTTTAGGAACCCCAAATATTTATCTCCTAACAATTCTAGTATTAATTCTCCCAATATCAGGTTTGATTTCTGACTAACGATTTTGATCTCGGACAGCCTTCCGTAGAAAAATCATTATAAATTCACAAAAAATCAGAAAAATATACGGTTAGTGCCTACACGTTTGTATTGAAAAGATCTAGAAATTTGATTTTTTGACAAAGAGTCGAATAGATTCTCTCCCTAACTGAATCGATTCAGAAAGGACGCTGAGTTACTATTCACCTTCTTCTCCAAATTTCTCTTTAATCCAACATTCAACCAACCAATCCCTTAAGGTTTCTACATCATCAACCAATATAAATATCATCTGCTAACTATGATATAACCAACAAACCAATTAAATCAAGATTTTAAACCCTAAATCCATTTTTACCAATCTTCCATTTTCTCACCAACAATTACGCCATTAACATGGATTCTTACGCAAAATTTATATGGAGTTAATAACACATCAAATTATATGAGATTAGTCAACAAAGTCCCATTTTATTTCAAGAATCGAACTCAAAATCACATGGTTTATACCACCTATAATATGAGAAACACACACTCAAATAGTTAAAGCAAGATAAACACTTGCCTAGTGGGATAAAATTCGACGACTTCGAGTCGAATCCCGCGGAGTTTGGCCCGAATACCCTTTTTCTTATTTATTTTCCTTCTTCCTTTCTTTTCTTTTCTCTTCTTTCTTTCCTTTCTCTCACTCTCTCGTGCCTTATATGAAAGGAAAGAGATTTATCTCCTATTAAACCCAAAAATGACTCGTTTACACAATTGTGAGTCCCTACTAGTCCAAAAGTCCTCGAAACCCAAACGCTACCCCCGAATACTCTATTCTGACTATCTCGGCCATTTCAAAACCAACCGTGTACTCGAAATCTCCATTCGAGTCTTTTAACTAAAATTCACTAATTAAATTCAACATATCCCAATACGCGTTTTTCTTCAAAGTGAAATATTACCCGTCGCTTTACCCCACTGCGACATGACATAAAAATATTCTGACTCATTTACTTAGTCCTAAAAGTAAATGTAACACACATCGGTAATAATCTAACACTGATTAATCCCAAAATTACTATTCATAAAAATTCCTCTAATTATCAAATTACGCCCATTTCTGTAATTTAAATATCTATAAAAGTACTGGGTATTACACATCTCTTTTTTGTTGTTTGTTTGCCTATTTTTGTGTACTTTCCTTCAGACATTTCCTTATCTTTCTTCTATAGCCAAAGCCAAGAATCAAGAGCCTGCTCCTCGTGAAACCCGATCTGCTAAACTTCAAAAAGCTTAGAGGATAAAAGATACTGTTGCCAAAGGGGAACATCCTCAGTCTGCTGCATTCTTACTAGAATATAAGAATACTACTTCCAGCTTTACTGCTCGTCCAGTAGACATAATCCCTCATCTAGAGGTTCCAGGAGAAGGAGTTACTGGTACCTCTAAACCTATTGAGGTAGAGGACAAGGAAGAAAGCAGCTCGACGGAGGATCTGATAGAAGGAAGTGAGGAAGGGAGTGGTGAAGGTGAGAGTGGAGAGGAAGAGTCCAGAAAAGAGGAGTTCAGTGAGGAAGATATGGCCCCTCCGAGGAGAAGAAACTTGATCTAGGATGATGATGATGATGATCTGTTATCCAACAGGATGAAGTTCCTCAATCAGAAGGCTGTAGACTCTATTAGTAGTTCCAAGGTGGTGGCTTAGGAGAAGGAGGTGGAGAGAAAGAAGAGAGAAGAGGAGGAGAAATGATAGAGAGAGAAGAAGAGAAAAAGAGAGAAAGAGAAAGAAAAATGGTAGAGGTCTAAAATGCCTCAATAGTTACCTCTGTTGTTACTATTGAGGGGGCCTCGGTGGCTGTTGCTTCTCAACTGGACCCTCTGGTGCAAGAGAAAGCAGTGTTCACGACTGATCGTGAGCCCTCCTCGAGCATGGGGGGGGGAGACCCGTTAGCCCTTAAGTCTACCCAAAGGCTTGCTTTGGTGAGTACTCATTTCTATATACTTCTCTATTTTATGTTTTCCTTTAACATCTCGTGCTTATCCTACGTTTCTCTATTTTGTAGTTTATCTCGGACTATACTGTGTTACTTCATGGTCGAGATGAGCTGTCGAGGAGAAAATCAGAGTTAGAAGAAGCCCTGAAGTCTTTTGAGAAGGATTTGGTTGATGCGAAGTCTTCCTTTGACAAAGAGAGGGACAAATTTTCTAAAGAGTTATCCGATCTTCGCTAAGCTTATAGTGTCATGATTGCAGATAAGCTAGCAGTGGCAGAGGCAAATAAGGGGTTGGTCACGGAAGGGGAGCAGCTGAAGAAGGAAGCAGCGACCGTTTGAGAAAGCATATATAATGAAGGTTATGATGAAGCGAATGACGACGTCGAACACCAAATTGCTTATATCCGACGAGCATGCTTCAAAATGGGCTGGGATCAAGCCTTAACCACTACTGGGGCTACTACCGACTCCCCCCTTTTCTCCCAGTATCATTCTTCTTCTACCCAACCATATGCTCAGGATGTCATGGAACCTATCACACCTGCCGTTGGAGTTTCACTGGTCGATCCAGAGGGGGTAATTGTCCCAGTTGGAGGAGCTACCCCAGGTGCTGGTGAGGGTGAGGTTCCAGTTGACCAAGCTGCTGGCAAGGGGAAGGGGCCCTCTATATCTAACCAGATTGAGGCCCCCTAGGAATTAAGGCTCTTCTATTATTTTTGTTCATCTGTTGTATTTTTTGCTTCTTTCCTTCAGTTGTACTGGCCTGTGCCTTTTGATTTAATGAAAAGCAAACTTTTTATTTCATTACTGATTATTGCTACGTTTGTTCTTTTTTGGTTGTTGTAGCTCATTGATTCAGATGATTATATTTTAGCTAACTCCTGTCTAGGCAAAATTCTTTTTCCGAACATAAGGCTCAAGTGTGCCGAGCTTTCAGAAGGATCTGTAAGTCCCTAAGGGTGAGAAACCAGGATTACAAAGATCAATCTGAGGTAGTCGCTAATCTTAAGGATAGGCTCGAGGAGATAGAGGGAATTGGTGCCTTTGTGCAGGAGGAGATGGACGCCTTGAAGGTAAGACTCTTAGATGCGTCTGAAATTAACCAGGTGGTGGAGTTATTATAAAGAGAAAATTATGCTCTAAGAAGAGAAATTGCTCATCTCAGAGAAAACACTCCATCTGGTCCTCCCTTGGTACTGCAAGGATCCTCATCGTCTGTTGTAGTTGCTCAAATTGAAAATCAAACTTCCTGGAGAGAGATTGTCGAGCTAAAAGAAGACGTTCGATGAGATTATGTGATTGTCGCTGGTATTCAAAGGGATGTCACACGATTGAGACATTTATTTCGAAAGGGTCCACGGTAGGTTTGGGCTAATGGTTATAACCAAGGTTGGACAGATGCCCCAGTAAGACTGAAAGGGACCGAAGAGCTTTCCTTTGCCAGGGGATGGCTAAACGTTCTTAAGGAATTGAATTTTTCTAAGGAATCCGCCCTATGGTATAAATATCAAACAATTCATTCATCTGCTCTGCGAAATCCCTTCTCGAGGGATGACCGTTGGATCCCAATAGATGTTATTCCTGCGCAGCTTCTAGATCCATGACCATAGGGCATTAAAGAAGACTTAGTTCCTCATCCTGATGATGGTTGAAGAGCTCGAGTAGCGGACTACCTTGCTCGTCGTGCTGGGCTATCGTAGGTCTTTAAGTATTTCTTGATCTTTTGATGTAAATGTAATCACATGATTCTTAATGAGAGATACAGGTGATTATTTATGTCTTGAGCATTTACTGACTAAAAATATATTAACCTTATTTGTTGATTGCCAGTCATCAATGTTTGATGAGGAAAGTACTTGATAGATCTGATCATAGTATGAATGATTAGCACAAAAACTTTTTAATCATTTTGGGCTTTTTAACCGACTAAATGATGTTGAGTTTTTGCTATCTCGTGTTTGAAAATTATCCCAATCCAATATGCATTATCCATATCATTCTATTCACTTTACCTTTTAGGTTGTGTCGTCATGCTTCCTTAGGACTAAGTAGGGTAATGGCGAGAATGTACCTGGTTAATGGGACATCCACCCGAATAGGATTTTTAAGCCAACCTAAGTTGACGACCAACCTTGAGTTGGCTTTATTGCCTAAGGATCCCTTGTAGGTCTTTTTATTATTGCCGGAGCAACTCAAGATGCCAATTGTGTTTTCAACAAAGACCTGAGGAAGGTTAACCATAAACCTTGCTTTATATATATTTTAGTTTTGAATACAATAAGTATGGCACACTGTTGCAACCATAGGAGATTTATTCCTTGACTGGAGAAAGTTGATCAATCTGTTGTAATCCTGAAACTTTGTTATGTTTTTAGGGGGGCATATTGCTTAGAAAGAATGCGTATTGAGGTTTGATCAAGAGATATTAAACAACCAAGATGTTCAAAATGCACGGGCCAATCGAACTTTATTGATTAAAATGATAAATAAAAGGCAACATTGGTTTATAAATGAAAATTCTCCTAAACTAATGATGTTGAAAAATAAAAGATATCGAAGTCTAAAAGTAAAACTTCCTAAGGTTGGTTGCATTCCAGGCCCTTGGTATCTCCCTACCCTCCGGCGTTTCTAAGTGATAGGCCCCCTGTAAGTCGTCCCTTATTATCTTGTAAGGTCCCTCCCTATTTGGTCCCAGTCTGCCATCCGATAGTCTTACAACAATAGCGAGGACTTTCCTTAGGATGTAATCCCCTACGATGAATTTCCTTGAATTGACTTTTTGATTGTATTATTTGGCCAGTTGTTGTTGGTAAGATGCCAACTTAACTAGTGCCAGTTCTCGTCGATCATCAGCTAATTCAAGTTCAGTGAGTAATGATTCATAATTGAGGCCTTGATCGACCAAGGCGGTTCTCATAAGTAGGGAGCCCTACTTCGAGTGGGATGACTGCCTCCATTCCATAAGCCCATAAGACATAAGCGAGCGCGAAGGGGGTTTCTCATGTTGCTCTCCTGGGAATTGTACTAAAAGCCCATAAGACATAAGGTAATTAGTCTACCCAGGCGCCTTTGGCTCTTTCTAGCCTTTTTTCAGTCCGTCGATCATTGTCTTGTTGGAAGCTTCAGCTTGCCCATTTTTCTGGGAATATTTTACATAACTAAAGTGGTGCTTGATGCCATGCTCGAAAGATTCATCTTTCCCATTGTCAGTAATGATCGTCCTTGGTGTCCCAAAGCTGGTGATGATGTTCTTTTATATGAACCTCGTCATATCAGAGTCCCGGATGTTCGCGAACGGCTCTGCCTCTACCCATTTGGTGAAATAGTTAGCTTTGAACAACGGGTACTTGCGATTTCCAGATGCGATAGGCAGAGGCCCTATAATATCCAAGCCCCACTGAGGGAAGGTATATGGGCTAGTCAATGCCTTGAGGTCTCTAGCGGTATGGTGGACTATAGGGGAGTGCTTCTGGCACTTTTCACAGTTACGAACTTAAATTTTAGCATCCTTCTGCATGTATGGCCACCAGTATCCTTCCTTGATGGCTCGAAATGCAAATAATTTTCCTCCTACATGATTGCCATAAATGCCTTTATGAAGTTCACTGAGAACCTTCTCAACATCTTCGGGGTGAACGCACTGGAGGTAGGGCAAGTGAAAGACTTTCTAGAGAGTTTTCCCTCAGGAGATAGGTGAAAGCGAGCAACTTTGACTCTTATCTGGTGCGTCTATCTATTTTTGCCTGGTGGTGTGTTGCTTTATAGATAAGTTATGCTGGGATCCATCCAACTGGGTGCCTTTTCTATATGGATGACTTGCTCTACTACTGACTGGTTGATGCTTGGTTGCACGAGGAATTATATCTGAATGGTTCTCCTTAAATCGGAGTCAATGGCAGATCTTAGAGCTTCTAGGGCATCGGCGTGACTGTTCTGCCCCCTGGGGAACTGCTGAACATCAACTCTATCAAACCTTTCCATAAGTCCCTTTGCAACAGTGAGGTAAGCTGCCATCCTTTCATCATTGACACTGAATTCTCCACTTATCTGGTTGGACACTAGCTTTGAATTTCCAAATACCATAAAGCATTTTTCCTCTATCAATTGTACTTTACATAGGCTGGCGATCAGCGTTTCATATTCTGCTTCGTTATTTGAGGCTTTAAATCCCATCCTGATCCCTTGTTCGAGCACAGTTTTCTCTGGGGTAACCAATACAAGGCCTACTCCTACCCCCTGGAGTTGGAGGCTCCATCAACCTAAAGGGTCTATTCGAAGATTTTTACTTCCTCTTCTACTGGTTGCTCAATTTCTAACTAGGCAGTAGGTTGATCCCCATGAACTCAGCGATAAAATCTACTAGAATTTTCCCCTTAATTATTGTTCCTGGTTGAAGATATCTAATCTTCCAAGCTCTACCGACCATTTTGATAGTCGACCGGAGAGATCAACTTTCCTTAGAACATCTTTGAGGGGATGTGAGGTGATCACGATGATAGAATGATCCTCAAAGTAATGCTTCAGCTTCCTCGAGGCTACCACTAAGGCATAGGCGAGTTTTTCCAGAGGTAAATAAGGCAAATAATGTTGCTCGATATCTAGAAGCGTCTTTCTTGTGTAGTAAATAGGGTGTTGGCCTTATCCCTTCTCCCATACCAAGGTGAAGCTCACAGCGTTGTCTGACATGGCAAGATAGAGGTATAAAGGGTCATCTTCACTTGGGATCACCAGAAAGGGTGGCTTTCTGAGGTAGGACTTGAGTTCTTCCAGGGATTTAGAGCACGCATCGTTCCATACTAGTCCCTTATCTTACTTCAAAAGTTAGAAGAACGGTTGACAATGCTCTAAAGACTTAAAGATGAAGTGATAGAGCGCGAAGAGCATGACAGTAAGCTTCTTCACATCTCTAATTGTCTGAGGGGGCTGGACTTTTCTGATGGCATCAATCTGATCAGGGTTTGCTTCAATCCCTTTTTAGCTTACTAAGTATCCTAGGAACTTTTCTGACTGGACACCAAATGAACACTTGCTAGAGTTAAGTTTCATCCGGTATTTCTTGAGGATCTCAAAGGTTCCTGCCACCTTTGAGTTTTCTTTTGATGAGCATGTCGTCGATGTATACCTCCATTATTTCTCCTATTTTTTATTGAACATCCTGGTGACCAGTCACTGATAAGTCTCTCCTACATGCTTGAGGCCGAACAATATGACTTTATAATAATATAACCCAATAGGCATTATAAAGGAGGTTTTATCATAGTCCGGCTCATAAAGTGGGATCTGGTGGTATTCGGAGTAAGTATTCAAAAATCTCATTCTTTCATACATTGCAGTGGCATCGACCAGCTAATCTATCTTTGGGAAAGGAAAACTGTCTTTCGAACAGGCCCTGTTGAGATCGGTAAAGTCAATACATACTCTCCAGCTTCCGTTGCTTTTGGGGTACTACAACTGGGTTTGATAGCCATTTGGGGAATTAAACTTCCTGAATGGAACATGCATCCAATAATTTTCCTACATCTTTCTCTACTGCCTTTGCCTTTTCAGGGGATGTTCGGTGAGCCTTCAGAGTGACTAGTTTGAAAGTTGGGTCGACTTACAGTCGATGGACTGTAATTATGGGATCTATCCCAGGAAACTCGTATGGTTTCCAAGCAAAAACATCCAGATTGCTCCGGAGGAACATGGTGAGCTCTTTCTTTTCTTGGTCGGTGAGAGAGGCTCCGATCAAAAACCTCCTTTCAGGTAAATTGACTTCAGTTGCAACCTCTTCCAGGTCTTCGATGAATCTATTTGTGGGGTGGACTCTGGTTTTCTCCACCCCTAGTCAGACGTACCGTAATTGCTATTTTAAAGGCAACACGCCTTCTTGGTCTTCCTGGACTTTCCTCTCGTCTTTGTTCTTCTCGTCCTTACGGCGGATAGATTAGATGAAGTATTTTCTAGACAAAACTTGGTCGCTACGGATCTCGACCACCCCCTATCTGTTATTCACTTGAGTTTCTAATGATATGAGGATGGAACGGACTTCATGGCATGGAGCCATCCCCTGCCCAGAATGGCATCATAGAGAGATTCGATATCTACTACCAAAAACTCCATCATCTTCGAAATACTTCTTTCCCTGACCGATAAGATTATCTTGCCCAGTGGCATGGTTATCTTTCCTATAAAGTTGGCCAGCGAAATGGTGGCCTCTTTGAGGTTAGCGATATTCAATTTTAAATTATGGAATAAGTCCAGGTACATCACTTTGGAAAAGATACCTTGGTCGACGAGCAACCTTTTGATGTCCTAATTAGCTATCCTGAGTGTGATGACCAACTCATTATGATGAGGGGTTCTCACCCCGAGTAAGTCATCTTCAGTAAACATAATGTATTTGCTGTAGTTGACATCTTCTGATCGTCGATGCTACCCTGCCAGAGTCTTCGCGGGGTCTATTTGAAAGTCTTATATGACGGTAGTAAGCTTCTTAACTTCCATCCGTACAGTGTTTCCTTGTACTTGTTTGAGTTCTGATGCCCCATGAATTACTGCGAACTCATGGCCTATCTCGTCCTTGAGGACATTGTCTGGCTTCTGATAGCCATTGGCTGCGACTTTATCTGCCTTCTTGTCTATCAACTCGTTGAGATGACCAGACTGGGCCAACTCCTCAAGATGAGATTTGAGTTTTTTATAGTGTTCAGTCTTATGATCGCCTTTCTTTTAACACACGCCTTAGTGCATTATTACGCTTCGTTGGGTCTCCTCCCATCTTCTTGGGCCACTTGAGAAATGGCTCTTACTTGATCTTGGCAAGGATTTTGTATATCGGTTCCTTGAAGACTGTGTTAACATCCTATAATGCTTTTTAGGGGACATTATTGTTGCCATTTTTTTAGCCATTCCAGCCCCCATTTTTGTTTCCTTTCTTCTAGGAATCATTATTCATTGTCCCTTTGTTCGTCTTCGCATGACCATTATCCTGCGCACTAAGATGGATTACATCTTCAACTTTGGTGTATTTTTTAATACGGGTCATTAGGTCATCGATGGAATTAGCCTCCTTCTTAGTTAGGGATTGGAGCAGTAAATAAGTGCTTAGCAGACCAATCTTGAAGGATGTTATGGCAACCTGCTCCGAGCAGTACTCAATCTCATTGAAAATCTCCCAGTACCTCTTGGCATACTCTCCGAGGTTCTTTTATGGCTTTATTTTCATTATGAGCAGTGCATCCATCCCCTTAGGGTGCGAGCTACTGGTTATGAAACGAGTTGTGGATAATTCAGCTAGAGCCTTAAAGCTCTTGATAGACCTATGTGGCAGCATTTTGAACTATTTTTTAGCCACGTCGTGCAGGCTGGAAGGGAAGATGCGACACATCAGCACGCCGTTGTGGATCCACAAGGTCATGGCCGGCCTGTACTATCGGACATAATCGATAGGGTCAGTTTTCCCATCATAAATCTTGTGAAACCGAATAACGGCGGTGTGATAATTGATTTAAATTAAATTCACAAGTTTCCAAGAACCCTTATTTAATTAGAGTCTATTTTTAAATCAAATAAATACAGCCCCTAAACATGCATCTAAATCAACCCATCAAAAATAAAGCATGCAACACAGTAAATATGTTGAGACATAGATTTCAGGAAAAAAAACCTTTCGGGTAAAACCTTTATTTGACTATGAATATATAAATCGCAACTTATAATTACACAGAGAAATCTGCAATGGATCAACGCGCAACCAACCTACAAAGACACCCAGTCTTGAACTCAGCAAGAGAATACACGCAGCACCCTCCAAGGACTCGCAGCCCAAATAACAAAGGAGGAACCGCAGCTCTCCTCAATGGCACGCGACCATAACACTTTGTAGAGACTCCCTCAGCAATGACACGCAGCCCTCGGTTGCAAAGATCTCCCCACAAAGGTTGAACAATAGCAAAGCTTGTGTTCTAGGGTTCCAAAAGATTCACAAAAGTAATTGGGATTTTTGTGTGTGAATAAAAAAGATGTTTGGCACATCAAAAATCAAAGTCTTGTTGTGTTTGAACTCTTAGAAACGTTTTTTCAAAGACTTGGAAAATACACCACCGAAATAGGTATATATATATATAAAAAACTTTGAGATGGTAGAAAATCTCACGGAACTGCTCGATTTTATCAAGACTGGATAGGTCCGGCTTGGAGGCGAATCGGTCCGACCTCGGATCGATTCGTTTTAAAAAGAGGCTTCTTCGGTTTGCCTGCGATCCGGGGTATACTGGATCTGATGCAAAGCGAATCGGTCCGGTATGGAGGCGGGTCGGTTCTTTTTTAAAATAGGCGAACTGGTCCGATTTACCAGAAAATAAAAAAACTTTTAAAAACCTCATTTTGCTTGAAAAAAACTTACTTCTTATTTTTTATAAAAACATTTTTATAAAAATTTCTCAATACTAAGTATGAAACTTTAAGGGACTTAAAAAGAAAACTTTACCAAGTTCATTCTTGCAGAGCTTATGATGTTGAAGACGCTTTGTATTAGGATCCGTTGAAGTAGATGCAATCTTGAATTTCTTCAACGGTGTAACGGCGTACGACATACAAATTGATAATGGACAAAAATGTCCTTACAAATCTTGAATCTGAGGATTATGAATTTCTTGGGGGATCCTCTTCTTCTATTGCCCTTGAAAAAGGGGACTTCATATGGGTGTTAAGAGCTCTTCTGGATAGATCTCGTGTGGATCTGGCCCTTCGGTGGACTGGGTGCTGATCCATCTCCCTACGGACCAAACTCCTGATTTCATCCTTCTGTCGACCAGGACTCCCACTGCGTCGAGCTGGATGTAGTTGTTCTGATCGACCATCCTCTAACATGTTCCTTAAAACTCTCCCTTGCTCGTGCCTGGGGATCCTTCCTTGGCTGTGAGATTCACTCACCTAAGGACTAAGAGTCCGATCACAGCATCGTCTTGTATTTCTGTGGAGATCCCTCTCCATTCATTCTATTCGCCTTTTTAGGCGAGCATTCTCCTCTTCTCGGCGACGAGTGGCTTCTTCTTGCTCTTGAAGTCTGGCCTCATAGACGTCGATCAACATAAAAATCTGCGTGGACCTTAATGGTCCATGACTCTCTTCAGAAGTCTGCCTTTGCTAGCGAAGCCTTGGATTTGGTTGGCGAATTTAAGACCTCACTCTGGGAGGGGCAGTTTCTTCCTGAACATCGTTGGCTTGAGGGATGATATTACTGTGGTGAGATATTGAGGGCTTTCAATTAGTGAGTGTTCTCGTAGGAATAACAGTCGTTCCCATAGATGGCGCCAATTATGGTATAAAAAAATATCATAATAAAGTTTTTACGAAGAACAATCACAATCAAACAAGAAAGAATATAATCACACACACAACATAATTATGTGCGTGGTTCGGCAACTTGCCTATGTCCATGGAGAGGTCTACAGTTTTATTAAGTATCTCTCAATATGCTTGGTTACATGCCCCGGGCTAGGGGTTACAATTTATAGATATAGAATTTCAGTTGTTCAAGTAACTCCACGATACCCATGATGATCAATGAATCCCTTGAATATCTCCACGAGATTATAGGGGATTGACATTGTTTTGGGGTGGTGTGGACTGCACATACTCGTAGCTTATTTCCTTGATACGAGGCCGGGCAGCTCTTTAAATTTGTTAAGAAAATTCATCCGTTCTTGTGGGATAAGAATAAAATTGGTCCCCACAACACATATTTACAAACCTCTAAAAAAAATCCATTAAAAAAAGTCCCAAATTAATTTCAAACATTCAAAAGAAATCTCCACAAATATGGCATATTTCAAACCTCCAATAAAAGTATATACCTACAACATTAATCTCCAAAAAGACCCACATATAAAATCACATAGAAAACTCCACACTCCAAAATAGATCGGGTTGAGAGTTGGGGGTTGGGGGAGGGTTGGTTAGCAGATCGTGTTGGTTCGGTGGTGGGGGGCAGATCCGGTGGTGCGTGGTGGGGGGTAAGGGGCAGGTCGGGGAGGAGTGATTGGAAGATAGGGTGGTGGGGGGAGGGCGCAGGTGAAAATCTATTACTTAGGCCGTTTAATACAAGATTAAACTATTGAAGTAACTCCGAACTATTTTTTGAAGAAACTCTTTTCTTTAAATCAAAATAGATTAATCATAAGATGTGTTTAATAAAACATGCACGAGATTTGTTCAAGATTAGTTAACTAGTTTTTAAAAACAAGACTAAAAGGTTTAAATCAGAACACCAGCAAGAATGAGATGAGGAGGTGTAGAAAGTTACAAACGTGGTAAAACCTCACCCAACTGAGGAAACATCCACGGTGACTTCTAAGTCACAAACAAAAAATCCACTAAAACAAAATATACAAGTTACAAACTATATAACACACATGCACACAAAACAGACCTATACAAGTTTAGAATATGTACGCACTGGTTTGATTCTAACTTCTCTACAGATCTCATGTTGATGTTGCTTTCCCAATTTGCTAACTTCTCCACTTTGTTCCAGTCTTTACGTCGACTCTTGTAGATTCAAGATCTTATAGACAACAATTATGTGTTGTAGTGTGACAAGTGTTTTGTGAAAGTGTTCTAGCACATGCATGCACACACACACTTATTTATACAAACAAGTCCTAGCAAATTACAGATCAGATCTAAATGATGTTGTTTTCAATTTCTCTCTTCTTTAGAAATAAAAAGACTTTATTTGACCTTTTAAATAATCCCGAAATCCAAGGCTACCTTGCTCAAAAGACGGTTCAAGGTCTTAATCAATTTCAGAGGGTTTTGAAAATATTTTTGAAATTGAAAACCGCCAATTGCGATTCCCACTAGGTCAACAGTCTTGTTTCATAAGAACTAGAAACAGAAAATAGATTTGTCGATTATAACATTTTGAAACACAATTACAGAACAGTAATCAACAAATGTGTTTTCTCAAGATGAGAAACTAAATAATGTAGATCTAAGTGTAATATGACATGCAATAGCCAGATCTATAGTTTCTATAAAAAAAAAAAAAAATAGAGATCTAACAAGAAATGTCTAAGTTGCTAACAAGATCTCGATCTCAGAGGATAAAACCTCAAACAACCTTCAAACCCCCACTAACAACACACTCAAACACACAGGAATAGTGTTTGGTAAATACCGTTTAAGAAAAATGAGTTTAGGGTTTGAAAATAAAATAGGGTTTGGACGATTTAGGGTTTCTCTCTTCTCTCTCTCTCTCTCTCTCTCTCTCTCTCTCTCTCTCTCTCTCTCTATTTAGACGAATTGCCAAAAGTTTCCAAATGATGAGGGTAAGCCTCCTTATATAGTAGGCTAGGAAGGATCGAGAAGGTTGATGCAAATCTAAAGGCTGAGATTTGGTCTTGGCCTTTTGACTTTGATCCAACGGTTTAACATCAGCACTGATTTAAACGCACACTGATAGGTCTAGAGAGGTTCACAGGGATTGGGATAAAACACATGCAGATCGTTGATTGAATTGATCAAAAGGCTGAGATCATGTACAAGATACGAGTTTACCAACAAACACAGATCAGACCGATATAATGCTGACAGGTGTAAGGCCCAGATGAACTCACACGCGCGTGTTTTCAAAATAATTACACACGCACCCTGAATTCTCAAGCGCATTCGAATTCTACCCAATCAAACAATCAGGTATAAAAAAGTAATAACAGTAATTATAGATTGACCCCAAAAGTTTTATAAACTAAGTTTTAATTAAAAAAATCATTTAAAAATTATTAAAAATTCCCAAAAAATTATTAAAATCAATTTAAATGGGATTAACCACACACTACTCACACACAATCAATTAATGCAATTTATGAACAATGTATGCAACCCTAGTGTGTGTGATTAAGCATTATACCTTCAAATGAATCAAGTGTGGCTTAAGAAGAAGATTCTGAGGCTCTTTGGTATCTAGGGAATGGGACTCTAATTTTGTCATAATTTTCAAACTAGATGAGCATTTATACAATGTAGATCAAGTGAGTCAAGAGTATAAGGTCCTTCAATCTCCCCCTTTGGAAATATGAGACAAAATATCCTTTGAATCATCTAGGACTCGTAGGGCTACAAAGAAATAAGGAAAAACCTATTCCTATACCAAAATTCTATCTACCCATTTCCTAGAAAGAGAAAATTACATAACTCAACTACTTATACATCAATACCCTAATAACACCTGTTAAAGACAACGATACATATTCCTGCAAATAACGCGAAGATCAAGCTTTTTAGAAATAAGTGCAAGAAAAAATATGAACTCATAAGACTCAAATTACTCCCCCATTTTGTCTCAAATGGACAAATGGAAAAAAAACTTAAGTCATAGGAGTTTAATCAGCACACACCATTTCTATCGATTTTCGCAAAGAAAGAAATCTATTGTAATCCAAAGGTTTGGTAAACATATCTGCGAGTTGCAAATCTGTAGGAAGATAATTGATTTCTAATTCCTTAGTCTCAACTAATTCGCGTATAAAATGATGTCTGATTTTTATATGTTTAGTTCGCGAGTGTTGAACAGGATTTTTAGAGATATTGATCACGCTTTGATTATCACAATAGAGATGTAGTTGATCTTCTTGAATACCATAATCATTTAGCATTTGTTTAAGCCAAAGTAATTGAGCACAGCAACTACCAGCAGTTATGTATTCAGATTCAGCTGTAGATAAAGAAGTGCAGTTTTGTTTCTTACTACTCAATCCTACCAAATTATTACCGATATAGTAACACGCTCCTGATGTGCTCTTACTATCATCAGTACACCCTGCCCAATTGGCATCAGTGTATCCTATTATAGTACTAGGAGTATCATTTGTGTACTAAAGTCCTAAATTTAGAGTGTCTTTTATGTATTTAATGATTCTTTTTACACAAACTAAGTGGCTCTCTTTAGGATTATTTTGATAACGGGCACACACACAAACTGCGTACATGATATCAGGACGCGATGCAGTAAGGTATAGTAAGGTTCCTACCATACTACGATATAGAGTGGGATCTATGGATTTTCCATTCTCATCCTTAGATAATTTGACCGTAGTACTCATGGGAGTTTTAGCTTCTTTGGCACTTCCAAGATCGAATTTTTTGACAATCTCTAAAGCATATTTTGATTGCGACACAAATAACCCATCTGAATTCTGTTTGACTTGAAGACCCAAGAAAAATTGTAACTCCCCCATAAGAGACATTTGAAATTCTCTGTGTATAATTTCAGAAAAAGACTTAACTTTTGAAGGGAAAGTGGATCCAAAAATGATATCGTCGACATAGACTTGAGCTATAATGATATCTTTGTCAAAATATTTGACAAAAAGGGTTTGATCATTTCCACCTCTCTTAAAACCTTTGACTAAGAGAAAGTTGGAAAGACGCTCATACCAGGCTCTTGGCGCTTGTTTAAGACCATACAATGCCTTTTTAAGACGATAAACATGATTTGGATATTGAGGGTCGATGAACCCTTTGGGTTGTTCAACATAGGTCTCTTCAGTCAAGATTCCATTAACAAAGGCAGATTTGACATCCATTTGGTAAAGCGTAAAATGCAAGTAACAAGCTATTACAAAAAGAAGACGAACAGATTCTAAGCGAGTAACAAGGGAAAAAGTCTCGTTAAAGTCTATTCCTTCAATTTTAGAGTATCCTTGAGCCACTAATCTGGCTTTGTTTCTAATGATTATCCCACTTTCATCAGATTTATTTTTAAATATCCAACGTGTGCCAATAACCTTTTTGTGATCAGGCCTAGGTACAAGATACCAGACATCATGAATGACAAATTGAAGAAGTTCTTCCTGCATGGCAGAAATCCAATGAGGGTCATTCAATGCCTCATTTACATTCTTTGGTTCCATAAGGGAAACAAAACATGCATAATGAGCATAATTTATTAATTGAGATCTTGTACGTACATGCTCACAGGGTTACCAACAATATTATCTATGGGATGATTTTTAGAAACCCAGTTAGGTACTTCAGGTGTCTCAATTGGTAAAGAATTATCTATTTTTGGAGAGTCATTTTCTAAAACATTTTCAGACTCTTCCACAATAGTTGGTTTTCCAATCTTACTCTTAATAGTAGTGTCACTTACAATAACGTTTATGGATTCCATTAAGGTCTTTGTGCGAAGATTATAGACACGGTACGCTCTACTGTCAAGAGAATATCCTAGGAAGATAGCTTTATCTCCACGAGTCTCAAATTTGGATAAGTGTTCTCTGTCTTTGCAAACATAACATGTACTACCAAAGGTTCTAAGGTATTTAAGATTGGGCTTTTTCCCATACCATAGTTCGTAAGGAGTTTGTTTAGAATTCTTCCTAAGATAGACCCTATTGATAATGTGACAAGCAGTACGAATAGATTTTACCCAAAAATACTTAGGTAAACACTTGGCATGAATGATAACACGTGCCATCTCTTGAAGAGTATGATTCTTTCTCTCATCAATTCATTTTTGTTGAGGAGTCTTAGGAGCACTAAATTCATGTTTGTAACCATTATAGTCACAATACTCTATAATACCAGTATCTATGAATTCTCCACCTCTATCACTACGAATTCTATTTACTTGAGTGTCCTTCTCATTTTCAATTCGAACAAGAATTTTCAAAAAGTTTTAGAAAGTGTTAGACTTTTGTTTTAAGAAGGCCACCCAAGTAAATCTGGTGAAGTCGTCAACCATAACAAGAATGTAATTGTGTCCACATAGACTTACAGTTCGAGAGGGACCCATTAGGTCCATATGGATGAGCTCCAAGGGTTTAGAGGTAAGGATATCTTTAATTTTCTTATGAGGTGCCTTAATAATTTTTCCTTCCTGACATGATCCACAGACAATGTTAGAAATAGGTTTGATCTTTGGAATTCCTCTAACTATTTCCTGTGAAGACAATCTACTAAGGCTATCGTAATTTATTTGACCCATTCGATTATGACATATTTCATTGTCATCCATTCTGGAAATGTTACAGACCTCAGTATTGTTCTAGACAGTATAACAATTGTCAGGAGTCCTGAGTCCTGTAATTATGCACTCACCTTTTTTATTTAAAATTTTGCAATTATTCTTTGAAAAGGTGACAATATGATTTGAGTCATAAAATTGCGAAATACTAAGTAGATTAGCCTTAAGACCTTTTTACTAGAAGATCATTTTCAGAAACATGCATATCTTCTTCTTGGAGTGTTCCTTTACCAATGATTTGAGATGATACACCATCACCAAAAATGATTTTTCCCTAGCAAAGCTAGTTTTGTTTAAAAGTTTTGTTTCATCACCAGTCATGTCTTTGAACACCCAGAGTCTAAATACCAACTAGAGGGAGTATGTTCAGCTTTTAAAGCAGTAATCCCAATGTTACACTTCATCTGGGGTAATAGCTCATCTTTTCTAACCCAAACAACTCTTGTTTTTGTTTTGCGCATATTTGCTCTCATTTGATAAAATTTGCGAGCATTAGATTTTTGTTGAAAAATGTTTTGCGCATGAGTTTGAATTTTATGGAAAATATGAGCATTTAGTTTAGGAAAGGGCCTTATTGTCCTTCTTGAAATGATCTTTTAGGTTTGGTCTTTCTCTTTCTATAGTTAGAGTTTTTGTATGGTTGTCTAGGTAGGACATAATTGTTACGGCTTCTCCTAGAGTAGTTAAAGTTCTGGTATAGAGGAGTATTACAGACAGGTTTTACTAAACGTCTAGAGTAGCAACCTTCAAAAGAATGACCGTATATTTCACAGTAACAGCAATATAGATTGCTTGAAGAGGGTATCTCCTAGGAAAGTCTCTAAACATAGGTTTCATGGAATTTTGATGTTGAACCTTATTCCTAGGGAGTACAGTTTGGAATGAAGATACACTCTTCCTAATCGAGGGGCAGATGTATTTAGCCTTAGGTTGACTGTCACACTTAGAGTAACTTGATTCCCCAATATCAAACTTTTGTTGTTTTTCATCAAACTCAACTTTTAGGGAATTAAAGTCTGGGCAAGTTTCTATAGGTCTTTTGCCTCCTGACACAAACTTGATTGATTCAAAAAATTTATTTTGTGTCTTTAAATTTGGGCAAAACCCTATTCCAGTTCTATCATCAAAATTAGTTTTTGAATCAGCAACAAAACCATCAAAACAGTTGGAATTATTTTCAAATTTTGCAAAAATTTTTAAAACAGTTGTTGTCTTTTCTTTAGCTTGTTCCAATTCTAATAATGTCCCTTTATATTTTTTCTCCAGAGTTTCATTGATCAAAACTTTTGACTTCATTCTCATGAGTTAGACATTGGGTAGTATACTCTTCTGCGTTAAGTTTAACCATCAGACTTAGGTCTTTTAGTTTCTTAGTGAGATCTTTCACAGTCTTCTCTAGTCTAGTGCTTTTCTTGATAGTCTTGGCATAAAGTATGTGAATATCAAGGAGGTCTTCAGTGTCAGAATCACTAAGTGAAGTGTGTGAAGTGACCTCTAAGGATTCATTTCTTGAACTCACACACACATTGACATCGTTATTATCGCTTTCCCTTTGACTCACACACCCCGATGTAGAACTAGCATTGTTCTCAGAAATTAAAGCATCTAAACTAGCAGCATCATGATTCATAACAGTAGAGGTAGAGCTAATGACATCATTCTCATACATAGGCACAGGCATATCATCATTATAGACTATCTTGGCAAAGAAAGACATGTAAGGATAAAAAGCATCAGATGATTCAGGTTCCTCATTTTCAGAATCACTTGAATCATCCCATGTCTTGCAGATGTTGGCCCTAGTATGTTTATTGGTCGTGTTCAGTTTAACTCTATAGTCTTGAGCTATATGACCCAATTTACCACATCTAAAACATTCAATGTTCTTGAAGTCTTTGTTAGGTCTCGTATGAATGTCCTTGTGATGTTTGTCTTGAACTTTCTCATGAGTTTTATAGTTAGACAGAGTTGGATAATTTGGCTTGCCTTGTCTGTTTGCCATTTTATTTCTAAATTTGATAATTTTCTTAAACTGTTTTGACATCAAGGTAATTTGATTATCCAAACTATCTATATCACATTCCTCATCAGAGTCATTATTGGGAATACTAAGCTCAGGTTTCATTAGCTTAGAGGAAAAACTCAAATTGGAAATAGTCTGTTTCCTATGGGACTGGGTCAATTGTTTCTTAAATTCTAATTTCATTTCCACAGTTCTCAGTTTACTACTGAGTAATTCAGGTATGATATGTTGGTCACTCATTTCCTCAATAGCATATCTTTTGTTATCAAATCTCTGTGGTAATGATCTTAGAATTTTAGAGACAATTTCATCTCTATCGTAAGTTATCCCATTAGCATGCAGTTTGGTCACAATATCAGTCAAATTCATGTAAAAGTCATCAAATGACTCAGAGTCAGACATGATTAAAGAGTTATACTACTGGATAAGCATCTCTGTTTTAACAGCCTTAACTCTAGTGCCACCTCCATGTGCAGTAACCAATGTATCCCAAGCTTCCTTAGAAGTGGCACAAGATGAGATCCTTTTGAACTCATGTTCATTTATAGACATAAAAATGGCATTCTTGCCTTTGTTATTGTTTCGAGAAACTTGTTTCTCTTCTTGAGTGAATTCGCTTAATACTCTCTTAATCCTCTCATTACTTCCTTTAGTGGATGGTTTTGTAGGATAAGTATATCCATTTTCTACAATATCCTAGACATCATCTCCTAAGGTTCCTTATATGAAATCAACCATCCTTACTTTCCAGTAAACAAAATTGTTTCCATAAAAAAGAGGAGGTCTAGTCAAGTTACCAAATCTTTCATTTTTCTCATCCATTGTTTGATTTTAAGAAAATAATTTCATAAACACAAGATCTTTAAAGAAAATTTCCAAAGCTCTTATACCAATTCAAAATCTGTTACTTAGGTCGTTTAATACAAGATTAAACTATTGAAGTAACTCCGAACTATTTTTTGAAGAAACTCTTTTCTTTAAATCAAAATAGATTAATCACAAGATGTGTTTAATAAAACATGCACGAGATTTATTCAAGATTAGTTAACTAGTTTTGAAAAATAAAACTAAAAGGTTTAAATCAGCACACCAGCAAGAATGGGATGAGGAGATGTAGAAACATTAAGGACAAGGAATTTTTAACGTGGTAAAACCTCACCCAACTGAGGAAACATCCACGGTGACTTCAAAGTCACAAATCGAAAATCCACTAAAACAAAATATACAAGTTACAAACTATATAACACACATGCACACAAAATAGACCTATACAAGTTTAGAATATGTACCCACTGGTTTGATTCTAACTTCTCTGCAGATCTGATGTTGATGTTGCTTTTCCAGTTTGCTAACTTCTCCACTTTGTTCCAGTCTTTACGTCGACTCTTGTAGATTCAAGATTTTATAGCCAACACTTATGTGTTGCAGTGTGACAAGTGTTTTGTGAAAGTGTTCTAACACATGCATGCACACACACACACACACTTATTTATACAAACAAGTCCTAGCAAATTACAGATCAGATCTAAATGATGTTATTTTCAGTTTCTCTCTTCTTTAGAAACAAAAAGACTTTATTTGACCTTTTAAATAATCCTGGAATCCAAGGCTACCTTGCTCGAAAGACGGTTCAAGGTCTTAATCAATTTCAGAGGGTTTTGAAAATATTTTTAAAATACAAAATCGTATCAATTGCGATTCCAATTAGGTCAACAGTCTTGTTTCATAAGAACTAGAAACAGAAAATAGACTTGTTGATTCTAACATTTTGAAACACATTTACAGAACAGTAATCAACAAATGTGTTTTCTCAAGATGAGAAACTAAATAATGTAGATCTAAGTGTAATATGACATGCAATAGCCAGATCTACAATTTCTATAAAAAATAAATAGAGATCTAACATGAAATGTCTAAGTTGGAAACAAGATCTCGATCTCAAAGGATAAAACCTCAAACAACCTTCAAACCCCCACCAACAACACACTCAAACACACAAGAATAGTGTTTGGTAAATACTGTTTAAGAAAAATGAGTTTAGGGTTTGAAAACAAAATAGGATTTGGACGATTTAGGGTTTCTCTCTGGTTTCTCTATTCTCTCTCTTCTCTCTCTATTTAGAAGAACTACCAAAAGTTCCCAAATGCTAAGGGTAAGCCTCATTATATAGTAGGCTAGTAAGGATCGAGAAGGTTGATACAAATCTAAAGGCTGAGATTTGGTCTTGGCCTTTTGACTTTGATCCAATGGTTTAACATCAGCGGTGATTTAAACGCACGCTGATAGGTCTAGAGAGGTTCACAGGGATTGGGATAAAACACATGCAGATCGTTGATTGAATTGATCCAAAGGCTGAGATCATGTACAAGATACGAGTCTACCAACAAACACATATCAGACCGATATAATGCTGACAGGTGTAAGGCCCAGATGAACTCACACACGCGTGTTTTCAAAATAATTACACACGCACCCTGAATTCTCAAGAGCATTTGGATTCTACCCAATCAAACAATCAGGTATAAAAAAGTAATAATAGTAATTACAGATTGACCCCAAAAGTTTTATAAACCAAGTTTTAATTAAAAAAATCATTTAAAATTTATTAAAAATTCCCAAAAAAATATTAAAATCAATTTAAATGGGATTAACCACACACAATCAATTAGTGCAATATATGAACAATGTATGAAACCCTAGTGTGTGTGATTAAGCATTATACCTTCAAATGAATCAAGTGTGGCTTAAGAAGAAGATTCTGAGGCTCTTTGGTATTTAGGCAATGGGACTCTAATTTTGTCACAATTTCCAAACTAGATGAGCACTTATACAATGCAGACTCAAGTGAGTCAAGAGTGTAAGGTGCTTCAACAGGTCGAGTTGGGGTGGGGTGGGGTGGGGGAAGGGGGAATGGGTGTGTGTGTGTGTGTGTGTGTGTGTGTGTGTGTGAGGGAGAGGGAGAGAGAGAGAGAGAGAGATGGAGGATAGAGAGAAAAAAATACAAATGATTTAGGTTTTATGTTTTTTAAGAAAATAGGTTTAAATGTTAAAATTATCAAATTAACCATTAAAAAGGCACATGCTTCGCACATGTCTTACGTTTCTCGCCAAAAGTTAACTGAGCTAGACGACGGGGGTAAATATGTAGCCATTTTCAAAGTTAAAGAGGTGATTTGAAAAAAAGTGAAAGAAGTGGAGACGAAGCGTTAGTAGAGGTATAATTCGGGGAGCCTAAATGTAATTAACCCTGCATTTAATACACTCTAAGTACACGACCACAGTGTTCTCTTTCAATAATATTTGTTATTGGAAAAAATGTGTTCTCGTCAAAAAAGAAGTTCAAATTAGTTGGTGTTGGGGATTGTCGATGTGACTCCACTCTAGATTGGTAAAGTTTATTGCAGTAGTACCTGATATGGTATTTGTCGCACTCAAAGGATTGATCTATAATTAAATTTCAAGAGTACGGAATCTTGATGTGGTGTAATCGTGTTATGGCGAACCGCACAAAATGTGTTGGTTTGACCATCTTCATACTAGTTTCATCTTTTATTACCAAATGCAAAAAAATTAGTTTTATTTCAATTCATTTTATTTAATTCAATTCAACTGGAATTTTACCAACACTCAATCCAATGTACTACTAGGTTGTTTTCACACCAACATAAAATATTCTAGATTTATGGTTGAATATAAATTCTATATTCTAGTGCACTAGTGTGTATACAATGAAACTCTCCGACAGATATCGTGTAACATACAAGAAAAACATATTTCCATTTTTTTAGGCGGGGGGTGGGGGAGGGGGTATATGAAATTTTGTAGGTACGATCTCCTTCATATGAAGTCCATCTACACTAATTTTGATAAAAATAAATATTTTTTTACTTTTGTAACAACCCCCATTTTCTCACGTAAAGGTTGGTTAGACACGATACGCCGAACATGGGGCTTATCAACAATTCATACCATTCTCAGCACTGAAGAAAATAGAATTTTCTTATATTCTTTACAAACATCCACAATAAATAAAAACATCTTAACCAAAACTCAATTAATATATAAATGCAAAACTAAATCATCATATAACGTCCATAATGTAAAGATAAGCACAAACTAATATAAATAAACTCTTGGGCTTATGCCCATTCAAATTCTACATGGAATAAAAGAACCAAATGAAGAAGTATAATATATACTAGAATCAATGGAATAGAATCTTCTACATCCAAAGCAACTGCAAGTTTGATCCTGTTGTCCCTGTTTATATGAAAAATCTGGGGGGGGAAACATTTATAATTTTGGGACAGAGCCCTAAAGTTGCAAGGATTCTTCACCAATAAATATTTAAAATGTAACTAACTCATACTTCATGTCTGAACATCGACGCTCACATGTACTGAGTATCTCACCTCTTATCTAAAAGCAATCCTACTCGCATCCTCAAACAAGTAATAGTTATGAACTCCAATATCCAATCAAACATGAAGCGATAAAGCTATCTAGCTAAGTATCAACAAAAAGTGAGTATTTACGCTTAACATCCAACCCCACGAATTAACTTAATATTGATGACCAAAAAGTTCCATATTAATTTTCAGTGCATATTTTTGTGTAATATAATGTTCCTTTATTTTAGTCTACCTCGTCAGACTATTTGATTTTTAATCCATACTAATTATCGTCTCCACAATTAGACTATAAGTTTCATTTTCTTTAATTACCGTTTACATTCTTAGACTGCCCAATTATTATTCTCATCAATAATTGTCTACCGTATTAGATAATTAATGCTTATTTTCGTTACCAATTATTCACATTGCTATGTAAATCTGACTTTGTTATCATTAATTATTGTTTGCATTTATAGACTGCGAGAATGCATTCTCATACAAGGCTCACCATAATGTGTATATAGATAAATACATATGTCTGCATATATATGTATGACACACGAAGACATCTATCTTCAGCGTCATGTTCATGCTCTATCGGTAATACCCGAAGGAGTTCCTCGTCCTAAAGAGGGTAACAACAAAACACAAGCAAGTTGTGTGGTACCTACGCGGTACGCTAGTTCACGGCCCATACCCAAAGGTGACAAAGGATCCCAACATCTACACCTACCTCTTATTAGTGGCACTGCTATTTAGTACCGATAATTTGACCTAACACTACACCTATCTCACCTATGCCGACGTGTGATCCGATCCCGAACGCGCGCATCCCAACCGATAGGAAGGTCCACGAACCCCGGTATGTTCACGCACAATAATATAATACTTACTATCATCCAATATGTATAAGCAGTTACTCTATAACTACTTTTACTCCAGAATTATCCATCCATATAAATATAGCATGCTCGGCTTACCCATAAGGTTTTAATAAGTTATTGCATAACCCATTATTAAGTCGTTATCCTACGACTGCTCCCCATTTAAATATTAAATCCCATATAATGCCTTCTAGGCTCACTTATTCATTTATTTGATTATTTACTTCACCGTATCTATGTGTATAGGTATCCCATACTACTAATTTAAAATTAAGTATTATTTCTCATATTTTGTTCTCTTAGGTACAAGCTTATATGTACATATATAAGGAATCAACTAAGTGAATAGGGGTTATATGTACATATATAATGAATCCACTAATATGAATAAGTAGTTCTACAATGGATTTCAAAATTTAAACAATCTACATTTTCATTATTGTATAAAGGAAACATGGATCTAGGATTATAACATGTGAATTGAGAATACAATATACAATTGACTTACTTGAGTCTTTGCCATATGGGAGTTCCAACTAGTTTGGATATTATGACAAAATAGGATTAGATTATTTAGAGTGTCTCTCTCTCAAAGAACGCAAGATACAAGACGAAGAATCAGTCCAAGAACCTCATATGATCTTCAAAGGGAAGTATTACTCTCAAGAACCCACACAATTAGGACACGATTGCATATCTGTGTTATTATATGTGCAGAAGGGTTATATAATTTTAAGGAATTTTTCCAACCTTTTTAAATCACTCAAAACATTTTTAAAACATTTAAAATATTTTTTGAATTTATTAAAATTAGGTTTGTAAAAGTGTTGGGATTAAAATGAGAATTGTTTTTAACCTAAAATCTTTGGTTGGGTAGAATACAAAACCTCCAGAAACTTCTGGAATCAAAGTTGGAATTTAATAAAAGCTAAAATAGACGTTTTGTGTTTCATCAGGACTGTACGTGTGTTGTCATTCCATCGACGTGATTTGTGTTTCTTATGAGTCTTGGAGTTGAGAGTCAATCACAGAGCTTACCCATAGATCATATCTCATCGACGATCTACATGTGTTCTATCTTAATCCTTGTGACCCTCATTAGAACCAATCAACGATCATTTAATCACCACCTGTTTGTAGCCTTTAGATGAGAAGTCCAACAGTCTATTCAATCTCATCCTTTAATTTGGTCCAAGCTTCTCGATCCCTCCTCGACCACTATATAAGGAAGCCTATGGTCTTCAGTTAGAAAGTTTTTGAAGTCGTCTCATTTTGAGAGAAGAAAAAACAGAGAGAAGAAAGAGAAAAGAGAATATAGTGAGAAAACCCTAAATCGTCCAAGATCAAACCCTAAGTGTTTTCTCCCAAATACCATACACCAAAACTTCGTTATCCAAATACCAGTAAACCCAAACTTGAGTGTCAAATCTAGGATTTTTGTGAGTGTTGAGGTATTCGAGTATTTGTTGTTTGAAGACCTCTTTAAACCACTTTTGTCTCTTAGAACATTTCTCTACGAAAAACTCATATATCTCTGTAGAAATTTTGAGGATTTCCAAAAGATAACATTACACGACTATTGTTAGGTTTTTAGTCCTCTTGGATCTTATTTTGTTGATCCTTCTCTATTTTTTAATCTATCTGAAAAAGAGACTTCTAATTTTTGTAAAGTCTTCAGATCTAAACATTTTAAAGATCAAATCATATATTTCACATTTTATGAAATAAAGTTGTAAAGAAAATAAGATTCGAAACAAGAATATCATTTTATATAGATTTGATTTAGATATGATAAAACTGAAGTTTTATTTTCAAAATAAAGTGAATCAGTATTTGCTTGTCATATAGATTCATTTGTAAATTCGTAGGAATTGTTGCATAACTATTCTGAGAGGTGTGAGTTGCATTTCTGCATTTAGTTCACATCACGTACACTTTCACTCTCACACGAACACTTAGAATTAGTGGTTCTTTTGAGAGATCGGGTGTTGATAGAGCTGCTACAATCAGTGGACAAGGATAAAGCAAGGAAGCTGCTGGAGGAAGATCAAAATCAAGTCAGAAGCCTTTGAGAGTGGAGTAACTAGTGTAGGTATATTTTTTTGACTTAGATTTAGGATCTTGATATTGCATTCTTAGTGCTGTAACTTGTATTGTGATGGTTTTTAGTGGATTTTTTTGTTTTGCTCCATAGAGGGAGCCGTGGATGTTTCCTCTAATTTGGGGTTTTACCACGTTAAAATCTGGTGTTAATTGGCTTGCATATTTCTTAACCGTTTATGAGTGGTTTCATATTAAAGACGTAGTGTAGGTTTTTATTTTTAAACCTAAGGTAACCATCTACCAGATTTAACATCCATACTTAATCTGTTTACACACATCTTGTGTGATTTTTTTAAAAAAGAGTTTCAATCAAAGAGTTTATTCGGAGTTTGCTTAAACTTTAACATTTTGTTAATAACATAGTAAACAAATAGTTTTATACTATTTTCTCATGAATATCATGAAGATTCTATCAAAATTCTAGAATCCTGAACATGGCTGCACAAAGATGGGTTTAATCTCCAATTTAAACATGGGTTCAACATTTATATAAGAATAGAACATTTTGAATAAAAATGGAAAGAGAATCCTTGCCTAATGTTGTAGAGAAATCTCCTTCTTACTTCTCCCTAGGTGGTTTCTCCTCTTTTCTCCCAATATGTGTAGTTGACAAAGTGGTGGGGTGGATAGAAGTGGTGTATGGAACCCTAATGCAAGATTCTAACGATTTTAATTAACCTAAATTCATAGGTCTCTATAGAGTCAGGCTTAAAGCCCATAAAAAGGTTTCTATTCATACCCGATTTGTCCTGAAACTCTACCCAAGGTCCTACCCAACCCATAGGTCCATTTGTAAACACTTAATATGCATATTTAAGTCATCTAATCACATTTAAAGTCTATAAATTCTTTATACATTTATTTGTATATTCCATCATTATCATATATGTGTATCCGTAATATGACTTAATTAAATCAACAAGTCATGAATTTATTCGCGACTATCTTTATTATTCGCAATATACCGTCATACCATAAAATCGTAACACTTGTATAACCTTTAAGAAATATTGTATTTAAACTAAATACTCCAATATAATTAAACATACTTGTTTAATTATTATGCTAAATTAAAGATAAATATAATTATTCCGTCTGAATAATAGTTCCCACAATTTTAGTTAAATCGATATAACTTCAATTAAATACTTATAAAAATGCGGGGTATTACATTCTCCCCTCCTAATAACATAATTTCGCCCTTGAAATTCACTACGGCAAGAAGTCACGTTTTAATTTGTACCATTATCTTAACTTTGAACCCAATTATTCCATACTCATATTCCATGAGATAACTGAAAGGTTCATCCCCGCCTGTCATGACACTACTGGGGCATCCATATATTCCACATTATATGTACACACACGCACCATTAACAAATATGAATGACACATATACATCTAATTTGTACCATTCACCCCACGCATATCCATGCATTAACTACACCCCCACATGTGTACATAAAAAATAACCATTTTAGTATCCAACTTCTCTCAACTCCTGACTTTTGCCAATTTCGTGCATGGGACGTCTCGCAAGAGAAATCCAAATAAGGAACCCTCCCGATAGACTATTGCACGTCTTAGTCAGTTATTGAGATCCATCGGCCCAAGACTAAAAGGGAAAATAAAAATAGACGCTTTACGGTAATCATGTAACTACCAATTTGTGACCATTTCCAATCGAAGTCTCATCACGCCTAAAGAAACACTACTACATAGCTTTGTCTGTCACCAAGACCCATTTAGCCTAAAACCAAAAATGAACAACCACAAATTCCAGACAAACCACTTATCCTTCACAAGAGTTACACTGAACTCCTTTAAAGTCAATTGACCCTACCATGCCCAAGACTTCAATTACCACGACCTAAGTAGGACATTCTCTGTCCCGATTTAATCTATACTCTAGAGGGATACCCATTCTAATCAGATCTACCATTACCACTTCAATAACAACGTCACTATACAAACATTAAACAAGATCATATACAGTCGCAATAATCGAAGCTTTCACTATCCTTACTTCTACTTTGTTGCTTATACTCGCTAAGGAAACACTTTCCCAAATCCTACCATTTATCTCGCAAATGCTTTCCCCACATAAAACACCCTTGCTCCAACATGAGCATAACCCGATTTAGTCCATTAATTTTGAGTTTATTCACACGTATCTACCTCCTTGAATTATTCACATTATTAAATTATACCCATATGTTGCTTATCTAAGCATACCCAAATTTCTAAAGGTCCTTGCATGACCTAAGATCCCATTGAAATCCATCGTATCAAAACTAGACTCAACCATAATAGTTACCCATAATAACCCTCACCACTATGGTGAACACCAATTTCTAATCGGTCTTGTCTTCTAGACATGACCATAACTCATAATAGTCCCCATAAAATTAATGTAACCTTTCAAGTAACTATTAATACATTCTTAAGAAAAATATCACACTCCGATGTAGCTAACAAATGGGCCTCAAATAAACATAGGCCTCCCTGTATACATTTTTATGCATCTTCACACCAAAGTAACAATGCCCCCTCTCACCCAAGGTGAACCAATGTAAAACACTAACCCAAATACAAAGTCCATTTTTTTAATGTACTAACAAAGCCCAAGTGAACACTAAGTCCCAATATTAAGAAAAATATATCCTACATACTTCAAAGTAGGGAAAAACACATCATTTACTACCGATACTATCATAAGTCCCTTTCTCCCCAAATAAATTCATATGTAACCCGATGCACATCTCGTTATGGGTCCTGGCCTTGCTGGCCCTACTTGTTCTGACCATTGAAATTCCTATATCCTTTACATAGAATATTCATTTGGAACCCCTTAAACTGTCGGGTCCTTTAACAATTGTTATAACCTATCTTGTCATGCCGAAAAAGATAAATCTATTCTCCGCCTTGTTCTTAATTTCTGATTTCACAAATGTGTGAGAAAACTTCCCCTCGAACATCACCTGAAGCTAATAACTAATTAATTGGTCCCACTCTTCCAGTGTGGTGATGGACCTCTACTACCACAATGTTGCTCCTACTATTTTAAATGAACTAACATCTACTTGTGAGCTATCGTACATTAACACATCTTCAATTTCTCTATATATCTTCCTTTCACTTACTATGCACCAAATTGCCTGAATTTCCAAAACTGTGGTCGGTAACCCTCACGAAGGTCTCTCCGACTCTCTCTCCAAAGGCTAAACCCCTTCCCTGAATGGGTAGTAACGGATCATAAAAGAATACAACGATTTATAATCATAGGGCTCTACATGAAACGACGCAACGCCAAACGTAATGAGCTCAAGCACAGATCCTAAGGATACTAGAACCGTACTCAAATACCAATTGTAATATAACACCTCATAATTTTGAACAGATAATAATTTAATTTATTTCAAAAATTGGAAAAATAAAAAAATTTGGATGTAATTATTTTTAGCATCTTAAAATGTTGGGTTTTATTTATGGAAAATAGGATTTTAATCGGAATTAAAATCGGGGAAGACTTGGGTTTTAATTTATGTATATACATTTTTGGCATCCTGGGCACCTGACCAAGACCGAATCGATTCGTTTTGGAGGGCGAATCGATTCACCCCGGTCAGTGTCGGTAGTTTCTTGCTTTTATTAGAGTTTGAGTTAATTAAAACTCTTAATACTTTTTCAGTATAAAATTAACTCGGGGTTACACTTTTCTAAATACTTTTTCACCACTTTTAAACCAGAAGTCTTCCACATCTTTACCACCTCTTATCTACAAACCCTAGCCCAACTGTGTTTTCTCAAGATTGTTCAAGAACGAGTCTGTATCAATATTTTTAGAGGAACGCAACCATCTAATCAGAATTTTTAACCGACTTTTCTTCATGCACAAATACTTATATTATCTCTCTTTAGTATTATGCATTTTAAATATCGCCTAAACCTTAAATTATATGTTTATTTTAAAAAAAATAAACTAGCAACCTTAATTAGGGAAAGTGAAACCTATATTGGGACTTTTTTTGTGAAAATTCTTAATATGAATTAAGACTCATAACCCTTGTGTCTTTAGGGTAGAGGTTGGATTCTTGTTAATATAGGTGTAGGTTTGCATGTAGAAAACCATAGTGTCGTTGTTCACACTATAAAGGGACTTGCGCAATCATATAAAATTATGTAGGTGAAATAAAAGAAAAATTTTGTTGTGTGCACCATAAACTTGAATGATGTGGAAATTATATTAGTTGCATAAAATAAATCATTTTAATTACTAATATTGATTGAACGAATTTAATTGGATTATTTGCGATCGTATGAAGAATTGGTAGAATTATTGATAATATGCCGTATACAAATTTTTGGTTTGATTATACTCATCAATGCGGGGACGCCGGGATTTTTGGGTAGTTATTCTCTCACCTTAATGTTAGGAGTACTTGATAGGTATGGTACTTGTGGGTATGCCTTTTTTGTGATTAACACTTTCTAGGTATGGGACTGGTTAGTGTAGATTTCTACGGATGGGATATTCCAGGGTGGGGTTGATTTTTGTTTCGTTCCATTGATTCGATAGCCTAGGCGCAAGACTAGGAAAGGATTAATAGTTTAAATTCATCCTATAAAATAGGGTAGGACGTGCTTGTGTTTTGGGAGAACTCTAGGTATGGGACTAGGGGTAGGTTTGATGATTTATGCTCTATAACAGGGTGGGGCTAAAATAAAATATTGAGAACTTGTGAAATTAAGAATTAATGCCTAAGATAATAAACTGGTATTAAAATTGGTAGGCGTTGTCAATAAGTAAAGGACTGATAGAATACGGGTTGGCTGGCTATGAAGGCAGTGCTATAATAATAATAATTTGATTAATCGACATAAATAAAGACGGTGACTTTAGTATAATTATCGGATTGTGATAATATAAGTGGGACTTAAACTTTTGGGGTGACATAATTGCGTGATTAGATGATAGAAGTTTATATTACTAGCATGTCAATTTAGATCTCGTTTAAATTAAAATACTCTATTATGGTGTTTAACATGTATAATGCTATTGTCTAGGTTCACGGACCCTAATTGGGGAGAGTAGCTAGTATCCATGTCGTGAACTCTGACCTATTGCGTTGACTAACATTTCAGGTATAACACTAGAGTAGCTGCATAGGAGTAATTGGAGATATTTTTGGAGGTGCGTCTGGAGTTTATTTTAGATGCCCTAATAGTTAGATTTATTTTCCTTTCCTTCGCATTTATTATGAGACTTTATTTATGGATTTGGTGGGCCAATCGGTTCCACAGTTATTTACTATTTTATTCATATATTTACAGTTGGGTCATTTCGTTTTGGTTTATATTTATTTGATATTGGATTTATTTTGGAGATTAGCATGGTAATGGATTTATTATTTCACGAATGGTTATTATTATTGGATCAATTTGATTTTCATCTTGAGGAAAAATTATATATGTCTCATATATCTGTCACATGCTAAGAATGATAACTTATTTAGTCACGCCCAGCATAGTTTGGCGACGGCGGCTGGCCACCTCTTTTTTCAGATCGCGCGGGGTGTTATAGATGGTATCAGAGCATGGTCTTAGATTTTGTAGGTTTTGAGTCCATTTTAGCTTTCGCGTTTCTTATTTTTTATTCCTTTTAATGATTTGTACTCTTAGATATTCTGGGTCTTATATTGTTTTGTTCATATATTTTTAGATGGAGAACACTAAGAGAGCTCAAGATATGAGAGAGGGTTCAGTTTCTAGTTCCACAGTTCAGGATAAGTCGAGACAGGTTGTTTTAGATGCCGAGGACTTATCGGCTATTGTGTGTGAATCCACTCCGACCGGTATTGAGATAGGGAGATAGAGGTGGGTGACTTTAGAGCCACAGCAGCTGGGTACACCCTCTTCAACTTGGACAGGGTGAGGGTCAGTTTCCATAAGGGAAATTCACCCACCTTCGCAGGGGCATCTGACCCAATGGTTTCTCACCAATGATGGAGAGACATGGAGAGGCATTTGAGGATGGTGGATTGCACAGATGTGCAAAAATAGATGTTGGCCACGTTCAAACTGATAGGAGACACTGCTGGTGCTCCTGGCGCTGCCGGTGCTGGAAGCCTTTGTCCCTGAGTCCCTTGGCCCTGCTGGCCCTCCCTCTTGGGAAAACCTAAAAGCTCGGTGCTCTATCTCTCCACACAGAAAACATGCACCCCTAAAAGGTCCGGGATGCCTACTCGAGAGCCTTAGGCAGGGCAGGAGCCGCAGGAGCCAAGACGTGGCTACTAGAGTATCAGGCTACGTAATATTTTCTTAGATACTTATATATATTGTATTTTGATCGTGGGGTATGTGCGTGTAGGATTGGGATCATGGAATTCTATGGGTAGGCATATATGAGCCTTATTTTATTTTGTACGCTTACGCTTCGTTTGATTTTGAGGACGAAATTCCTATGCTAGTGGGGAAGCATGTAACACCCTGTAATTTCGAACAGGTAATAATTTAATTTATTTCATAATTTGGAAAAATAAAAATTTTGGATTTAATTATTTTTAGCAAATTAAAATGTTGGATTTTATTTATGGAAAATAGGATTTAAATTGGAATTGAAATCGGGGGAGAAATTGGGTTTTAATTTATATATATACATTTTGGGCATCCTGGGCACCTGACCAGGACCGAATCGATTCGGCCTGGAGGGCGAGTCGATTCGCTCTAGTCAGTGTCGGCAGTTTCTTAGTTTTGTTAGAGCTTGAGTTTATTAAATCTCTTAATCATTTTTCCAAATAAAATTAGCTCAGGGTTAGACTTTTCTAAATACTTTTAAACCATAAGTCTTCCACATCTTTACCACCTCTCATCTACAAACCTTAGTCCCAAATTAAATCAAGATTCAAATCCATTTTTGAAGGCTTAAACTATGTTTTCTCAAGATTGTTCAAGAACGAGTCTTTATCGATTTTTTGAGAGGAACACAAAAATCTAATCATAATTTTCAATCGACTTTTCTTCAGGCATGAATACTTCTATTCTCTCTCTTTAGTCATATGCGTTTTAAATAACTCCTAAACCTTAAATTACATATTTTTTTGAAAATAAACTAATAACCTTAATTAGTGAAAGTGAAACCTATATTGGGATTATTTTTATGAAAAATCTTAATATGAATTAAGACTCATAACCCTTGTGTGTTTAGGGTTGAGGTTGGATTCTTATTAATATGGGTGTAGGTTTTTATGGGGAAAACCATAGTGTATTTATTCAAATTAAAAAGAGACTTGTGTAATCACATAAAATTATGTAAGTGAAATAAAAGGAAAAATTTGTTGTGTGTACCATAAACTTGCATGATGTGAAAATTATATTAGTGCATAAAATAAATCATTTTAATTACGAAGATTGATTGAACGAATTTAATTGGATTATTTACGATCGTATGAGGAGTTGGTAGAATTGTTGACAATATGTCGTATGCAAATTTTTGGTTTGATTATACTCATCATCGCGGGAACGATGGGATTTTTGGGAAGTTATGCTCTCACCTTAATATTAGGAGTACTTGCTAGATATGGGACTAGTGGGTATGCCTTAGTTGTAATTAACACTTTCTATGTATAGGACTGGTTAGTGTAGATTTCTATGGATGAGATATTCTAGGGTGAGGCTGATTTTTATGTCGTTATGTTGATTCGATAGCCTAGGCCCGAGACTAGGAGATGATTAATAGTTGAAATTTATCCTATAAAATAGGGTAGGATGTACTTGTGTTTTGGAAGACCTCTAGTAAGGGACTAGGGGTAGGTTTGTGGATTTATGCACTATAATAGGGTGGGACGAAAATAAAATATTGATAAGTTGTGAAATTGAGAATTAATGCCTAAGATAATAAATCGGTATTAAAATTGGTAAGCGTCATTAATAAGTGCAGGACTAACAGAATACGGGTTGCTTGGCTATTGCGACGTGGACGTCATCAATAAGTGCAGGGCTGACAGAATATGAGTTGGCTGGCTATTATGACGTGTCGTGTGTGGAACCTCATCAATAAGTGCATGGCTAACGAAATTGGATCGGTTGGATATAACGCGGGGAATGTGTGTGGTGTAAAACTTTAGGCGGGCCTGAATAAGTGCAGGACATACAGAAGGGTCGGCTGGCTATGAAGGCGCTGCTATAATAATTATAATTTTGATTAATCGACTTAAACAAAGATGGTGACTTTAGTATAATTATCGTATTGTGATAACATAAGTGGGACTTAAACTTATGGGGTGGCATAATTGCCTGATTAGATGATAGTAGTTTATTTTACTCACGTGTTAATTTATATCTCGTTTAAATTAAAATACTCTATTGTGGTGTTTATCATGTATAATGCTATTGACTGGGTTCACTAAACCTAATTGGGAAGAGTAGCTAGTATTCATGCGATGGGCGTTGACCCATTGCGTTGACTAACATTTCTGGTATAGTATTGGAGTAGCTGCATAGGAGTAAATGGAGATATTTTTGGAGGTGCAGCTAGAGTTTATTTTAGATGCTCTAGTAGTTTGATTTATTTTCATTTTTGTCGCATTTATTATGATACTTTATTTATGGATTTGGTGGGCCAATCGGTTCCACAATAGTTTACGATTTTATTCAGATATTTACAGTTGCATCATTTCATTTGAGTTTATATTTATTTGAGAATGGATTTATTTTAGAGATTAGCATGGTGATGGATTTATTATTGCATGAATGGTTATTATTATTAGATCAATTTGATTTTTATCTTGTGAAAAAATTTATATGTCTCATATATCTGTCACATGCTAAGAATGATAACTTGTTTAGTAACGCACGGCGTAGTTTGGCAACGGCAGCTGGCCACTTCATTTGTCAGATCACGCGGGGTGTTACGTGTAACAATCCTCATTTTCTCACATAAAGGTTGACCAAACATGATACGCCAAAGATAGGGCTTATCAACAATTCATATCATTCTCAGCATTGAAGAAAATAGAAGTTTTGTATATTCTTTACCAACATCCTTAATAAATAAAAGCATCTGAACCAAAGCTGAATTAATACATAAATGCAAAAATAAATCATCATACAACATCAATATTGTAAAGATAAGTACAAACTGATATAAATAAACTCTCGGGCTTATGCCCATACAATTTCTACATAGAATAAAATAAATAAATGAAGAAGTACAACCTATACTATAGTCAATGGAATATAATCCGCTACAGCCAAAGCAACTGTAAGTATGATCCATCGTCAGTCTGGTTGTCCCTGTTTATGAGGAAAACCTAGCGGAAAAATATTTATAATTTTAGGTCAGAGCCCTAAAGTTGCAAGGATTCTTCACCAATAGATATGTCAAATGTAACTAACTCATACTTCACGTCTCACCATCGATGCTCACATGTATCGAGTATCACACCTCTCATCTAAATGCGATCGTACTCGCATCCTCAAACAAATACCAATTATGAACTCTCATATCCAATCTGACATGTAACGATAAAGCCATCTAGTTATGTATTAACTAAAAAGTGAGTATTTATGCTTAACATCCCAGCCCTCAGATCAACTTCATAATGTTTTCCACTAAGTTACATATAAATTTTCAGTGCGTACTTTTATGCAATATAATATTCCTTTACGTTAGTCTACCTCGTCAGGCTATTTGATTTTTAATTCATACTAATTATAGTCTACACAATTAGACTATAAGTTTCATTTTCTTTAATTACTGTTTACAGTCTTAGATTGTCCAATCTTATTCTCATTAATATTTTTCTACTGTATTGGACCATTAGAACTTATTTTTGTCACCAATTATTCACATTGTTATGTTAATCCGACTTTGTTATCATTAATTACGTCTACATCTATAGACCATAAGAATGCATTCTCATATAAGTCACACCATAGTGTGTATATAGATAAATACATATGTCCGCATATATATGTATGACACACGAAGATGTCTATCTTCAACGTCTTGTTCATGCTCTATCAGGTAATACTCGGAGGAGTCCCTCATCCTAAAGCGGGTAACAACAAAACACAAGCAAGTGGGACGTTACCTACCCAGCGATGACAAAGGATCCCAGCATCTACATGATGGTGACTTTTTATTTCTAATGCGAAAAGTGTTTTAAAGATGACAAAAAATAATTTCTCTTTTTATAAAAAAACCTTTTTCCAATTTTTAATTCGCACCAAGTTGTGCATCAACTTTAACTTAACCAAATTTTATCTTGATTAATCCTAAACATGCATCTAGTGATTAAAGCAAGTAAAATAAATTAAAGAACACTCACAACACCGGATGCACGAGGAAACCACAACGGAAAAAAACCTCGGCCGGTCCAAGACAGACAATCACTATGAATGTGGATTTACAATGAACAGACACAAGTCTTACTAAACGACTCGATCCCCATGAGACTTAACTATCTTCTAATTTTCAACCACTCCTCTCACAGTGCCCATGCAGAAAGTCCTTCTTCCACGATACATGTCCACAACACATGCGTCCACATATGTCTCGGTGTCCACCGATATGGCTTGTAATGTCTACGATGTTAAGCACGAACTCCTTCGCTTCTTCACCGCAAAACCCAATATTCAAGTGTAAAACAAAACCTTCTTGGTGCAAATAAGATCACTATTGCATATTGTAATGAAAACTAGGATCTTGTAAACTCTAAGGATGTGTTTAGCTTTGGAAAACCTTAGAAAATAAAGTGCAGAAATGTACTGGTTCGTAAACAGTTTTTTCAGAATGCACACTTACGAAATCTGATGGAAACATGCCTATTAATATTTTTCTTAAGGCGGCTGCTCATTCAAGCGAAATGACATGTCTCTCGAACGAGATGTGCATGTTAATCGAATGACAGTACCATCTTGCTCTAACGAGGAGTCAGGTCTTTTCAGCGACGAGCGTGATAGAGTTTAAATTTAGACCAACTCTGAAAAATAGAGCTTAAATTCAATCCAACTCTAATCCGTCCTTGTCAGAATAAAACGAAGTGTAAACCAATTCAAACGCCATAAAAACATTTTCTTAATTAAATAACATCCTTAAACATTTTAAACTAAATTCCGAGTCCCATTAAAATAACGCATTCATACCTGAGTGATCTCGAAGTGCAATTAAACATGAAGACGAATAAACTTACACCAATTAAATCTTCAACATAAAAAATTCCTTGAAGCTTTGCCGTAGCGTCTTCAATAAACTTCAACACATCATAGTCTGTGTGGGATCATGACAATAAAAATCTCCCTATGACTCAAACGTGTTTTATTTCGGGAATAAGTCAAACTATACAACGGATTAAATTAGAAATTTTACCTTTATAAATCTCCCCCTTTAACTATTTCGGGACAAAACCAACAGTGAAATACCTAAGCTGGGCCGTCAAGCCGTATGACGGATAAATATCATCCTATAAATCCAAAATAATAAATTACAGGAGAAGACTAGTAAAATATGGTCTGGCAAGCATGAACTGTCTCTGAATGTTTGAATGTGATGTTAACTTGAATTCACGAATCTCATCAAAATATACCTACACACATGAAACAGACAAATACCCAGTGAAGTATGGAGGAACAAATGATATAAATCATAATGAAAAATGTGAGCAAAATATTTTGATACCAATTTGAAAAAAAAAAACTACTTTTAAATTCGGCTATCAAATATGCACATAAACAAGATACAAATGTGTGCAATAAACAAACATACTGCTCAAAAAATCTCCCCCTACATCACATGCATCTCTCCCCCTTTTTATCTCGAATAGACAATCCAGTGAAAACATAAACCGATCTAGCACGATGATAACCAATGACGAAGACCAAGATAAACATGAAACAACCAGCGAATAATGATCAAACGTATGGAATTCGTCGCTTATAAACAAGTAATCACACAAAGAGAATCATCAATCTGAGCAGGTGTGACTAAAAGCAATCCTATATAATACAATATGTACGCAATATGAGACTATATATAAACAAATTGTCTAGAAGTAACCAGCAGTACCAAAATTTATAACCATAAGTAGCAGGGTAAACATAATAACACAACAATTCAGGGGTCGCTCGAATGACTAACCCCTGTTGCTCGAACGACAGAGGCTTCTCGCGAGATGATCTTCGTACGACACTTAGTTCTCGCTCTAATGAGAAACTCAAACGCTCACATCCAATTCTGAAATTCAAACAGATTCTCCCAGAGAAAAATTTTCGTGAAAAAACTAACATGAAGTGGCAGAAAACTGCTAAACAGTAGCAAAAATAACAAATATAATATGAGTTACATGCTGATATAGTACCGATGTGCTCAAACATGAACATAGAATGTATGGGAGTGAACTACAATAAATAAATCACAATTCCAACACATCAAAACGATCAAGAAGCTCTAATTGATAGCTATAAATCAACAAACTTTAGTTTAGTCATATATGACAATTAAAGTGTGAGCTTAATGAACTAAACAAACATCATGCACACAAATACGGAATTTTGATGATTCTACAAACAATAGCATCATGATACCATTTTTCAACATTAGGATTCGTGGTGCAAACCCGTTTAATTATCCATCCAAACTCCCTCAAATATATATCATATTTTTCTTTTTAATGAACATAAACTAATTTGGCCCATTTTTGGCATATGATTCTATTTATTTCCTTTTAATCTTTTTCGGGCTCTTTTAAATGGTTGCTTTCACGACGAGTCAATTTTACACTCTCGCGGCCCTTTCCCGTGAACACTCACCATTTTTTCAATTACTATCCTCACGATAAACGGTTCTTACATGCTCACCTCCTCCTGAAGTCAACTTACGCTTAAATGAAAAAATTGAGATAAGAACATCTCATCAAACTCAAATATTCAACAGAAGTCAAACATTCATATAAACTCATGCATGCGTTCAAAGATGGAATTTATAAAAAGTCGAATCGAAATGCATATCAACTTCGAAATAACCCCATAATATAATGGTTAAGATCATTTTAAGCATCAATAATTATGACCAAATCTCCTAGCCACATGGATAATGAAAGGAAGAGAGTCCAAGCACACCAATATGCCACATCAAACACGTAATCTCAACAAAAAACAAGCCGAAAAGCTTTTTGGAAATTTATTTGATGGTCATAATAATTGATGGTCCCTTTTTATTTCTAATGCGAAAAGTGTTTTAAGGATGACAAAAAATAATTTCTCTTTTGATGAAAAACCTTTTTCCAATTTTAATTCGCACCAAGTTGTGCATAAATATTAACTTAACCAAATTTTATCTTGATTAATCCTAAACATACATCTAGTGATTAAATAAAATAAAATAAAGTAAAGAATAATCACAACGCCGAATGTACGAAGAAACCACAACAGAAAAAAATTGCGGACGACCCAAAACAGACAATCACTATGAATGTGGATTTACAATGACCAAACACAAGTCTTACTCAACGACTCGATACCCATGAGACTTGACGCTGTTCTGATCATCAACCACTCATCTCACAGTTCCCATACAGAAAGTCCTTCTTCCACGATACATGTCCACAACACACGCATCCACGTATGTCTCGGTGTCCACCGATATAGCTTGCAACGTCTACGATATTGAACACGAACTCCTTCACCGTAAAACCTAATGTTCAAGTGTAAAACAAAACCTTCTCGGTGAAAACAAGATCACTATTGCATATAGTAATGAAAACTCGGATGTTGTAAACTCTAAGTATGTGTTTAGCTTTGGAAAACCTTAGAAAATAATGTGCAGAAACGTATTGGTTTGTAAACAGTTTTTCCAAAATGCACACTTACGAAATCTTATGGAAACACGCCTATTTATATATTTCTTAAAGCGGCTGATCATTCAAGAGAAATGACATGTCGCTCGAACGAGGTGTGCATGTCGTTCGAATGACAGTTCCATCTCGCTCGAATGATGTGTCAGGTCATTTGAGCGACGTGCGCGATAGAGTTTAAATTTAAACCAACTCTGGAAAATAAAGCTTAACTTAATTCCAACTGTAATCTGTCCTTATCAGAATAAAACGAAGCGTAAAATAATTCAAACACTATAAAAACATTTTAAAACATTTTCTTATTAAAATGGCATTCTTAAATATTTTAAACTGAATTCTGAGTCCCATTAAAATAATGCATTCATACCTGAGTGATCTCGAATTGCAATTAAACATGAAGACGAATAAACTTGCACCAATTAAACCTTCGGCATAAATAATTCCTTGAAGTTTTGTCGCAACGTCTTCAATAAACTTCAACACGTGAAAGAATATATGTGATCGTGACAATAAAAATCTCCCAATGACTCAAACGCGTTTTGTTCCGGGAATAAGTCAAAACTACACAACGGACTCAATTTGACTTTTTGTACTTACCAATATCCTCCTTTGACTATTTCGGGACAAAACCAACAGTGAAATGCCTAAGTCGATCTGTCAAGTCGTATGACGCCAAAATCCCATCCCATAAACCCAAAATCAACAATTATAGGACAAGACTAGTAAAATATGGTCCGACAAGCATGAATAGTCTCTGAATGTCAGAATATGATGTAGACTTCAAACCTCGAATCTTTTTAAAATATACCTACACACATGAAATAGAAAAATACCCAGTGAAGTATGGAGGAACAAATGATATAAATCATTATGAAATATGTGAGCAAAATATTTTGATACCAATTTAAAAAAAAAAAACTACTTTTAAATTCGGATATCAAATATGCCCATAAATAAGGTACCAGTGTAGATACAAATGTGTGCAATAAACAAACATAGTGCTCAACAAATCTCCCCCTACATCACATGCATCTCTCCTCCTTTTGTCTCGAATAGACAACCCGGTGAAAAGATAAACCGATCTAGCACAATGATACAATGACGAACAACTAGATAAACATGAAACAACCAGTGAATAATGATCAAACAATATGAGAAGGTGTGACGAAAAGAAATCCTATGCAGTACAAGATGTAAGCAATATGAGACTCCATATAAACAAACAGTCCAGAAGCGACCAGCGGTACCAAAATATATAACCATAAGCAGTAGGGTACTGAAACACAATAGCACAGCAATTCAGGGGTCACTCAAACGAGTAAGCCTTATCGCTCGAACGATGGAGGATTATCACAAGATGGGCTTCACGCGACACAGAGTTCTCGCTCGCACGAGAAACTCAAACTCTCACATCCAGTTCTAAAATTCAAACAAATTCGCCCAGCGAAAAAATTTCATGAAAAAACTAACGAGAAGTGTCAGAAAACTGCTAAACAATAGCTAAAATAACAAAAATAATATGAGCTACATGCTGACATAGTACCGATTTGCTCAAACATGAACATGGAATGTACGGGCATGAACTACAACAAATGAATCACAATTCCAACACATCAAAACGATCAAGAAGCTCTAATTAATAGCTATAAATCACCAAACTTTAGTTTATCCATATATGACAATTAAAGTGTGAGCTTAATGAACTAAACAAACATCATGCACACAAATACGAAATTTTGACGATTCTACAAACAATAGCGTCATGACACGATTTTTCAACATTAGAATTCGTGGTGCAAACTCGTTTAATTATCCATCCAAACCCCCTTAAATATATATCATATTTTTCTTTTGAAAGAACATAAAGTAATTTGTCCCATTTTTGGCATATGATTCTTTTTATTGCCTTTTAATCTTTTTGGGGCTCTTTTAAACGGTTGATATCACGACGAGCCAATTTTACACTCTCGCGGCCCTTTCTCGTGAACACTCGCCATTTTTTCAATTACTATCCTCACGATAAACGGTTCATACATGAACACCTCCTCCTTAAGTCTACTTATGCATAAATGACAAAATTGAGATAAGAACGTCTCACCAAACTCAAATATGCAAGTGAAGTCAAACATTCATATAAACTCGTTCATGCGTGCAAAGATGGTATTTATAAAAAGTCTAATCGAAATGCATATCAACTTCGAAACAACCCCATAATACAATGGTTAATATCATTTTAAACATCAATAATTATGACTAAATGTTCTAGCCGCATAGATAATGAAAGTAATGGGGTCCGAGCACACCAATATGCCACATCAAACATGTAATCTCAACAAAAAACAAATCAAAAATCCTTTTGGAAATTTATTTAATGATTATAATTATTGATGGTCCCTTTTTATTTCTAATGCGAAAAGTGATTTAAGGATGACAAAAAACAATTTCTCTTTTGATGAAAAACCTTTTTGCAATTTTAATTCGCACCAAGTTGTGCATCAATTTTAACTTAACCAAATTTTATCTTAATCAATACTAAACATACATCTAGTGATTAAAGAAAGTAAAATTAAGTAAAGAATAATCACAAGGCTGAATGTATGAGGAAACCACAACGGAAAAAAACCTCAGAAGTCCCAAGACAGACAATCACTATGAATGTGGATTTATAATGAACAGACATAAGTCTTACTCAACCACTCGATCCCCATGAGACTAGATGCTCTTCTGATCTTCAACCACTCCTCTCATAGTTCCCACACAAAAATTCTTCTTCCACGATACCTGTCCACAACACACGCGTCCACGTATGTCTCGGTGTCCACCGATATGGCTTGTAACGTCTACGATGTTGAACACGAACTCCTTCGCTTCTTCACTGCAAAACCCAATGTTCAAGTGTAGAACAAAACCATCTCGTTGCAAACAAGATCACTATTGCATATAGTAATGAAAACTCGGATATTGTAAACTCTAAGTATGTGTTTATCTTTGGAAAACCTTAGAAAAAATGTGCAAAAACGTATTGGTTCGTAAACAGTTTTTCTAAAATGCACACTTACGAAATCTTATGGAAACACGCCTATTTATATTTTTCTTAAGGCGTCTGCTCGTTCAAGCGAAATGACATGTCGCTCGAACGAGATGTGCATGTCGTTCAAACGACGGTGCCATCTCGCTCGAACGATGTGTCAGGTCATTTGACCAACGCGCGCGATAGAGTTTAAATTTAAACCAACTCTGAAAAATAAAGCTTAACTTAAATCCAACTCTACTCCATCCTTATCAGAATAAAACGAAGTGTACACCAATTCAAACACTATAAAAACATTTTCTTAATCAAATAACATCCTTAAACATTTTAAACTAAATTCCAAGTCCCATTAAAATAACGCATCCATAACTGAGTGGTCTGGGAATGCTATTAAACATGAAGACGGATAAACTTGCACCAATTAAACCTTCGACATAAATAATTCCTTGAAGCTTTGCCGCAACGTCTTCAATAAACTTCAACACGTCATAGTCTGTGTGAGATCGTCACAATAAAATCTCCCTATGACTCAAACGTGTTTTATTTCGAGAATAAGTCAAAACTATACAGCAAACTCAATTGAAAATTTTATCCTTATAAATCTCCCCCTTTGACTATTTAGGGACAAAACCAACAGTGAAATGCCTAAGTCGGTACATCAAGCCGTATGACGCCTAAATCCCATCCCATAAACCCAAAATCAACAATTACAGGAGAAAACAAGTAAAATATGGTCTGGAAAGCATGAACTGTCTCTGAATGTTTGAATGTGATGTAGACTTGAAATCTCGAATCTCATTAAAATATACCTACACGCATGAAACGGACAAACACCCAGTGAAGTATGGAGGAACAAATGATATAAATCATAATGAAATATATCAGGAAAATATTTTGATACCAATTTGAAACAAAAAAAAAGTACTTTTAAATCCGGATATCAAATATGCACCTAAATAAGATACCAATGTAGATACAAATGTGTGCAACAAACAAACATAGTGCTCAACCAATCTCCCCCTTCATCGCATACATATCTCCCCCTTTTTGTCTCGAATAGACAACCCGGTGAAAAGATAGACCGATCTAGCACGATGATAAACAATGTCGAACAGCTAGATAAACATGAAACAACCAGCGAATAATGATCAAACATATGTAATTAGTCGCTTGTAAACAAGTAATCACACAAAGACAATCATCAATCTAAGCAGGCGTGACTAAAAACAATCCTATGCAGTAAAAGATGTAAGCAATATGAGACTGCATATAAACAAACTGTCCAGAAGCAACCAGCAGTACCAAAATGTATAACCATAAATAGCAGGGTACTGAAACATAATAACACAACAATTCAGGGGTCGCCCGAATGAGCAAGTCCTATCGCTTGAACGACAGAGGCTTCTCGTGAGATGGGCTTCGTGCGACACCGAGTTATCGCTCGAACGAGAAACTCAAATTCACACATCCAGTCCAAAAAATCAAATAGTTTTGCCCAGTGAAAAATTTTCGTGAAAAAACTGACTGGAGGGGGACGAACACTGTAAAACAGTAGTAAAAACTATAAAAACAAGGTGAGTTACATGCTAGCAAAATAGTAGCAAAAACTATAGAAACAAGATGAGTTACATGCTAACATAGTACCGAAGTGCTCAAACATAAACATGGAATGTATGGGCGTGAACTACAACAAATAAATCACAATTTCAACACATCGAAATGATCAAGAATCTCTATATGATAGTAATAAATCATCAACTTTTTTTTAGCCATATGCGACGATTAAAGTGTGAGCTAAATGAACTAAACAATTAAACATGCACACAAATTCGGAATTTTGATGATTCTACAAACAATGGTGTCGTGATACGATTTTTCAACGTTAGGATTTATGGTGCAAACCCATTTAAATTATCCATCCAAACTCCCTCAAATATATATCATATTTTTTCTTTTGGAATGAACAAAAACTAATTTGGTCCATTTTTGGCGTATGATTATTTTTATTGCCTTTCAATCTTTTTCGGGCTCTTTTAAACGGTGGCTTTCACGATGAGTCAATTTTACACTCTCGCAGCCCTTTCCCATGAACACTCGTCATTTTTTCAATTATTATCCTCACGATAAACGTTTCTTACCTGCACACCTCCTCCTTATGTCTACTTACGCATAGATGATAAAATTGAGATAAGAACGTCTCACCAAACTCAACTCAAATATGCAAGAGATGTCAAATATTCATATAAACGCATGTTTGTGTGCAAAGATGTCATATGTACAATGTAGAATCAAAATGCATATCAACTTCGAAACAACCTCATAATTCAATGGTTAAGATCATTATGAGCATCAATAATTATGACCAAATGTCCTAGCTACGTGGATAATGAAGGGAAGGGGGTGAAAGTACACCAATATGCCACATCAAACATGTAATCTCAACAAAAAAATAATTCAAAAATCTTTTTGGTTTTTCAACATATTTGACTCTAATTAAAACCAAAATCTTTTTGAATTTTTCTCCAAAATTTTCTCAAAAACAAAATCTTTTTGTATTTTTCAAATAAGATTCAATAAATGAAAAATAAATAATACAAAATGATACACATGACATAACACTAACAAGATATAAATCATGATGTAGAGACTAGCGTATGACAAACATGGTGACACAATCATCCTTTAGACCTAGCATGGGAAGAATCAAGTGCAACCAAATGAGAACCATGAAGTGTTAGTCCTAAAGCCTCCAAGTCCGATTTCCTAACCCAAGTAGGTGTGACATAACGGGTGGGAGTTTTGGGAACCGACACGATTGATTCCTAAACTTACTGGGAGCATTCCTAAGGTCATAGCAAAAATTTCTAAGGTGAACTTTCCTACCGCAATGTGTACAAGTGTAAAGACGACGGGAATGATTACCAAAATATCGACATTTCCTCACCTTCCAAGTGGACTCTCTCACACGGTTGGTATTGGCTTTGGGAATGGGAACAACTCTATCATCGTAGCCTATACCACACCAATCACTTTTGACTTGGACGGTGCCTAAGATCCTATGCAACTTCTCCGACCTAGATTCTAAGTCAAACTTACCCTTACTCGAGTCTTTCAACTTCTCCTTCAACTCATAAATCCTAGACTCAAGCACACACCTAGACTCCTCAAACTCTAGCAACTCATTTTTCAAAGTCTCCATCAAACCACGAAGATTATCTCTATCTTTCTCCACATATTCTAGCTTCTCCCTAAAACATCTTCTCTCGTTCCCTAAGATCCTCAATCAAAGCATCGTTATTTTCTACGGCACGCTCTTTCAACCTAGCTTGCAATTTAGAGTTTTCCTTTTTCACCTTCATCGCTTCGGTATATAACTCATTAAATCCAACTTGCAATTCGTTCACATCAACCTCCTATTCCTCACTCACTTGGGATTCAATGGCCTCAGAAGTGTCATGCATATAAGAATCTTCGTGGAAAGATTTATCGTTATCGCTCATGACATGCTAAGAAAGCAACAACCTTGCTCTCATTGGGGTAACTCTCTCCCTCTTCCGAATCACTATAACTTAAGGAGGCACTATATGCAATCGGTTTCTTACCCTCTTTGTTAAGTCTACTGAGACACTCGGTAACTTTATGACCATACCCCTCACATCCAAAACACCTATTCGACTCAACCCTATTAAATTTCTCACTCTTATCCTTAGGGGTGAACTCAACCTTGTTGTTCTTGAATTTCTCAAACTTTTTGGCATCTTTCAGTTGCTTTTGAAATTTAAGGAACTTTTTGAACTTCTTTGCCAACAAGGCGACATCCTCAAAATCAAAATCGGGATCGTCATCCGAAACTTTAGTCTCCTCCTTTCGAGCTTTCAAAGCAAGGCCCTTTTTCATTCTTTGGCACTTGCTTGGAGGTAAACATATCGAGTTCATAGGTTTGTAAGTCACTTAAAATCTCTTTAATTTTCGTCGAATCAAGCATACCTAAGGAGTTTAAAACGGTCACTTTTGCATCAAACCTACTCATCAAAGATCTCAAAATTTTCTTTATCACACGGTTGTCAGGAGCCCTCCCCCCTAAGTTAAACGACGAGTTGACAATATTAGACAACCTAGTGTAAAACTCATCAAACAACTCACTATCTAACATCTTAATCGTCTCAAACTGTGTAGTGAACTTTTGTAACTTAGACGCCCTAACCATGCTAGTGCCCTCGTGAGTAAGTGCACGTGTATCCCAAGCCTCTTTTGAAGTTTTACAAGTCATGATTCTACTATACTCTTCAGGTGTGACATGTGAGGAAATTACGTGTAGGCCTTTAGAGTTGTAAAGTGCAAGCCTATGTTCAGCCTCAGTCCATGACTCAACGGGTTTCAAACTAGTGACCTCGCCCTCTCGTGTGATTGGTGGTGTCCAACCTTTTACAACCGCTAACCACACACGTTCATCAATGGATTTTAAAGCACTTCTCATTCGCATTTTCCAATAAGCAAAATTTGTGCCATCAAAAATAGGAGCACGAAAACTTTCAAAACCTCCAAAATTCATTCTGAAAAACACAAGGGATCAAACATAATAAAAATATGTTTCTAGCTCTGATACCAATTTTATGGTCCCTTTTTATTTCTAATGCGAAAAGTGTTTTAAGGATGACAAAAAACAATTTCTCTTTTTATGAAAAACCTTTTTTCAACTTTTAATTCGCACCAAGTTGTGCATCAATTTTAACTTAACCAAATTTTATCTTGATTAATCCTAAACATACATCAAGTGATTAAAACAATTAAAATAAAGTAAAAAACACTTACAATGTCGGATGTACGAGAAAACCACAACGGAAAAAAACCTCGGACGGCCCAAGCCAGACAATCACATGAACATGGATTTACAATGAACATCCACAAGTCTTACTCAACAACTTGATCCCCACGAGACTTGACGCTCTTCTGATCTTCAACCACTTCTCTCAAAGTGCCCACACAGAAAGTCATTCTTCCATGATACCTATCCACAATACACGCATCCATGTATGTCTCGGTGTCCATCGATATGGCTTGTAACGTCTACGATGTTGAACACAAACTCCTTCGCTTCTTCACCGCAAAACCCAATGTTCAACTGTAAAACAAAACCTTCTTGGTTCAAACAAGATCGCTATTGCATATAGTAATGAAAATTAAAATCTTGTAAACTCTAAGGATGAGTTTAGCTTTGGAAAACCTTAGAAAATAATGTGCAAAAACGTACTGGTTTGTAAACAGTTTTTTCAGAATGCACACTTAGCTGCTCGTTCAAGCGAAATGGCACGTCGCTCGAACGAGATGTGCATGTAGTTCGAACGACAGTGTCATCTCACTCGAACGACGTGTTAGGTCGTTTGAGCGATGCGCGCGATAGAGTTTTAATTTAAACCAACTCTGAAAAATAGAGCTTAACTTAAACCCAATTCTAATTTGTCCTTATCAAGATAAAACGAAGTGTAAACAAATTCAAACTCTATAAAAACATTTTCTTAATAAAATAGCATCCTTAAACATTTTAAAATAAATTCTGAGTCCTATTGAAATAGCACATTCATACTTGAGTGATCTCGGAATGAAATTAAACATGAAGATGAATAAACTTGCACCAATTAAACCTTCGACATAAATAATTCCTTAAAGCTTTGCTGCAACGTCTTCAATAAACTTCAACAGGTCATAGTCTGTGTGGGATCGTGACAATAAAAATCTCCCTATGACTCAAACGTGTTTTGTTTCGGGAATGAGTGAAAACTATACAATAGACTCAATTGAAAATTTTGTCCTTACACTACACCTACCTCTCGTAAGTGGTGTTGCTACGTAGTACCTATAATATGACCTAACACTACGCCTAGCCCACATATGCCGATGTATGCTCCGGTCCCTAACGCGCGTACCCCAACCGATAGGACGGTCCACAGACCTAGGTATGTCCAAACACAATAATACAATACTTACTATCATCCAATATAAGCAGTTACTTTATAACTACTTTTTCCTAGAAATATCCATCCATATAAATATAGCCTACTCGGCTTACTTATCACGTTTTAATAAGTTATTACATAATCCATTATTAAGTCGCTATCCTACGACTACTCCCCATTTAAATATTAAATCCCATGTAATGCCTCCTAAGCTCACTTATTCATTTACTTGATTATTTACTTCACCGTATCTATGTGTGTAGTTCTCCATACTACTTCTTTCAAATTAAGTATTATTTCACATATTTTATTCTCTTAGGTACAAGCTTATATATACATATATAAGGAATCAACTAAGTGACTAGGGGTTATATGTACATATATAAGGAATCCACTAATATGAATAAGTAGTTTCACCCTAACTACTATCACAATCGATGCTAATCATTTAAACTTAGCCCACTAGGTTTAGGATACATTTCTACTTAGTATTCTCATACGGTAATAATTTGAGGGAGCTAACCATTAATTATATTCCCAAGCATTATTATTGTCTATAATAAGTAATTCTTTTATTTAAACTTACCTCGAATTAGTCATAATATCATCATCTCTTTTAGGGTCTTATCGTCGTTACCCCTACTGGAAACTATCTGATCACTTAGGTCATCTCCCAAACTGATAACATCTCATATTCTTAAATTCAATCCAATCACCTAACGTATCTTAATTTGTTTGAGTAATTAACTTACGCCTTAAGTTATTACGCATGAGACGTTATTTTACGTACCAAATTCGTCCTAAGTGAGTATTTGAGTTTAAAAGATTTTATAAATGTCTTTTAATAATTTACCTGCCCTCAGATTAACGCAAACGAAGGTTTCAAAGTGTAATCGTGATATAAAAACAAACTTTCCAGAAGCAGGTACATCGAACCGGTTCGGTAGGGAGGGCGAACTGGTTCGGCTCTCACAGTAAGCCGAGAATAGGTCTTCCAAGACGGGATTTTTTCGGGAAATTTCCAAGTGTATCAAACATTGGTCTTATCATTCAACAACCTCAAATAAGATAGGTATATGCATTCTAACATGAAATGAGAACGTTCTAAACATGGCTTGTTCCCTAAATCATCCTCAAATATCAACTATTAAATAATAAAAAAATTCAAGAAACTTATAATATACGAGTTTCATCTCATCTTCGGCCTCAAGAAATATATTTTCAGATTGTAAAAAAGTCCTACACATGAGTTCTACAATGGATTTTGAAATTAAACAATCTACATTTTGATTTTTGTATGGAGGAAACATGGATCTAGGATTATAACACGTGAATATCATTAAGATTCTATCAAAATTCCAGAACCTTAAACATGGCTGCACAAAGTTGGGTTTAATCTCTAATTTAAACATGGATTCAACATTTATATAAGAATAGAACATTTTAAATAAAAATGGCTAGAGAATCCTTGCGTGATTTTGTAGAGAAATCTCCTTCTTCCTTCTCCCTAGGTGGTTTCTCCTCTTTTCTCCTAAAGTCTACAGTTGCCCAAGTGGTGGGGTGGATAGGAGTGATGGATGGAACCCTAATGTAAATTTCTAACCACTTGAATGACATTTTAATTAACCTAAATTCATAGGACTCTATAGGGCCTGACTTAAGGTCCATAAAAAGGTTCCTATTCATACCTGGTATGGCTCGAAACTCTATCCAAGGTCCTACCCAACCCATAAGTCCATATTTAAACACTTAAAATGCATATTTAAGTCATCTAATCACATTTAAAAGTCTATAAATGCTTTATACATTTTTTTGTATGTTACATCATTATCATATGCGTATATTCGTAATACGGCTTAATTAAATAAACGAGTCATTAATTTATTCGCGACTATCTTCATTATTCGCAATACACCGTCATACTTTAAAATCATAACACTTGTATCACCTTTGCGAAATATTGTATTTAAATTAAATACTCCAATATAATTAAACATGCTCGTTTAATTATTATGCCAAATTAAAGATAAATACAATTATTTCGTCCACATAATAGTTCCCACAATTTCAGTTAAATCAATATAACTTAAATTAAATACTCATAAAAATGCGAGGTATTACAAATTTAATACATTACTAATTGAAAATGTGCAGAAAATGAGTGTGGCGAAGATGCAAATGTTAAGATGAATTTGTGGTAAAACTAGAAATGATAAAATTAGAAACAAATTCGTGAAACGGTAAAAGTATTTCCTTCATAAGATAAATTGAGAGAAAATCGACGTAGATGGTTTGAACACGTCAAGCGTAGACCAAAAGATGCGCCGGTAAGGAAGAGTGATTTAGTTAATATTGATGGTAATGCAAGGAGTCCTAAATTGACTAGGTGGGATATTGTAGAAAATGACATGATATTGTGTGGTTTAACTAGGCCTGTCAATGGGTCGGGTCTGGACCCGGACCTGACCCGGACCCGATCTGTATAATAGGGTCTGAACATATTTTTTTGGACCCGAGACCCGAATACCCGAAGACCCGTTTATTAAATGGGTAGGATCTGGATCTTATAGAAAACCCGGACCCGAAGACCCGACCCAGATTGTACATTATTATTTTTTAAATTATATATATATATATATATATATATATATATATCTTATCAATATAATATGTAAGTAATATATATAAAAATATATATTTATGTATATAATAAATATAAATAATATATGTTTTATTTATTGTAATAATATTCTATAATACATTACAAAATATTTTAATTTAAGATTAAAAAATAAAGAAGGGGGATAATATAAAATAAATATATAATAAATGTATATATTTGGCCAGACCCGGATCCGAACTCGAGACCCGAAGATCCGAACGGATCCGGGTCTGAATCCAATATTGTAGAGCCGATGAAGACTCGGATCCGAACCCGATGAAGACCCGATTATACGGATCTGAATCTCCCTAAACCCGACCCGGCTCCAACTCGTTGACAGGCCTAAGTTTAACTGAAAATATTGCGTTGAAGAGAATGGAATGATAAAATCTGATTCATGTAGATGACCCCATATAATTGAAAAAAGATTATATTGAGTTGAGTTTAATACATTACTAATCTTCGATTTTAGACTTAAATACAATTTTGTTTAAAAATTATACTTTATCTAAAATCGTCTAAAAATCCGTTAAGTTTAATTGTTGGGACATATAACAAATAGTCCCTCAAATATTTTTTAATACTCATTTAGTCCAAGCGTTTTTATTTTGCCTCAAAAAGTCTTTTGCCACATATTTTGGAAAGGGAGTGACGCTGGCGCGGACCTCTAAAAATAAGAGAATATTGAGTGCTTGAGGGACTAAATGGGTTAAACTAAAAATATGTGTCCTTTTTAAAAAATATATATTTATAGTAGGGACTATTAAATAATTGACCCTTAATTGTTTTTTCATTTAAAAGTTTTTAAAAGAATTACAAAATAAAAGAAATCTATTTTAATTCTAATAATTCTAAAACAGAGAAAAAAAAACTTCATCTATCTTTCCCCGTCAACACCATCATCATCACCATCACCTCCACCCCCACCCCACCACCACGCACCGACATCACCCCCATCTCTGTCTACAACCATCGTAACACCACACACACCAGACACCTCTGCCTAACTCCTCTTTCTCCACCCACCATCATTTTTAGCCACTTCCTTCTGATCCACCCCAAAACCCACTGCCAGCAGTAACATCCTGCAATCTCAAATCAAAGTCAGAAAACAAATCTCAAAACAAAAACAAAAACAAAAAACAAATCTCAAAATTAGATCTCAAAACAAAGAAAATTTTCTTTTTTCTTTTTTCTTTTTGGGTTTTTAACTTTTGCGAGTCAATGCCGTTTTTTGTGAGTATGTTTTTTGTTTTGATTGCTTATTGTGGTGGTGGTGTGTGTGTGAGGTAGAGAGAGAAGGGGGTTAGGGAGTCTTCCGTTGATCCAAACTTTGAAATGAATAAAATCCACATATATATTCAATTCAGTAATGCTAGATTGACACAGAATGGTGCGACACAGTGACGTGTCGCACCGGTATTGATTATTGTCTTATGAGTGTGGGTCCGCGCCAGCGGCACTAGTCAATATCGGTGCGACACGTCACTGTTTCGCACCGAATGTGTCGCAAAACTGTGTCGGTATAGTAGTACTCTATTCAATTTTATTCCACTAACTAAATGATTGATTTTTTTATGCAATTTGGTGGAGAAGATTTTCTCATTATCGTGTTGATTATATTCATCGAATTTCATCAACAAACACCCCACCCCACCCCACCCAAAAAAAAAATTGAAGGCATGCTATTAAGTTATGAGATTTGGCCATCTGGTGTCATCATTTTACAAGCTACTTTTTTGTATGCAGTATTTTGAGAGACTACACTAACTTTCCATTATGCTTATTTTTGTGTGTGTTTGTTTGTGATTTAATAATTGCTCCACATTTACATCACTATTGCGAACCAAGTTTCTACAAATGAGGAAGACTCATTTTATTGGCTAAAACACAAATTGTGGTTCTCGGGATAACTACTTATTTATTATTTTAATGTTTCAATCAATATGACGAGAGTGACACTCTTTGAGGTGTGTTAACAAATTTGTATGCGCCTAAAAGATGTTATTAAAAATCAAGGGGCATGAGAATGTCATCCCTCCATTATAGTAAGCAAAAGTTGATAACACCACAATATATGTCTACTCCTCTTGTCACCTTTGTACTTCTTAAAGCTTATTAATAAAATTCCAAAACTCAATTTTACTAACACTCATAATATCTCTACTTTGTACATTTCTCCCAACAATTAGTAAATCTTTAAATCCCTTTTACCTCGTGGATGTAATCTAGCTTTAAAAACGAACCACATACAATTGTGTACATTGTGTATTCTTGTTAATTTATTTCCTCTTTATTCACCTTTTCCTTTCCTATGTTCAGTTTTCTTGTTGTGAACATCATGAAGTAAGATGTTTTCACTTATACCGATTTTCATCAAGTTTATATTTCGTATTCAATCACAATTCAACAAAACTATACCAGATATTTTTCTCCCTTCCATAATTGTAAATAGAAGTGTGCTACACCGGAATAATGCGACTTCTCAAATAAATTCAATTTTAATTAACCCAAATTTTAGTTAAAACCCTAACACGTGCAACTAGGTGATTTGATAACATAAAATCAATAAGCACGCAAAGGCAACCAATTTCAAGAAAAATCCCCAAGGGCAAAACCTTTTATTTCACTATAATTATAAGTTGAAACTTACATGGATTACAATGAAATAGACTTTGACACACGAATACCAGCAGGTGTCGGTCGGTGACGTCACCCATGCATCTATACCACAAGAATCGCAGTCCTATCTTCAGCCCAGAAAGACCGCAGCACTCCCCAATGACATGCAGTCAATCAGCCCAGTACCTCCCTCAAGTGGTACCTATTTTCAGCAGTAGGTTACCCTCCCTATCAGAGCAAACTTGAACAAGATGTATGTTCTTGGGTTCCAAAATAATTCACCACAGCATATGGAAATTTTGTGAATTGAAAACAAAGAAGAAGCCAAATGTATTTTGCAGATTTCGCAGTGTTTGCAGAATGAAAAACGAGAAAGACTTCTTCTGAAAAACGGAGTTGGAGAGTCCTTTAAATAGAAGACTTAAGGAGGCAAGTCGCTCAAACGAGATAGCATGTCGTTTGAACGAGATGCAGTGTCGTTTGAACGACAACAGCACTTCGCGCGACATACCATGTCGTTTGAACGACATACGGTGTCATTCGAACGAGAACTGTTTAGTTCAATATTTTTTATTTTTATTTTTCTCGTCAAATGCACCGCCTCAAAAACTCCAAAAAAATATCTTAACAGAAAAACATTTAAAGACTCCGCTCCAACACTTAGAAAATATTTTATAAAAAATAATCCCAATACTCTAAGTGAAATGTAAAAAAATAAAAACACAACCTTTACCAAATTTATCTTGGGGAGGCTTCTTTGATTAAGAACTTTGATATTCGGATACATCTTGATGCTTAAATGATCTTGAATAATTCTTCGACGATTGTAGCGGTATACGGCATACTTCTAATGTAAACAGGACTTATAAAATATGTCCTTGTAATAATTCCTCCACATTTACATCACTAATTATGGATTATGGGTTGGGTGAAATGTGGGAAGGTCAAATATGAGTCGGACCAAAACTCGAGCCGGGTCAACCCGGTTTTATTTATTTATTTTTAAAACCTTAAGCATAAACTCTCAGAGAGAGAGAGAGCTTCTTCTTTTTCATAAAAGTGGTTCCCCTAGCTCATCGGATTATTCCCCTATAGCCTACTTTTGGTCCACAAACTTATAAAATCTTTTTTCTTTCTTTTATCTCTTTTCATTATTGGGTTTATTAATAGCTTTTTGAGAGAACTACATACACCAAACAAATATTTTCGAATTGGCAATCTATTTTTTATTAAAATTGTCACTTATTTATTTTCTTTACATTAATGAACAAACAATAATTACCGAAAAAACAACATCCCTTTTTCATCGTAACTAGAATATAATATAAACATTCAAGATAACAAATCAATAAATTATGTCAAATTAATATATTAATTTATCCTAATATTTATTCAACTTATAAAGTTAATTTATGTCATTAAAAGTTATGGGTGTCAATCTTAAACATGACATGACAGCACAACACTGATTGACCCAAAATTAAAACAATGTCATATTAGTAAATTAGTGGTTTATTTGTCACAAAAATTTTACCTATATGTTGATGAATATTATTGAAAAAAATTTCTTCATATAATTTCTAGCCCCCCTAAACATTTAGTCATAGTTTCGTCAGAGAGAGAGAGAGAGAGATGTCTTGTCCCAACATACTATACTATTGCATTTATTGAACTTCAGTACAAGATTCATTTTGTAGATTTTTGTTATAAGAAAGTGTATGGTGTTGGTTCACTTAAATTTGCAAAAGTTCGAGAAAATTTGTTTATACTTTTTGGTGAATATGAAGTGAAGCTTCTATCTTGTAGTTCCATGCAAAACAAATCTTGTGGTAGCTTTAACAATGGTGTTTCTAAGGGCACCACAACTTTTACTTCAAAATACTACAAGAAAAAAAAGGGTTTTTTGCTAAGAGCCACCACATCATATATATATATATATATTACACATTATTTTCAACACAATTTACCACACATTATCTCTCTCTACACTATACTCCAAACTCTCCATTTATCTTCTTCACAAAAGTCAAGAACTTTTTCTCCATTAATCCAACCAACCATCTTCAACATTATTAAATAAGTAGGGTTTGTTATTTAAATATTCAAATATCAATGGATATTCCTCAAAAGACAATGACAACACCTCAAAAGCAAATGAAAACTCCTCAAATTATATTTTTTATGTAAACTTTGGGTTCTATTATATATATAGTTGTTTATTCATTAGGATTAAAAATATGAAAAATCGCAGAAATCGTCCAGTGGTTCAGGGTCGGGCCGCCGAAGAAGATGATGATTTTCGAGGTGATTATCCCGAATCAAAGTGAAATTTTTTTTTTTTAAGAAAAAGTTTCATTCGGGATGATTATGTCGAATGGAATGCATATATTCGGGATAATTATGCCGAATTAAATGCATATATTCGGGGTGATTATGTCGAATGAAATATATATATATTTTTTTGGTTGAAAAGCCTCATTCGGGGTAATTATACCGAATGAAATGCATATATTCGGGATAATTATGCCGAATTAAACGCATATACTCGGGGAATTATACTAAATGGTGTTTGAATCCAATTTTTCATACCGTATTTGGTTCGGGGCAAACATGACGAAATTTGGGTCTTTACTCGGGATCGGGATACCGAACCACTGGGTTATCAGCTAGGGTTTTGTACGCTAGGGTTTATTGATTATGTGGTATTTTCTCAACATATGAGGAGTATTAAGCGTTCTTTGCACCAAAAATAAACACATTATTATTGTTCAACATATTTTTAATAGATTTAACATGTTTTTCAAGGGTTTAACATATTTTCCATAATGAATAATGTATCAAATAATTTCTATTATATATATTTTGATGAGTATAATCTTGCTTGTATGATGTTGAATGATGATTTGAGGAAGATCTTTAAAGCTTTGGAGGTTTAGACATATGGATTAATTTGTAATTGAAGTTGAGAGGTTTTGAAGTTGAAAGGTTGAGAAGTTGAGAGGTTTGAATGTGTAGAGAGAACGAGAGAAAGTGAGTAAATGATTTTTTACAAAATATGTGATAGCCCTTTGGTGGTATTTGGAAGTAACAATTAAAATCAAGTGGTATTTTATAGTAAAAAAAGAGTTGTGGTATTTTGAAGTATTATTTGGGGTGCCCTTAGAAACACCCTTTAACAATGGGCCATTTATATGGATACAAGAGATGTATTAAATGTAAATTCTTTATACATTTTTTGTATTGTTAATTTCTTATTTCTTTAAAGTTTAGTCATTTAGTATTTTATTTATAAGGGTTAATTACACCTTGGGCCACTAAACTTTGCACCTATTGGACCCCCCCCCCCCCCCCCCCCCCACACACACACACACACACGCACACCACACACACACCACAATCATTTTTTTCAATTTAGGCTCCTAACTTTGAAAATGGTTACAATTTACCCCCTGCCGTCCAACTCCGTTAACTTTTGGCAAAAACTTTTAGTCATGTGTCTGGCACATGACTTTAAGCTAGGGAATTTTCGTCCAAACCTAATTGTTTTTTTTTAAATCTTTAAATAATAGAAAAAACCATTTAAAAATTAAGAAAATACAAAAAAAAAATATACAAAAAATTAGAATAAATTCTGAAAATACGAATATATATTTAAAAATTCTGAAAAATACCAAAAAATATTTAAAATCTGCAAAATCCTAAAAACTAATTAATGAAAAAATTATTCCCCACAAAAATAAATTATTCCCACCAGTAAAAAATTATTTCCATTGATATAAATGTTAATAAGAATAATTCAAAAAACATATTTAAAAATACTAATATATATTGGAAAATACATTGAGGTACAAAAAAAACATTTAAAAAGTGGAAGTTCATGAAGAAATATAAAATAGTTTGAAAAAATATAAATATAAAATAGTCCAAAAACATATTTAATAAATTGAAATACAAAAAAGACATTTAAATATATGGAAATTAGTAAAGAATTAAATTATCAAAATTAACAAAAAAATATAAATAAAAAAAAGGAATTGTTTTTTAAAAAAATCATTTCCAGCAAACTGTAATTTCCCACAAATCATTTCCCGCCAAATAAAATGATTTTCAACAACAAAAAAATTCTTTTACACTCAAAAAAATGATTTTCAACTACTAAAATAAACAGATTTCAGGTAAAAATTTATTTCCAAACGACAAAATGATTTCCAACTACCCAAAAAATAATTTCCACTAAATAAAATGATTTTCAACAAAAAAATAATTTTCAGCTACCAAAATAAATTGTTTTCAGAATAAAAAAATAAAAAAAATGATTTCAGATAAAAAATTAATTTCGAGATAAGATGATTTCAGATAAAAAATTAATTTTCCCAACTTGTTTCAATGGCAAGAGATGTTTTGAGTATTCTTATATCTACCGTGGTCTCGAAATCCGCTTTTCGCGCGGAGGGGGGTAATTGATCAATATAGAAGTTAACTTAAACCCAAGGTGGCAGAAGCATTACTTTGCCCAAAAGAATGGCTTTTTGGTACTATTAATAATTGTTTGTAGGTATCTTTTATATCTTTCCTTATTGTTTTACCATTATTTCTTTTATTTCAATTTTTATTTATGAATGTAGAAACGACACAAGGACAAATTGATGATCTCACTAAAAATATCTTAAATTTGGATATTAGCAAGGAAGAAACTCCGTCATCATTATCGGCACAATGTTCAACCTCTATTTCAGGTAAGTAATTATTATTAGTATGAAATGACCACTAGTGTATGAATTTTAATGAGAAGTTTTTTTAAAAAATAAAAAAACAGATAAGAAGTTTTTTTAAACAGTTGAAATGTTTTTTTTAACAGTTAATAAAGTTAAAAACTTCTTTTTTTAAAAATAGTTATTTAAAATAGTTAAAAAAGTTAAAGACAACCTTTTTTTAAACAGTTTTTTTGTCAAAAAAAACTTAAAAAATACTGTTTAAAACAGTTTTTAATTAAAAAAACAATTATAGTTTTTTTTTAAATATGTTGTTTTAAACAGTTTTTAATAACAAAAAATAGATAAGTTTTTTTAAATATTTAAAATATTTTTTTTAAATAGTTATAAGAAGTTAAAAATATTTGTTTAATTTTGAAAACAGTTTCTTATTAAAAACAGTTTTTTTAATTGAAAATATAGATTTTCAGTTTTTCTCAAATACATTTGTCTATCAATTTCATGTTGAGCTGTCCATTGTTTCATCAAAAATATCTTAAATTGGTAAAATTTTTTTTACACAGTGGTTGCAAAAAATGAGTAGTTGTTTAAGCCTAAAGTCAACCAACCCAGCATAGGAGGTCTATTATAGTATTTTATTGAATAAACTAAAAAATATCATTTATAAATATCTAATTTCGTTATTTCCTTTCCTTTTGGATGAAGTTTGTCTTTATTTGGAGAGTGAATGTTGGCAACTCAACTTGAGAAGAATTGTTTTTTGTTGGATTATTGGATATGTATTAACTTTTATTAGCATGTGTGATTTATGCATAATGGATGAGTGAGTAATGTTATGTAGGATATTTATTTCGATAATATATTGGACTTTGTTATGTTGTTGGAAAATTAATGTATTAATGACTAATTATTTTGTTTATGACTTTTATTTGTGCAATTATGATCTTGTTTTTTAGATATATCGTTCATAATTTTATTATGTAGTCTGTATTTTTTTAACAGGTTAACACTATCTGATTATTATAGATTTTCACAGGTCTTTTCATTATAAACAGTTTGAAAATGATCTAATTTATTAAACTGGCAGCACAAGTCATCTCATGTAAACGGATTGAGCATGACCCATTTATTAAATAGGTTACACAGGTCGTGTCGTGTTGTCAGGTTGAACGACATGTTTATTAAACGGTTTATATGGGTTGGGTCGGGTCAGGTTGAACATGACCTATTTATTAAACGGGTTATGTGGGTCGTGTCGTGTAACCCATTTATTATATAGGCTCATGTTCGAGTTATAACTAATGGCTCAGTTAATTAAACGAGTCGTGTTCGGATTCCTCGTGTCTCGACAAGACACGAACACAACTCGAAAACACGAATTGCCACGCCTGGATTGAAGGCCTGCGTTGTCAACTTGTCAATTTAAAGGTGGTGCACCATATTTATAAAATAGCTCCTTTATAGCCTAGACATATTATTTTTGCCTTCAAGTAAAAACATAACTCCAACTAAAGACTTGACATCGAGCTATACATCAGTATACATGTGACTAGGTAATTTTATTATGTGACCAGACCATTCTTAAATTGTTTTGGGGAAAATCTTAGAAGGATGAACCCTAAGATTTAAGATATTAAGAACTTATCTATCACTAATATATTTATTTATTTTTCAAATCTTTTTTCTTTTGTAGGGGAGAGGAGCCTGGCCATCACAAATGCGATCAATAATATTAAAGCAGACGTTGGAACTCCAATGAAACAAAAGAAAAGGGTCCCTTTATTTGAACCCTTCTAATGTTTCTGCTGCCCCATTTAACTCCTAGTAGTGTTTTTAGCGAAGTATGTAAAAAGTCTTTTTATCCCGTTTAAAAGAGCCCGAATCTAACTGAAATGACAATTTGAGATACACACCACCATATTGGACTCTCGGCATACTCGCAACTTTCTGTCTACAGATACTCAAACGAACTGATATTGTTTAGTCCAAATAAAAACCAACTCTAGTTACCTAGTAAAAATAAAACCGACTTTAATAATCCATGTAAAATATACGAGAAGATTTTTCAAGAATAACAGGATGCAAATAGCACCTCGTACAATTTTTTCCAATCCTGAAACCATTTTTATTTCACCCAAAAAAAATAACTTCAACTAAGTCATAAATAACTTAATCATCAAACTCGAGAAGAAAGCAATAAAAGACAAACATCTCAACTAATAATTTTAATATTTTGATTTCATACACAGAAACAAATTAGGTTACAAACAGAGATGGCTATGACAATGCTCGGCGAAGGATGTGCCGAACGACGGATCTTGGTGTTGTTTGAGGTTTGATGAACTTCCAAACTATGTATCAAGCATAAGCATTTGTTTTACTGTGTATGAAATGGTTGTTTGACAAATGAAGGTTCAAAGTGTTTTTCTTTCTATGTAGACCGTTTATGGGGCCCATTAAACGAGTAAGAGCTCATTTGTATAGATAGATCGGGGTCTGTGAAAAGGAAACACAGATTTAAATAAGGACCCAAAGAAAAACCTATAAAATACCACATCCTCTGCTTCTTTCAAGTTCCACACGATGTACACATAAAACAAAGGATTTAACATTGACGAAAAATTCAAATTGGATGCTCAATACTAATTCTTGAAAATAAAACACACCAAAAAAATGCCTAAATTACAGATCTTGTTGAAGTTCAGATGATCTCATAATATAACATCATTTCCGAATCTGAAAATCATAAGCAAAATATGGGGAAGAGAATGATCCCAGTAAGCGACATATCATACCGGGATTAATCTTATGTGGAATCATCAGCTGCCTTTGTTTCATCTTTTGGCCTCAAAGAGACTGAAGGTGATGGAGATCCCTCTTGCCCCATCTCAGCTCTGAGGTCATTGATGCTCTGCTCTAACTCGTCTATCCTGCTCCCCATCTCATCAAGTACAGCATAGTTAAAGAATACAGATACCTCAATACTTGGAAGTTCCAAATTTATAAGAATAGATGGTATAATGAACGAAGTTTGGACATAACATCAAAATGGTGTTAACAATATTCCAATGGCAGCATACGCCGAAAGTTCTAAGCAAAGACTAGTAAATAACCTCATTCCCCCCCTTTTTTTACCCTATATAAACCGAACACGGACCAAAAAGAAAGGACTTAGCTCATTTTACGGGCTAAACGAACGACTTTTTTATGAAATTTTGCGGAGACGATCTCCGTGGTTACTAGACCAACTCAAAATTTCAAATTTTGTCCAAGTTAGATGATCATCAAAAGTTTTAATAGCTGAAAATGCAAACACACACACACATATATACATATATATCAACCTTGCATTTGACAAGAAATTTGGTGGAGAGAATCTCCTAATCATACAAATAATTTCCAGACATGATCCTGCGCGGACCTAAAAAAATGGGACTCCTCATTTTCAGACCTAAATGAACGAGATTTTCTTTATAAAATTAATCTCCACCAAATTTCAGCATATGTCAATCATTAAAAGTTTATGAGAAGGCACAAATATATCAACTTTGCATTCCACGCAATTCTTGGTTGAATTTTTTAATGAAGTTTGGAGGAGATGATCTGCTTGTGCTGGATTGGTTGTGACGACATAAAGGACCTAAAAATGGACCTCATTTTCAGAGTAAATGAACAATTTTTTTTAATGAAATTTGGTGGAGACAATTCGTCCCCACCAAACTTCATTTGATCATCAACCGGCTTTTAACGGATAAAAATACACTTTATCAACTTCGCATTTCACGCAGTTCTTGAAATGAGTTTTGTTATAGAATTTAGTGGAGTTGACTCATTCAATTATCCCCAAAAATGAGGAGGTCCACTTTTTAGGTCCTTGAAGGGGAGTTCATATGATAAAATGGAATAGTACCAAATACTTCTACGGCATATGTCCTCACTTCTACATCAACAAATTTGAATCTCTAAAAAAAAAAAAAGTAGCAAATGTTATGGTGTTGGCTATAACACCAAAATTTATTATTAATTAATGTTTACATTGAGATGTACTACAATTAATTCAATGTTTCTTTAAAAGCCACCCATGAGATGGGTAAACCTTACAAGTCTGAGATTGATGTATATAATTAGGCTTACTTGTCTGTTTTTATTGCTAATAAAAAACCTACCCTTAGAGAGCACTCCTATTAGTATGTCCTTTTTCATATTCTCTCCTTTTAGGTTAACTTAAATAACAAGTTTCGTTATCTTTATACTAATGCATTGCCTCATTTGGAAAGCTTTGAATGATGCATTGTGATAAGACGTAACTATTTCGTATTTATCCCCTTAATTTCAGTCTTTTTATGATCCCGTGGATTGTAATTAACTTGGATTTATCTCATATTTAATGCTACTAACTCTCCTTGGCGAGTATTTCGTGTTTTGTGTATTTCTCATATGTTTTACAGGTACTTCATGCAAGTTGGTGCGAAAGTGAACACGAAAACAGAGAAAGAAATTCAAGGAACGGAAAGTTGAAGGGTATTTTGGTAATTTTGCAGCCATAGTCCGGAGGCGGGGCCAACTACAAAGTCAAAGACTACGAAGTCACAAAAATACTGGAAGTAACGGCACCTTAATCCGAGCTTCGGTGAAGGAATTATGCAAGTTTGAAGATTGAGAAAGAAATCCAAAACCAAAAGAGAAAAAGCAACCAATGCAGTAGGAAAAATCAAACCGAACCCCAAACCGGTTTGGTGTCGAACCGGTTCGCACGTACAGCCAAACCGGTTCTAAAGTTGAGGCGACCGATTATGTGGGTCGAGGTCAATTCTGAGGACCTAAAGTTGAGGAGACTGATTCTATAGGTCAAGGTCAATTTTGAGGACCTAAGGTTGTAAAGATCGATTCTGCGGATCGAGGTCAATTCTGAGAACCTAAAGTTGAGGAGACCGATTCTGCAGATCGAAGTCAATCCTGAGGACCTTAAGTTATAGGAATCGATTATGCGGGTCGAGATCAATTCTGAGAAACTAACGTTGTAGGGACCAATTCTGCGAGTCAAGGTTAATTCTGAGGACCAAAAGTTGAGGGGACCGATTCTGCAGGTCGGGGTTAATTTTGAGGACCTAAAGTTATAGGGACCGATTATGCGGGTCGAGATCAATTCTGAGGACCTAAGGTTGTAGGGACCGATTCTGCAGGTCGAGGTCAATGCTGAGGACTTAAAGTTGTAATGCGAGGAGTTATTCTTCTGGGAAACTTTTGAATTGGGTGATGCATATGCACCTGTTGTCCCGCTGGGGATTGTGTTGTTTTAAGACTCTATCGGGGAAGGATTTATCTTCGAGACATCCGACTGAGGACTATGTTATTTTGAGAGGGGATAACTTCGCTAGGGAAGTCGTGGGGGATTTTGATTGCAGGCGTATCCTGAAATTCTTATGGTGGATGGATTGGGAGAAAGTTCAGTAAGGAGATTCCGCTGGGAACTGGGAAGGTATTATCTTGCAATTTTGTTGGGGAATCATTTGATTTGAGGTTGGAATTTTGTGGAACTAGATTTGAGATTCCGTTGGAGAATTAAAGTAGATTTGGGATGTGGAAGTGTTGTTTGTTCTATTTGTGAAATATATTAAGGGTAGGTTAGAGTTTATGCGGGGATTAGAGCGTAATATTGATCTTGCTAGGGATTTCGAGAATCTGTACGGGGTTTAGTGCTCCAAAAAATGGTCTTCTTAATGAGGAAATGTCCCAATATTTGTTTGGTATTTTTACGAATTTTTTGGGTAATTTTTGGATTTTTCTGGTATTTTTCTAGCATTTTTTGTACAAAATTTGCAGGGGGCTGCCTGGACTTCCTTGGGAGGAGGAATAGGCAGGTGCCGATCGATATGTGCAGGGCCTGCCGATCGGCATGCTGTTTAGTCCCCTATAAAAATGGTGCGATCCCTCTTCATTTTCCACACCTTCAAGTGCTTGCATCTTCTGCTTCCTCTCTCTAAAAACCGTCCTCAAGTCCTTTTCCATTCAAGACTTCAAATGATGGGTTTTATTAGCGAGGAATACAATTTGGAGTGGCTGAACGTTGCACACCACCGTTCGTCTAGGGTAAGTAAATCTAGTGGCTACCTAAGTATGGCGACTTTTGGTATTCTTTTTCATTTTTCATTGTTTTCTTGTGCTAATGAAAGGTTTTTCCTTCTTTTGCTTTGGCAAAACTGATATGGCTCCTTCGAGCATGCGTTCTCGGGGGACGACTGGTTTGAAGGATGTTTGGGAGCAACTCTTGCCGGTAGTGTGTTGGATGGTTACTTCTGTTGGTTTTGGCCGTCTGGTGCAGGCCTTCGATGAGACGTCGCGTTCTACTGCGGTGTTATGCGCATTAGGAGAGAGGTGGTGGGACACTACCCATACCTTCCATTTGAGCTTCGAGGAGATGACTATTACTCCCATAGATGTTCAGCAGCTGCTGGGGATAGATTGTGAGGGTGTGCAGATAGAGGTGGATCGCACAGTGAGGGTGACGCCGGAGGCGGTTCAGGCGGCATTGGGGAATGTAGGCAGGATCGTTTCTGGAGATTCTATCCGCATCTCTTATCTTCGAGAGGTGCTTTCGAGTAGGATGATAAATGAGACTGACAGGCGTAACACGTGAAATTTCACTTATTTGCAGTTTTATTCTAAGAGTTGTATGAGGGTCAGGACTCTAGAAAAACGACCTGGTGTTGTTATAGTTTGGCATTAGACAAAGTTTTAAGGAGTTTTTACCTTAGAATTAGAGAGGGAAGAGGCAAGAACCCTAGTTTCATTTCATGCACTAAGATTACACCATTGTTGATTAATTTATCAAGGTTTTTAATATCAAGTTTGTCTTCTCTTCGTTATTCTTACATAATTTCCATCCTTGAATGTTTTCTTTATTTTTTTGGATTCTAAAGCCGCCGTGCATGTTTAGCTATCGTTTAATCATGATTTCCAACACATGCAATGTTATGATTTTTGTTATTTCTCACATATCTATGTCCGGATAAGTTGTTCGAGGGTTGGGGGTACATGAACCCAACCTAGGTGTTACAAATGGGCTTAAAAATGAATAAAATGTAATTAAAAATTCAAAGATTTGAACTTTATTACAGTGAAGGTTGTAGGTCTTTCAATTCCGTTTGCCCTAGATAACCGGAGTGTTTAAGAGTGCAATTTGTGTTTTGGTAATTTTTCATTCTCATCAAATATACTTTTTGATTTGATATTGTGAGGATTAAAATCCGCATATGTTAAATGCTTAGAATATATTTGATGCCTCTTCGAATTGAAAATTAGGTTTTTGAAGTATTTTAAATTCTACGTAATTACCAACGATTCGGGGGAGTGTACCCTAACTCCATCTTCTCACATTTGATATAAAAAGCATTTAGTTATTTTTGCATGCGTAGTAATTCAATAGTTTAATTAGTTTGCTTTAGTTAATTGAAAAGTCACAAATTATCATTTTTTCCTTCTTTCTCTAAGTCAATCGTAGGGTTATTCGTTCTTCTCATTCGTCGTTACGTTCTGCGTCCTATTCCCTGAGTTCAACACCCGGTTAACCGGATTATTACTTGAGCAACCAGCTTGCACTTGAGCCGTAAACACACGTGTTACAGACACATTTTTTAAGTAGCGTCAAGTTTTTGGTGCCGTTGCCGGGGAATTAGGTAGACATTTAGGTTAGGTCGAATTAATCCAAAATTTAACTTTAATTCTTAAAAAGCCAAAAAAAAATTATAAAATCAAAAATTCCAAAAAAAATTCAGAAAAATTATTTTTTTAAAAAAATTAAGAAAACCTCTCAAGTCCTTACATGCAAAATCCTCAACCAACTCCTCAATACTCCCAACGCAAATTCACGAAAATCCTATAGTTGAGTACAATCCCAATGGCCCACATACTCCTCGCGTTCCACAATTTTGGGTTCCAACTCCATCACGAGTCACACTTTGAGCCACACTTCTAGGGCGTTAAGTGAGGATTTCGAATCAATTGGGGAGAGAGCGATGTCGGATAACGCCAGTTTTGGTACAGGTGAGGGTGAGTTGTCGTATCTCCCCATAAGAGACTCTTATATCCCGAGCGAATCGTCGCTCCGGGATGCATTATATTCCCGTATAATGCGGGACAATTCCGTTTTCGCAATGTGATGATTCAGATTCTTCCCACATTCCAAGTCTTGGAGTCAAAAAAACCATAACCTCCACATCCGCGAGTTTGAAGAGGCGTGTGAGACTTTTAGTGATCAAGCGTGTTCTCAAGACGTCATTCGCCTCAAGCTCTTTCCCTTCTCCTTAAAGGAAAAGACCAAGACTTGGTTATGGTATTTGTCACCGAACTCAATTGGATCGTGGAGAGATATACAAACCAAGTTTCTCTTGAAGTTCTTTCCTCAACATAGAACCAATTCCATCAAGGCTCAAATTCAAACGTTTAAACAACATGACAATGAGCCTTTCGATAAATGTTGGGAGCGGTTTAACGAGTTACTTAATATGTGCCCACAACACGGATTTGAAAAGTGGAGACTTATCTCCTTCATTCATCACGGGCTAAACTTAAGTTCCAAACAACTCGTAGAAACTATGTGTCAAGGGCAATTCCCAGCGTTAGATGAGGACGATGTTGAGGCTCACCTTAAGTATGTCGCTGAGACTACTCAAGCGTGGGACATATCCGATCCAAACGCCCGTCCTCGACAAACGTCCACAGCTCCTTCTGCGTCCGGACTTTATCAATGCGGCAAAGAAGCCGAGTTGAAACTTCAAATCAATTATGTGCTCAAAGGTTTGAACTTTATCACAATAAAGGTTGTAGATCTTTTAATTTTGTTTGCCCTAGGTAACCAGGATGTTTAAGAGTACAATTTGCATTTTGGTAATTTTCCATTCTCGTCAAATATATTTTTTGATTTGATATTGTGAGGATTAAAATCCACACGTGTTAAATGCTTAGAATATATTTGATGCCTCTTTGAATTGAAAATTAGGTTTTTGAAGCCTTTACGTTCTACGTAATTACCGACGGTTCGGGGGAGTGTACCCTACTCCATTTTCTCACATTTGATTTAAAAAGTATTTAGTTATTATTGTATGCGTATTCAATAGTTTAATTAGTTTGCTTTAGTTAATTGAAAAGTCACAAATCATCATCTTTTCCTTCTTTCTCCGAGTCAATCGTAGGGTTATTCGTTCTTCCCATTTGTCGTTACATTCTGCGCCCTATTCCCTGAGTTCGACACCCGGTTTACCGGATTATTACTTAAGCGACCAGCTTGCACTTGAGCCGTAAACACACGCGTTAGAGACACATTTTATAAGTCGCGTCACATTGTTTCTTTATCTTTGCCTTAATGTATGGCCTTACCAGTACCCTTCAACCAAATGCCAAAAATATATATATAATAGACAAATTTCAAACTCTAAATAACACCGATAGAAGGGTTCCTAGTTGCATGAGAATCATGAGATGTCATATCAGAGATATTCCATAAACTGACAGAGGCAATTAACACGCGAAAAAAGTGAAAAGGATATTTTTTGAAATGATGGAATCGGACATCGTCTGGAACCTGGATTGCTGCAAATTCAATATCCGCAATCAAATTAGCTTTTCAAATCAGATGTAAAGAATAATTATTTAGTAACAGACTCACCATTTGCTGAAGAAGATTTTGCACCTGAAAAAAAAAGATAAAAAAATGTTCAGGAAACCTCGATGCATTATTTACTTCTTCAGCCAGAGGACATTCCACTGATCCACTGATTGGGATAAAATGCACAGCAGACATAAACATAGCATTAAGAACCCAAGATAAAAATGTTGCTTGAAGTGAGAATATGGGTTAAAACTTAAAAGCATAAAGATGATTTGGGTCTATAAAACTCACAAATACTGTCATGTCAGCAGTGCTCTGCTTTGGATCATCGGTGTCATGCCCATCCTGCAACAGAACAAAATATACAAAAAATAAAATCTTCAAAAGTACCAGTACAGGACAACAGAATAAGCAGTCACTTCACACATAATTATAGATAAATATTTTTTTTTACCACGCAATCAGTTCTTATAAGAAGTCTACGCTGTCGGGAAGATCTCAAGTGCAACCAGCAAAGCTGAACGGTGACACTGGTTATGGAGCGAAAATGGAGAACTTATTTACAGACTGTTCCTCCTCCGAAGCTGATATGCATGGCTGGAAGTGAGGTGGGTCCCATGGAAATTCCGGGATTTTGGCGGGGAGATGGAAATTATCTTGTAATCTTTGTTATTTTATCATTAGTAGTAGATGTTAATTTAGATAATATTAGGATTAGAGTATCTTTTGGTTTTGTAATTAATCTATTTACTAGAATTAGGGCTAGTCAGTATCCTATATATAAGGCGTTCGATTAAATCTGGCAACTCTTCACACAACACGATAAAAATCTTACTGGGTCTATTTACACGACACGATAAAAATCTTACTGGGTGAGTTTATTCTCATAAGTTAAGACGCTAAATAGACTTGACGAAAATATTGACCTGAACCCGAATATATACACGACACGAATCCGTTATACATAACCCATTCACCATCGTTGAGCACACGAACCTGACAAGACCCGACTCATTACCAAATCTACCTTTGGTCATCCATTGTAATCATTCTATACATTATTCTTGATATCATATTTTGGGACATTGCCCTACCTATTTATTATGATTCATACAGGTTGTGTTTATGAATTAATTCCGTTATATTTAAATCACAAACAATCTAGCAATCTACGAAAACAACATGCTTTTCAGATCACGAACTTGTATTTTTTACTTGATTTACCTTTTAGTGAGGTTGTCAAATGGGGAATAAACTACCAAAAAGAAGGTTCTAAGCTTACGTTAATTTCCCTTAGATATTAGCAGTCACAAGCTTGTTAATCTCATGAAGCTTTAGTACAGATAGCAATAAAATGTGTTGGTACCTTCCTGCCAAAGTTTATCAATATTGTTACACTTTATGATATATAATATATTATCTTTTACTTTTATCAGAAACAAAATACTTCTATTTAAGACAAAACAAGAGTTGCAAGATGAGGGGATAACCATGTACAAAACAAAATATATCAAAGCAAAATTATACAGTCATTCCCGTAAAACACCATCTCCTCCATCTTGGAAAGGCCTTTCACTTGTCTTGGAAACGCACCCAATATGCCAAATTATTTAAATACTGTACTCCAAATGAAATAAGTCATCTTGCAATGGATTAAAAAATTATCTAAGTCTATGTTTGCGCTGCAACATAGAACACACCAATATGAAGAAAGGTGGCAATTAGGGTGCCTCACTTGGATCACCCACCCACAGGTGACTAACCAAGCTAAAACTTGTACTTAGAAGGGAATCCGTTAGTCCATACAAATTTAAATGGTAACGAAAAACTAAATGATGATTGAAGAAAGTGAGAGAAGTATGATTTGCAAGAGAAGCCCTCCCCATTTAGAATAGACCTCGTATCCTCCCTTGATCCCTCAGTCGACCTAACACCTTTAAACATATTGAGAAAGGAAACAAATTGTGCGACCTCTCTGACTTGAAGGTTTCTTTTTAAAGAAAGGTTCTCATGGATGGAATCGTTAATCATAGAAACAATGGTCGCAATGGGTTACATTTTTGTCTAGGGAGATCCCATACAGATTTTCAAAAAGGCCCTCGAATGGCCTATCCCCTCTCCAAACATCCTCCCAAAATCTAAACGGATTACTCATCTCTCACCTCGAGGGCTATACAAAAGAGGGAGGGCTAACACGAAATTTAAGTGCATGGGCTTCTACAGGTTCCTCTTTTGACAACATTAAAATCCCACCCCATATATGTTGAGTACCATAAAGAACCTTTTTCCTTGAGAAATCTACACAATCATATGCCTAGCAATGGCATATTTGAAGTGAGAAGGTTCCCCATCTCCAAACTCCCATGGTTTTTTTTATCTTTTGTTATCGTTTCCCATTCTAAAAGATGATTATTTTTCTTTTCGAGGTCATTCCCAAAATGATTAGTTTTCACGGAGTTTTGCCACTTTATTGAAATAAGGATGATTATTTTTGCCACTTTATCGAAATAAGGATGATTATTTTTGCCACTTTTATTGAAATTTGAAAATGAAAAGACAATACAGGGGTGACTACTCAAGATCTCGTGAATTAGATCTTATTACCTCATCCAAATAGACAGCTCTTCTTCCACCCCTCCAATCTGTGCTTGCTCCTTGTCCAAAACCAAATTACAAATTTCAAAGGCTAAAGGGTTACCTCCCAATGAAGCCCTAAGTAACTCAAGGGTCATTGTCTGACCTCACAACCCACCATCCCCGCTTTCTCAATAAGCCGCTCCTCTTCCACATGAATTCTCAAAAATCACTCTCAGCCATATAAATTTTAAGACAGGAGACTTCACTAAATCGAATATTATCTTAAACAAATTTTCTACATCAGCGAGTGACTGTATGAAATCTCAACACAATCCTGCTCCAACCCAAATCTTTCCACTACACCGCCTCTTGTCCCTTTCTTAACTAATCTACTAAGAACATCGCTACGAACGTAAACAACAAGGGGAGAGAGGATATCGAAGCCCAAATTTCCCGTCTTCCCATTTTTTTTATCAGATTCAAAAAAATTACAAAGAACTCAAAAAAAACTGTAGAAATAGTAGTGGACCAACAATCTACATAGAAAAAAGTAAAAACAAAGATAAAAAGCAGACTCTAAAAGTAAACAAAAGGAGCAAGCACAGTAACGGCCAACGTGACCCTAAACAAGAACCTCTTTCTACAAACAATCCAAACCAGAAATTGACAACCCCACGAATCAAAAGTTTGAGCTATAGTGTCAGTTTAAGTTCAACTCGTATGAAGCAATATCTAAGGATAATTCTTAAAGAGTTTCATGGAAGATACCCCAAAAGACACCTTAAATTTACCCTATCTCATAATCACTCCTCTTCCTCCTTATCCTCAAAGATTCTAACATTTCTTTCATTCCACAAGGACCAAAACATGGCCAAAAGCACACATCTCCAAAGACAATTAACTCTAGCTTGCTCCCTAATACCTCAAAGTTCCATAAGCAACAAGATATTCAGCTTTTGAAAGAACCTGTAGAATTGAAAAGTAAAATAACTAAAGTGATTCAGTAAATGGTCCAAGTATTCATTATTATTTTCAAAAATGCAACACCAAATAGGGGATAGATATTTAATTTTAAAGGAACTTCTCCTTTGCAGCATATCACACGCGTTAACATTGCCATAAGTCACAAGACAAGAAAAAACTTGTATTTTGATAGGAATGTATGTTGCCCATCTTACTTGAAAAGGTGCAGAGAGGTGAAAAAAACTCAACATGATCATAAGCTTTCTGAAGATCTATTTTGAACATCACCCCTTCTTTCTTTCTTTTTATCCTATATCCCTCCATAAAATGTGCAGAAAATTAGTGTAGTGGAGATGCAAATGCTAAGATGAAATTGTGGTAAACTCGAAAAGGATAAAATTAAATTCATGATACGGTAAAAGTAGCTCCTATAGAAGATAAATTGAGGGAAATCAATTAACATGGTTTGACCACGTCAAAAGTAGACCAATAGATACTTCACTAAGGAAGAGTAATTTAGTTAGTATTGATGGTAACTCTAGGGTTAGACGTAGGCCTATATTGACTTGGTGGGATATTATAAAAAAGAACATGATATCATATTGCGTTGAACATAGTAGAATGAAAAAATAGTATTTATGTAGCCGGTCCCAAATAATTGAGAAAAAGCTTTGTTGAGTTGAGTATCCCTCCACCATTTCATTTGCTATCAAGACCACATCTAGAATTCATCCATCTCAAGGAAGCCTCTTCATATTATGAAATTTTTTCATCCAAGACCCCCTAAGTCTAATGGAAAGCACTTCTTGCAAATACTTGTCATCAAACTAATCGGCCTAAATCATCCGATTTCAAGGAAGAGTTTTTTTTTTAAGAACCAAAAAAATATATGTTTTATTCTCTTTATTAAAACCCCATTATCAAAGAAGCCATTAATGAACTCATGATATCCTTTTTCACCACTTCCCGACATTCTTTAAAAATGTCACCGTGATATCCATAAAGTTCGCCGTGATATCCATAAAGTTCGGACAATTTCTCTCCAGAACATTCCCAAACAACTCCCTTAATCTTCTCTTCTTCAAATCTTATCTCTAACCACGAAGCCCATTTTATCTTTATTAGATGCCATTCTAATCATTTTATACCTAATTCTTTATTTCCTTTTCCAGAAGAGATTCCCAAAGAACTTAATAACTTCCCCAATAAAATCAACCTCTTCTTCCAAAATTGTCCCATCTTCTTGAACATTGTTTAATGCATCTCAATCCACATTATCTTGTACAACAATCTCGAATTGTTGTCCCACTTTTTCACCCATTTAACATGATGGGGCTCAACATGATGTGGAGAGCATCCTCTCCCACTTAATGTTTCTTTGTTTTATTTTATTTGGCCTTTTCTCTCGAAGTTAGAATTGCATTGGGACTCTTTAGGGATAACGAGTCTCTATTATTATAAATAATATCCTTGGCCCTCATTGTATTAAATACATATTAATGTATTTAAAGATCATTCGTTGGTATCGGAGCTAGCGATGGAAGACAATGATTACAAATTTATAATCCAGGGTGGGAAACCCCCACCAAAATAGTGATGGAGCCGGCCGCTAGCCAAATTGTGTCATATGCCCTCACAATGGACACCATCCGACTTGCAGGTACGCCCGGGAGCCTTTGCTAGAACTCAGCCTTGAAGATGGCTACGTCGGATCACCTGTTTTAGGCATCGTGGCTACCCTCGATCCTACCCCTTGCCGCCGTTGAGTCCCTCCTTCGCTACTACGAAACACTTGTTTCCCAAAAACTTCTTGTGGCCAATTGTATATTCTCAAATTCGCAACCATGAGCTCTATATAACCCCCACACCCTCATCTTGAACTAGCATACCGGAGGATACCCAGATATGAGGTGCCCACCATAGGGTTGCTTCACCCACTGCCCAAACCCTAGCCCCCAACTCGATAAATCTCTACCACTCTCAACCCTCCTCTGGCCCCACCTCCAGCGAGCCACACCTCCCGCAACCAAATCATACTACCTCTGAATCAACTTGCCCCTCTATCCCGACCCACAAGTCGACCAACATCCTACCGCCGCCAACAACCGAGGTGACCTCCAATTAATCATTCAGCATTCCATAGCCTATTTTACACTCAATGCACATCACAGGGGTATTATAAACAGTGGGCCCAACTTCAACCTACTAAGATAGGGTGTTTGTACAGTGGTTAGCATGGATATTTACCATCTCATATTAGGTCGGCAGATGCAATATGAACACCGCAGCACTCATGACAATAGTCGAAACACTTGCGCCTTCGAGCACGAGGGTAAACAATCAAGGAGGGAACTTCAACACGTCATTATTACACCGGCCTCCGAGATACGCCCAGCTAACCAGACCCTCCTCCACTTCCTCCACTCTTACTGGGATGCATGTTCCCCACCCATAGACAACCACCCCTCCACGACATTCAACACGCCATTAATTGCTCCCGGAGCCTCGTTACCTAACCCACTACCAAATGGCTAAGCTGAGCTCCAAAGGCAAGTCGCCAAGCTCTGTGAGCAAGGGCAGGTACTAAAGAGCATATGTGCTCATGAGCCATGCCTGCCCCACTAACACCAAAAAGTACGATAACTAGTGAACGTGTATGGATAGTTGAGTAGTTAATAAAATTATTGTGTAGTGCAGATTTCCGATTCAGCGACTTGTGAACATGCTAGACTAGTTACACAAGGTCACACTTTTCTCTATGGTATCTCTCATAAGACATGCCTCCACTTAGAGCCTTCATGAAGGGGATCAATTCTCAGCCAAGTGACTTGGTTATTGTAAATCTGTGAAGGGAACGGCAATGTAGCATGGGCCATAAGATACACATGCATTAGTATGGACCTTTACCACTGCAGGCGTTAGGGTGTAAAGTACCAATTTGCTCTCCTCCCTTCGCCTCTATATATGCATGCATATATTTCCATAACCAAACGATGACTTTGTTTCAACTTATAGCTAAATTACCTAGACATACACACACACACCATTTAATAACTTCTTTTTTGTGTGATGCAAAATTCAATAAAGATAAATCAGTTATTGGATTTGACATACTTGCTACCTATAATATGCACATAAAATATCACGTTAATCAAATATTGATAATGACTCTATCAATAAGCTCACATTTTTCTAACTATATAGTTTTAGTTTAAATCATACAATCATGACGAGGCACCTCGTGATCTCCGGTTAATTTGAATTTTCACATACAAATTCAGTGTCAAATTATCATTAAATCCTAAGGATGGTTTATTGAATTATGCATCACATGAAAAGTTATCGAAGGGTGTAAAAAATCACTCAGTTTACATCAGTGTGAGTTGAACCCACTCTCTCTCTCTCTCTCTCTCTCTCTCTCTCTCTCTCTATATATATATATATATATATATATATATATGTAAATATGTATATATATGTATATATGTATATATATGTATATGGAGAGGTTCAGAAGCGAATTATAAAAGATGAATATTTTGATAAACCTTAACAAAAAACACCCAACACCCAATCAATTTTAATTCCTATGTTGTAATTGATCCGCGCCAGCGGCAACGAACATACATGTCACACGGTGTATTAAAAAATACGCGTGTCCGTTGCCGCTGGCGCGGACTAATTACAACATATGAATGAAAATTAATTGGGTCTTGGGTGTTTTTTTGTTAAGGTTCATTAAAATGTTCATCTTTTATGTTCACTTCTGAACCTCTCCATATATATATATATATATATAATTCATTAGTAGTATGATCATATTTTTGTAATTGTACATCTCTATAAGGAACTATGAAACTTTTAATCGAAAAAATTCTGAAGTACATCTCCAACAATGTGTCGTGTAGTGTTGTGTCATGTGCTTCATTGATGGAAATGGGCCCTATTTTAGGGTTTTATTAGTCATTGTATTTTGTTTTATTTTGTTATTTTCTTTATTTTGTTATTGTATTTTTAGTTGTTTTGCTTTAATATTTAAAGGTACGGAGGAGTAATAGTATTTTGGTAATTAGGGCCTTAGCTTAGAGCCTAAACTACTCCTTCCCTTTAAATACCCACTTGTAAGCCTCATTTGAGGTAGACTTCAATTTTGAATAGAAACGAGTAATTATCTCTCTAAAAGTGTGTTTAGAAATTTTAGGATCCTTTTGACAGGTGGTTTATGTCATTCATAAACAAGGAACATCTTCTTATACGATTTTCATAACATTTTTTTACTTTTGTTTTGTTGATTGGAAAATTGATATTCGAATTAAACAAATACAAATTGACTTTGTTGCAGAGATAATTGCATAATTATTGACATGGTGCCAAAGGCACCATGAAGAAATAACCGCTCAAACACAAACTCTTTAATATCAAAATGTAAAGTGATTACAATTGGAGGCCATATGCCTTATTTATAGGCTAGAGAAGAATCTATAAGGCACACAAAAGAAAGGTTAGCTATCCATGAATTGTCATGCATGAGGTGTCATGAATTGTCATATATGACAGCACATGATCTACCATATTCCTATTTACAAAATATCAAAAATGGCCTTCACTATTTCTAATAATTACGAAGAAATTGAAAGTGATAAAAAGGAAAAATTACAATACCAATAATAAGTAAATGTCGAAATACAAATCACATCACACTCCCCCACTTAAAACTAATCTCAACTTTGAGCTTTTAAATTTTGGAGAATCGTGTGTAAATTCCAAAAATAGGCAACCCCATAAGAGTGTCATTCAAATGATGTGGTTGGGCCCCAAATGTGATCTTAATAGTTGAAGACACGCCCAATGCACACCAACAAACTGCAATTAAGGTCCAAAAAAAAATCTACACCCATTATAATAAGGGTATTTTGACTTTACCACCATTTAATTTTGATAATTAAACGCCACCTACCATTTTGTTTTCTTTTAGACTTTACCACTCTTTTTTTACAGTCCATCCATCAACCTTTAGGCATGTGACAGTCACGTGCCATTTTCTTACATTAACCAAAAAAATACCCTTAAATAAACATTTACCCACTTCTTCCCACATTCTATCTCACCCTAATCCCCAAATTCACGAACCACTTAGTTCGTCAGGGCTTGATTCGAAGCAATTATTGAAATTTGGTCATTTGTCACCATTATTGACACCTGAATCTTTGTTTCGGATGGCAATTTGAGTATTTCAGGGTTGGAATCATAGATCTCTACTGGGTTGGCTTTGGCAGAGACGGTAGATTGTCCCTAATTTGATCATATATACCAACCACACCATCTCTCTCATCTTACTCTCTTCCACGAAACATACCTGAGAGAGTAAGGAGAGCAAACAGTGCAACAATAGCCATCTTGCTTATTTTGTTTTCGTCCACTTCACAACACCCACGAAACACAAATTTTATCCATTCCTCTCATCTTGATTTTTGCTTTTAAAAGAGTGCAATGAGAGAGATGATGTTGTTGATGCAGATCCAGAATCTCAACCAGATACTATAGGTGTATTGAGTGAGGGTGAAAGAATTCATTAATAAGGCATAGAGAGATGATGTTAGATAGAACGTAGGAAGAATGGGTAAATGTTTATTGAAGGATATTTTTGGGTTAATGAGAAAAAATGGCATGTGAGAATCACATGCCTAACGACTGATGGATGGACCGTCAAAAAAGAGTGTTGAAGTCTAAAAGAAAACAAAATGATTGGTAAAGTCTAATTATCAAAACTAAATGGGTGGTAAAGTTAAAATACCCCTTATACTAACTAGTAGCTGGCCCACAAATCATCTGCAATAAATTTAATCCAACAACCTAGCCCATAACTAATGGCTGAACAGGCCCAAGATCAAAATAGGCCAATAGAGCCCAAGGGTTTCAAAACAAACCCCAACGGCTCCCTTTCTCTTGCACGACCCAGTTGTTGTGTACTGCAACTTTTCCGTTCATTAACTCTTACCCTACCTCCCCGGCGGCATTACATCATCGTTGCGATAACGAGATAGGCTTCCTCCCCGCGCCTCCTTCTCTTCTTTATTCTTTTTTTCTCCTATTGTTGCTTTCAATTTGTCTTCATCTTTGATTTTTTCTTTGCTTTTTTTATCTTAATCTCTACTTTCTTCTATATTTCTCTCTTCGCCTTGACTTCTCAAACCACCGCATGGGTCAAAACTCAACCGAGATCTACCGCCCATGGACTATCATCCTTTGTCGGAGCTTGTCAAGCCACTAGGTTCTGCCGTAGTCAAATTGACCTTCAATTAGTCATTGGAACTCCTCTCGTTGTCGAGATGTTCTTATTCTTCTTTCCTCTGTTCTTCAAAACCCTAGGTTATGGTTGGAGGGTGTTGCCCCCTCTTTCTTCTTCTTCTTCTATCATCGCGTAACTCGAGGGCTATGCAAGGGCTGCGATAAATGGCTTACACAACCTCGTTTTTTTCAATGATAGTGGGGCTTGGGAAGGGGGATGAACGTGGAGATAGGGCTTCGTTTTAAGTAACGAAAGACTTATGGGGGTGGAGTTCAGTAGCAATGGTGATGGTGATAGTGATGGTGATGGCGTCAGAAACTAGTTAAGGTAATAGGGCCACAATGAGTGCACCGACCTGCACAATTAGGGCCTCGAGTTGGGAGGTGCAGCATTCGAGATTAGGACGTGATCCTATCCTCAAAGCCATTGGTGGTGTGAGGATTTTAAGGTTTACACACTCACACAACGTTTGGAGTGAACCTCATTCTTATAGCAAGCGTCAATGGGGGACCAAAAAGCATAAACAACTCAAACACAAACTCTCTACAATGGGGGGCCATATGCCTTATTTATAGGCAAAAGAAGAATCTAGAAGACCCACTTAAGGAAAGTGCTAGCTATCCATGAGTTGTCATGCATGACAACACATAATCTAGCATACTCCTATTTACAAAATACAAAAATTGGCCTTCACTATTCCTAATAACTACTACTCGACTCAACAAAGCCTTTCCCCAATTATTTAGAATCACATGAATCCTATTTTTTCATTATGTTCTGTTAAGCGCAATATTTCTAGTTAAACCAAGTGATATCATGTTCGTTTTTACAATATCCCAGTAAGTCGATTTAAGCCTACCTCTACTCTTGCTATTAACCTCAATACCAAGTCATTCTCCCTTAAGGGGGCATCTATAGGCCTACGTTTGTCGTGTTGAAACCATTTAAGTTGATTTTCTCTCATTTTGTCTTCTATAAAGGCTACTTGTAAAGTTTCACCAATATGTTTTATAATATTATTCTTTAGAGTTTTACCACATATCCATCTTAACATCCTTATCTACGCAACGCTCATTTTTTTGCACATTTTGCTTCTTGGTTGCCTATTACTATGTCCCAAAGAAGATGGTAGCTTTAATGGTCTTCCTATATATAGAACTTCCTCTATAACTTAAACGGTATATGGAGATCGCATATTAATCAGTAGCACTTCTCTACTTAACCCAGTATACTTTAATCTTATGAGTAATATCATCACTAATATTTGCATCTCTTTGGATAATCGAGCCAAAGTAACGGAAATGATCACCTTTAGGTATCTTTTGACCCTCAAATTTCACCACTCTTCATTTGTATTTCTACTATTACTAAAATTGCACCCCACATACTCTGTCTTAATCCTACTTATTTTAAACCCTCTTGTTTTTAGATTTCTCTCCACACTTCCAATTCGGAGATTCATTCGCTAAAACAATATCATACGCAAATAACATACACTGGCCCCTCATCTTGTATTTGTCCAATCAAATTCATTCATGACAAGAGCAAAAAGATAAGGACTTAGTGTTGAATATTGGTGCAAACCTATAGTAATTGAAAAATCACTACTCTCTCAGGTTGTTCTTAGTATAGTTATGGCTCCATCACCATCATACATATCCTTAATCATATCAATATATGAGTCATTCATTTTTTATATGAAACCCACCATATTATATTCCTTGAAATTTTATCATAAACCTTCTCCAAAACATGTGAGGATCGTTTTTTTTCTCTTTATATCTTTCCATCAATCTCCTCAATAAATAGATAGCTTCCGCTGTTGACCTCCCAGACATAAACTCAAACTGATTCGGATACTGTTATTTCTAATCTCAATCATCTATCACTCCGCTTATTTTTTTCACATTTCTTTAATCACTTCATCCTTGACTAATACTCTCGAATCATCACTTTTAATATACATAATGTTATTAAAATCTTTTATCTTTTATATCAAAGTTTAGCAAACTTAAAAATACTTTTTCCCCTTCTTGTGTTCCTAATTTTATATAAAGATCATCATACGACTTAAAATTAACATCTCTAACCATTTTCTTAACTTCTCTTTTTTAGCCATATATATTTCTCAAAATTTTATTCGTTTCTAGTCGTTTTCCATGTTTTACGCACTCCATTTTAATTTTTACTATATTTTGTGCTCTGTTCAACCACCGAGTTTCTTTAGATTATGACCCCTACCTTTTGGTTATTCAAAAATCACTTACGACATTCCTTTAATGCATGTAGCCAGGCCATCTTATTCTCCATTACATTAGCCTCATCTTCGGTACTCCCATGTCACTTCCTTTGATAATTTATCTCTTTCCACATTATATTAGTCTCATCTTATTACACACTTAACGTTATTAACCCACTTGTACATTATGCACCTTATGCATGTGGAGATGATTCTAATTTTGAAACTTCTCGGGGATAAGTCTAATTATGCAATTACCTCGGGGGTAAAGTAAATAAATAAAAAATAAAAAATGGTGTTACTTGTTACGTACAATATCCCCCCTGAGGTCAAGTTCCTTAGACCAGTCCCTTGGGTGGGGTACCCCACCCAAGATTTAAAATTTGAATTTTCACCCCTAAATATTCCAAAAATTAGGTCAGTGCCATGCATAAATTTTAAAAAATCATTATACTCATTGTGTATTTTGTGAACAACTTAGTAGCCACTCGGACTATTTTATACATCTAAGAAATCGTTTGTGGACGACACACTACACGGTATATACTTTTAACAATCCAAAATTAATTCAGCATTTAAAGAATATAGGCATAATTGTTTCTTGAATTTGGATCTGCATGTAAGAGACTACTTTTCATTAAAAAAATTATGAACTAAGTTTCAAGGAAGTTATATTTTAATCATTAATTGTGTTGAAATATTCAATCCAACATGTATCATCCTACAGTTTAAGCAAACGAAGGATTCCAACCAAAAAAATTACTCAGAACCCTAATTCAGTAGGAATAGATAAAAATGCAATGAATGAAATTGCAGCTATTAGGGAGATCGATTGAGACATGCATATGTAGAATTATAAGAAACGTACTTACCATTTTTTCACTTTCTCCGGGCAATGGCTTGGGTTCCAAACTTTTTGGCTTTCGACCAGGTAGAGGAGGAGTTCTAAATTCAATTTAGGGCCTCATTATCACAAAATAGAAGGCGTATAATAACTCAATTACTAAATTGTCCCCCCAAACCTAAAATAGAGATCCAATATTAGGTACAACAAGAGTTAATTTTATAAGAGTAATGCTCTTAAAAAAAAAAAAGTTTTGTCATGTCGAAGAAATAAAATCACGATACCTTTCACATGACTTGTTTTGTAAATGGTGGTTTTATATAGCGCGATTAAGTGATTTGTTCTTGGTATGAAATGTATAGAATTATTAGTCTTGTCTTAAATCTTATTTAGTTTAAGACCCCTCGCATGTGTTTTGAGTACGTAAGTTGCCAAAAATACATTTTCCAAAATTATCGATTAATAACAAGTTGCAAAATGCATGTGATTTCAATGATAAGCCAAGTGTCCAATATCGTTTTGAATTCAACGATCAACTCGATTGTGGAATATAAAAGATTGCTTCTGCAATTTTTGAAAATCTTTAGGTTATATAAGACCTTCTTATATACGTAAATCTTCTTACTTTTCAAATATCACGAGTCATTTAGGGTTCTTATTATTTCATGAGAATTCAATTGTGCTTGACAAGCTAACGATGGAAAATAATTATGTTACATGTTTTGTCGAGCATGACAAATTGAGTGCTCCCACGGTGATATCTGCAACGTGTTCATACAAGGATTTTGTTGAAGAAATACGCGTGGAATGAAAAAAGTTCAAATCAACATCACTTTATATGAGTTGCGAGGTCTCATATAATCAATGTTGTATGTTAGATAATAAGATTGATATAGTGAACATGCTCGGATATATATATATGTATATATACACACACACACACACTAATGGTTTGGATAGGGATAACATTGAGTCTTGAAAGGTATGACCCTGAGTCTCAATATGATGAAGGTTATAATTCATTTGATGATGAATTATACTTTGTTGTAATTGATAGAGATATGTAATCCAACAGTAATGCGTTGTATAATAGGATATTAATGTCAGTTGGATAAGCTAATTTAATTGTACGGCATTTGTTAGATATTTAAAGGTGGTGCAAGTTAATTCATAATGGATTTGTGCAAGTACGCTTTTGAAGTTGGTTTTGAGTTTGATTATTTAACGAATGAACATACTAGAGTGTATGCCCAGTATTCAATTAAAGTCGACACTGGTTGTAGATGGTGAATTCGTGTTTTTATTGAACAATGTAATGGTTCTTTTATTACAAGGACATTCAATGACGATCATACCTGTGGTTTTGTTATTCGCACTGGAAAGAATCGTAAGGTAACATCGATGCTAGTTTCAGAGTTGATTGTGGATTAAATACGTTGAAAACCTTTTACCAAACATTGAAATGTAATTCAGGAGTTAAACTCAATTTACGGAATACAAATGTCATATCATTTTGCTTGGTTGAATGTTCAAAAGGCAAAGGCACAGTTATATGGTGATGCATCCATTTGATCAACTTAGGTGGTATGTTAATGCTTCTAGGACAACAAATCTTGAAAATGTTATTGAATTAAGTTGGAATTCGTCAACAAATAGGTTCAAAAGATTTTTTTTCTTTTAATGCATGTATCGGTGATTTTAAATCTTGTCGCCCAATGATATTTTTAGATGATAATTTTTTAAAATTAAATGCAAATGAAATTTACTTGCATCTACAGCAAAGAATGGAAACTTCACACTGTTATTTCATGGTGAGATCTCGCATTGCGATTTCCCATTACGAAATGATATATTATGCAAAATCTTAATGCTTTAGATTTTTGTTTTTGAATTGCATTGAGAAGTTGAAACACGAAATGCTAGATTTATGTTAATAGGAGTCTAATTTTGATTAAAAATTATTATTTTATTTTGACAAAATTAAAACTTTGTATGTTAATATTGTAATATTTTAATTAAAACTTTGTTCACTACCCCAAGCGATGACTGTTAAAATAACATATTAAAGACTAATTTCTGATTTCCTGCAGCGAGGACTACTAAAATAATAGTTAAATGCATGTAGGATCTTACGACATACACTTCATTAAATATTATATCTAATTATTGTATTTTGCACTGTGAAATATAGTAGTTTGCATTGTGAAAAACTATATTTTGTAGTGTGAAATAAAATACTTCCCAGTACGCAATAGATATTTCATAACCACATATATTACAAGTTTCGATACAACATCTTGCTATTACTTTCAACATAACCATAACATGTTACAAATATCGAATACAACTTCTTGTTGTTGTTTGGAACATGAAAAACAATTGGAAATACATTTAAAAGGGTAACTGAGGAAATCGACCTTTGGTGTTCTTCACTTTCTCTTGAACAAGGCATGTGGACCTTTTTAGAAACTTCGGCACTTCAAATAAGTTATTGGTTTCACAATAGTCATTTTATCCTTTGACTATGGTAGGTTAGTAAAGCTCAGAAGGAACTACTTATATGAAACCACAATTTCCTTTCACTAGTACAATTTTGAATGCATATGTTGGATTCATAAGAGTAGTTTTCTCCTCCGAGTATGTGAGATCCGATAAGCTCAGATGGAAATATTATTATGAAACCAACATATGCACATGATAATGTACTAGTGAAGAGAAGATGTTGGTTTTATACAAGTAGTTCTACTGAGCTTCATCAACCTTAGAGAGTCAAATGAGGAAACTACTATCGTAAAACCAATAACAATCACCGTCTAAAATGTCAAAGTTTTTAAAGTGGTCTTTAGACATTTTCCGATATCTTTAGATCTTATCTCCACTTCACTTCCATATCCAGATAGTATTGTTATTGTTTGGAACAACAACACCAATTGGAAATACATATTAAAAACCTAACTTGCTAAAAAAACCTTCAGTTTTCTTCAATTTCTTTTGAGCAAGGTCTTTACAATTGGTTTGAAGATAATAGTTCCCACATACGACAAGTACACACAGTCAGTCCTGATGTACTGGATATATGAGAAAACTACTGTCTTTGAGCCAAAATCTTCAATAAGACGTTTGAAGAATTTTTAAAATGTCCTTTAGACCTACTTCATAATAGAAATACACCTACTAGGGGAAGAAGGTATCTGGGAATTCAACGTAAGCGTTGATAATGGCACATTGTATTAATGGATAACATTTATAGGGGATATTAACCCACAATAAAAGCAGTATTTAGAGATTATAAACTAAACAATTATGAATGTAGTGAAAGAATAAAGGAGGCTAAGTGTTGATGTACAAAATTAGATCACTCTAATAATTCAATCATAGATAAATAAATGAGACAAAAGATTTTAAAGTGGTTCAGCCTTATAAGAATGGCCTACATCCACTGTTGTTTTATTGCTGAGTGTTTGGGAATTCTCGATTACAAGAAATTTCGTTCTAGATTCGGTCCCTTACAATAAGGATTGTACAATGTATTTATAGCCCTGAGGCTGTAATGTGAAAGGGTAATACATTAAATAATATACATATGAAAGGGTAATACATTTAATGCCCTTTTTGCATGTGCGTCCGAATGATAAGCATTTAATGAATCAATTGAACTGTTGGTTATCCAACTATTAATGCTTTGTTCGAGATGCAACTCGGACCGCCTGAGTTGCTTGGACCGCCTAAGCTTCTCGGTACTCAAGAGTTCCTCGGAGAGGCATCGTTCCTCAGAGCGTATGAGTTCCTCAGGTAAGAAGTGTTCCTCGGGGAACTAGTCTTCCTCGTTGTAGTCTTGTTCCTCGGAGCGTGTGGGTTCCTCGGAAGTGTTTGTTGTTGCCATGTGGATAGCCACATGTCTTCATATGATTGGTCCACGTCAGCAGATTAAATTTGGTATCAACAGAAGTCCCCCAATATTTCATAGTTCGAAATTTGAGGAGTATGGAACATTCTTTCTCAGAATATGGTAGCTTTAAATAGTCTTCCTGATTTTTAGGAGCATTTCCCTTGTATTTATTTCTCCTTCCCAATTCGTAGAATCATACTTTTTTGGACTTTTCTGCGTGCTTTGATTCCTGCGTCACTTTTCATCTTTTTAGCCGCCGTTGTCCGCTTTGATTCCCGTGCCACTTTTCATCTTTTTAGCCGCTGTTGCCCGCTTTGATTCCCGCGCCACTTTTCATTTTTTTAGCCGCCGGTAACGTAATCATCATTTTTTGTAATCATTACTTCACCATTTTCCAAGGCAAGGTATTTAAACTTCACAGACACTCCCATCGTCTTCTACCTTTTCAAATTTTCATTTTTGAGTTTTACATTGTCTCTTCCTATTCTCTTGTGCGTTCATCTTTTCCGTCGTTCGTTGTCAGCAGATCCATTCTTTTCCTGTAAGATCTTCTTCCTTCTTCTTTATTTCTTTATTCACCATGGTTTACCCTGTTGAGTCTCTTGAGAAACTTCGTTCTGATTTCTCTATTCCCTCTTGGGTTGTCTTGGAAGAGCTTTCTGAGCCTTCTGATTATTTCAATTTGGCTGAGGGACATTGGTTCCCCAGCCTCTTTTTTGCTGAATGTGGATTTTCTTTTCCACCCAATTCCTTGTGTCTGGAATTTTGTCAGTACTTCGACGTTGTTCATGCACGAATAGCCCCCAACACATGGAGAATAGTTAATGGGGTGCATAGATTAAATCAAGTGCATGGAACGCGTATAGGAATCCCAGAAATCATGTTCTGCTATAGATGGGCAGTTAATGATAATATTTTTTATTTAAAAACTAGATTTTTAAATAGAGCCTTAGTAGTCAATCTCCCTGATGCCAATAGGGATTATTTTGAGCATGGGGTTGTCATAAAAAATTGGCAACACCCTCCATTAACTGGAGATGAGGTTTACCAGGGTCCCAGATGCCCTCCTTATGGCAATGGAATAGGTTACTTTCATTCTATTTTATTTATTTTGAAATCATGTTTCTTTTGTGTTTGATAAAATGTGCCACTGATAACAATGTTTATTTATTTGCAGTTGATAGCAAGAGAAGGTGCCCAAAAGAAGCAGATGTCAATATAAGGCATTTGAAACTTATATGGAGTCTGCATCAAAGTGTTGCCGACGAGCACATTAGATCAGCTTCGTATCTGCTCCAGTACAAGAGCTACACCACTTCTTTCACTGCTCGTCCAGTGATAAGTGAATCAGAGCCAGTACCAGCTTCCACCAGCTCATCACCCGAATCTCATATTCCTTTAAGTGAAATGATGAAGAAGAGAAGGCCTCCTACCCTGTTTGAGAAGGCTGCCTCCGGTTCTGGGGAGGCAAAAAGGAGTAGGATTGATGTCCCAAAGGAGGGGACGAAGAAGAATGCTGCAGCTCCTCCAGTTGCTTCTGCTAAAGTTATCGAGAAGGTTACTGAGAAGCCCGTAGTGGCTCCGAGCAGGTCTGCTGCTCCTGGAGAGGTGATTGTGATATCACCGACCAAGGGTTCTTTCTTGGTTGAATCTGTACCTGTTCCCCTGAGGAGGCTGAAGAAGAGCTCCTCGGTCAATTTGGCTGACACCATCACTCAGCCCCCAACTGTTGGGACTGGAGTTCCCACTTTTGTTCCCTCGAGCTCTGACATGAGCTCGGTAAAGTCCTGGATCATTCCTGAGGTCCAAGATACTGATGAAAACCTTACTCGGGATATGGTTACTTCACTAGCTGCTCGTCGCCTTGCTTTTGTAAGTCTCTTTACTTAGAATTTTTCATATTTCCTTTGTCATTTCTGCTTCTATCTTGCTTTCTTTTTCTGTTCACAGTTGACGAGCTGCTTCAATATAATCCTGAAGAAGGATGAAGCAATTAAGGCTTTTTGCTCCTCGTCCAATGTGGAGGGAGCTCTGGAAGAAGCTACTAAGTCTCTGGCAGATTCTTGCCAGAAATATGCTGATGACAAAGTTGTCTGGGAGAAGAAACTTGCCTCCTCCGAGCAAGGAAAAGCTCGGGCTGTTGATGCCTCCAGGGAGTTAGAGAAGAAAAAGAATGCCCTGGAGAAGGCAAATGAAGAGCTTGAAGAGAAGCTCAAAGCTGCTGGAGAGCTTGAAGATAAGCTCATAGTTGCTGAGGAAAGGTTGGGTCAGCTTCAAGAAGTAGGTCGGCAGAGGGAGGAAGCAGAAAATAAATTGAAGGCTGCTGAGAACCTGCTGTCCGAGAAATTTTCCTCGGAGAAACTGAAGAGAAAAGCTGTTGTGAAGAAGTCCTTCAGCACTGGCTGGGACAAGGGGTGGAACAAGGGGTTGGCTTCCATGGTGTCTCAAGTAGACTATGGCAGTCTTAAATACTTTAGGGATGGATGGGTCGCTGCCCTTCAGGAAATGAAGGTCGACGAGTCTTCCGAGCTCTTCCAAAGACATATCCCTGGTCTCCCTCCAACTCCAGAAGAATTAGAAGAGGACGAAGCTACCTCTGAAGAGTCTTCGATGGTGATGGAAGATCACGCCCTAGCCATTCAGCCTACTGTCGAGGAAGATCAACACATCATTTCTTCCTCCGAGCAACTGCCTACTCTCCCCGAGCAACTATCCCTTCCTTCCGAGCAACCTACCTCTTCATCCCAGCCTCCCGAGAAGGTTTTGGGAGATAAGGAAAAGGTGTAGTGTTGTTCGGGTTTCTCTTTATTTTCTTTCTTTTTATCAAATGTAACCCATAATATGTAACTCTGAACTATGATCTAATAAAACTTGATCTTTTCTTTGCATATTGTTGTCTATTTTTATTCATACTCTGCTTATTCTTCTTATTGATGATTGCTCTTCTTTCTCTGCTAGTTTCTGGCCAAGATGGAATTGCTATCTGCTCATGACACAAAGTTGCTGCAACAATGCAATGAGTACTTTAAGGCTGGTCACACAGACTTGAGTGCTGTACAAGTTGTCGACATCCTTGGTCATGATGCTTCAGAACAGGCAGTTGAAGCATATCAGTACCTGAAGTGTCTACTTGACCGAGCAGTGGCCAATAATGTGGCTTACTATGAAATGATAGAGGATCTCCAGTGTACCCTCGAAGACCTTCAGAATCAATATAAGGAATCAACTTCCCTGTTGCATGAGGGGTACGAAAAGAAGTACAAGCTGATCACGGCTGACAAGGGCTACGAGAAGCTTTTTGCTGGGTGTGATCTGAGGGAGAGAATTTTTAAGGGTGAGGTAGAGGAATGCAGACAGATTTCCAAGTTGCTAGAGCAAGAGAACAACAACTTACAAAAAGAGCTATCACAATTGAAGTCTGCAACCTCCACTTCCAGTGCCTTGATCCTAGTGACCGATGAGGGATTCTCGTTCTTAGAGGTTGAGAATGCCAAGTTGAGGGACGAGTTGGAGACTTTGAAGATTTCAGGCACCTCTACATCTTCTCGTAGTCGAGAAAGAGCTCCTCGGGGACGAGCAAGAGCAGCTCGGGTTCTTGTCGAGGAACATAGAACTCAATCTGCGTTAGAGAACCAGGCTTTCCAATCAATGGCGAAGAACCAGGCTTTGTCTGATATGTCAAAGAAGATTAGGGACCTGGAGAAACAACTCTCTGCGCAGAAGTTAGTCTTGGAGAATAAGGAGCTTTTCATCAAGAGTCTCCACGAGCAGTTAGAAAGGCTAACATATCAATTCCATAAACAGCCCAGGGAGTTTTGGATGGCTGGATACAACGAAGCACTATTCCACTTGGACGATCGTATCTAGAATGCCAACAATGAGGGCTACAAGCAAGGCTGGCTGAATGCCTTAGGTGTGCTGAAGCTCGAACAAGGTCATTATCCGTGGGACTACCATGATCCCGGGTTGCTCGACTTGCTTGTGCCACTATACAATTTGGAGATGGATTGGATCCCTGCTCGGGCCATTCCTCGGAGCTTAATTTCAAAGTATCTCGGTGACTACAATCTTCATTCTCAAATCGAGGTGTCTCGTCCCGAGCATCTCTTAGATCGACCATCCGTGATGAATGTCAGGATGCTGAAGGATCTTAACTTTATCAATTCTCCTCAGTCTTTAAATGATCCGCCTGCTGGCGAGGAACCTGTGTCAAAAGCAGAGGGGAAGATACCAGTAGAATAGGAATTTTTGATGTAATAGTTAGTATACATGTCAATGTAACTGTAATTTCATTATCAATGTAATTTATTTTGCATTCAATGAAAGACTTTCATTTTTGTTTGATATTATCTTGTAGTTATCAAACACTTTATACTTATGCATATCTGTTAAAAAGATAACAATATTGTGTTGTTTGTCGACCAACTTAGTAATAATTAAAAGTTACAAGTATCAGTAATGTTGCTCGATCATTTAACAATAAAGTAATGAGTATAAAAATGTTGTTTAAAAATATTTCCAACCAACCGAGGTTGTTAGATTTTTCATATCGATCAACTACAGTTAGTGGGTTTTAATCCCCAACCAGCCATAGTTAGTCTTTTTGAAATAATTTTACCCATAAAATGTTTCCGACCAACCAAAATCGATAAATTTTGCTTGTTGTCCAACTACAGTTGGTGGGTTTTTATCCCCGACCAACCATACTTGGTAGATTTTTATCTTTTTCATAAAATGCGTCCGACCAACCAAGGTCAATAAATTATACTTGTCGACCAACTATAGTTAATGGGTTTTTATCCCCGACCAGCCATAGTTATCAACTTTTGCACTTTCTGGAATATTCTTACCTCCTGACCAACATAAGTTGGCATTTTCGAGAATGTATGTACCTTCCGACCAACATAAGTTGGTATTTGCGAGCATATTTTGTTTCCTAGCCAAACAGGTTGGCATTTTTAGGAATATTTCGTTTCCTAGCCAAACAGGTTGGCAATTTTAGGAATATTCATTTTTAGGAATATTGTGTTTCCTAACCAACCGAAGTTGGCATTTTTAGGAATATTTTGTTTCCTAACCAACCGAGGTTGGTATTTTTAGGAAAATTTTGTTTCCTAGCCAAACAGGTTGGCATTTTTAGGAATATTTTGTTTCCTAACTAACCGAAGTTGGCATTTTTAGGAATATTTTGTTTCCTAACCAACCGAGGTTGGCATTTTTAGGAAAATTTTGCTGAGCAGTCTGAGCTTTGTCGAGAGTGTGTAGCTCCGAGATTTGTCAAGTAGTGTGTAGCACCAGTATTCCCCGAAAAATTCTCAATAAAAAGGAGAGACTTTGGCAGAATATCTTCGTTTTATTCATACTGATGGAATTGCATTACATATACATCATTGATAATACTTGCGCAGATGCTCTGCGTTCCATGCATTCTTAAACTCCTCGCCTTCTAAAGTTTCTATTCGATAAGTTCCTGGTCGAACAACTTCTGTAACTCGGTATGGTCCATGTTAGTTTGCTTCCAGCTTATTGTGTTTTTGAATTACTTTCTTCAGAACATAGTCTCCTTCTTTCAGGTCGCACTTCTTCACCCTTTTGTTGTAGAACAAAGCTGTTCGCTGCTGGTAAGCAGCATTTCGAATGGCTGCTTCTTCTCTAACTTCCTCGAGCATGTTTAAATCCAGTTTTCTCATTAAGTCGCTGACAGAGGAATTGAAATTCAGTACCTTGTGTGTTGGGAGACCCAACTCGGCAGGTATGACAGCTTCACTTCCAAACGCCAGCATGTATGGTGATTCTCCAGTTGCTACTCGGGGAGTAGTTCGGTGAGCCCAAAGTACTGATTGTAGCTCGTTGATCCAGTTTGCTTTTGCATCATCCAATCTTTTCTTCAAACCGTTCAGCAACGTTCTGTTTGTCACTTCAGTTTGTCCATTGCTTTGAGGATGGCCTGGTGCTGAATGAACCTTCAAAATGTTTGACTGATGACAATAGGCGACAAACTCCTCGTTATCAAATTGTGTTCCATGATCTGTGATGAAGGCATGAGGGAGACCATATCGGTAAATGATGTTCTTCCATACAAATTGGTACACCTTCTCGTATGTCATGTCAATGAGTGGCTCAGCTTCTACCCACTTAGTAAAATAATCCACTACGACGACGAGATACTTGAACCTTCCTCGGGTCGTTGGCAGTGGCCCAACCAAATCAATTCTCCACATGGCAAATGGCCAAGGGGAAGTTATGGGTGTCAATAATGCTTGTGGAGTTCTTCGGATGGAGGAAAAGCGCTGGCACTTGTCACATTTCTTTGCATAGGCTATACAATCAGCCCTCATCGTCGGCCAGTAATATCCTTGCGTCATCACCCTTTGCAAAAGCGTCTGACCTGCTACATGTGCTCCACAAAACCCTTCATGGATTTCTTCAGTCAATTCTTTCACCTCGGAGGGATGTACGCATCTCTGCAAACCTGCCATAATTCCTCGTCTATATAAAACACCATTAGTTAATACATACCGAGCAGCTTTAAACTTCAATTTCTTGGCTGCGAGCTTGTCAATTGGCAATTCTCCCTCCTCGATATACGCCTTGATGGGATCCATCCAAGATGGTCCTAAATCAAGGGTGATAAAGTTCATCGCCAGATCTTCATCTATACTCCAACCAGCTAACACTTCAATTGGGATTGTTCGTAGACTGTCAAAATACACGATAACACGTTAACACGACACGACCCGACACGAAATTATAAGTTAGTTGGTTTACCCTTATTGGGTTTGGGTCATTAACGGGTTGACACGGTAGACCCGTTAACAATAACGGTTTGGGTTTAAAAATTTGCCTGTACCCGTTTTAACCCGTTTCTACCCGTTAACACTAGCGGGTACTATAGGGTCACCCAACCCGTACCCAATAACAATAACCATTAAAACCCATTATTTCTAAATCTTTAAAGACTAACGGGTGCTATAGGGTCACCCAATCTATACCCAATAAAAATTACAATTAAAACCCATTATTTTTAAAGTATTGAAAACTAACGGGTATTATAGGGTCATCTAACCCGTTACCCATTTCGACCCAAAATGATTCGTTAATATTAACGGGTGTTAACGATTTGGATCGTGTACCCGTTAATATTAACGGGTCATGTTTGGGTATTGTTATTAGACCCGTTAGGCTTAACGGGTCGTGTATGGGTTAGGGTGTTTTGACCCGTAACCCGTAACCCGTACACGACCCAAACCGACCCGTTGACAGGTCTAATTGTTCGTCGTAGCTCGGTGCGAGTAGCTGATGCTAGTCGAGCTAGGGCGTCTGCTCTCGCATTCTCCATTCTTGGTATTCTGACCAGCTGAATAGCGGCAAATTCTGACATCAGCTCCTTTGCCTTTGCATGATATCTGATCATTAATTCTCCTCTAACTGCATATACTCCCATCATTTGGTTTACAATCAATTGAGAGTCACTGAAGATCATAACCTGCTGCGCCTCCATAATTTTTGCCAAATTAAGCCCTGCAATCATGGCCTCATATTCAGCCTCATTGTTGGAAGCTTTGAATTGGAAACGCAAGGCGTATGTTGCCCAGATTATACTCAAGAGGGGGGGGGGGTGAATTGAGTTTTTACAAACTTTAAAGTCAAATTAATATTTTAGAAAAATAGTAAATTTAAATCACTTAAACAAATTTCAGATTAATAAATCTATAAAGAATAAATCCAACAATATCAAATAAATGCAACTAACTAATTTAAACAACTAGAGATGCAGATTTTGACACTCTAGAAATATTAAATTAATTTTCGTATTTAATATTAAGTGATATTCTGAAATTAATTATTTAATTCAAAAATAATTATTTTATCCTTAAAATTAATTAAGTCAAATTTCGGAATTAATTTATTTGCAAGATAGCGTGCTGAAAATATTAACTCAAGCATGCATGTGCAAATAAATAAATAAAGGTGCGGAAAATAAATGACACCGAAATTTAACGTGGTTCGGCCAAATCCCGGCCTACTTCCACGCGCCTAGAGCCCCCGACTCCTTTGCGCTTCACTAAACCTGATCCACTTGCGGGTAGGATCAAACCACCGCGTACAACTGTTTGCAAGCTAACACCGAGCTTCAAACCCCGTGGCCCACTTACGGGTAGGAACCAATTACCGGTACAAACCGAAGCTTCAACAAAGCTTCACAACAAATCTGAATTTTTTGTAGTACAGAATAAAATACTGAAACTCCTTAAAATACAATTTGTAATCTGAGTTTCTCCTTCTTGAATCAGACTTCAATAAATGGTGTTGAAGTAGGCACAAGTCTCCTTCTTCAATGATTGAGCAGATGATAAAATTTATTGCTCTCTTGAATGTGTAGCTGAGTAGTAAAATAAATGCTCTCAATAATATTTCAAGTCTTTCTCATGTTCTCATTCAAGTCTATTGGTCTTCAATGCAGCTCTTCAAAGCTTTAAATGTGTCTTCCAAAAACTAGCTGTTAGACACATCCAATTTGAGCATTAAATGCTCCTGATATTGCTGAGTTGCTATAGCTTCAAAATCATTTCAGAATCTGTTATACAGATACTATGTTTTTATCTTCTCCATAAAAAATGTAGCTGTGTAGTATGGAAGTGGTATGCTGAAAATGTGTAGTCTGAAAACAATCTGCAAGGCTGATGTGAAAATCTTCATTTTTGCTTCTCAATAAAAAATATGGCTGTTGTAGCATAAGAATGGGTAATCTGACAATATGTGACTGAAAGTAGTACTTAACATTTCTAAAATGGCTCTGCAAAAATATGTTAGTCCAAGAGATAATATCCAACTGATATATTAATGTGGAACTGATGTGTAAGAATTATAACTGATGTGTAAACAATAATCTTTTGTCAAGATAGTAAAATGGGACACATTAAGAATATGTATTACTTAGTCACAGGTTTTGCAAGAGAGTGTATGTGAATATATATATGACAGATGTACATACGAATATATAAAAAGTGTATTTCGAACAGATATTAATTTAAAGAGTTTCTGCCAAAAGAAATATATAAATAAAGCAATTCGGAACAGATTATTTATCATAATAAAAAATTATTTTCGGACAGATATAAAAGTAAATTTCTGACTGATAGAAATATTTTGAACTGATACCGAACAGATATAAAAAATATCGAATAAAATGTTTCTGAACAGATATTTATAAAAAATTTGGACTGACATATAAAGAAATATATGCAAACTGATATATATATAATTTTGTTTCCGAGCTATTATATAAAAGAATCTGACTATACAGGCTAATTATGTCGTAGCCTTACGCTAGACAGAGGAGTGGGTGGCTGAAAGCAAGGCTGAAAAATAAAAAAAACATGCCACTAAGGTCTGCTAATGCAGAAACCACGGTGGCCAAAACATTAACATATATATATATATATTCATGCCAACAAAAAGTCTAGGAGTCTGACATCTCAGTTCGTGCCCAAGGTGCACAAAGCGGACAGGTAAGGGACGCACGACAATTCATAAAAATTGATAACTCAGTTAAGTCACCTCCTAAGGCAGGAAGTGACCACTTCCAAGGCAGTAAGCACTCAAGGTATGGAGCTTCATATATTCAAACATATATATATTAAAAAAATATTTCTTACACTGATAAAAAATTTCCGAGCAGATATAAAAATAAATTTCTCACAGATATAAAAAATTTTGGAACAGAAATGTAAAAAATATTTCGGACAAAAAAAATATATTTCGAATTTGGGTCAAAAAAATATAACAGGTTTCGAGAAAAAAAACTCCGGATGAAACAAAAAAAATATATAACTGATTTCGTGCAAAAGAAATTTTGGTCAAAGCAAAACAGATATGTAAATATAAAAAAGAAATTTCTTTAAGCTATTTAAAAAAATAGTTGTACAAGTAAATATAAAAATCGCGTTGTCCAAAACTTGTCAGAGGATGGATGAAGCAAATCTCTGTAGCCGAAGATCTGATAAGTCAGATACTGTTTCAAGGACACTTCCTATTCGTCCAACAGCTATGAGATCTTAGGATATAAAAGAAAATATACTATCTTATAATCTAGTGGACAAAAGAGTTGCTTACAAAAAAATCTGATCATGCATGGTTGATACTTTATGACAAAAGGACAAAGGCTATATATATATATATATATATATATATATATATATATAAGCTATAAACCAAAACTCATGTACAGCAAAGGTAAAAACGTGCCAACATATATAATAGCCTAAGGCTATGACCTTATATGGTCAAATCAAGTTAAGTCTAGTCCTTATGAGTACAAGTGGGATTTGAGGAGAAAAGAAAAAAAAATTGTCCTTGACCGAGCGAGAATTAAATGCCATTCAATGTGGCAGTTGATTTCAGCGAGGGGCTAAAGCAGTAACTATGTGTCAGTTGATATAAAACACTGGTTTCGTAAACGATAAGGAATTTCCGGATAAATAAAAAATCGGATAATCAAAACAGATTTCCAGAAAAGAAGATATTATGAAATCAAAATTATATATTATGAAATAAGAGATATAAAAATAATACTGTATCTGTACAAACAAAATTATATATTATGAAATAAAAGATATAAAAATAATTTAACGAAAATATGTTTGTCATCATCAAAATCAATACATCAATTATGCTAATATAATTAATTAGGGATAAATAACATTTTCGTTAATAATTCCATGTCGACCTCGTTCGAAGTGCTCAAAACTATCCCCGCGCCACATCCTGCAGTGCAAGATGAGCCATCTACATATAGCCTCCATATAGGTAACTCGTCTTTAAATTTCCAATCAGTCAGAGTTCCTCGGTGAAATATTTGTTGCTTCCTTTCATCCTCCCCGGATTTTTCTGGCTCCTCGTTGATCATCTTTTCTTGCCCTTTTACCAACCGGAGTTGGTCTAAGCTCGAATTTAATGATTCTGTAACATCCGCTTGCCCTTTTACCAACCGGAATTGGTCTGAGCTAGTGTTTGTCGATCCTGTAACATCCACAGGTTGATCAGCGAGCAACTCTTGTTCCTCATCCGGAGTCCTCACAACTATCTCTGCATCACATCCTGTAACATCCACACGCCCTTTTACCAATCGGAATTGGTCTAAGCTTGTGTTTGTTGATCCTGTAACATCCACAGGTTGATCAGCGAGCAAATTTTGCTCCTCGGGGGTATCAGGATAGGTGAACTCCGCTATAAAGTCTGCTACAGCCTGCCTTTTTAGCGATGATCTGGGTTAATAAATTATATCATATTCACCGAGCTCTATTGCCCAGTACATCAATCTCCCTGATTTTTCTGGCTTATGAAGGGCTTGTCTCAATGGAACATCGGTGTATACTACTATACTATGAGCCTGAAAGTATGACCTCATTCTCCTACTCGCCTCAATCAGCGCCAGTGCCAATTTCTCCAGCCTTGGATATCTGATCTCTGCTCCTCGGAAGGCCTTACTTGTGTAGTAAATTGGTTTTTGCACTCCATTCTCCACTCTGATCAACGCCGAGCTAACTGCATTCTCAGACACTGCAAGGTACAAATACAATTTTTCTCCCATCACCGGCCTGGACAACAGTGGAGGTGCTCCCAAGTATTTCTTCAAGTTTTGAAAAGCCTTCTCACATTCATCATTCCACTCAAAAGTCTTTCTGAGTGTCTTGAAGAATGGGAGACATCTATCAGTTGCTCGCGACACAAATCTGTTGAGTGCCGCTACTCGTCCTGTGAGACTCTGTATTTCTTTCTTCGTTATTGGAGATCGCATCCCTAATAGAGCTTTGATCTTTTCAGGATTTGCTTCAATGCCTCGTTGATTGACATTGTACCCGAGGAACATGCCTTCTCGTACTCCAAATATGCACTTCGTCGGGTTCAGCTTCATTTGATATTTATCTAGTTGATCAAAAGTCTGACTTAAGTCTACTAGATGATCGACAACTTTCTTGCTTTTTGTCAGCATATCGTCAACATAGACTTTCATATTGTCACTGATTTGTTCAGCAAAGACCTTGTTCATCAGCCTCTGATATGTCGCACCTGCATTTTTCAAACCAAAAGGCATAACATTATAACAATAAGTTCCCCTAGGGTAATGAAAGAAGTACTCTCCCTGTCTTCAGGTTTCATTTTGATCTGATTGTAACCAGAATAAGCATCCATGAAGCTCAGCAACTCGTGTCCCGAGGTAGCATCCACCAATTGATCAATTCGGGGTAATGAAAAGTGATCCTTTGGGCATGCTTTGTTGAGGTCGGTGAAGTCTACACACATCCTCCACTTGTTATTCTTCTTCTTTACCATCACCACATTAGCTAACCAATCTAGATATTTAACATCTTTAATGAAACAAGCTTTCCGGAGCTTCTCGACTTCCTCCTGTATAGCTTGATTCTTCTCGGTACTGAATACTCTTCGTCTCTGCTTCACAGGCTTAATTTCCTTATTCACATTGAGCTCGTGACATAAGAAGTTTGGGTCTATCCCATGCATATCTTCATGACTCCACGCAAAAGTTTGTCTTCTGCTTCTAAGGAAAGTTATCAATTCTTGTTTTAATGAGGCTTCCAACGATGAACCTATTTGAGTAGTTCGCTCAGGGTGCTTGTCGTCCAGAATGATGTTTTCAGTAGCTTCCACCACTTAACCCTTCACGAGTTGCGACTCATCTCGAGGATCCAATGTTTCAATTTCTTCACCTTCATCCACTTGATAGGTAGTAGTCTTTTTCTTTGATTCTTCCAATTCCTCTTGCTCGGCGGATGAATAATAGCATTCTCGAGCTACTCTCTGATCACCTTTCACAACTCCTACTCCAAAGTTTGTTGGAAATTTTAGGCACTGATGTACTGTAGATGGTACAACCTCGAACTTCTTCAATCCTACTCTTCCCATGATGATATTGTACGATGATTGGACATTCTTATCCATCACGAAGAAACGTATTCTTTCTGTCCTACAAGCAGGCCATGTACCAATGAGTATGTCTAACTTGATCGTCCCAAGTGGAAATACTTTCTCGCCAGCAAAACCGATGAGGGGTCTGTGGTAAGGTTCCAGTTGAGATAACTTTAGATTTAAACTATCGAAACACGAGTAGAATATGATGTCCGCCGAGCTACCATTGTCGACCAACACTCTTGAAATCATTACCTCCTTCATTCTCATCTTGATCACCAGCGGGTCATCATGAGGATATATAACACCTGCAAGGTCGTTCTTTGAGAACCCAATGACCAACTTCTCCTTGTTCACCTTTCTAGGGCGATCTTCCTCAGCTAGATTTATTCGCTGAATATACGAGCAAGCTTGAGCCTCACCGAGGTAAGCTTTCCTTTCTGCAGTAAGGTCTCCTCCGCCTGCATCTCCTCCTGTAATAACATTACAATCAAATGACCCAAAGCGTATTAAAAATACCTCTCGCTCCGGCTTCCTTGGTTTCTTGGGAAGATCGGGGTCATCCTCCGGATCAACTTCATGGTTTCTCTTCTTGTTCTCCTCTGCTCGACGAGGATATCTAGACCTCTCTCTAGTTCGGTCGTTGTTTCTTCTTTCGCCTCCCCGATCAACATACTTCGCTAGCTTTCCTCGTCGGATGAGTGTTTCAATCTCATTCTGAAGAGCTATGCAATTTTTGGTCATATGGCCATGATCCTTGTGGAACTCGCAATATTTTTCCCTATTCCTCGTGTCAGGGTCTGCCTTCATTTTCTTTGGCCAGTTTAACTCCTCGCTGTTCTTAATTTCTTCTAGGACGTGATTGATAATTACCTTCAAAGGTGTGTAATTATTAAATTTCCTCAAGACCTCCCATGACGACCTATTTTTGGATTGTTTGTCACCACCATTGTTCTTATGTTCTTTCTTCTTAGCTTTATCACCTTCCACGTTGGTTTCTTTGGCGTCCATATTCTTCTTCGCAGACATAGCCTCCTCGGCATTCATAATCTTGGGCGCTTTTCCCATCAGGTCCGATATGGTTCGAGGTGGATCTTTGGCCAAAGTGTAGTACAACTTGTTTGGCAGCAGTCCACTCATCAAAGCGGTAATCGCTGTCTTCTCCTCATAATCAATGACTTCGAGTTTTTCATTATTGAAACGAGTTATATAATCTCTGATACTCTCACCATCTTTTTGTCTAACACTTAACAAATGTGCTACTCATTTAACTGGCTTTGCGCCAAAGCAGAAATTTCCAATGAATAACTCGGCCAGTTGAAGAAAAGTTGAAATCTTACCCCGAGGAAGATTATTATACCATATCTGAGCAGATCCGATAAGAGTTCCCGAGAATGCCCTGCATCTCATCTCGTCTGGGATAGCATAGATATCGACAGCAGCTTGATATTGTTCTATATGAAGGATAGGGTCAGTCTTCCCATCATACTTGGGAGTCACAACAGGTGCTTTGAACTTTGATGGTGTTGGAAAATCAACAATATCCTGGACAAAAGGTGTTCCTCGAACAAAGGTTCGTTGTAGAGGGTTCTTGGCCCTAGCTATTTCCCCTAATCTATCTTCCAGCCTCTGAATAGATCCTTTCCATGCATCATTTCCTTCCTCGGGCTATTGGTTCGAGCAACTGATCGCGTTGAAGTGGCTTCCTGGGATTTATCTTGACGAGCAGTTGGTCGGTCATAGGATTCATCTTGACGAGAAGCTGGTCGCGACTGGGCAGATCCTTCCCTTAAATCTGATGGTGGTCGAAAGCTCCTCGACGCTGCATTAAGAGGACTTTTATTCCTCCTAGGGCCTAATCGGTCGAAAGGAGAAACCCTACTTAATCTTTCCAATGCGTTGGTCCTTTCTGGGGAGAGGGTGACACGTTGTTCAGTATCTGTGGCTTGCACTGACGAAGTTCGTCCAGGTTGATAAGAAAAATCTTCAGATTCCTCATTGCGATATGAATTAGTACGCCTAGTATGCGAAGAAGGCGCACGGGTATTTCTTTAAATGCTTCGTGGTCCGGAATGGGCCGATGCACCGCCATGGAGGGTTTGGATAAGTTGTCGCATTATTTCTTTCATGACGGTCTGGCCCTAAGCCAGATTTGCCATTATTCCAGTCAGATCTGGAATAATTGGTGGAGCAAATAGATTTGGAGGGGTTCCAACGTTTCGATTACTGGATTCAGGAATATCAGCCATTAGTAATGGATTATTTTTTTATGAGAAAACGATATTACCAGTCGTTTCCCACAGACGGCGCCAATCTGTTGATGTAAAAAATTAGATCACTATAATAATTCAATCACAGATAAATAAATGAGACAAAAGATTTTAAAGTGGTTCAGCCTTATAAGAATGGCCTACATCCACTGTTGTTTTATTGCTGAGTGTTTGGGAATTCTCGATTATAAGAAATTGCGTTCTAGATTCGGTCCCTTACAATGAGGATTGTACAATGTATTTATAGCCCTGAGGCTGTAATGTGAAAGGGTAATACATTAAATGATATACATATGAAAGGGTAATACATTTAATGCCCTTTTTGCATGCGCGTCTGAATGATAAGCATTTAATGAATCAATTGAACTGTTGGTTATCCAGCTATTAATGCTTTGTTCGAGATGTAGCTCGGACCGCCTAAGCTTCTCGGTACTCAAGAGTTCCTCGGAGAGGCATTGTTCCTCAGAGCGTATGAGTTCCTCGGGTAAGAAGTGTTCCTCGGGGAACTAGTCTTCCTCGTTGTAGTCTTGTTCCTCGAAGCGTGTGGGTTCCTCGGAAGTGTTTGTTGTTGCCATGTGGATAGCCACATGTCTTCATATGATTGGTCCACGTCAGCAGATTAAATTTGGTATCAACACTAAGTATACATGGTTTGGCAAGGAGATCTACCTACGTCCACAGAGAAAGGGGAATACTAGTTTGTTATGCAGGAAGAACAATAACGATTGAAGTTCTAGGGTTTCTAGCTGAGAGTACAAGTCATCACGTGTAAGTTACAATCAATACCCTCATAATGGGTGAGGTCACCCTTATTTATAAGGTTAAGCATCATATTCCTCTAGGTCTCTTCGTGTTTATCTTAATTATAAGTCATAGAGTCCTAAAGGGATTGGTTTTGCCAACCCGTTAGTATGATCCTCCAAGATTTGAATTTATCTTTTTATATTCATGGTCTTCCAATATCATAATTTCCCAAAAACGTGGTCTCCTAATACCGTGATCTCCCAACATAGTGGTCTTCTAATATATGATATCCACATGACATGCCGTGTGACTTGATTTTGGTTATTCTCCCTTAAATTTCCCCAAGGTTGGGGTTCTCAGCCAACACATTATTTGTCCCAACCTTGTATTTAATTTATTTGCCACGTGTCTTAAAATAGTTATTGGGATGCGTTCTCAAGTTTTCACGCATCTATTCCTTGGGCCACATTGCACAGGGAATCATTTCGCATATACTTCTAACCCTGGGCTACGTGACTCAGTGTCCCTTTCCAAGGTAATGATGGCACGTGAGCGCACGATTTTAGATCCCAAAGGATGAACGGCGATTGACATGACAGGAAGGAGAATGTATAAGGCCTAAAAGCCTTATACCTCATCATTCCAGCATCTACAGAGGTATTATTGCTTAACTTTCTCTCTCTAAAGTTTTAGCTACCAGAAGGAATTTTCTTTATCCTCCTCTTCTTCTTCTTCTTACCATGTCTAAGCGTGGTAGGAAGTATGAGGTATTTGCAACTGATAACTTTGGGGAATTTTGTAACAAATATGGAATTCTTAACATAAGGATATCCCCAGAGAAAGAGGATATCATAGATCTTCCCTCTGGCGAGGTAGATTTTATTACGGTTGCCATAATAGAAGAGGGGTTTGTTTCCCCCTTTAGTCATTATTAGTGAGTGTACTTCATTATTATGGAATACTCCCATCTCAAGCAAATGGTAGCTTCTATCGAATTTCCACATAAACACTGAGGTTTTTAAGAAGAAACGAAGATAGAGGAAATGGTTTTTAACTTGGGGGAAAAGAAGATATATCTCTCCGTAAAATGTAAGGCAAAATGACGCTGGAAAGTTTTAAAACGTTTGGGTAAGGATATTTATAGTGTGTGATGGATGCACGCTCAACGGCACAAAAGTGTGGGTAATTATCACCCAATCATAAAAGAGGAGTTACCAACGAGACACATGTCTCCTCTAGACACTAAAATATAGCCCAGATACGTCTCCTATAATAGGAGCATTATATGCAATGCACATAGAAGTAATGATTTCCTTTTGAGTCCCCTCGAATTCCTAAAGATTGCTTTTAATTCGTACAAAACTCTTCATTTTCCACTCAAACGAACACTTTTGCATGAGGGGGCTAATGTAGAGGGGTATCCTCCTAACCTCACATAAAAAGTAAATTTGGGCACGAGTGGGTGTAAAGCCAATAGGTACCAAAACAGAAGTCAAAATAAGGGGCAAGAAATCCCAAGCCAGCGAGGGGGTGCCAAACGAGTGGACCAAGACAATGAGGGGGTGCCATTTATGCAATCCTAAGATAGTTAATATATGTCATGCAAGCAAACCCAAGCCAACGAGGGGTGCAAACCAAGTGGATCCAAACCAATGAGGGGGTGCCTTGTGAGCAACCACCAAACAATAAAGAAATACCATCTAGGCAACCCCAAGTCAGTGAGGGGGTGCCATATGAGTGGGTCCAAATTAACAAAGGGATGCCAGGAAAGCAACACCAAAACAGTAAAGGGGCGCTCCGTGAGTAACTCCAAGACAGCGAGGGGATGCTCTGAGAGCAGCCCCAAGTCTCTTTTATAAATAAGTTTACACAAATACTATTTGTTAATACTTTATTATTTTTATACATGGGAATTCTTAAACAAGAAGTATTAGTCGAGCAAGAAGGGCTTGGGCAAATGGTTAGTTGGGATCCATTGGGAGTTTTGGTTTGAAGGTTGAGAGGCAAGTCTTGTTGGGAAAGATAAGGCCCAACCACTTCAGTACCTTAGGAAAGAGAGAATACTAAAATGAGGGACCTAAGAGGTCACTCACACACATACATAATACACATAAGTGAGAAGTCAAAACACTGCTCACAAAGAGATTTTGAGTTTTAAACATTCGCGAGTGGCCCTAAAGGTCGCTCGCAAGTTTTCAAAAAGTTATTTACTAAGTAACCGTTTGAAAATATTCATAATATCTTACTTTTTGGCACTATGCCCGACATATTTGCTTTTTGACATTGGATTGTACCAGATATCGTTTGTCAGAGTGGACATATGACATTAAGTAAAATAGGACAAAAAGTACCACTTATATATTATCACAAAGAATATCCTTTAGGCACGTACACGCAACATCAACCCTAGTATTTGGCTTTAAATATATTATCGGTACAAGGTCAAAGCACAAGATAGTCGAAAAACTGTTACGCTGCATAAATACACACATAAAGTATTCTCTCCCTGCTCTCTTTTGGGTACTTGAAGTGCTTATCTCTTCACTCTTCAGAATCGTCATTTTTAAGTGATCCCATCCCTTTTGTATTTATTGAAAAGCTCATATTAAATCATTTTCCTCTTCATGTGGCAACCATAAAATTATCATTTTATCACTAAAGTTAGCTTTTAACCATTTGCTGCTCTTAATTCTTTTAACAGCTTGAAAGCTTCTCCACTAAGGGAGTAAGGGGGTTTGCATGGCTATTGTCGTTCCTTAGAAGTCGCTCCACTAAGGAAGATTCGAACTGTTGAAGAAAACCACTTACCTTGTTCCTATAAGTGATTATTATGGAGTCCATTGCTTCGTATTCTCCTTTAAGTTAGTTCGCGATCAGTCTAGAGTCACAGTATATAATAATGTGGAAATAATCCAAAGTGATCTCCCTATAGAGACCATATACTATGGCCTCATACTCTGCCTCATTATTTGAGCCTTTGAATCCCAATTTGATGGTTTGGTCAATGAGACAGCCTTGTCGTGTAACAAATACTATCCTAACTCTTGTGCCCCTCTTATTTGACGCGTCATCCACAAAAAGCTTCCAAGGTCATTCATCCTCACTGACCGCTAGTAATTCCAGGATGGGATTTGATTGTTCATCCTTGCCTCTTGGTGATATTTAAAATTCTGCTACAAAGTTTGTTAAGACTTGACCCTTGACCGCGGTCCTAGGTTCATGCCTAATATCAAACTGGGCCAGTTCAATGGACCACTTAGTCATTCTATTTGAGAAATCAACCTTCTTGAATGCATTTTTCAGAGGATAGGTTATGGGGATGAGGATAGTATGAGCATCAAACTAGTGCCTCAGTTTCCTAGCGATGGTCACCAATGCCAGAACCAAGTTCTCAATAGGCATGTATCTTATTTTCACCTCTAGGAGAGTATGGCTCATATAGTAGATCAACCTTTGTTCCTCATCATGTAAACAAAAGCAGTGCTACTGGTCGCGGGCTTTAAGATAGCCAAATACAAATACATATCTTCACCATATTTGGGAGTTGAGGACAAGGGAGGATATCCCAAGTACTATCGAATTCCTTCCAAAGCTTGATTGCAATTCTCTGTCGAGAAGGTGGGGCTTGATTTCTTCAACTCCTGGAAGAACGTTCGACACTTATTCAAGGATCTTGAAATAAAGTTATTTAGAGAAACTAGCATTCCAGTGACGAACTAGATGTCTCTAATAATAATATGTCTTTTGATGTCATGTAGAGTTTTGATGTGATCTGGAATCGCCTCTATACCTCCCTAGCTCACTAAATACCTAAGAAATTTTTTAGACCTGATTTTAAAGATGAATTTTGAGATGTTGAGCATCATCATGTATTCTCTGAGAATCTTGAAATTCTTCACGAGGTCTCTAATATGGTTGGCTACCCACTTGCTTTTGATGAGCATATCGTTAATATATACTTCCATGGTAAAGTTAATCAGTTTCTTGAACATCTTAGTCGTGAGCCTTTAATAGGTTGCCCTTATATTCTTCAAACCGAAGGGCATTACCTTGTAGCAGTAAACTCAGAAGGTTGTGATGAATGAGGTTTTTTCCTGATTTGTTCCGAGCATGGGTATTAAATGGTAACCTGAGTATGCTTTTATGAAGTTCACGTTAATGTCCCGTCGTGAAAACTACTGTGACATCCCGCCTATTTTAATACCGATTGATCAGGACATTGTTAAATTAAACGAGAAACATATTTGGTTTCATTCTTAGCATAATTATTGAAAACTAATTGATTAAACCAATAACCTATTAAGTCTGGTGTCCAAATTTTAAAACTTATTAACATGTTTCATTAAACCATTCAACCATTCAATCATACAAGATAAGCATCCACGATAATAAAATATAATGAATACTAATATCATGAATAAATAAATAACTGAATAAACTCTCGGTGAATCCCAAGTGCAATAATCCAAATGCTAAATGAAATACTGTAAGAAAAGTCTGATAATAAAGTTGTCCAACTGTGGGAGACATGCCCAATAGAAATACTGGAATAACATCCTAGCTAGATAAAATGGAAAGAGGCGTCTAAGTAACTCCTGCATGCATCCACAACTGTTGTAGTATCATTTGATGGGAATGAAAAGCTTACCCTGGCCTCCCTGTAGCTGAGCACCTAAAAGGTTTTGAAAATATTTTTGATACGGGTCAGCGCCCAAAACATTTTTAAAACAGTTGCAAGTATTTTAATGCATTAATAAACATGCAACAATAATTATTCATGTTGATCTGGTGTCACACTCACATGAGATTATCCTAACCCATCATCTACAGTGCACACTTAATGCATTTATTTTAATTACCTAGTTATGCTACCCCGCCTAACTAGCCTAGCTTTTCTTGACATAAACCAATTCGCTAAACCTCCAGCCCAATCATGCTACTTGTATATTACTTTACTTGGTTTATCAAGTAGCTATCACATAAGCTATAACGTAGTATTTCTCAATTATATACATATCATTATATAAGCAACATAAATATACTCTAGTTATAAACATACATCCGTAAGTCATAACCATACCACATTACCCCAATCAGACTCGAAACTCACATATCCTCACATACGGATTGTGGTCGTGCAACAATACTATAACCTGGGGAAATGACCCAATACCTACTGGTCAATGCCAGGGTGGACCGCTCACTACGCGCATCCTCTAATGGTAGCATAACTATAGTAGGTATGTTCACTCAAAATAAATCACACATAGACATATATATACTGGTTTCACTCCATACGTGTATATATATATATATATGTGTGTGTGTGTGTGTGTGTGTGTGTGTGTGTGTGTGTGCGTGTGTGTGTATGAAATCGGTTAACGTGCATAAAGTCTCTCGTAACACTAGCCTACCAATCCCAAAGTCTATCCCAACTTCTCAATTTTTGCCAAGTATTCACTTACTTATGCTTAACTCTCTAACATCACATTTATGGCCAATATGTTATTCTACCTAAGCACTTAGCCTAATCATTCCTGAAATCCTAATCCGATTTCATGATTATCACCCGAGTACGTTCACCCTAATATATATGTAATTTCTTACCTGAAATTATTTCCCGATTAGCTTAAGGTACTTCTTAACCTTACGTTTGAACTCCCAGAAGTTTAATTCCATTCCTCGAACCTCATAATCCAGTTTGATCCCCAAATGATCCACAAAAGATAATTAAAGGCAGAGGAGACCAGCTAGATAAATCGAACCAGTTCATTGGCTAGATCGAACTGGTTCGGTGAGCACCGAATCGATTCACTCCCCCTAGCGAATCGACTTGATTTGTTAGGCTGTCAAAACAAACTTTAGACGAGATTTTGCCCTTTCCCTTCACCTATAGTAGTTCTAACCTTCATGAAATCCCCAAATATGAATACTAATCCATTCACAAACATAATTCAATAGGTTTTTATGTAAGATTCATCTCGAGAAACATCTAATTCATAAGATCAATGAATTTATATCAAGATTCATGCATAGTTAAAACCATAATCTCAAAATCCAATCTTTTCTTTCTTAGATCAATTAAGAACTCGTATTTTTCATTCTAATCACATCAGATTCATCTTGTTATCATAATTAGATTCATCTTCTAATAATTTCTTATTTCAAAACCCAATTTTGCATGGTTCTCCCATCCCAAAAATTGTATTTTTCTACACCAATTAGCATGAACATTTGAAACTACATAATAACATTAAAGAAAGTTAAGTACTTGCCTTGAGAGTGATGGATTTCTAGTATTTTCTTTTTGAATTCCTCTCTTAACCATGATCTCTAACCTAGAAGCACTTGATTTTCACCTCGGATCCTTTTCTCTTCATTTTTCTCCATTTTCTTATTCTATTTTCTCTCTTCTCTCAAAACCCTAGCCTCTTGGGTGGATGGATAGTTGGCCCTTCTATCCACTTTTCTTAAATATAAACCTAAACACTCTAAATCCCAAAATTAAGTCAAATTTTATATGTAAAATGACCCAAATACCTTTTACGGCTCCCGTTTAGCCTAAAAAGCCCCTGGAACCCAATTATAACCTGGGTACCTATTTTCGACTATCTCAACCCATTCCGGACCATTAGTACACTCAAAATTCCCATCCGAGTTCTCTAACATTAATTTTTCACCTCATGCCCGACACGACTCTATCCACGTGTCCCGAATGAGATATTGATAAATCCATTGCTATAACTCACTTATGACGTAATATAATTTAGCATGCTTTCATTTACTTATCACATAAGTAAATATAGTTACACATAAATATTAATCCTTTTATTCTCTAATTAATATCTATTTAAGTCACTTTATTTCTCGGTTCAATTAAAATTACGTGCACATGTAATTTAAAATGCTCCAAAATACGGGGTGTTACACCTACGAGTTGATCTATCCGCGATAATGGAAAGTTTTCTTTTGGGCAGTGCCTGCTAAGGTCAATAAAGTCTACGCATACTCTCCACTTGCCTTATTTCTTGAAAAAAATAGTGTGAGAGACATAATGTAGGAATTGGACTTCTTTATGGAACCGACTTGAAATAGGTTGTCCACCTCTATTTCTACAACTTTCACCTTCTTTGGGCCCGATTTTTTGGGGTTGTGATTGATTGGCTTGATAGTCAGATCTACCTGCAGTCGGAGACAAGTGATCTTTGGGTTTATTCGGTGAAGATCGTATAGTTGCCATGCAAAGATGTCTGCAGTGGTTATAAGGAAATGAATGAGTTGATTTGCTTTATCACTGGGTAGATTTTATCCGATGAGGAAAGTCCTTTATGATTGTGATGAATCCAAAGGAACGAAAATGAGTGTCTCCAACATGCACCAGATAGGAGTCAGTTGAGTTTTTTTTACTCCTGTCGAGTGCCCTTTGGTTGCTACTTATGTTGATTGTCCTCTGAATTGTCATAATCTCGACTTCCTTGGACTTATTTTGTTTTTCTTTGATGGACGGGGCAAAATAACTCTGAGTTGCTTTTTTATCTCCCTTAATCTCCACCACTCCATGGTCAGTTAAGAACTTGAGCTTTTAGTGGAGGGGAGAGGGGAAATATTTCATCTCATGATGCCATACTCTTCCTACTATGGCATTGTAGTGTGAATTCGACTGGATGATATGGAACTCGACCTCTGTACTGGTTGAGCCGGCCTTGGCTTGTAGCTTGATTTTCCTAAGGGAGTTTTTATATCTCCATTGAAACCAATTAATGGACCTACATCAATATCAAGGTCTTTGATGTTGATGTCAATCTCGTAGAGCCCTATCAAGTACATGATCTCCGAAGAGCTTCCTTGTTTCACCAATATTCTCCTCACATCAAAGTTTGTAATTCACAGAGTAAGAACTAGGACTAGGTTTGACAACAGGGTGGGTTTGGTCAAGTCCGACCCCGATTCCGTTTACCCCACCCCCGTCCCCATCCCGTCCCGTTTAAAAACCTCGTGGGGGCCCCGAACTTGCCCCAAACTAGTACAAAATATTTTATATGATATTTTTATCTTATTTTATATAATTTTTCAAACGTATTTCAATTTTTTTTTAACTTTTGTAATATGAGAAAAATGATATTGTTTTTAATACGAAATTCAATTTACAATTTAAAGTTGTTTTGAAAAGTTAAAAAATATTATCAATAAAATAATACAAATATTATCATTATCCATCTCCTTAAGACGAAAATATGAATAACTCCAAGTACTTAAAATGCATCCAACTCTAAAAAGTCATAAATTACAAACTAAAAGTCATAAATGCATCCAACTATAAAGAGTCTAACTTTAATATCCCATAGTTCATAGAATCCAAATAAAAATATCCAAATGATAAACATCAAATAATAAACATCAAAGTGCCAAATCATCCAAATGATCCAATTGCAAACTTCACCAAGAAACCAACTCTCCCGCCTCCTGCATATGAAATACAACAACAAGGTTATTAGTGTTAAGTACTAAAAATTCTAAAACATACTTAAAGAGAAGGTAGACAATTACGTCTAATAAATTCACCAAAAGTCATGATATTATGACTAGTTAACATCTTCCTCATCATCATATATGGTGGGAGCACAAGATGAACTATTAGTTGTAGAACAATTAGCTACAAAAAATAAAATATATATTAGATATGAATGATAAAATAATTAATTAAATAAAATTTATTATTATTTCACTGCGTAGCTAACTTTGTGAACACATCAATGCCTCCAAAGTATTCGGATGAAGTCTCATATGATTTAGGCTAATCAATTTACCACTAGTACTAAAAGTGGACTCGAATGCAACAGTCGACACAGGAATTGCTAAAATATCTCAAGCCATCTTTTGTAAAGTGGGAAACTTGACTCCATTTGTCTTCCACCAACTCAACACATCAAAGTTTGGTGTCCTTAGCAGCACACTTTCCTCCAAATAAAAATCCAACTCCTATTTAGCCAAAAAAGTAGTAGAGGAGACATTGACAAATTTGTCAAAACTAGATAGTTAATTAACTTCCTCTACACTACCAAAATTAGTGATATCTAAATTAAAAGATAAAGATGGTATAGCACAAGTATCAAACGACATCAACTTAGATTGGTATTCATGTAGCAAATCGTAGCAACTTTGCCGAACTTTTTGAACTTCCTCAACCGAATCATTACGATAAATTAATGGGTGAAATTCCACCAACTTCGTATTATGTCTTGGATCCAAAACAACCTCTTCCCCCATGATCACATGTATATCACTCCAATATTTCTCATACTCATCCAACATTTTTACTGTCATATCATGTATAATGGGATTAGGACTCTTACTCCACTCAAATAATGTTAATGCCATGTCATATATTTTTGGAAAGTAACAATTAGCGATGGGATAAAGGATGCGAGAAAACAATTTGGTGACATTAAAAAATAATTTCAATTTTACCCAAATTTCTATGGCCAACTCTTCATCCGTTGGTAGAAAAATATATAGTTTATCTCGTTGTTTCAATTGTGGAAACACATCTTTGTAAAATATTTCGGTTTGAAGCATAAAATATGTTGAGTTCCATCAAGTTTTACAATCGAGTGTCAACTTCTTGGTGCAAGGGATATTCAATTATTTAGTTTCTTCCTCAAATTTTTCAATCCTACCCGCCGAAGTTATCCAAAACACAACATTATTTCGAATTTTTTCAATTGCATCATTAATCACGTCTAAACCATCCTTCATGATTAGATTCAATATATGATCATAACAACGCATATGAATACATTTTCATCCAGCATAAGATTTTTATTAGAGATCTTGTCTAAATAAACACCAATCACTGCATCATTCATTGTGCAATTGTCAACAGTGATTGTAGACGATTTTCTATCAATGTTCCAATCGAACAGTGTATCAAGAATAACATAAGAAATCACTTATTTGTTATGTGGTGCGGGAACATAGATAAACCTATAAAAATTATAACTTTAATTAAATAACAAAAAATATAGAGTTGTTGTCTAGAATCCATGCTTAAATAAACATAAATAAATAATATACTAAATTACCTCATTATGTGACTATGTAGAGTCCACTCCTCATCAATGATATAAGATGTGATAGCCATAAAACCTTTCTTTGTATGTTTGGAAGACCACATATTGGTGGTGATTGCTACTCTACTCCAAAGTTTCCCTATTAAATGCATTACTTTTGTCTTCTTGCAACCAAATATCTTGATAATGTCATTCTTAATGGTATTTCTCGAGGGTATTTTAAATTAAGGTTGAAGACTACTCACAAACTTCTAAAACCCAATATGATTTACAATTGATAAGGGGTACTCGTGTATAATAACCATACATGCAAGCTCATAACATGATTTCTCTTGATCAAAATAATGATTATTAATGTCTACATTCTCGTCCTTTGTAAGGACACAAATTTCCAATTGAGTCCATATGTAGTACTGACTTAATTTCGAACAAAATCATTTGAGTCATAGGATAGAAGTTTAATCTTATCACGCCTATGACGTTTGAAGTGTTGAAGGCGTAGCGGCCCAGATTTTAAAGCTTCATCATTGCCGAGTTTAGTGCCATGTTTCTACATCAACAGTAATGGGATTCCAAGGCTCCAAAGGTATGAATGGTCTTTATATATATAGGAGCTTGGAATTTTTGTTGGGTGTATTTCATAAATACTTTTTATTAATTTTATTTTCAGAAAATCCCTTTAGAACTTGTTTCAAAAGTTTTTGGGCTTAAAAACGAAAAGCAAAATTTTATGAATTTTCGTTCGAACGAGAAATTGGACGAGTCTTCTAACGAGTTTAAGCAATTTTCTTTGAATTGTCGTTAGAAACTCATTCGAACGAAGTCGTTCGAACAAGATATCAAATGAGTTTTGCCCCTTAAACTCTGAATTTTCGTTAGAAGTGGTTCGAACGAGAATGCGTCAGTTTTTGGGCAGTTTTAGTTTTCCCTCCAATTTTTCCCACTTCTTGCCCCCATTACTTTTGCCAATTTTAATCACTTCGGGAAGCAGTTTTTCATAGGACTTTTCCATAATTCTAAAGTGGTTTTTGAGATAAAAAAAATTATTAACCCAAAGTCCTCTTTTATGTGTTGAGTTTTATGGATTAATTTCTTCCAAAAACACATATACACCCATAGTTTGTTTACTTTTAAGTTCATACATATATATATTTTGCTTAAAGTGTTTGTTTGGCACCAAGTTTTATCTGCACCAACAAGAAGAGAAGTTAAGGTTCATTCTCTACCCATAAAAGAAAAGAAGTTTGTGCTTTGGTTTTCTCACATGGTGAAAGGCACCATGTGTGGTTGACGGTGGTTTGTGCCTCCATTGGTGGACTCCAAGACTGCGATGGACGTCGTGGTTATCAACTAGATAGAGTTATTTATAAGAAGAAGCATTGGGGTTTGAAAGGAGTCAAGTCGAGTGTTGTAAGTCTTTTGTCTTGTAATTGTAAAACCGTATCTAGTGGATTTATTAGGCTAGGGCCATCCGAGATTTTTTCCATTTGAGTTTTTCTCGTTCATCGTCGTGTAGTGAGATTATTTTTTTTTATTGTTTAACTCACCTAGAATGCATGTTTAGGTTAAAAAGATAAAATTGGGTTTGATTTTCAATCTTGATTTAATTCTGTGCTAGTTTATTATTTGGATAAGTTTAATTTAATTCAAGTTCAGAATTCAATTTGATAAAATTTAGTTTGGCCTATATTGAAAATTGAATTAAGTGTTGCTAGGCTAATTAGAAGACTTAAGTTAAATTAATTTTGTGTTAAAATTAAAATCCACATATTTGACTTAACTTAATTTATTTATGAAGAAATTAAAATTTGATATATTTAATTGTGAATTTGAAAAAGAAATGTTAGTTTAAAAGTCTGTGTTGTTGAACCATCTCATAATTTTAGAATTTTAAAATTCGGGGCATATATTCCAACAAGAGGTATCATATCGTTTATACACACTTTCAAAGTGGTATCAGAGCTAGAAGCGCTAAGTTATTGCGTTTATGTCCTTTTCGTGTTTTGTTTAAAAAATAGAATTTTTCCCGTTTTCAAAATTTCCAGCTTTTGATGGTTCTAATAACACGTACTGAAAAGCGCGTATGAAACCGACACTAAAGTCCATAGATGAGAGGGTTTGGCTGTCTGTCGTTATCGGGTGGTCCCCATCTACATGCTTAGTAAAAAATGAACATGTCCCCAAACCTGTAGAGATATGGACTGAGAATGAACTTAAACTAGCCAATTTTAATTTTCAAGGCTTGAATGCTTTGTTTAGTGAGGTCACACCGGATGAATTCCGACGTATCATGACGTGTGAAACCGCTAAAGAAGCTTGGGATATTTTGTAACTCACTCATGAGGGAATTAGTGTCGTAAAAGTTTTGAAACTCCAAAACCTCACCACTCAATTCGAGACCATAAAAATGCTTAAAATGAAACTTTTGATGAATTTTATGCTAGACTTTTCGATATTGTAAATTCATCTTTTAATTTGGGAGAAAAGATACCCGACGACCGAGTAGTAAAAAAAAAATTTAGGTCCCTACCCGATAGATTCATTCCTAAAGTGATCGTGTTGAATTCTTTACCCACTTTAGACTCTACAAAACTAAAAGAGCTCGTAGGTGATTTATAAACCTATGAACTAGACATGTTTTTCTTTAAGACCGAAAAGAAGAAAGATAAAGGCATCGCCTTGAAAGCCAAAAAAGAGGAAAAATAAGTTTCGGATGATGAGAGTGATTTTGACTCGGAAGATATGGCTATGTTTCTAGAAAATTTCTTAAGTTTAACAAAGATAAGCTTAAAATGATTTCAAGAAATTTGATGAGTCTAAGTATGACAAAGTCGAAGATTCCCTAAAAGACAAAATGAAGATCTAAATAGGGACGAGTCAAATCATTGCTTTGGTTGTGAAGGGTATGGCCATAGGACTTTTGAATGCCCCACTAAACTAATGAGAGAGGGCAAGCAACCAATTTCATACAATACTACCCTTAGTGATAGTGATAAGGAAGATGGACATGATTCCCCCATTGAGATCAACTTTATCCCGTTCATGGCAAGTCATATAAGTGATAGTGAGAACTCATCCAATGATGACATTATAATACATGACACTTCTGAGGCCAAAGTTTGTGAATCCTATATTTTTGATGATTTACAGAGTGGAGAAGAGAGAGAGAGTGAAAGTGAAGAAGAGGTTGATGAGAGTGAACTTCAAATTGCCTTTAAAGAGTTTTATGAAGAATTGATGAAATAAAAAAGGTCTAATTTAAAGTTAGAAGCTAGTTTGAGTGAACGTATTAATGTCAATAATGAGAATGCGTTAGTTGAAGACCTTAGGACACATGAGAAATCTCTTAGTGAAAAGCTTGAGTACGTAGAAGGTGAGAGAGATAGCCTTAGAGGTTTAATGGAGGCTATGAAGAAAGAGATTCTTATGTTTGAAGAGAGTAGGTGTTTGCTTGAGTCACGCATTTTATATTTGGAAGAAAAGTTAAGACACCCAAGTCGAGTCAAATTTGATTTGGAGTGTAGGTTCGAATAATTAGATAAAATCTTAGGCACGATCCAAATAAAAAATGACACTTATGGTATTGGCTTAGATTCTTATAATGCTTCCACTAATAAATCCAAAACCACTATTTTGATAGAATCACCTAGGAACACTCTTAAAGGTCAATCCTTAGGTACCACTTTTTGTCGGGTCTTTACTTTCTCCCATTGTGGTCGAAAAGGTCATCTTAGGAAATTTTATTTTGATATAAAAAAAGATCATAGGAAATCCAAGAGTAAGGTCACCAAGGTATCCAAGGTCACCAAATCCCGAATTGTCACTCTTCACTTGTTTGGGTTAGGATACCCGACTTGCTAACTTTACAAGATAGGATTTATGATTTTCATTTGCTATCACGTGAAACCTCCCATGCTAAATCGAAAGGTTAAATGTGTTAGTTTTGTTTTCATACTCTAGCGTTTTTGTACTTCATGATATATTTATGCTAGTTGTATGTATGGTTTTCATTTTCTAGTCTATGATCCATGATTAATCACATGCTAGAATTATGATTTGTGTATATCTTTTGTATTTATTTTTATTTGTTTGTGTCTTATTAAGAAAAATACAAAAATATTTTTTTTTATTTTCTTTTGAGTTGTAAATTTTTATTTTGGTTAAAAATTTCAAAAACTCAAAAAGATTTTTGTTTGTGTGTGTATCTTGGTTTGACACACCTTATGTGGTATATACTTGTGTTTGAATCCTTTTTCTTTCCGCTTACATTTGGCTAGAACTGTTGGTTAAGATTTTCAATCCTTAAATTGTTCTTTGTCATGCTTGCATGGAGTAGTTGGATTTTGTGTTGCTTAATGGATTTTATTTTTATATTCCTCGTTTCACACATGCACGAGCTCATTTGAAATTTAACTTCTCATGTATATTTAAGATAAGTGAGATGTTCTCCTATCAATATAGTCATCTACATGTTGCTATGACTATGGAGGATTTGTGCATATAATAACCATTTCCCGGATGTAAAAAATTAGAAAATATGTTTATCCGGTGTAGTAGTTTATCAATGGAAATAAGGTTGCGAAAGATAAAATTACTTTGCGTGAAAAGCCACCATTGAATATTTGGCCTTCAAAATATGGCATTATAAAAGTAAATTAGCCAAGGCCTGTTTAGTTTAGTTGATATGTTCAAAAGTAAAAGAAAAAGAAAAAGAAAAAGAAAATTATGAGAAATTTGGTTGGTTGAATCAACGGGTTTGCACAATGACTTTGTATCCTAGTTATGCTTTTATTATCACGACTCTATTGGTTTGTAGAATCATCGAAATTCTAGACTTGTGTGCATTGTGTATATTTGTTCATTGAGTTCAATTTATATTGTCACATGAGGCTATATCTAAATGTAACAAAATTTTGCTATCAAATGAGAACTCCGTGAACATGTTCTAAGTTATTGGGTCATATATTTAAATATTTCTAGTTCACACCCCTATACTTTCGTTTACCACATGTATTTGGACACATTTTTTCCATACGAGTGTGAAAAGCTTAATGTATTTTGTGTCGTGTGTGGTGTTTATACCTATGTATATGTGCGTGTGCGTTAGTGATATTCATATATATGATATTTTTTGTTGTTTTCGAGTCTCTGCCTATCTAGCTAGTCCATATTTGCTTTTAACTCATAATTAATATCTATCTTGTTGCGAATTTTGGTTAATATCCCATGATTACGTTTAGTACATTTTAATTGGTATCATATTTTTTTATCATCGCATCATAGTTGATATTCATGTCTCTTTATGTGGATTAGTTATACTTCATTGTTGCCCATATGCTTAACTGTTCTTGTCACCTTTTTCACCATTACATGTTTCAATTTTTTTGTTATTCATTTCTCTTGTTTAGTTTAGGGGGAGTATTTACTTTAATTGGGGGAGAAATAATTTTTTTTATGATTCTTAACCTTTGTCTATTCCTGAACAAAAAGGGGGAGAAATGGTATATACACCTTCAGTTTGGGAGATCTAACTTAGGGGGAGTTGCGCAATCTTCTTACGTAGACATTGTTAGATAAAGGGGGAAAATTATTTAAGGGGGAGTATATATTTACATTGCATTTAATATTGTTATATTCCTTATCCGTTTGATGGTGTGCTTAAGTGTGTAGGAAATTTCTTTTAGCAACATCTTTAAAGCGGCAAAGCGATTTATCCTTGGGTCGAGTCATAGCGTCTATAATTTTATTTTATTTTGGGTGGGATGTTGTGTCTAGACGAGCTTGACATCTCTTTAGGATTTTAAATGGGTTTTGTCTTAGAATAGCCAAAGGGGGAGATTTGTAAGGACACAAATTTCCAACTGAGTCCATATGTAGTATTGACTTAATTTCGGACAAAACCATTTGAGTTATAGGATAGAAGTTTGTTCCTATAACGCCTATGACGTTTGAAGTGTTGAAGACGTAGCGGCCCAGATTTTAAAGCTTCATCATTACCGAGTTTAGTGCCATGTTTCTACGTCAACAATAATTGGATTCCAAGGCTCCAAATGTATGAATGCTTTTTATATAAATAGGAGCTTGGAAATTTTGTTGGGTGAATTTCATAAATACTTTTTATTTGGTCTTAGAGATGAAAAGCAAAATTTTCTGAATTTTCATTCAAATTGTCGTTCGAATGAGAAATTGGACGACTCTTCTAACGAGTGTAAGCAATTTTCTCTGAATTATCGTTAGAAACTTGTTCGAACGAGATATCAAACGAGTTTTGACCCTTAAACTCTGAATTTTCGTTAGAAGTGGTTCGAACGAAAAAAGTCAGTTTTGGGCAGTTTTAGTTTTTCCCTCCAATTTTTCCAACTTCTTATCCCCACTACTTTTGCCAGTTTTAATCATTTTGGGGTAGAAGTTTTTCATAGGACTTTTCCATACTTCTAAAGTGTTTTTTGAGAGAAAAATTTATTAACCAAAAGTCCTCTTTTATGTGTTGAGTTTTATGGAGTAATTTCTTCCAAAAATACATATACACCCATAGTTTGTTTACTTCCAAGTTCATACATATATATATATTTTGCTTGGAGTGTTTGTTTGGCACTGGGTTTTCTCTACACCAACAAGAAGAGAAGTTTGGGTTCATTATATTCCCATAAAGGATAAGAAGTTTGTTCTGCAACTTTCTCACATGGTGAAAGGCACCATGTGTGGTTGACGGTGGGTTGTGCCTCCATTGGTGGACTCCAAGACTGTGATTGACGTCGTGGTTATCAACTAGACAGAGGTATTTGCAAGAAGAAGCGGCAGGACTTGAAGGGAGTCAAGTCGAGTGTTGTAAGTATTTTGTCTTGTAATTGTAAAATCGTATCTAGTGGATTTGTTAGTCTAGGTTCGTCCGAGGTTTTTCCCATTTGGGTTTTCCTCGTACATCTCCGTGTAATGAGTTTGTTTCTTTTATATTGTTTAACTTACCTAGAATGCATGCTTAGGTTAAAAAGATAAAATTGGGTTTAATTTGGTTCTAGTTTATTATTTGGGTAAGTTTAATTTAATTCAAGTCCATAATTCAATTTGATAAAATTTGGTTTGGCCTACACGAAAAATTGAATTAAGTGTTGTTAGGCTGATTATAAGACTTAGGTTAAATTAATTTTGTATTAAAAGTAAAATTCACATATTTGACTTAACTTAATTTTAATTATGAAGAAATTAAAATTTGATATATTTAATTGTGAATTTGAAAAAGAAATGTTAGTTTAAAAGTTTGTGTTGTTGAACCATCTCATAATTTTGGAATTTTAAATTGGGGGCATATATTCCAACAACTGGTATCATATCGCTTATACACACTTTCATCCTTTCTTTTTTCACTAGCTCTCAACATTTGTTGCCTTATATCCATACTTTTAGTCTTATCATGTCTATCTCTATTATCAATCAAGTACTTGGTCCCATTTTTACTATTTGCTTTGAGTTTACTTGAGCAAGTATTACAAACCATCAATGTTTATTTTCGTGAAATTAAACCAAACATCCGATGTACATTTTATTTTTCTACCAAGAACAACACCACTAGTATTCTGACCATTTTGATTTGAAGAAGGGTTACTTCAATCTAGATTAATAAAAGGTTGACTTTGATTTTCATCTTGCTCGGACATATTTCACTTTGGATTTTTTTGTTCAAAAGCCAAATTAAACAAATAAGAATATAAATATATATGTAAACAAACTAATCTGTAATTAAAGTAAATTTTGTTTATAAACAAATTTGTAAATAAATCTTATTTGTTTATAAACAAATTTGTAAAAAAATATCTAAACAAATCACCAGAAATTATCTTATAAACAAATCAGTAAACAAATTTACATAGTCAAATAAGTGAACACCGGAAAAATCACCAGAAATTTGCTTATAAATAAATATGATTTGTTTATAAAAAAACAGTGAACAAGTTCAAAAGGTGTTTGTCTATCAATTACGAGTCTCACACAAAAACATTTGCTTACCAGAGCAAACTTTGTGAATAAAATAAGTGTGTGAGTAAGTAAATATTTGCTTACTAGAGCAAACTTTGTGAAAAAATGTAAGAAAAAAATGAAAAAATCTATACAAAAAAATGCACAGAGCGTAGCAGTAGAAGTAGACAACGCAGAGAAGTACCAGTAGAGCAGTATCAGTACAAAATAAAACATTTGCTTACTGAAGTGACGGTGATGAGAGGCCGGAGGGAGCGAGAGAGAGAGAGAGAGATGAGTGAGCGTGAGGGATAAAAAGAGACGAGAGCTGCTGGAACTTGAAAGAGTGAAAAATGAAAACCCTAAACATTATTCATCCATATATATATAAAAGGGAAAATTTGTAATAATACCCCTAAACAGGGTGGGTTCAGAACCTGACCCGACCCAAACTCAACGTTTTTTTTTCAAACCCGCCCCATTTATTTACCCTAAATTCCCACCATTAGGGGCGGGGTCGGGTCCCTGCCAAAACTCGTTCCGTTTTCATCCTTAACTAGGAAATCCTTATGGTTTTGATTCACGTCGACTAAATCGTCATCGATGAATACAGTAGCATGATCATTGTCAAAGTCTCTTCTCTCCCTCTTGGAAAGGAAGGGTTTGGATAAATCCACTTGGAAAGCCTGTTGGATGTTGGCCGTAATTCTTACCTTTTCTCTGAGCTTCTTACCAATCTGTTCAGTTCGATCGATATATTTGTGAATGGTTGCAACTGCCCTACTGGTGGAAAATCCTCGTCTGCCTTCTGAACTGCATTGATCTCTATCAAAACTTTTGGCTTCGTCATGCCAATGTCCTCCTTGAGGTGCTTTGGATGAACGATATCCTCCATATGCTTCTTAAATAATTTATAGTTTTCTGTAAGGTGCCCGTGAAGTAAGTCCTTGTCTTTAGTCTGAGGAATAAGCTTGTAGACAGGCTTTTTGAAGACTGTCTCTAGTGCCTTATAGCTATCCTCATTAACCTGAGACCTGGGGCAACCCATGGAGGCTTCATTCTTGAATCCCTCTTTAGTTAAAGAGGGTTTATTTCCCCCCTTAGGGGACTTCTTAGAGTTATTATTCTTTTGCTCGGTTCGGGGCCTCTACATTGATGAGCTCATCATCCACCTTGGTATACTTCTCAATACGAGACATGAGATCATCCAATCGTTCTAAGCTGAATTTGAATGAAGAGATCGTTAACTTATCATTACAATCGCCAATCTCATTGTATAGCTCCCAATATATTTGGGCGTACTTCCTGAGAGACTTTCCCTTCCTTCTCTCAAGAGAGATCAGTGAATCAACTTCCTTAGTTTCCTTCCTGCTTATGATAAATCGGGTCACGACTACTCGGTTAGGTCTCTAAAAGAGAGGATTGATCTGAGGGCAATTTCCCAAATAACTTCAGACCAATTTCTCCCAGAGTAAATGTAACGCTTCGACCCGAATTTATGGGTTACCCCCGAGTTAACCCGATCTGAATCGAGCATTATGTGTGAAGTAAAATGAAATAGCCTAAATAATATTGTTTGTACAGTTTTATTTTAGTTAACATTTCGATTGTTAGCATACGATTCTAATTTTAAGATAACTATGTGTAGGACCCACGAGAAGTACACCTAAGTCCAAGTAAACAGAGCTTACTAACGTAAAATAAAATAAGTACACTTACCTATATAACGCCCTCAAAATATGAACTCACACCCAACCCGTCGTAACAAGTCGAGGGTGTGAGCCTATGCCCTGCGGGAATATACAAACAATATAGAAGCGAATCGGTAGAAAGTAATACTCACACGCTACAATCACATGCATGAGAAAATATATTTTTATCTACATATACATAACTACACCTTTGAAAAACATATACTCAATGCATTAGCTGTTTTGCTTGCGAAAAGCCTCAAATGCCCAGATTAATCAACCTTAATTTTGTAAATGATTTCTTTATTCATACTTTGCATTTGTTGCTTTAATTTCAACAATTGAAACCATTGCACTTGACTTACCCCAATACACTCCCTTACCAGAATTACCCTTTTAACTCATTAACACACACTTTAGTATTTTCATAGAAAATTTCCATTTCAACTCACGCATCCACTATGTTAGAAAATACTTATGCAAAGACATAAATTTTCAATTGAGTTCCTGTATTATTTTTACTTAATTCCGTGAACAAAACTGTGTTTGTAATATGTCATAAGGATATTTTATTTTTGTCACGATCCCACTTGGTCTATGACGTATTGAAGAAATTAAAGACGTTGCGACAAAGCTTCAAAGAATTAATCATGCCGAAGTTTAATTGGTGCAAGTTTATTCATCCTCAAGTTAATTGCATTCCGAGATCACACATGTATGAATGCGTATAATTAATGGAGCTCGGAATAATTTTTATAAAAGATAAGGATGTAATTTTATAAGGAAAAATATTTTAAAATGTTTTACACTACGTTTTATTCTGATAAGCTCGAAAAAGAGTTTGACTTAATTGGATCTCTTTTGAAGAAACGTTTTAAAGAAAACGTCAAACTGACACGCGCGTCGTTCGAACGACAGTTGTACTTCGTTGGAGCGAGATAGCCATGTCGCGCGAATGACTTGTCAATCTCGTTCAAGCGACACATTTTTCGAGGCGGTGAATTTTTTCTATATAAAGCCTGATTTTGTCAAAATTTATGAGTAGAGCAATTTAGAAAACAATTTTCAATCCAGTACGAGTTTTTCACATGTTTTTCTAAGGTTTCAAAGCTTAAAAACATCCTTAGAGTTTGCTAAGATCTGAGTTATTATTACTATATGTTTATGTGATCTTGCTGCACCAAGAAGGTTTGTTCTATACTTGAACATCTGGATTTTGCGGTGAAAAAAAGAGAAAGACTTCTTGTTCGATATCGTAGACGTATCAAAGCCATTCGGTGGACACCGAGACATACGTGGACGCGTGTGTTGTGGACAGGTATCGTGGAAGAAGGACTGTATTGTGGAAGAAGGACTTTCTACGTGGGTACTGTGAGAGGAGTGGTTGAAGTACAGAAGAGCGTCAAGACCCATGGGGATCGAGTCATTGAGTGAGTCTTTTGTTTGTTCGTTTTAATTCCACATTCATAGTGATTGTCTGGCTTGGGTCGTCCAAGGTTTTTTCCCGTCTTAGATTTTTCCTCGTACATCCTGCGTTGTGAGTATCTTTACTTTACTTTACTTTCTTTAATCACTAGATGCATGTTTAGGATTAATCAAGATAAAATTGGTTTAAAGTAAAAAATTATTTATTCACTACTTGGTTTGGTGCTAATTAAAAGTTGGATAATTTTTGGTAAAAATTGGTTTGATTTGAAACACATGAAAAATCGAAACTCTTTCAACTTATTTGTTACTTGAAAACCCTTCTCAATCCTTACTTATGAAATTACGGGTTTAACAACTCGGTTGCTTAATCACCCGTTTATTCACTTACTTTATTCCCTCTTAACTCATCTTATGGACACTAATAGATTTACACGTTTACTGTCCATTTACCCTTTATCGAAATAATTATTACGTTCATTCAAGTTAGGTTATATTAGCACAATTTACTGCACAACCCATTTCTTGATATGTGCCAAATAACCTTTATGTTTTCATGGAATTTTACCAATTAACCACATACTTTAATGGGCTCCACACCGTCGGCTATGTGCACCATATGCTTTGGCCAGTGATTTAGGGCTTTTCACCCAAGGGCTCCTGGCCTTTCTTGCTTATTCCCCGTTGCATTAGAGTTCCTTTTATGTGTTTTAACATTTTACAAATGACCACATTACTCTACCCTTTTTTCTTTTCCCCGGCTGAAGCCAAAAACTCGGAATTGACCGTCCATTTTTCCATTATTCACACCTTAGGACTTAGATTCATTTCACATGCATTAGTGTAAAGACTTTCTTTAACATTTTTATTCCATAAAAATGTTTCACTTTAAGTAAATTACCAATTTACCGTTTGTTTACCAAACTTACGATCTTATGCCTTAATAAGCGTTATCCTTTAAATTGGTTATTAAGCCTACAACTTAACATATAAACACACGCCATTTTAACACTTGTTTAATTTCACACTTTTGCCCAACCCTTGTCACTTTAACACATAAATAACACTTGTTACGCTACAAACTCCAAATTTACTTTTTATTCGTAAAGTCTCCATTTTGAACGAAACTTAAAATATTTAATTCATAATTATTTTAACAGCATGAACATCATAAAATATTTATTATTTCTTTTCCCCAGAAATACACCAAAACGACATTTTCTTACATTTTTATTTCATAAAAATGTCCACTTTCGGTTTTATTAGAAAATATACACAAATAATATTTTCTTACATTTTTATTCCATAAAAATGTTTGTTATTTCTTTTTCACTAGAAATATACTAAAACTACCTTATTCTACATTTTTATTCCCATAAAAATATTTGTTATTTATATTCTGAATTTATCCTGTTTCAAGACCCGTTAAAATCATCTTTTTAATATTCATACCATAAAATGCTAAGAAGACTAACAATCGACACTAAAATGTAAACCAATACCCTACACACATATATTTAACCTAATATGTGTAAACAAGCTAAAATGTATTACAAATTAGACTTGGGGGTCATGAGTAGATTTTCCCACCTCAAAGAGTTATAATAATGGTGGAAGGCATGAAAGATCAATGGAGATGACAACCCCACCTCCTGACGTGGCCTTAAAGGGTTGTCTAGCACCACCAGATTTGTCTCCAAGAAGCCTCTATTAAAACCCTCTTCAAAATACCCCCACCAATGTGTTCTTCTTCTTCTTCTTCTAAAAATAACCTCCTTCAATATACACCTCCAGAACCCTCCACAATATATATATATATATATATATATATATATCGTAGCTCTATATTTCTTTACAATGGAGAGATGGTTATTTATTGTGTGGATGCATTTGTTAAAAATAGGGAATGTAATGTAAAAGCTTGGGGCAGAAGAGTGTTTTCCCATGTGAGTCCAAAGCCAGAGAGAAAGAAGGATTTTAAATTTGGTAGAAATGAGGTGTGAATTGCCCACACCTGCCTCTCTTTCATTGCCTTATAACCCAACTAATCGAATGTTACCAAAAAGAGGTAACCTTATCACCATGAATAATCCCCATATCAGGTATGACTCACTCCCAGATCGACAATGTGTTGGATCAATGGTTGGTATGAAGACAATAATTTTCTTGTCAGTCTTCTTACAAGTTCTACATTCCTTTCTCTTACCAAAAAACCACATATATATTGCACATTTCGTCCGTCCTCCCAAGATTGCTTAAAATAATGAGCAGTGAACGAGAACCTGACAGTGCAACATAGGACCTGACTTTCGCCTTGTCGTTCGAACGACGGGCTTAGTCATTCGAACGACAGCCCTAATCGTTCAAACGACAGGGTTCTCTCTTCAAACGACGCCGAATTCATTTTCTCCGAAGTCTATCCACTAAATTCCTTCAATATATATATATATTTCCCTTTATTATTAATATAGTAGACATTAATTTAAATGAGAGAGTAGGGACTTAGACTTTAATCTCCCTTATTTAATCCAATTCGTTGCCCACATTTTCTTGTAATTATATTTATCTTCTCCTCATATCAAAATCTATATATAATTAAATTAATTCATCGGGGCGAGATATTACAGTAAATTGGAACGCTCGACACATCAGGGCATCATGGTGATTCTGAAGAGACATGGTCTGCCGATAGTGCTTGATGTAATGGGTGGGATTTTCCTTCTTATCATATGTTGTCACCTTTGTCATGGAGAACTTCACTCACGATTTAAAGGACTTTATTTTCTCGATAAAGGAGGATAAGGAACCATGCCCACCACCTTTTTAGCTAGCTCCTTGGGAGTGCAGTCCAAATTTAGGTTCAGTCTCCTTTCCAAATCTTTATGGATGAGTCCCCTAAGTTTGTCACTCTTTACTCTATTCAGTTATACTTATAGACGGGCGGGTTTGCTACTTTGGGCTGACTCAGTGGACTGAAATTAATGGTGACAGTGGTAGATGGAATTTCTCCCAAAGGAACAATTGTCACCTTGTTGTTTGCAGTGCATCGTGCGAGGGGTTATTGAATGGGAGTCCCTACCATTTTGATATGATTTACGATTTCTTGGAGGCGCTGCTGAGTACGAGAGTCAAACATGCGATCTTCTAATTACAAGGTTAATTGTCTCCTGAAGCAGGCAATTTCTGATCACGATCATCCAATCTCTCCCCATAAATTCAGGCTAGAAGGGAAGTATCCCTTACTTCCGGTCACCCGATCGGCGGCATGCAGTATCGTTGTCTGGTCCTTGATCTCCTAGGAGATCACCCTTGGATCTAAAATACCGCGAAAAAGAAGGGAGCCTAACAAAAGTGTGGCCCCTCCTTACGACACTTATTTCAGACTATATGCGGCTCCTTGCGGCGGTATGGTGAGATTAATTTGCACTCTTGATGATTGTTGGGAGAAGTGGCTTGGGTAATGGTGAGAACTTCGATTTTACCACAGATGACGCCAAATTATAGGGGATATTAACCCATAATAAAAGCAGTATTTAAAGATTAGCCCCTTAACAATTATGAATGTAATGGAAGAATAAAGGAGACTAGATGTACATGGTTCGGTAGGGAGATATGCCTATGTCCATGGGAAAGGGGGAGACTGGTTTATTATTCAGGATAAAAATGGTGATTGGAGTGCTAGGGTTGTTAGCTGAGAGTCCAAGTCACCACGTGCAAGTTGCAATCAATACCCTCACAATGGGTGAGATCGTCCTTATTTATAAGCTTAAGGATCCTAATCCTCTTGGTCTCTTCATGTTATTGGTCTTCTACCTCCTTAGTATGATCCTCCAAGATTTTGTAATACCCCAAATTTCTAAGGACGTAGAATTTAATTATTTTGGCGATATCGAATTTTATTAATTTAGAGGAATTAATTAATTTGGTGAATTAAGATTTAAGTAATTCAATTTATTAGTAAATTTCACATGTGTCGTATTTTGAGGTCGAAATTGGAGAATTTTATAGAGTTACTCGAATGACGATTTTGAGTGCATGGATGATTCCAAAAGGATCGAAATAGAGTACCCGAAGGAAGTTATTGTGTCTCAGGACATTTTTAGGCATAATTGGGCTCACACGGGGGGGGGGGGGGGGGTGTTCAGGTCATTTGGGCTTGACACATAAGCTTAATTTCACGATGAACAATATAAAACTAAATTAAGGAGATTGTGGTAGACATAACTAAAGAAGAAACCTAGATTTGTAGAGGAAAAAAGATGGAGAAATTAGGGAAGCTTTTGGGAACCAAATTAAAAGGAATTAGGCGTGTTCTTCGTCAATCCACCTTCTACCTCAAAGGAATTCAGACCCTACGAATCTAATCAGGCAAGTGGTTAACTTTTTTTCATTTAATTGGCAGTTTTCGATTCGTATCATGGTGGGTGTAATGGAATTTTTTTTGGGTGAAGTATGTAATACCCCGTACTTTTGGCCATATTTATTTTTGGGATTAATTAATTAAATGCGTATTAATTGGAAATTAATCCGGGTTATAAATACTAATGTGATGCGAATTGGTATTTGATTTTGTGCATATATGATTATATATGTATTTTGGTGTTATGAAATTTGTCGTGGGATTTATATACGGCATTTTAGAAATTTTGTTGAGACGCGTGGGACCGCCGCGTCACGGTATAATATTTTGATAATAAAAGCGAATTTAAAATCTATAATCAGTATGGTCGTTTTGAGTGCGCCATCGCGTCCGGAAGGGTCGAGATAGTCAGAAAACACTAGCCGGGGGTATAGTTTGGGTCCCGGGGTATTTTTAGGCCATACCGGCAACTTAAAGGGTATTTTGGTAATTTCACGTTTTGAGGAATTAAAAGTGACGAAAATTTGGTTAATTAAATCTGATGTGGATAAGACCCACTAAGCCCATAACCAACCCTTATTAACCTAGAAAGCTACGTAGGTTATCATTTAGTCTTCCAACTCTCCCAAAGGAAACCCTAGCCACCATAGCCACCTTTGGAAGAAGAAAGCTTAGAGAGGAAGGGAAAGAGGAGGAATTCTGCAGAAAATCTGCAGAAAGAGCTTACAAATCCAACACCAAATCCAGAGACAATCAAGGCAAGTGATTTATTCCATTTAAATTTCGGAGAATGCTTCTTCCATGTTAGATTATTCAAAAACTTTATGTGTTCTTGGAAGATAATGAAAAACCCATAAGATTGGAGTTATTAGTTTAATTTTTGGGATATAGGTTGCATGTAGAATGTTACTGGAAGATCATATTAAGAGAATTACTGAATTTTGTGATACCAAAAACGGATTTAAGATGAGGTTTATGAATGTTCTTGAGATAAATTAGAAAACTAGGTTTTTGATGAAGATTGATCCCTATGTAGCCTTTAGTTGTTGAAATATTGATTTATGGACGTTAGTAATATTGTAGGATGGTTATATGACATTACTATAACGTTATATTAGAGAATCATGCTTTAAAAATAAGTTTTGGGATGTTTTCAAATCTGCAAATCGAAGCAGTCCGTAACCATACCTGTGTAATCGATCGATCGACATTCATCAGTCGATCGATCGACCAAATCGATCGATCGAAGGTCAAGGTCGATCGATCGACCTTTCCAGAATAAATGAAGTTTTCCCTTAATTGAATTTTAGTGGTGTTAACCCTTGGATAATATTATTAGAGACTTTATGAATACCCTTAACTTTAAGGAAGACCAGTAGGCATGATTATGAGATGGGACTTTATTTGGAATGTAATTTGAGGAATTATTCTAAATAAATGAAATTTGTCATGTGAGATAATATTTGGGTTAATAGTACAAATTTGAATAAGTTGATGAAATAAGGTTTGGGGCAGAAGCAAAGACCTTAGGTATAAAGATGTCATATGTGGGAATTATGGGAGACTTATTAGTCTATTTGAGATAGGTTTTAAGTTTAAGGAATTACGACGTGAGACGTGTCGACCATTTAAATTATATATTATCGGGATACTTGAAATATATGGATTTGGAATAATGGTATAATGATGTAGAGTATGACTTTATTAATATTGAGATATCTAAGATGTGTGAATGCTTAGCATAAAATCTTATGTGTATGACATACCTACCATACTTGCTATCACGGGAGGTTTACGTTCGCTTAGGGCCTTCTTATCCTTGTGTTGCCCGGATTTAGATTGGTTACCTCGATGAACATAGGTCATAGAAAGACTTATTGTGATATTAATAAGTCCGCTGATCGTGGGAGCGTAGGTATGTGCGTGACCCATGTGATGGTGACTGTGTTCGCCTCCACTATTTGTGATTTGTGTTATCTGAACTATTCCTGAGATTTGGAATATGTGATCCTTATGTACGTGATGTACCGGGATGGATAACAGAGTATGTGTGCACCGCAGCTTAGTTATCGGGGTGCTTGTATTGTATATTTATGATGTGAATAATATACGGTTAATTAATAAGAACCTTCATGTAAATGGTGTGAATATAACTACAGTATTGTTTCGAGAATAACATAACGGGTTAGTGATATATATATTATGCCTATTAAGCATCCGAGTTTACATTAAATCCCTTTTTATTACGAGCGCTATATATTAGTAGGACCGGGTAACAAGGGTAGGAACTATTACAGTCTAGCTAGTTATGATGTCACTTAGCTAGTGGTTTATATCGTTATAGATGGGTACTTGCGTTAGGAGTGCACAGTTAGACGAGAGGTGAGAATATAATGTGAGTGCACGTCCTAACATGTACTTTGCATTTAATGTTTTAAATGTTTTTAAAGCACTTGCAGGTTTTTAAAATATAACTCCACATTCGAGCTCTGATCCGTTTGCTTTTCAAATCTTTTCTTTGTAAAACCATTTTTAGGTGCCCAGCCACAAGGACACCAAGCATAGGTACTCATTCAGGTGACGAGCTGTAGCTGGTTGTGGAAGCTACAGGGATTTGCTCATAGACGCTTCTATCTTTTGGATTCCAGAGTCACTATCTATCAGTTGTAGGGCATGTTGCCCATTTCTATTTAGAGCATCTTTTACATTTCAGTTTTCAGACTCTAGCATGTATTGCTCAGTATTCAGTTTTTAGTTATTTACTTCAGTTATGGGATTTGTTGTGAGGAGTTTTTTCCTCCAGACTTTATTTATCTTATGCGATGGTCATTCTATTTACTTAGTTATGGTGAATGGTGTTGTTATTATTGTTCATTACACTTGTTACATGTTAATCAGATTTAATAAAATTTGGCACTTGCTTTTTAAATACTAGGTGGTTAGTAATAATAAAAATGTTTTCGACAGTGATGCTATTAACTGAGCCAACTTGGCATTTTGAATTAATTTTATAAAGGAGTAGCTACCCGGTATTTAATTAGTCGGGGTGTCACAGGTTTTCACATGAAAAACAGGTGTTTATAAATTGGACAATCTATGTAGATTAGAAGTTCGATTGATGTTGTATAATGAGTCAAAAGTGTGAGAATTAAATTTATATTCGGGTTTTAATATTAAATGGGTTTTGGGGAATTGGAGTAAAATATGTAGATTAATTACCCAATTGATGATGGACTATTATATAGGATTGTTAAAATATGATGTTTACTTGAAACCCAATAGTTGAACTTGTGTAATTTAGATCCATAAAATTTAATCTAGGTTGAGATCAGGATGAACTGTTAAAAATCCAACAATGGATGAATTGGAGAAAGTTATGAATCTAATTATGTTGAGGGTTAATATGATGATTGAAACGTATTTTGAGAGTAAATTATGATGGGTGGAATGGATTTGTGACACCCCGCCTAATAAAATACCGGACGATCACTCCTGTACCAAATTAAAACAGGAGTCGCACATGGTTCATTCTTAGCATCACTGTCAAAAACCAAATTAATTACTAATAACCTATTAGGCTGGCGTCAAAATTTTATTTAACTAGTCTTTTTAATCAAACCAACAAAGTAAAGCTATCACACAGTTTATATAAATGAAACTAAAAAGAAATAAAATAACCGAACACTCGGTTTAAAGTAATACAATCAAATCAAAGGCCGCACAAAAAGGCGGTAAAGGAATAAATAAATTCAATTGGGCTTTCAACCAGAAAGTCTCTAGTACCTCCTATCTAAATCTCAAGGATGGAAGCGTCTACAAGAAACCTGCATGCATTCACAGCTGTTGCAGCAAGCGTCTGACTCGAAGGAATCATCATCCAGGCGTCCCTGTGTCTTGACACCTATATATATATAATATATAGCAAGAGAGGGGAAAAAGAGATAAACGGGTCAGAGCCCGATTTGTGAAAATATTTTGCAAGTGCATAAATGCTATATTTTTAAAATATGTTTCACCTCATATTTGAATTTGGCATCGCACTCCCATGAGATACCCCTCACCCCTCTTCTAATAGTGCACACCTATCACATACCTAAGAAACAACCTTGTTAAGCTACCCTGCCTAACTAATCCGTTGCACCCAATCTCTAAAAATCCTAGTTAACCCGATTACTAAGGGATACACTTCTCCCCATTCCCAACACTGCTCCATGTTCGTGCGTAGGGTGTCTCGCGAAGCGAAATCCAAACAAGGAACCCCCTTATACACTACTACTTGGCAATGTCGATCGTCGAGATCCATTAGGCCCTCAGCACCTGACGCGTATATAAGACTCATATATACATATACATATAGTTCTTACTAGAACTTCTTATTCATATTCATATAAATCCGGATATAATCTATCGAAAAGGGGAAAATACACCTTATTAGGCTTTTCACTTTATATACATAAGTTTACTATATGATGTCTCATTTTCATATACAAACAATATACTATACGCAACCAATATATGATTATACCTATCACAAACATAAGTATAATAACCATCCCACCGAGCTATAGCTCGAGGATGCAGTCTCACAGTGCCGATCCCAAATTTGGGTTTACTCACTGTACCACGGTACCAAGTCAGACTAACTCAATGGTCATGGTAAAATACACACAACAGTGGAGGTGGTAATGTTCCCCCTGCGAGTGGAGTACACACATCGAACTCGAACGCGGGACGAGATGACCTGGGGATATACTCACCCTGCTCCTCAAGCCAGGGGATTCACCCACATCGCGCAACCTCCCTGGATCGCACCAGAGAAAAATATATATCTGTTTGTTCCAACCCTACGTCAAAGGAAAGCCTGTGGAATCAGCCTCTAAGATACACATATACAAATCACACACAGATATATATGCATTCGTATCATAGCATATATATATACATATATATATATATATATATGTATATACTGTAATCACATCATATATATTTATAACCTATTTAACTTATCAAATATATAAATGGCTATAATTGACAACTCATATAGCAATAGACTAACACAAATGCTCCCACTTGTAATAGCATAAGTATTTATATACTTAAAATACTAAGTCCATAAGTATTCCCTCGCTTCATATAGAACTCGTACCTTAATCACTTTTAGGGATATATATACTCTCCTAATATCCCAAATTCCATCCTAGTCACCTTATAAGACTTACTCAATCATAGTTCGCATGTAATCAGATTATCTACGCGCACCATTATCTATATATAATCGCCCACTGAAATATTCCCTCGAGTGTTACTCATCTTAAACACCCTCGATTAAATAAGTCATGTATCCCATTTTCCATGAATCCAAAGTTTACATACCGCTCTGAAATTTATTTAGAGGTCCCCACTTTATTTTAGAAGCCCTAGACATTTAATTCCTCAATCTATTTATTTTTCCACGAAATTATACTTTTAGTGCCACACATCTTAGCACCCTCCTTGCCCCTATAAATTTCCTCAAATAGCTAGATATTAATTCCCTCAATGAATCTTCATTTCCTTAATTAAATAAAATAGAATCAATTAAAATTGGAATTTATTCCATATAATTAACCCCAGGCAAAATTGCCAAAAATCCTGAAGGATCGATCGATCGACCCTGGGCTATCGATCGATCGATCGCTCTGGGCAGCTTCTTCTCCGAGAAGCTGTTTCGGCCATTAAAGCTTCTCCCAAGCTTTTGTCTCCTCACCTAACATCCTCAAAACTCAATCAACTACATATACCCAAATGAAAAGGGTTCTAAACATCCTAGAACCCATAACCAACAATAAATTTTAATTAAATCGTAGGTTTCTCAAATTGGTTATTATTCGGGGTTTACTCGTTTAACTTTTTTATTCACGAAAACCCAACCCCAAAATCATCTAATTTGTTATTACCAAATTATAATATGAGATTTATGCTCAAAAGGAAATAAAGCAAGTAAACTCTTGCCTCGTGGATAAAATTCAACGACCTCGAGTCGAATTCCGCGGAGTTTGGACGGAACCTCCCTTTTCTTCCTCTTTTCTCTCTTCCTTTCCTCTAATATTTCTTTTCTCTCTTTTTCCTCTTTCTTTACCTCTCCCGTTCCTTCTATAGGGAGAAATAAGGGTTTATCCCTTTAAACCCAAAAATGAATCGTTTACTCAATTACGAGTTCCTTTCAATCCAAAAATTCTCGAAACTCAATTACGACCTCCGGATACTCTATTCTGACTATCTCGGACATTTTTAGGCCAACCACACACTCGAAATCTCCATCCGAGGTACTTGACCACAATTCACTAATTAAACCCAATACATCTCAATGCGGGTTTTCTCATTACAATATTATCTTTTGTCGCTTTATCCAACTGCGACATGTAATTAAAATGATCTAACTCATTTACTTAGTCTTAAAAGTAAATGAAACACACACCAGTTATAATCAAATGTTCATAAACCCCAAAATTTCTATTCACAGGAAATCCCTTAATCTCCAAATTACACCCACTAATGTAATTTAATAATCCTTAAAAGTGCGGGGTGTTACATACTTCCCCCCTTACAATGGAATTTTGCCCTCAAAATTCGGATATAACCTCCACCATCAACCTGGGATCGCTAATTACACTACGTCTTAGTTCACAAAAGTCGAAAGGTGCTAATACAATGGTCCCCTACCATATTCCACTTATCTCAAGGCGTGCGTTCATACGTACTAGCTTCAACATAAGCTTATCTAAATCTCCGCATGCTATAATATTTCCTCGATCGTAAGGTTGACTCTAACGTCACATTATATTTAGTTCTTATATGGCCACATGTAATTAAAATGAGCCTACACCCACCGCTCTGACTTATCGACCCCATCGGAGATCGGCTATTCTAGGCGTCCACCCATTCACATCGGGACATCTAATTTTCTTCAAAATGAGACTACTCCAGATTATTCCTATCAGTCTCATCGGTTATCTAAGGCAGCTACCCCTTATTGCCCCATACACTTGGATTATCGTGTACCTCTTATGACATTCCATCCAACACACTCCAAATTCATTATGACTGCCTCACGGCATTATCTTAAACTTTATATACTACGCCCTTTCTATTTCAGGCGATATGTAAAACCAATCTACCAAGGTACCTATACACCTTTTTGGACCCGTGCGTATCTATACAACCATTATAAACGTCTGATATGTACACTCTCTCTAAAAAATGGGCCTTATTTCCTCGGTGTAATACTCATACATGGGTCTTCCCAACATGACAAAATTCCATTCTTTCTATACTTGGAAATCCAATCCTTCTCAAGGTTAACCAACCAAATTTCTGGTGGTTAACTCACAACTACCTCCTTACATCGGCGCCATTAATCCTTCTGACTTAAAATTCCAATAATCCTACGATCGACGTGTTTCCAACACACGTTAAACTAGTACTATCCTAAGTATCCCTAGTGCCCAAGGCCTCTCTCAACTTTCAACATTTGCTCAGTTTCATGCGTGGGACGTCTCGCAAAGCAAAATCCAAACAGGGAACCCTCCCATTTCACTACTTCCTCGCATCGTCGATCATCGAGATATAGCAGCCTGAGGCACACCAGTGGGACCTCCTAAATCCTACCTATCTAACCTACTAACACTCTTCTACCACTAAAACCTTCTATCTTAGCAAAATGGAAAGTTTAACTAATCGAGCGCCTACTCCCTGCCAAGACATTACGATCATCTCACCTAAAAGATACTTCCTCTTAATTAGGCTTCTATTCAAGGCATGGTGATAAGCCTCAAATCAATATCCTTTACCTCATCTCACCCACATACTTGTGGTGAGAGAATCATTTCAGTGATTTTCCATAACACTTTTATCTCTATAAGCATACACTCATCACACGGCTCTCAGTCCATAGTGTTTTCTCTATACTAGGTAACTTATCATCAAAACCAATATCCTTGCATCCCATACCATCTCTCCACTCCCGACGTCGTTAAGGTTCGTTCGTGGAGCGTCTTGCCAGAGAAATCCAAATAAGGAACCCCTCCTATACACTACTTCTTATCTTTGTCGGTCGTTGAGGTCCGTTAGTTTCAGATATGCCACCGGGATAATTCAATCCCACCTATCTACAAAATGTGGTCAGAACTCCTATTTCCTTCCAGGATCCACACCACCAAGCGCTTGTACTAACACGAAGTCCTTAACGCCAACAACCATGAGCTTAAACTCACAGCTCAGTACTAAATCCTGTGTACCTTAAATCATACCTATAAGGTCGCCACTCTAAAATTGAGAAAATAGAACATCTACTTATCGAGGTTCCATCTAAACATATATTAAAGGTGAGCTCAACCTGTATCCAGGTGATATATCGCAACTATAACTTGTTCCACCCTGAAACCGCGAACACGATAGTCTTGAAATCATTAGCCTCCTACCGCTCCGATCAATGAAAATAATATAATACTCAGAATACTAACACTCACTTTTCATAGAGAATGAAAGAAAATAGATCCCCGCTATCGCGAAAAAACACATAAACATATACTATATCATGTTATCGATACTACTAGTAAACCCGAATCACACACGAATCTAGAGCTAATAAAATACTGTGACTCAATCTTGTCACACAATATATACCTCCTTCATCTAAGGTGAAACTTATAATGACATTCTTGCCAATAACCCTGACTATTCCCATTGGTTCCCGGACATGGTACACTTACCCTAACTGAATAAAAAACTACCTTAATCGATACCCCACCTTAGCTCCTTATTTTTGTCCTTTAACTCCTACTGGGAAAGATCAAAGCATGTAGTTACACACTTTACATTACAACATTCTCCATCTCTGGCCACCCTGACCATGTTAAAGTCATCAGCATCTTGGAATCTATAGCCTCGATCCTGACAATCGTCTTCATAGTCCCCTTAACTTCTTCGTTAAAAGGAAACTCCACCACCGACCTCAACAGCCCTGGTTCAATAAATTCTCGGATGGATGTCCACCGATGGGGTTCCATGGATAACAATTTTCCATAAGTGTTAGCAACACTTCTCTAGTGAGCCTATCATTCCTCTGAAGGACTCTCTCTTCATTGTACTTACCTTGATTCAGTACAAAATTCACCTATCCATAACTCTCTTTATTCATCGTCGGCCTCTGACCGATCCTTAAGTGAATAGTTCAAAACTGCATTCTTTCTATTCCTGCCAAAATCAAGGGAGCTCACGGTTAAAACTATCCGTAATATCCCTTTAGGGGCAAAACATTATGCTCCCCCGAATATGGTGATTACCGTTCCCACCATTTCAATATTGTTCCTACGAGTGAAAAATTTTCCTCAAATTTTCACATATGGATATTTTGACACCCTGCTCTAAGCCAAGGCTTCCGAGCCTTCTACTCCCACTGAATCACATTACACCTACTCCGCATAACTTAACTTCAAGGTATGATTCTTATCTAAGACCTTTCGAACCTTTTTCCAACTCAACCTCACCGGGTAGCTCAACTTTAGCACCACTTCTTACTATAGTGATACTTGGATAGTTATAACTACTATACCTTGGTAGTCGTTGAAAAAATCCTTAGTAATTTTCACCAGGATAGTGACCCCTTACTGTGGTCCTAGTCTCTGACTTCAACTAACTGCTCCAACTAAGCCCCGCCTCCTGCTTCCTTCATCACGGCCTTCCTTGGTCGCCCTTCCTCAATCAGCACACGAGTCTCAAACGAGCACGCAAAAGATTTACTATAATATTATGTAATAGCAGGATAACGAGATCTCATAAGAGGAATCAACGATCCTAATCCTAAGGCTCTATATCAAACCGAGAGCAACGCTGGAAGCATAGTACGTCCGCACAGATTCCTAAGGACACTAAAACCTGATGCTCTGATACCATTTGTGACACCCCGCCTAATAAAATACCGGGCGATCACTCTTGTACCAAATTAAAACAGGAGTCACACATGGTTCATTCTTAGCATCACTGTCAAAAACCAAATTAATTACTAATAACCAATTAGGCTGGCGTCAAAATTTTATTTAACTAGTCTTTTTAATCAAACCAACAAAGTAAAGCCATCACACAGTTTATTTAAATGAAATTGAAAAGAAATAAAATAACCGAACACTCGGTTTCAAGTAATACAATCAAATCAAAGGCCGCACAAAAAGGCGATAAAGGAATAAATAAATACAATTGGGCTTTCAACCCAAAAGTCTCTAGTACCTCCTATCTAGATCTCAAGGATGGAAGCATCTACAAGAAACCTGCATACATCCATAGCTACTGCAGCAAGCGTCTGACTCGAAGGAATCATCATCCCAACATCCCTATATCTGGACACCTATATATATACAATATATAGCAAGAGAGGGGAAAAAAAGATAAACGGGTCAAAGCCCGATTTATGAAAATATTTTGCAAGTGCATAAATGCTATATTTTTAAAATATGTTTTACCTCATATTTGAATTTGTCATTGCACTCCCATGAGATAAGCCTCACCCCTGTTCTAATAGTGAACACCTATTGCATACCTAACAAACAACCTAGTTAAGCTACCCTGCCTAACTAATCCGTTGCACCCAATCTCTAAAAATCCTAGTTAACCCGAGTACTAAGGGCTGAACTTCTCCCCATTCCCAACACTACTCTATGTTCGTGCACGGGGTGTCTCGCGAAGTGAAATTCAAACAAGGAACCCCCCTGATACACTATTACTTGGCAATGTTGGTCGTCGAGATCCATTAGGCCCTCAGCACCTAATGCGTATATAAGACTCATATATACATATACATATAGTTCTTACTAGAACTTCTTATTCATATTCATATAAATTCGGATATAATTTACCGGGAAGGGGAAAATACACCTTATTAGGCTTTTCACTTTATATACATAAGTTTACTATATGATGTTTCATTTTCATATACAAACAATATACTATACGCAACCAGTATATGATTATACCTATCACAAACATAAGTATAATAACCATCCCACCGAGCTATAGCTCGAGGATGCAGTCTCACAGTGCCGATCCCAAATTCGGGTTTACTCACTGTACCACGGTACCAAGCCAGACTTACTCAATGGTCATGGTAAAATACACACAACGGTGGAGGTGGTAATGTTCCCCCTGCGAGTGGAGTACACACATCGAACTCGAACGTGGGACGAGATGACCTGGGGATATACTCACCCTTCTCCTCAAGCCAGGGGATTCACCCACATCGCGCAACCTCCTTGGATCGCACCAGAGAAAAATATAGGCTGTTCCAACCCTACGTCAAAGGAAAGCCTGTGGAATCAGCCTCTAAGATACACATATACAAATCACACACAGATATATATGCATTCCTATCATAGCATATATATATATATACTGTAATCACGGCATATATATTTATAACCTATTCAAATTATCAAATATATAAATGGCTATAATTGACAACTCATATAGCAATAGCCGAACACAAATGCTCCCACTTGTAATAGCATAAGTATTTACATACTTAAAATACTAAGTTCATCAGTATTCCCTCGCTTCATATAGAACTCGTACCTTAATCAGTTTTAGGGATTTATGTACTCTCCAAATATCCCAAATTCCATCCTAGTCACCTTATAGGACTTACTCAATCATAGTCGACATGTAATCAGAATATCTACGCGCACCATTATCTATATATAATCGCCCACCGAAATATTCCCTCGAGTGTTACTCATCTTAAACACACTCGATTAAGTAAGTCATGGATCCCATTTTCCATGAATCCAAAGTTTACAAACCGCTCCGAAATTTATTTATTGGTCCCCACCTTATATTAGGAGCCCTAGACATTTAATTCCTCAATCTATTTATTTTTCCTCGAAATTATACTTTTAGTGCCGCACATCTTAGCACCCTCCTAGCCCCTATAAATTTCCTCAAATAGCTAGATATTAATTCCCTCAATGAATCTTCATTTCCTTGATTAAATAACTAGAATCAATTAAATTTGGAATTTATTCCATATAATTAACCTTAGGCAAAATTGCCAAAAATCCTGAAGGATTGATCGATCGACCCTGGGCCATCGATCGATCGATCTCTGTGAGTAGCTTCTTCTCCGAGAAGCTGTTTCCTCCATTAAAGCTTCTCCCAACCTTTTGTCTCCTCACCTAACGTCCTCCAACCTCAATTAACTACATATATCCAAATGAAAATGGTTCTAAACATCCTAAAACCCATAACCAACAATAAATTTTAATTAAATCCTACGTTTCTCAAAATGGTTATTATTCGGGGTTTACTCGTTTAACTTTTTGATTCACGAAAACCCAACCCCAAAATCATATAATTTGTTTTTACCAAATTATAATATGAGATTTATGCTCAAAAGGAAATAAAGCAAGTAAACACTTGCCTCGTAGATAAAATCCGACGATCTGGAGTCGAATCCCGCGGAGTTTGGCCGGAACCTCCCTTTTCTTCCTCTTTTCTCTCTTCCTTTCCTCTCTCTTTATTCTCTCTTTTTCCTTTCTTTCTTTCCCTCTCCCGTGCCTTATATAGGGAGAAATAAGGGTTTATCCCTTTAAATCCAAAAATGACTCGTTTACTCAATTGCGAGTTCCTTTTAATCCAAAATTCTCGAAACTCAATTACGATCTCCGGATACTCTATTCTGGCTATCTCGGCCATTCCGAGGCCAATCGCACACTCGAAATCTCCATCCGAGGTACTTGACCGCAATTCACTAATTAAACCCAATACATCTCAATGCGAGTTTTCCCATTACAATATTATCCTTTATCGCTTTATCCATATGCGACATGTAATTAAAATAATCCAACTCATTTACTTAGTCTTAAAAGTAAATGAAACAAAAACCAGTAATAATCAAATGTTCATAAACCCCAAAATGTCTATTCACAGGATTACACCCACTAATGTAATTTAATAATCCCTAAAAGTGTGGGGTGTTACGGGATTGAGTTCTGCATTGCAGTATGAAGCTTGGATAAAAAAAGTTAATGGCGAAAAACCAGCGTTGCGGGGAAGAAGGAGAAGTGACTGAAAAGGTAAGGTCATTCGAATGACCAGAGGTATTGTTCGAACAACGGTGGATTTTTTTTGGCAGTGCCATCCTTTTTATGTACATTTTCCTAGGTTTCTTTTGGGGTGTCTAAGGGGGTTTAATTAGTGAAATAAAATGGGGGAAAATTAGGGTCTTAGGAGATGAGCACTAAGGAATATTAAATTTAATAGTGAGTGTTAAACTTAATAATGGGATTTTGTGTAATAAATTCTAAGGGGCGAAGATATGGACCGAATGAGTGAGTTTGAGTATTGTAGTTGAGTTACACTACTTTAAATAAATTAATTGAGGTGAGTAATTAACTTACGAGTCGGGAATTTAGACTCGGGTATTTCGAGGCTAGTGTTACGAGTGTTAGGTACGGTTTAGCCGGACTTTTATTAATTATATATATACAGATAGTGTGATAGTATATATATATATATATATATATATTGTGTGTGTGTGTGTGCTCATTAAACATCAGTGTTAGATATTTTTAAAATACATACCCCTCTAGTGATATCATAGGAGATTGCACGATGTGGGTGAATCTCCTGGCTAGTGAACGCAGGGAGAGTATAGTCCCCACGTCATATCGCCTAATATTTTATTGCGTGATTTATTTTCCGAGGTGAGACACGTTGGGTATGATTCGGCCTCACTTTAGGGGAATATGACCTCTTCCACTACGCTTGCAATGTTTTTACCCAAGTTCGGTGTGAGCTAGTCCAACTTAAGGTAGCTGGGTTAGAGTGAGCATACGTGGGACATGATAGAATTTTAGAGAAAGCATCCATGTCCTATGCGTGCCATTTTCTCTGAGGTGGAGTGATATACGGTGCTAGAGGAGGCGGGGCTGGCACACGTCCTTTTATAGGAGGTGCTTGTTGAAAGTGTGGAGGTGAAGGAGGGGAAACATGAGAAATAGGATTCAATGCAGCCTAGGGTTGCCCATAGCTAAAACCAGGGTGGTTTTTCCTTGAAGGGTAATAAGAATTTTCGTGTGGAGCACCGAAATTACCCTTAAATCCTCGTACACCACTCACTTGCTCTTGAAGCATAACTTTGTATGCGGGTATTATTGGGCATTCCTCTGTTGAATGTCCTGCCTCATAAATATAACATACCTCCTCAACGGGGGTGTGGATGGGGCCAGTTGGTTCTCTTACGCGCACATCGAGTAACTCTCTTATACCTTTCTCAATTTGATCGAGTCGGCGGTCCATCACAGTATCTTTTTCGATGTTGAATAGACTGGACACCGATGGAGTGGTGTCCGTTTGGCGAGTTCGGTTCTGAGAGCTAGGATCATCTGTATCCCACGCTTGAGTGGTGTCGGTGACATACCTCAAGTGGAGTTCAACATCATTAACATCTAGGTCGATAAAGGGGCCATCACACATTGTTTCAACAAGTTATTTGGAGTTGATGTTTAGCCCATGATGGAAGAAGGAAGTGATTTATTGTTTATCAAGTCCATGATGAGGGCATGAAGTAACTAACTCGTTGAAACGTTCAAAACATCGATCAAATGACTCATTTTCTAATTGTCGAAAGGTTTGAATTTGAGACTTAATGGAGTTCGTCCGATGTGGTGGGAAGAACTTATTGAGAAACTTAGATTGTTACTCATTCCACGACGTAATTTAATTAGGAGGTAAAGATCATAGCCAGGTCTTAGCTTTATCCTTGAGATAAAATGGGAAGAGCTTGAGGCGGATCACATCTTTGGTGCATGTTTGATCACTGAAAGTCTCACATGCCTCTTCAAACTCCCGAATGTGGAGATATGGTTTCTCCGATTCTATTCCATGATATGTGGGAAGGATTTGGATCCTTTCATTCTGAAAACGAAATTACCCTGCATTATATGGGAGCAAAATGCAGCCCGGAGTGACTAACCAGTCAGGGTATAAGAATTCTCTCAAGGGTCGATGTGGTACCTCTTCCTCGCTCACGCCAACGCTACCGTGCTACGACATGGTTCGCTCACTAACTGACTCAGTATCCTCATTCGGTGCGCTAGGAGTGTAACCTGACGTGCAACCTGATGGGTAACTAGCTGTTAAGTTTGGAGGTGTTGGAGGTGGAACCCAAAATTGAGGAACAATAGGAGTGTGTGGGCTATCTGGATCGTACTCAACTATTGGATTTTCGTGAATGCGAGCAGGAGTGTCTTGAGGAGTTCGTTGTGGATTTTGCATTAACAGGCTTTTAAGAGATGTAGTATTTTTATTTTATTTTATTATATATATATATATATATATATATATATATATATATAAGGGTGCCAAAAACTTGACGCGACCACAAATGTGTATTTAGTGTGCGTGCTATATAGGCTCAAGCGCTAGCCTGTCGCTCAAGTAATAATCCCGGTAAGTCGGGGTCAAATCTTTAGGGAAATAGGACGAGAAAATCGTAACGACGTTTGGAAAGATGGAGAATCTTAACTTGACTCTAAAAGAAACGAAAAGATGTTTTGAATTGGAGATTTACTACAACTAAATGCGGATTTAAATTAATGACTGACCAAGCTAAGCGCCAATGGAATGCAACCAAGCTAATTAAACTAAGAGAGATGGAAAGTGTATAACAAACTTAACTGCAAATGAGAACAATAGGTTGGGTTACAATCCCCCACACCCTAGAAATTCACCTTGTTGGATAATAGATTTCGGAATTAGAATCTGAAAAGAACCCGAACTTTATTAATCCTAAGCATTATGTATATGAAGGAATGTATCCCGCATCATACGAAATCAAAGACAAGAATAGAGCGGTATCATATTAACTAATACGCGCGTCGCACTCTTAAGCATCCCGGTCACCTAGGGCAAACGAGATCAAAAGTCCTACGATGGTTGCGATAGTTACGCAACACGATTCCTTTAATATTCAATTCAAAAATATATTTCCAATTATAATAAATTACATCGGGTGGGGTTCGTGCAACACCACCCTTAAAAGTTTAGCCGGACATGACTAACTGAAGAAAAACAATATAACACCCCTCCCGGGGAGAGCGGAGCGGTACTCGATAAAACTAACCAAATCCATAATCAACAAGGTATAGAGCATCTAAATAAATCCCACAATATAAAATAAAAGAATCCACTAATCTCAATTCTCAAATTTAAATACAATAATTTCCTCTCGAAATAATACAACTATCTATCTCGAAATAAAATAAATCGCTAATGCTCTATACAACAAAATAAATACAAATATTCTCATTTTGTACTCTCGAATATTCTTCCCAATATAACCAAGCTAAAAATCAATCTCCAATTAGTCCCTAGCGCCCAAAACCGCGCTAACCTGCCATTAAGAAAAAAAATATGGGGAAGTACACAATACGAAAGGAAAGATGCTCAACAAATATTAGCAGTGAATAAAGCGTAACCATATGAGTACGAATATTCAAATAAAATTTCAATCTCACAAGCATTTTATCAATATAATTTCTCAACAACACATTATCCGGGTCACCAGGCCTCACCATACCGCGCCCATACTTTATCAAGTAGCCAGAAATTGAAATATTGGCGGGTGCCCAACCTTTGTGCCATATTAAAATCTCATGACAACATAATCAACACAAATATAATACAACATGAATCAAAAATCATATTTCAATAATAATTTTCAGATTCTAAATGAATTTAGCAAATCAAATATGAGTTCAATAATCACATGAAATCAAAGGGAATAACTCTCGAGAGATTTGAGAGCATCTTGTGTAAACCCCATACCTTAAACCATCATAAGAAACCAACATGAATCTGCCCAGAAACTCAGATTAAACCATCAAAATCATCTCACAAGGATCCACAAATCATCTCCAAGCTCCAACATCAAAATAGCCCCAAGAACACCTCCAAAAACTAAGATTGAATACATAAATATAAAGGGGATATGTGTATATAAAAAGAGAGGAATATATGAAAAGGTTACTATATATTTGTGTGGCAAAAGATGGTTTACAAAACGTCTCCCACGACCTCTTTTTATAAGGCAAAAGAGTAGGAATTTAAACCAAACAAAACTCTTCAAAAACACTTGTTGCGCACGAAATCTAAAGGGGTCGATCGATCGATCCTCTAGAGTCGATCGATCGATTACTCAGGGATTTTGATTTAGTCGACTTAAAATAAAACCCATGGATAATCATTTAAAAAATCATTAAATTTGTTTTAACTCCGATTTTGAAACCGATTAAAAATCTCATCTTTAAAAATAATTCTCAACCTTTTTGAGCAAGAAAACTAATTAAATAAAAAACTTTATTTTCCTCTATATTTTTGAAATTAATTTAAAATATCCAAAAATTACGCGAGTTGTTAAACTTCCCCACTAACAATAGAATTTCGCCCTCAAAATTCACCGAAAGCCTAACTCTTAAAACCAGGCCACTACAAATCTCCAAAAATAATCTCGTCTCCCAAAAATAATTTCCTCACATCTAATCTCGAAACCTAACACGAATGTCACTGAAAATACTCTATCTCCAAAAATTGCTAATCGCGCAATGAACCCAAAACCCAAGCCCCGAGGATTGCCGTATACCTAAGCTCTGATACCATTCTGTAACACCCCGTCCAGGAGAGGGGAGCGGTACTCGATAAAACTAAACAAATCTACAATCAACAAGGTATAGAGTATATAAATAAATCCACAATATAAAATAAAAGAACCCACTAATCTCAGTTCTCAAATTTAAATACAACAATTGGCTCTCGAAATAATACAACTATCTATCTCGAAATAAAATAAATCGCCAATGCTCTATACAACAAAATAAATGCATATATTCTCATTTTGTACTCTTGAATATTCTTCCCAATATAACCAAGCTAAAAATCAATCTCTAATTAGTCCCTAGCACCCAAATCTGCGCTAACCTGCTACTAAGAAAAAAAAATGGGGAAGTACACAATATGATAGGAAAGATGCTCAACAAATATTAGCAGTGAATAAAACGTAACAATACGAGTATGAATATTTAAATAAAATGCCAATCTCACAAGCATTTTATCAATATAATTTCTCAACAACACATTATCCAGGTCACCAGGCCTCACCGTACTGCGCCCATACTTTATCAAGTAGCCAAAAATCGGAATATTGGCGGGTGCCCAACCTTTGTGCCACATTAAAATCTCATGACAACATGATCAACATAAGTATAATACCACATGAATCAAAAATCATATTCCAATAATAATTTTCAGATTCCAAATGAATTTAGCAAATCAAATATGAGTTCAATAATCACATGAAATCAAATGGAATAACTCTCGACAGATTTAAGAGCATATTTTATAAAACACCATACCTTAAACCATCATAAGAAACTAACATGAATCTGCCCAGAAACTCAGATTAAACCCTCAAAATCATCTCATAAGGATCCACAAATCATCTCAAAGCTCCAAGATCAAAATAACCCCAAGAACACCTCCAAAAACTAAGGTTGAATACATAAATATAAAGGGGCTACGTGTATATAAAAAGAGAGGAATATATAAAAAGGTTACTGCATATTTGTGTGGCAAAAGATAGTTTATAAAAGGTCTCCCACGACCTCTTTTTATAAGGCAAAAGAGTAGGAATTTAAACCAAACAAAACTCTTCAAAAACAATTGCGCACGAAATCTGAAGGGGTCCATCGATCGATCCCATGGAGTCGATCGATCGATCACTCACGGATTTTGATTCCGCCGACTTAAAATAAAACCAAGGGATAATCTTTTAAAAAATCATTTAAAATTCGTTTTAACTCCGATTTTGAAACCGATTGAAAATCTCATCTTTAAAAATAATTCTCAACATTTTTTAGCAAGAAAAATAATTAAATCAAAAACTTTATTTTGCTCTATATTTTTTAAATTAATTTAAAATACCCCAAAATTACGCACGTTGTTACAAACATCAATTTTAGAATTAAAAGAAATCATGATTGGCAAGAACAATTTTTAATTTGAGATTGCAACTAAGAATTGAGAATTAATTAACTAAATAAGGGATATATTAATTTAAATGAAACGAAATTACTTGCACTCAATGAATTCGAAAATCAAATCTAAATCTTGCAATAAAGCTTCAAATTAGGGTTTGCAGTACAGGGGAGAGAGCTTGTTCTCTCTAAAAATCTAACTAAAAAATTAATTATTTGAACCTCCTTTTTATCTAACAATAACTAGAATTAAAAAAATATATCACGAAAAATCAGAAGTTGTAGTTGAGTCAAACTCTAAATTCAGAGCTAAAAATTAAGATTTGTCTCTACCAGACGAGTCTGACGGGTAATACCGGATCGGTTCGTTTTCTTCCTTAAACGGATCGGTCCGCCTCATGAAATTTGCCAGTGAGTTTTAAGAATTCAGGATCGGTCCTTTTTTTCTCTAAAACGGGATGGTCCAGTATGCAAAATTTGCCAGAGGGTTTTAAGGCATCAGATCGGTCTGGTGGCTTTTCTATTCGATCCGGTCCGGAGTCCTGAGTCAAATTCTCTTCATTATCTCATCAGTTTCTCTAAATTTCTCTCATCTTTGGAGGCTCATAACTTCTGATCTGGAACTCGAATTTGGACGTCGTTTCTTCCTACGTACTTGTTGACTCGAGATGTTCAATTTTATTTTGGGTCCTCGTCCGGATTTTAGGTGTAAATGACTGTTTTTCCCTTTTGAATTTTCTTCTTTTCTTCTCTCTTCTTTCTTTCGATTTCTTTCTTTCTCTTATGTATTAAATATTTGAAAAGTGTGAGAAATGCACGAAACTCAAGATACATGTTATAAGAAGTCATTAGCATAGATATGGGATAAATCACTGCATTTTACACTCTGAGGAGCGATAAAAGCCTATATATTAAGGGGATAAATTGGAAAAATTTATGCCTAATCACACCCCCTAACTTAGAACTTTGATCGTCTCGAGCAATGTAAAAGAATCAAACGTATGGTTAAACTCTAACTAAGGATATAATACGTCTTTCACGGGCAAACGATTGCATTGAGTGTATGCAACAAGCCTTTAAACCCTTATGTTACCCTAGCAGGACGAGTTATGTCTCGTGAGGGTTTGTAGTGAATATACCCACAAAATTCATTTACGACTCAAGAAATTTCAAAATATTAAAAAATTAGATAATTTAAATTCCTCAATAATGGTCACCTTAAAATCATATACACAAGTCTCAAATCATAGTGTGTGTGTGCGAAGTCGAGAATTAAATCGCTAACTTCCATCGATTGATCATTACGTTACTTTTCGAAAATTCGCTTTGATTTCAATTCTCACGGATACACTCATAAATGAATCACACGGAAATGTGGCTATTCTCTCGGTGTGCATGATATAGAGAGTAAATATAATGGACACAAGTTCACGCACAAGATTGGAAAGACGAACTATTTGAGGTGAAAAGATCTCATCATCGGAGATTCGGAGTACAGTCATTGGGAAATGGGAACATCATCTCTTATTCACACCTTTTGATCTCTTTCGTTATCTTTTGTGACTTAACTCCCCATGTGGTAACCAATGTCACAATTCGGACTCGGTTAGTACTTTTTCGGGTTTACTATGTATTGGCGTAAAAATGGAAATGATGGGGAAATTTGGAATAGAAATTTTTTGCTTATGATGTCCATTTGTGATTTTTCGGACTTTTGCTCATTTTTCTCCTCTTTTTCTCTTTTTTTTTTCTTTTTCTTGCTATTTTTGTTGAGCATACTTCTATTTTTCTTGCCCCTTTTTATCCCACCATTTGGACCTAATTTCTGGATTTTTCACAATTTCGGCCTAAATTTGGTTTTTTCGGGTTGTCAAGCGAAAAGGGAAAATTTTATTTGGCTCAAATTGGGTTGCACAAAGGGTAATTTTTCGGGACTTTTTCTGGCCAATATTTTTGGGTGGCAAATGAGGGCCTAACCTCATTGTTTGAATTACTAATTGCGTTACCATATGTGTCTCGAGATTAATTAAATTTAGAGATCTATTTAGCGTATTTTTCAAGACAACATCTCACACATTTCCCATAACCGATCAAAACAAAGAACTAAAGATATTCAATGACTTATGTAATGCTGGAAAGAACCTTGAGTTAACAATTAACTCGGATTGATTTTTAAACTCACAAAAATGATAGGTTCGAAATCTCACCGGCTTAGTTAATCTCCACACTTATTCGTAAAGTCATCAATTTTCGCTCAATTTCCATCTTTGGTCAATTTCGGCTTTGTGCATTTGATTTTTACAACTTGAGACTAAAAAACTGTTACATTTTTTACGCTTTTAAATTATAATTTTTATTTATTTTGAAGAAAAAATATTTTTGGAATTTTTATTTAGAAATTTTTGAAATTTTCTATTTTTTTGGTGTTTGGGCATATTTTTTTTTAAAAATTTGTGAAGTTTTATAAAGACGCACTTGTGACCCCCTAACTTAGATTTTTTCATTGTCCTCAAGCAAAAAGGACTAAAATCTAACTCAAAGCGAATGAAAAGTGTGAATAAATAAACCGAACAAATGCTGAAAATGTAGATTTTTGTATAGAAACAGCAAACATGTGTTACAAACTGGTAGGTATAGACAACAAATAGCAATAACAACTTACACAAAACCAACCAAGCACAAACAAAAAATTAAACAACACCAAACAAGGATTCACTGGGAAGGGGGATGGGATCCACAGGGCGCATTAGGGGCATATGGGTCATAGAAGCAATTCGGTGGCGGCTCACCCATGGTCATGCGATACATCTCAGCTTGAAGACGGTGCATCATGATGGTGTTGCGCTGATAAGCCCATTGATTTTCCACCTATTGCGTGTTTTATTGATTGATAAACCCCTCGAGGCGTGTTTCCATCACCGAAAGACGACGATCAACAACTGCACTGGCGGGCTCAAAATCAGAATCCTCCTCACTAGCGTACGGTTCCTCGCCCTCACCCATCACGACGTCGGCAGCCTCACCCTCCTCCTTCTCGGACTCCTTCTCGGACTCCTTCTCGCTATCATCCTCTTCCACCCTTTTTGCTCGTATAATTTCTCGTTGCTTCTCACTTCTGTTGGAGGTTTCCCTCCCAATAGAGTTGGGAAGGCGAGCAGACCCGGTAGGAGGCTCGATGCCGGCATCGGCTAGAATGGATGTGATTCGCAGGGCATAAGGGAGAGGGATGGCACCTTTGTTGTCTAAGGCCGCGGATAAGATGCTTTGTAAATGATGAGGGTCAAGTTGATCGGGGTGGTGGGGTCAAAGATGTGATACACGAGGGTTTCTTGACGTGGGTGCATTGTCGAGTCATTACCCATTGGGAGAATATCGACGCACACAATTTAAAAAGTGAGGCGCACCGTGTCACTCATCCGCCCCACTGGAAAGTCTCACGGACCCAATTATCACCCGGAGCGATACGTGATATGCAAGTAGATTTGGCAAGTGGGGGTGAGTTGTTGGGGTAGGAGAATGGGACAGTGTTTGCGACATCTTTCCCTGCCAATTTCTGGGTGAGAATGTCGAGAGATAAGGGGTTGCGGGTATGATCAACATAGGCTTTCGAGGTAAAATCATCGGTACGTAGAAGGGACCCATAAAAGGAGCGCACCTCCGCTGCCCACACCTGTCCGTGGGGCTCATCGAAGAAACGACACCACCCCCTCGAAAGGAAGAGGGCGGTGACGCCTTGAGGCAGCTCATCCCACCTCACTTGGTGCTCGATGTGAAGATTTCTGGATGGGCTAAAAAAATGTCGCCACCATAGTTGTTCTTGATAGGACCGGAAGGGTAAGTTCTGTCCATGGTTGACAATATCGACGAAATTGTATTTTTCGGGTGCCGGTTGGTTGGTCATGAGGGACAGAGGTTGGATGCTTGAGAGAGTGTGGACAGGGGAGGAAAAGAGTTGGAAGATTGGAAATGGTGGTGAAATGGGGGAATAAGGGTGTGTATTTATAGACGGGAGAAAAGGTAGTGTTGGGTGTAGTAGGGAAGATTTTTGGAGGGAAAAAGAGGGGGTGTATTTGGGATGGAAATGTGATGGGAAGTGTTGAAAATCGGAATGGGAGGGAAGGGGAGTGATTGGGAAAGAAAGGGGATGAAACTTGGGAATACAAGAAGTTGTAGAAACCAGATCGGACCGGGTTCTCGGTACCAGACCGATCCGCCCCTTTTTTATTTTTGGATTTTCTAAAAACGAATCGATCTGGGTCCCTAGGGCCAGACCGACCTGGTTCCCAGAAGGATTTAGGTTCCTTTTCTTTTTTACAGAATTCACTCTTCTATCAGATCATCAAGATACTCCCAGAACTATACCTACACAAGATCAACCTAAAACCTCCCACCTCTCACTTCGGACTTATATGTTCTCTTAGAATGCGTGCTGGTGCTCCTATCCCTATCCTCACGTGACTCGAACCTACGGACTCTAATTACCCTAACCGACTATAATCTATTATACACAAGAATTCACCCTATACGCTTCGGGGGTGCGACGACCTCTCTGTTACAGCTCACTCGACCCCGTAAACGGGTTCTGAAAATCAAATGGTGTCGATTTCTTCTACGCATGCCTCCAAATATGAATTTATGCATTATCTGTTAACTTTTAACGTACTTCCTCCCTTTGGATTTTCTAATTCCACAGCTCCGTGGGGAATACGTTCTTTACAACGAATGGGCCAGTCGACCGAGACCGCAACTTACCCGAAAATAGATGAAGCCGAGAATTGTAGAGAAACACCTTTTGCCCCAGAGGAAACTCTATGTGTCGGATAATCTTATCATATGCGATTTTTATCCTTTCTTTGTATATTTTAGCATTTGCATACGCGTCATTGCGTATTTCCTCTAACTCATTTAACTGAAGCATGCGAGCTTCATCGACTTTATCCATGTCATAGTTTAACCTCTTAATGGCCCAATACGCTTTATGTTCTAACTCGATGGGAAGATGGAAAGGCTTGCCATATACAAAGCGGAACGGGGACATTCCGAGTGGATTCTTGTATGCGGTACGATAGGCCCACAGTGAATCATTCAATCAAAGGGACCAATCTTTCCGGTTAGGATCGACGGTCTTCTCGAGGATGTTCTTAATTTCTTGATACACCAACTCGATCTGTCCATTCATTTATGGGTGATAGGTCATTCTAACCTTGTGAACGGCGCCATACTTTCTCATAAGCTTCTCAAATGGCCTGTTGCAAAAATGCATGCCATTATCACTAATTATCGCTTTCGGGGCATCGAAGTGAGAAAGTATGTGTTCCTGCAAAAAATGTATCACCACTTTATTACCATTTGTTTTGGTAGCTATAGCTTCCACCCATTTAGAAACGTAGTCTACCGCAACAAGGATGTATAGGTACCCAAAAAACGGGGGAAAAGGACCCCAACAGTTAAAAATCTCAATAATGAGTATGGGGGATAATGGCATCATGTCTCGTCGGGTAATAGCCCCCATCTGTTGACACCTATCGCATGATTTGCAATTATTACTCACATGCCGGAACATTGTGGGCCAATAAAAGACGCTTTGGAGGATTTTGGCGTTCGTCTTTTTCGTCGACAAACGCACCCCACATGCTTTCGAATGATAAAATTGGATGACTTTGGGTATTTCATCATTCGGTACACATCGTGGGATGATTTGGTCCGCACAATATTTAAATAGGAATGGATTGTCATAGAAAAACATGCGTGACCAAGTAATGAACATCTTCTTCTCTTGCGGTGTCCAATTGGGAGGGACGACTCTCGTGACAAGATAATTGGCTATGTTCGCAAACCAGGGGAGAGACGAGGTGGTAAAAAGTTATTCATCTGGGAAATATTCGTCTATGGGTATAGGATCACTAGGTACATCGGACGAGAGCCGGGATAATTGGTCGGCAACAACATTTTTTACTCCTTTCTTATCTTTAAATAGTGAGATTAAACTCTTGTAGTAGTAGGATCCACCTTATGAGGTGCGACTTTGCATCTTTCTTTGCAAGTAGATATTTCAGTGTTGCATGGTCGGTGTAGCAAGTAATGGGTGAACCAATGAGGTATGAGCGAAACTTATCTAGGGCAAATACTACCGCTAGGAATTCTTTCTCCATGGTGGAGTAATTGAGTTACGGTCTGGTTAAAGTCCGACGAGCGTAGTATATGACGTGAGCTTTCTTGTCTTTCCTTTGGCCTAAAATAACCCCTATTGCGAAATCACTCGCATCACACATAAGCTCAAATGGTAAGGACCAATTTTGATCTTGCATGATATGAGTGAAAACTAACATGCTCTTCAATTTATCAAAATCACTTTGGCATGCTTCGTTACACTCAAAGGGGTTATCCTTCATAAGAAGATTACTCAAGGGTCTAGCGATGGCGCTAAAGTCTTTTATAAACCTTCTATAAAACCCTGCGTGGCCCAAGAAGGAGCGCACGTCTTTTAGTGATTTTGGTGGGGTTAGCTCATCTATGATGTTAATTTTTTCCCTATCTACTTTAATTCCTTTGGATGAGACAATGTGGCCAAGAACTATTCCCTCGGTGACCATAAAATGGCATTTTCACCAATTTATCACCAAGTTCTTTTCCACACAACGGGCCAGTACCTTCTTAAGATTTGCTAAACAAAGATCTAAAGAGTTGCCGAAAATTCTGAAGTCATCCATGAATACTTCAAGTCCTCTTTCAATCACGTCGTTAAAGAGACTTAATATGCACCTTTGAAAGGTCGCGGGTGCATTGCACAATTCGAATAGCATACGTTTGTAAGCAAACGTACCAAAAGGACATATGAGAGTCATCTTCTCTTGGTCAAGCACATCTACCTCTATTTGGATATATCCGGAATAACCATCTAGGAAGCAATAATAAATGTGTCCCACTACTCTATCTAGCATCTGATCAATGAATGGTAAGGGGAAGTGGCCTTTCCTAGTGCCCGCATTGAGTTTCTGGTAATCAATGCAAATGCGCCACCCGGTGGTGGTACATTGGGGAATTAGATCACCCTTGGAATTTTGAATCACAATCATTCCCGACTTCTTTGGGACAACTTGTATGGGACTCACCCATTTACTATCCGAGATTGGGTAGATAATCTCGGCATCCAACAGCCTAATAATTTCTACCCTCACTACCTCTTTTATGGAAGGCTTCAATCTTCTTTGCATTTCCCTCGAGGGCTTCATGTCCTGCTTGAGGTGGATTTTATGGGTACAAATTAAAGGACTTATACCTTTCAAATCTGTTATGCACCAACAAAAATAACTTTGGTGCTTCCTCAAAATTTTCAATAATTTACCCTCTTACTCTTCATCTAGGCTAGATGAGACAACTACAGGAAATGTCTCGTTCTCTCCTAAGTAAGCAATTTTGACATTAGAGGGTAGTTTCTTTAATTCGAGGGTAGGAAATTTTTCTCTAGAGGGAAGCATGTGTGCCTCCCTTGGTGGTAGTTCCTCAAATCTAGAAACCTAACTTACATCTCTCACGTCCTCGTCCGACGCTCTCTCATTAAGGCAAACTTCTAACGCATCTCCACTATAATTTTCCTCTATGTGATCCTCTATGATCTCGTCAATAAGGTTCACTGCATGAAGATCATCCTCATCCCCCATATGTTGGGCTATGTTAAAGATATTTGTCTCCAAAGTCATGTTCCCTAAAGTGAGTTGCATCTACCCATTGCGAGTATCAATCAAAGCATTATCTGTAGCTAAGAATGGGCACCCAAGGATAATAGGAACATGATTACTTGAGGCAAAGGAGGGCTCTATATCCCAAATGACAAAATCTCCTGGGAAGTATAAAGTGTCGACTTGGACTATCACGTCCTCTACGATACCTCTTAGTATCTTCACGGTACGATATGCTAACTGGAGAGTGATCTTTATAGGCTTGAGGTCACCCAAATCAAGTTGCCTATATATGGAGTAGGTGAGGATATTGACACTAGCCCCCAAATCGAGTAAGACTTTTTCAATTTGATTCTCTCCTATGATGAAGGAAATGGTGGGTGCACCCGGATCCTTGAACTTTGGTGGGATGTCATTGAGTAAAACGGAGCTCACATTTTATGCTAGAAACACATTCTTCTTTACCTTAAGCCTTCTCTTCATCGTCAATAAGTCTTTGATAACTTTTGCATAAGAGAAAATTTTCTTGATGTCATCGAGGAAAAGTAAGTTTAACTTCACTTGCTTAAGTACTTCTAGCACATCACCACGGGGGTTGCCTTTTTGGCAAGGCACCAACCGTTGAGGCAATGGCGCTGCAGTGGGTGGTTTCACTACTATCTCGAGTTCACTAGTGTCGTCCTTTTCACTCTCTTTTAAGGGGACAACTTCGGCCTCTTTCGTGTCTGGCAAAATCTCCTTGTTTTTCGGTGCGTCGTGTGGGGGAAGTGATAAATCAACAACCCTCCCACTACGTAGAGTGGTTACAGATTGACATTGCACTTGATGTTTTGTGGAAGTAGAGCTAACACTAGTTTGACCTTGGGGAGGCCTTTGGCCTTGAGCAGGAAATTTACCCTTCTTTTAGATACTCAACGACGATTGCAACTTCAAAATGTTCGCATTTATGTCGGTGAACATGAGCTCATATCTAGAATTAGTTGCATTTGGGAGTTTATAAATTGGTGTATTGTGTCCTCGATATTTCTTCGTGGTGGAGTGATATACGGTGCTGGAGGAGGTGGGGCAGGCACATATCTTTGCATAGGCGATTCTTGTTGAAAGTGTGGAGGTGGAGGAGGGGAAACATGAGAATTAGGATTCAATGCAGCCTGCGATTACCGAGAGCTAAAACGAGGGTGGTTTTTCCATGAAGGGTTATAAGAATTTTCATGCGGAGCATCGAAATTACCCTTAAATCCTCCTACACCACTCACTTGCTCTTGAAGCATAACTTTGTATGCAGGTATTGTTGGGCATTCCTCTGTTGAATGTCCCGCCTCAAAAATAGCACATACCTCCTCAACGGGGGTGTGGATGGGGCCCATTAGTTCTCGTACGTGCACAATGAGTAACTCTCTCATACCTCTCTCAATTTGATCGAGTTGAAGGTCCGTCATGGTATCTTTATCGATGTTAAATAGATCGAACGCCGATGGAGTGGTGGTTGTTTGGCAAGTTTGATTCTGAGCGCTAGGATCAGCTGTATCCCACGCTTGAGTGGTGTCGGCGACATACCTCAAGTGGAGCTCAGCATCATTAGCATCTAGGTAGATAAAGGGGTCATCAAACATTGTTTCAACAAGTTGTTTGGAGTTGATGTTCATCCCATGATGGAAGAAGGAAATGATTTACTGTTTATCAAGTCCATGATGAGGGCATGACGTAACTAACTCATTGAAACGTTCAAAACATCGATCAAATGACTCATTTTCTGATTGTCAAAAGGTTTGAATTTGAGCCTTAATGGAGTTCGTCCAATGTGGTGGGAAGAACTTCTTGAGAAACTTAGATTGTTACTCGCTCCACGACGTAATTGAATTAGGAGGTAAAGACCATAGCCAGGTCTTAGCTTTATCCTTGAGATAAAATGGGAAGATCTTAAGGCGAATCACATATTTGGTGCATGTTTGATCACTGAAGGTCTCACACGCCTCTTCAAACTCCCGAATGTGGAGATATGGTTTCTCCGATTCCATTCCATGATACGAGGGAAGGATTTGGATCCTTTCATTCCAAAAACGAAATTACCCTGCATTATATGGGACCAAAATGCAACCCGGAGTGACTGACCAGTCAGGGTATAAGAATTCTCTTAAGGGTCGATGTGGTACCTCTTCCTCGCCCGCGACTACGCTATCGTGCTGTGACATGGTTCGCTCATTAACTGACTCAGTATCCTCACTCGGTGCGCTAGGAGTGTAACCTGATGGGTAACTAGCTGTTGAGTTTGGAGGTTTAGGAGGTGGAACCCAAAATTGAGAAACAACAGGAGTGTGTGGGCTATCTGGATCACACTCAACTATCAGATTTTTATGAATGCGAGTAGGAGTGGCTTGAGGAGTTCGTTGTGGAATTTGCATCAACAGGCTTCTGAGAGAGATGTAGTATTATATATATATATATATATATATATATATATATATATATATATATATATATATATTATTTTTGGTCAAAGTTATGGATTAACTCGATTTAACCTACAGTCTACCTAAATTGCCGGCAACGACGCCAAAAACTTGACGCGATCACAAATATGTATCTAGTGTGCGTGCTACATAGGCTCAGGTGCAAGCCTGTTGCTCAAGTAATAATCCCGATAAGTCGGGGTTGAATCCTCAGGGAAATAGGACGAGAAAATCATAACGCCGTTTGGAAAGATGGAGAATCCTAAATTGACTCTAAAAGAAACGAAAATATGCTTTGAATGGGAGATTTACTACAACTAAATGTGGATTTAAATTAATGACTGACTAAGTTAAGTGCCAATGCAATGGAACTAAGCTAATTAACCTAAGAGAGATGGTAAGTGTATAACAAACTTAACTGCAAATGAGAACAATAGGTTCGGTTACAATCCCCCACACCCTAGCAATTCACCTTGTAGGATACTTGATTTCGGAATTAGAATCTGAAAAGAACCCGGACTTTATTAATCCTAAGCGTTACGTATATGAAGGAATGTAGCCCGCATCATACGAAATCAAAGGCAAGAATAAAGCAGTATCATATTAACTAACACGCGCGTCGCACTCTTAAGCATCCCGGTTACCTAAGGCAAAGGAGATCAAAAGTCCTACGACGGTTGTGATAGTTACACAACACGATTCCTTTAAGATTCAATTCAAAAATATATTTCCAATTGTGATAAATTACATCCGGCGGGGTTCGTGTATTTACGCGACTCAGAATGTGTCTCAGAAATGCGTTCTCTCTAGGTTCAAGTGCAAGCCTGTCGCTCAAGTAATAATCCCGGTAAGTCGGGTATCGATCCTCAGGGAACTAAGAAAACGAAGTTGTGATGACGGAAAAAGACGAAGGAATCCTAACTTTGACTCTAAAAAGAATGGGAAAATGATTTGGTTTTGGGAATTGATTACAACTAAATGCAAGTATGAAATTATAAAAAGATGCAATTAGACTAAGTTACCTAAAATATAAATGAAAACTGGTTTGAACTTTAAACTATGTATGAGAAAAACAGGACGGGAATGCAATCCCCCAACCCTAGTGTAATGCCGGTAAAATACTAATTGTGAATTTAACTGATTAATTTAACCCAAAATTTAGTACTCCCAAGCATTACGTATACGAGGTTCAAGCCCGCGTCATACTTAATCTGAGGACGAGTAAATCGGTATCGCGATAGTGACACTCGAATTGCATTCTAAATCATCGCGGTTACCTAGAGGCAAACGAGATATAAAGATCTAAAATTGTTGTGTTCCTACGCAATACGGTCGTAATCAATCACTAAATTCAGAGGATTAATGTTGTACACATGCAACTAACACATCAAGCTGGGTTCATGTATCCTAGCCTTAGAAAATCTAGCCTAGCATGCTGAAAGTAAGAAAAACAGTGTTTGATTTGCAGAAAACCATGATAAATCTAAGGAGAACTTGTGAATGGATGTAGAACAGAATTAATGAGAAGAAATAACTCAATAATTTCACCAAAGCAGTAACAACAACAATTAATAAAACTTGTAATCAAAGAACTTCTGAATAATCTTCTCTATTTGGATTAAAATTGAAAATTGCATCTAAACTAGGGTTTCTGGAAAAAAAAGTAAATTGACTGAAATTCTCCCTAAATCTCCGTTCAAATAATGATAATAAAACGGGTTTTTATACCCTACAAGACTTCAAGAGTTTTAGCAGCACTAGGACTCTCCATTAGAGTAAAATTAGAAAATTAAAACTGCGATAGTCGGACCGGTCCTGTCCTCCTCCGGACCGGTTTGCCTTGATTCGGACCGGTCCTGTCCTCCTCCGGACCGGTTTGCCTTGAATGCGGACCGGTTCTTTTAATTTCTTGGCGGACCGGTCTGGTGCGGATCGGTTCTTTTATTTTTCTGCCTTCTTCGGTTTGCTTTCGATCTGAGGTCTACTGGAGTTTGCACAGCGGATCGGTTCGGGGTGAGGGTAGACCGGTTCTATGCGGACCGGTTCTTTTAATTTCTGTGCGGACCGATCCTGTGCGGACCGGTTCTCTTAATTTCTGGGCGGACCCGTCCTCTCTTTATTTGACTTTTTCTTCTATCTTTGACTGCTCATAACTTTCACACCCGGACTCCGATTGAGGTGTCATTTTTTCCAGTGTTCTTGTAGTTGAAAGATCTTCAACTTTCTAGTTGGCCCCACCTCCGGAATAAGGCTGCAAAATTATAAAAATTCCCTTTACTCCTCGTTTCTTGGTTTTCTTTCATTGTTTTGAGTTCTCTTTGGCACTACCTTGCATGAAATACCTGTAAAACACATAAGAGATACACAAAATACGAAATACTTACTGAAAAGGGTTAGTAGCATAAATATAAGCCAAATCCAATCTATTTACACCGCACGAGATCATAAAAATACCGAAATTAAGGGAATAAATGTGAATAATTTATGCCTAATCAAATCTCCCTAACTTAGAACTTTGCGCGTCTCGAGCAATGTAAAAGAATCCTAGCAAGGGTTAACTCTTGAAAATCACATTTTATTGGGATATAATACCTTTTTCGCGGGCAAGCGATTGCATTGAGCGTATGCAACAAGACTTTAAACCCCTAGGTCACCCTAGTAGGACGAGTGGTGTCTCGTGAGGGTTTGCAGAGAATGTACCCACAAAATTTGACTCAAAGAAAATTCAAAATACGCAAAAATTGCACAATTCAAACATTCCCAGAAAATAGTCATCATCAAGTCATATTTACAAGTCTCAAATCATAGTGCGTGTGTGCGAAACCAAAAATTTAATCACGAATTTCCACCGATTGACCATTACGTTACTTATTCAAAAATTCGTTTTGATTTCAATTTCTCACGGAATGCTCTCTCAAACGAATCACTCGGAATGTGGATATTCTCTCGGTATGCATGATATAAAGAGTAAATGTAATGGACGCAAAGTCACGGATACAAGTAGAAAGACAAAAAATTCAAAGTGATAGGATCTCATCAATGGATTACGGTTTTTAAAATCGGGAACATTGCCTATTTTTCCGCGCATTTAATCTCCTTTATTATCTTTTGGTGTATTACCTCTCCACGCGGTAACCAATTTCGCAATTTAGACTCGGTTAGGACTTTTTCGGGTTTTAAGGTATATTGTGTAAAATTAAAGAGGTAGGGAAGGATGGAATTGGAAAATTAATATATGATGTCCATTTGTGCTTTTTCCGGGCTATTGCTCATTTTTTCTTCTTTTTCTCTATTTTTTCTGTTTTTCACTTCTTTTCTTTTCTTGCTATTTTTGTTGAGCATATCTATTTTTTTTCTTGCCCCTTTATATGCACTTTTTGGACTTAAATTCTGAATTTTTCCATTTTTTACAATTCCGGGCTATTTGGGTTTTTCGGGTTATCAAACGAAAGGGACAATTTATTTGGCTCAATTTGGGTTACAAAAAGGGTGATTTTTCGCATCTTTTTCTGGCCAATATTTTTGGGTGACAAACGAGGGCCTACTTCATTGTCCAAAATACCAATTGCGTTACCATATGCGTTTCGAGATGAATTTAAGTTTAGAGATCAATTTTGGCACATTTTTCAAAGCAATATCACATACCTCTTTCATAACAGATCAAAATGAATGGATTGCGATCCTCAACGACTTTTTAGGCGCTGAAAAGAACTTTAAGTTAACAATTAACCCATATTGATTTAAAAACTCGCAAAAAGTGATAGGCTCGAATCTCACCGGGTTTGTTAATCTCCACACTTATTCGTTAAGTCGTCAATTTTCGCTCAATTTCCGTCTTTGGTCAATTTTGGCTTTGTGTATGTTGAATTTTACAATTTGAGACTTCAATTCGCCTTTTAATGATATTTTTGAAAAATTTGAATTCCAATTTTTATTTATTTTGAACAAAAATATATTTGGGTTTTTCAAAATTTTATATTTTTTTTTTGAAATTTCTGGGCATTTTGGAAAATTTGTGAAGTTTTAGAAACACACACTTGTGACCCCCTCTAACTTAGACTTTGGCATTGTCCTCAATCAAAAAGGACTAAAATCTAACTCAAAGCGAATGAAAAGTGCGGAAAAATAAAACAAACAAATATTTAAAATGCATAACGACACTAAATGACCCTAACACATGATTCAATAATACACTAAAAATCACCCCATACACGTTGGGGGTTCGACGACCTCTCATCTCTCCACAAACTCACCCGATCCCACTCACGGGGTTCGATGCTCTCCTCGTCTCTCCCGTCCTAGGATTATAATCCAACAATCGAAACAAGTTGGGACCTCGCTCATAGATAAATGATGGACCGGGAGACTAATCGTGACTAATTGGAAAGGGATCCTCGTGATGCTGACTCAAAGCGTGGTCTGCGTGCCCTGAATCGGAGGGAACACCTAGGTTTCTTTCTATTTTTAAGATGCACGGGGCGGGCTCTAAGTCGGATGAACCACAACTTTTCTCCTCACTCGCCTTCGGGACCTGTAGTGGTATGGGTGGATGGTCACAAATAAGGAATTCATCGATTTTATCTTTCCATTCGCTTTCTTCTAGGTGACTCCATGAATCCAATAGAGTTTGAACTTCGTCGTTAAGGCTCTCATCCACCGGATCGAATTCTTTTTCAAATTCTTCCATGCTCATGTCCCCTAACTCTCTCTCTCTCGAGTAGTGCCTACGTCCTCTCTTACTCGCTCGATCTTTAACTCCACCATTTTTCTCTCTTCTAACCCCTCTCTCTCTCTTTCCATTGCGGTATAAGTTACCTCACTCTCGTGACTATACACTAAGAAAGATTCTAAGGCGTCTCCATATAAATTTTCCTCAATGTGCTCTTCTACGATCTCATCAATTAGGCTCACCGAATGAAGATCATCTTCTTCCCTCGTATATTGGGCTATATGGAAGATGTTAGTCTCTAAGGTCATGTTCCCAAAAGTGATTTGCATTCGACCATTTCGATTATTGATGATTGCATTAGCCGTAGCTAAGAAAAGGGCGCCCAAGAATGATGGGAACATGGTTTCTTGAGGTGAAGGAGGGATCCGTGTCCCAAATGACAAAGTCTATCGGGAAGTAGAAAGTGTCAACTTGGACGATCACGTCCTCAACTATGCCTCCTGGGATCTTCACAGTTCGATCCGCTAATTGGAGAGTGACCTTTGTGGGCTTGAGGTCTCCCAAATCAAGTTGCCTATAGATGGCGTAAGGGAGGATATTGACACTTGATCCCAGATCAAGTAAGTTTTTTTTTTATTTTATTTTCTCCAATGATGCAGGAAATGGTGGGTGCCCCAGGATCTTTGAATTTTGGCGGGAGATCATTAAGTAGGATGGAGCTCACATTCTGTGCTAGAAAGACATTTTTCTTTACCTTCATCTTTCTCTTTACTGTCAATAAGTATTTGATAACTTTTACATAAGCTGGAATTTTCTTAATGGCATCGAGGAAAGGTAAGTTCGGCTTTACTTGCTTTAGCACGTCTAACAGGTCATCACGTGGGTTTCCTTTATGGGAAATAATTAGCCTTTGAGGAAACAGTGCCGCAGTGGGTGGTTTCACTACTACCTCGGGCTCACTAGTGTCGTCTTTATCACTCTCATTCAAGGGGACATCTTCGGCTTCTTTCGTGCCGCGCGAAATCTCCTTGTCTTTTGGTACGTCTTATGCGGGAGGTGACAAGTCAACTACTCTCCCACTACGTAGAGTGGTAATTGCGCTACATTGCTCAGGATGGTCATGGGGTGTCGAGCTAACACTAGTTTGACCTTGGAGAGGTCTTTGTCACTGGGCAGGAAACTTGCCCTTCTCTTGGATACTCCACGATGATTGCAACTGTGAAATGTTCGCATTCATGTCATTAATCATGCGCTCATGCCTATCATTAGTTGCAGTCTGGGTATTGATAAAGTGGTTGATAGTATCCTCGAGACTTCTCCGCGGTGGAGGGATGTATTCTCCTTGAGGTGGTGGTGCTTGCACATGTCCTTGCATGTGTGGAGCTTGTTGAAAATACGGTGGTGGAGGAGGGGAAACATGTGAATTAGGATTCATTGCAGAATGTTGTTGCCCATAGCTAAAACCAGGGTGGTTTTTCCATGAAGGGTTGTAAGAATTCCCGTGCGGGGCACTGAAATTACCCTTGAATCCTCCTATACCACTGACTTGATCTTGAAGCATTACTTTATAGTCGGGTATAGTCGGGCATTCCTCAGTTGAATGACCCGCCTCACAAATCGCACACACCTTTTCAATGGGGTTTGGTATGGATTCAGTTGGTCCTCTTCCACATATCCCACGCAGGTGTCTCACTTCTGTCTCAAGTATATCGATTCGACTGTCCGCTATAGAACTATTTTCTACATGAAACAAGCCGGATGCCGATGGAGTGGTGGTCACTTGACGATTTTGATTTTGAGCATTAGGGTCAGATGTATCCCAGGATTGGATAGTCTCGGCGACATACTTCAGGTGAAGCTCAGCATCGTGGGTGTCTAAGTTGACAAAGGGACCACTTCCCATGGTTTTAACAAGTTGCTTGGAGTTAAGATTCAGCCCATTATGGAGAAAAGAGATGATTTGCGCTGAATCAAATCCATGATGGGGGCATGAAGTAACTAACTCATTGAAATGCTCGAACGCTTGAATTTGAGCCTTTATGGAGATTGTTCGATGTGGTGGGAAGAATTTCTTGAGAAATCTCTATTGCAATTCGTTCCAAGATGGAATCGAGCTTGGAGGTAAAGACCATAACTAGGTCTTAGCTTTATATTTTAGCGAGAAGAGGAAGAGTTTGAGTCGAATCACCTCTTGTGTGCAAGTTTGATAATTGAGAGTTCCACACACATCCTCAAATTCCCTGATGTGAAGATATGGCTTTTCAAAATCCATACCATGGTAATGGGGTAAAATCTGGATCAACCCATTTTTAAAACAAAATTGCCCGAAATTATATGGGAGTATAATGCATCTCGGAGTGATAGTGCGCTCGGGATATAAGATTTCTCTCAGCGGGCGGTATGGGGCTTCTCCCTCACTGGCGGCTGCACTACCGTGTTGCAACATCTCTCTTTCTCTTAACGACTCGGTATCCTCACTAGGTGTGCTCGAAGCGTGCTCTGAAGTGTGTCCTAAGAAAGAAAACGGAATGTTATTTGAGATTGAGTGTGACGGTGTGGGAGGTGGAATCCTGAACTGTGGGGAGTTAGGCGTGTGGGGGTTATCGGGGTTGTACTCAACTATTATATTTTCGTGAATGCTGGTTGGAGTATTATGAGGTGTGGGAGTGAGTTCAGAATTTTGCATTAATAGCTTGTGAGATATGGTGGTGAATCTTTTTGTGCTTTTTGAATTTTATTTATGTTTTTGGATTTTTTGAAATTTTTTTTTGGTCAAAGTTTTAGATTGACTCAATCTAATCCTAAGTCTACCTAGTTCCCCGGCAACGGCGCCAAAAACTTGACGCGACTCAGAATGTGTCTCGGAAATGCGTTCTCTCTAGGCTCAAGTGCAAGCCTGTCGCTCAAGTAATAATCCCGATAAGTCGGGTATCGATCCTCAGGGAACTAAGATAACGAAGTTGTGACAACGGGAAAAGACGAAGGAATCCTAACTTTGACTCTAAAAAGAATGGGAAAATGATTTGGTTTTGGGAATTGATTACAACTAAATGCAAGTATGAAATTATAAAAAGATGAAATTAGACTAAGTTACCTAAAATATAAATGAAAACTGGTTTGAACTTTAAACTATGTATGAGAAAAACAGGACGGGAATACAATCCCCCAACCCTAGTGTATTGCCGGTAAAATACTAATTGTGAATTTAACTGATTAATTTAACCCAGAATTTAGTACTCCCAAGCATTACGTATACGAGGTTCAAGCCCGCGTCATACTTAATCTGAGGACGAGTAAATCGGTATCGCGATAGTGAAACTCGAATTGCATTCTAAATCATCCCAGTTACCCAGAGGCAAACGAGATATACAGATCTACAATTATTGTGTTCCTACGCAATACGGTCGTAATCAATCACTAAATTCAGAGGATTAATGTTATACACATGCAACTAACACATCAGGCTGGGTTCATGTATTCCGGCCTTAGAAAATCTAGCCTAGCATGTTGAAAGTAAGGAAAACAGTGTTTGATTTGCAGAAAACCATGATTAATCTAAGGATAACTTGTGAATGGAGGTAGAACAGAATTAAAGAGAAGAAATAACTCACTAATTTCACCAAAGCAGTAACAACTACAGTTAATAAAACTTGTAATCAAAGAACTTCTGAATAATCTTCTCTATTTGGATTAAAACTGGAAATTGCATCTAAACTAGGGTTTCTGGAAAAAAAAGTAAATTGACTAAAATTCTCCCTAAATCTCCGTTCAAATAATGATAATAAAACGGGTTTTTATACCCTACAAGACTCCAAGAGTTTTAGCAGCACTAGGACTCTCCATTAGAGGAAAATTAGAAAATTAAAACTGCGACAGACAGACCGGTCCCCTCCTCGTCTGGACCGGTTTGCCTTGATCCGGACTAGTCCTGTCCTCCTCTGGACCGGTTTGCCTTGAATGCGGACCGATTCTTTTAATTTCTTGGTGGACCGGTCCGGTGCGGACCGGTTCTTTTATTTTTTTGCCTTCTTCGGTTTGCTTTGGATTCGAGGTCTACTGGAGTTTGCACAGCGGATCGGTCCGGGGTGAGGGCGGACCGGTCCTATACGAACCGATTCTTTTAATTTCTGGGTGGACCGGTCCTGTGCGAACCGGTTCTATTAATTTCTGGGCGGACCGGTCCTCTCTTTATTTGACTTTTTCTTCTATCTTTGACTGCTCATAACTTTCACACCCGGACTCCGATTGAGGTGCCGTTTTTTCCAGTGTTCTTGTAGTTGAACGCTATTCAACTTTATAGTTGTCCCCACCTCCACAATAAGGATGAAAAATTACTAAAATGCCCTTTACTCCCCGTTTCTTGGTTTTCTTTCATTGTTTTGAGTTCTCTTTGGCACTACCTTGCATGAAATACCTGTAAAACACATAAGAGATACAAAAAATACGGAATACTTGCCAAAAAGGGTTAGTAGCATAAATATAATCCAAATCCAATCTATTTACACCGCATGAGATCATACAAATACCGAAATTAAGGGAATAAATGTGAAGAATTTATGCCTAATCATGTACCCCAACCCTTAAAAGTTTAACCGGACATGATTAACTGAAGAAAAACATCAATTTTAGAATTAAAAGAAATCATGATTGGCAAGAACAATTTTTAATTTGAGATTGCAACTGAGAATTGAAAATCAATTAACTAAATAAGGGAAAGATTAATTTAAATGAAACGAAATTACTTGCACTCAATAAATCCGAAATTCAAATCTGAATCTTGCAATGAAGCTTCAAACTAGGGGAGAGAGTTTTTTTTTTCCTTTAAAAAACCTAACCAAAAAATTTATTATTCGAACGTCCTTTTTGTCTAACAATAACCGAATTAAAAATACATCCCGAAAAAATCAGGAGTTGTAGTGGAGTCAAACTCTAAATTCGGAGATGAAAATCAGGATTTATCTCTACCGGACCGGTCCGACGGGTAATACCGGATCTGTTAATTTTCTTCCTTAAACGGATCGGTCCACCTCATAAAATTTTCCAGTGAGTTTTAAGGATTCTGGATCGGTCCCTTTTTTCTTTAAAACGGATCAGTTCGGTATGCAAAATTTGCCAGAGGGTTTTGAGGCATCGGATCGGTCTGGTGGCTTTTCTTTTCGGTCCGGTCCGAACTCCTGAGGCAAATTATCTTCATTATCTCATCATTTTCTCTTGAATTTCTCTCATCTTTGGAGGCTCATAACTTCTGATCCGAAACTCGGATTTGGACGCCGTTTCTTCCTACGTACTTGTAGACTCGAGTTCTTCAACTTTTATTTTGGTTCCTCGTCTGGATTACAGGTGTAAATGAATCTTTTGCCATTTTAACTTTTCTTCTTTTATTCTCTCTTCTTTCTTTCGATCATGCATTAAATACCTGAAAAGGGTGAGAAATGTACGAACTGTAAGGTACATGTTAGAAGAAGTCATTAGCATATATATATAATAAATTAACGCATTTTACACTTCGGGGAGCGATAAAAGCCTCTAAATTAAGGGGATAAATCGGAAGAATTTATGCCTAATCATTATTATCTTAAGGGAGTGTGACACTAGCTTAAATATGAACAGTATTCATGCATTTTAATTATTGCAAACTTAATCATTTGCTAAATATTTTCAAAATGTTTAGGGTTCTAACCCTTTCTGCAAATATTTTTAAAACCTTTTAGGTGCCCAGTCACAGGGACGCCATACTTGATTATCTATTTCAGGGATACGTAGCTGCGACACATGTGGATGGATGTATGAGTTGGATTAGACACATCGTTTCTTTATTCCTAGATTAGGAAATCTTATCTCAGTTACAGTTTCATTTAGGGCGTGTTGCCCATTTACTTTTAGACTCAATATTTAGATTATTTATTTATCTATTGGATTAGTATTTTGGATTTGGGATTTATAGCCGATGGTTTATTCGACAAGTCTTTTATTTATTTATTCAGTATTGTTCTAGACTCAGTGATTGTGTGTATGGATTAATTTATTTTATTCCGCATGTATTTATCTGTTTAATGAAAGATAAAATTTGGCACCGGCTTAATTAACCAATAGGTGATTAGTAAGTAATATGGTTTTTCGACAGTGATGCTAAGAATGAACCAAATGGAAATTCTGTTTTAATTTAATAATTGACTAATCGCCCGGTATTTAATTGGGCTGTTATTTCTTTATATTTGTGGTCTTCCAATATCGTGATCTCTCGAAATTGTGGTCTCCCAACATAGTGGTCTTCCAATATATGATATCCACGTGACATAACACGTGACCTAGTTTCGAACATTCTCCCTTCAACATCCTTAATGTATTCAAGTTCTTGTTTCCACTTCGTTTCTATATTCATGTAGTTATTCAAACTTCTGATAAGTTGAACCACTTTTTTACTAAAAAAAGTTTAAAGAGTATTAGGGCTTGTGTGTTCATATTTTGTAAAGAGGATGTAAGTGAATACTAAATACGAATGGGATTAATGTGCATTTATAGATAAAAGCAATGCGTTTATATAAGTGGATAATGCAAATGTCAAGTCATTTCATCATTCAAATTTTCAAATATTGAATCCACCTTTTCATTCTATGCGGAGATTATTAATTAATTTGATTAAATACGTAGCCTTTCATAAATACTCTGAAAAATTGTCACTTCTCCTTTAAGTGCATTGAATAAAATCCATCATTACGAAGCAAATATTTCAAATCACGAAGAAGATAATCCCAACACATACATAAATACATTAATAAAATAAATAACATAAATATATGTTATTTTTGTAGTCCTCTTTAAAAGGAGCAAAAAAAGTTTTAATAATGATCAATATAAAATAATAATTTCAAAAAAGTTTTAATAATTATCAATATAAAATAATAATTTCTGATTTCCTCTTAATAACATATAAATGCATTTAGAGACCTTGGTAACCCACATGTCAAACAATTTGATTAACTAAATACATCTTCAAATTTGTTTTCCATACACAAAAGGTATCCATTCACATATTTAAATAGGAAACCAATCATCATCATTACTCGGTACTCATCTTAAAGTATTCAATTCATTTCATTCAATTCATTATGAATTTGATTAGTATTTGTAATAAAAATGAGAGTTTAATTAATTAATTAATATTAAGTTTATTTACATCGATGCGACATTTTGCAGTGTGATTTTGCATTGCGAATTCTTAAGGGAGTTACTATAAGACATCATTACATATATACAAGATTTTAGGGTACCGTGAATTTGTATATTCTTCATAATTACTTTTAACACAAGCCACATATTTTTGAAGGAGAGGGATATTATTTGCATCGATAAATTCTTGTTGAATTTTTATTAACATGTCACTATGTTTTGGTCTTCTATAATTTAAAGATATATTTCTCTTTAGAAATTACATAAAAAGGGCACAAATGTTTGATCTCAAGGATGAATTAATAATTAAGATATTTTTACTATTGTCTATTGTTGATATTTTGAAGGCACTTACTATTTTCAAAAAAATTATGGAAATATGTTTACATAATGATACACTAGAAGAAATTTACATGGGAGATATACCCATTAAAAATTTCAAAAATTGTAACTTGTTGAAGGAATGGTGTCGTACTAGGTTTAACAAGCCTTCAAATGTAATTAAATATATTCGTGTTAGTTTTAGGTTTATAGAATCAGGATCAAGTGGGCCGTCACAGTATTTACTCTAAGATTTAACTACAAGTAGAGATATAAATGCTTTACATGCTTCTGCAATATTTTCTGTCCGCATTGGTTTACCAAAGGACAGGGAATTTGTAATTGAATTATTGAGGAAAAGGTTTTAAAAATGGATTTGGATTTTTGGAAGGAATCTATCCGGCGTTTTGAAGTAGTTGTGAGAAATTCAAGGTTCCATGGATGTTATGTTCAGTATAAGATACCCTGTGTAATTAAATATTTAGGTTAATTAAGTAGAAATATAAAATTATATAGAATATTTAAAATTATACAATATCATTATGAATATGGAGATAACGAACAAAAGAATAGACAAAAAATTTGGAAATGATATGAAAATCCTCAGATGTTAAACTCATTTGAAAGTCCATAAGGCAAATACAAAAGTAACCCAACATAGGAGGTCTCGATAGAGTTCTCCAAAAGCCAGCGAATAGTACAAGCCAGAGTATGTAAAATAAGCTAAATGGAAATGTAAAAATTCTAATTAACTATGATAGGAAGATAGAGACCCACAGTGTCTCCAAATCTGAAATCCTTAATAGAGAGAAAGAGAGGAATAAAAAGGAGTGCCTGGAACGGGAATATACATGGGAGGTCCAATCCTACAACCCGAGATCCAGTTATAAGAAATGGGTAAAAACTCCAGCAAGTAACTTAACTTCACAACTCAAAGTAGTTATATGAATAAATGACAAATAAAATATATTGAGATTAATAAAATTAAAATGAGAAATTTATCCAGGTTAAAATAAATATTAATTAGCGAGAAAAAGGTTAATGTTTATTTGTATTGAATATTAATTAGTGAATGAGTAATAAACTAATAAGAAAGTATTATGATGTGTCGTGAGAAATACGACAGTTACGGTAAATTTAGTCAGGATGCACGTGTCAGTCGTGTCGGGACTTAATTTTGAAAAATAAAATATAATTTCATTTTAGATAATTCAAATGTTCATTTAGAGTGTGCCAGAGTGTCCAAAAGGGTTGAAATAGTTAGAAAAGTGTAATCGGGGGGTTTAGTTTGGGTTCCAGGGAATTTTTCCCAAAGGGGCATTTTGGTCTTTTAATATTTTGGGGGAAAAGAGACCTATGAAAATTGGATAGTTATATCTGTAACTATGTAAGGGAAGTTAGGGTTATCAGTTGCCAAACCAAAGAGAGACCACACGAGGAAGAATGAGAGGTGTTCCAAGGCTAAAAACAACCATTCTTGCACCACCACCACCACCGGATTGTAGATCGGGAGAAGGGAACACAATTCCACCATCAATTCCATAAAAAATCAGACCTACATATAGAGGCAAGTATTTATCTTGCTGAATTTGGAATAGATGTATTATTTATGTTAGAGTATGATTGAATAATAATCATGGAAATATAAATTTGGCTTTGAATTTGAGAATTCAATTATGATTTTGGGTAGGAATCGCATGTAGACAGAACTCTTGTATGATTAGAACACGAAATCAAATTATATGTGGGGATAATAATTAAAGAATTCTAGGTTTTGATGAGGTTCTTGGATAAAATGATTAACTTAGGGTTTTTGGGATTAAATTGAGGATTAAATTGATTTAAATGATCCTATTTGATGTTTTGATGTTTTGAATATGTTAGGAATCCTTCATACATGTTAGTTTAGTGATTTGAACGCTTGGTTGGGAATTTGGGATCGAACCATGGAGGTTTTGAGGGTTAACAATGGTGGAAAACCGTAGCTGGAAGAAGAAGAAGTGCCAGGTACAGCGAATCGATTCGGTATACCCCTCAAACCGGTTCAGCTATACACCCAAAACCGGTTCACCTGTTCACCCAAATCGGTTCATAGGACTTGGTAATTTGGATCTTGGTTTGCTTAAATTTTTGAAAGGTTAGAGTTTTAAATTTTTTTCCAATTGAAGAGAATTAAGGGTAGAAAAGTATGGGGCATATTTCATAGTTTATCTCACAAAAATTAAAATGGGTCTCAAAGAATACGAGTGAATCACGGGGCTTAGTTTGATATTAAATGATTTCACGTAAATTAGAATGGGTCACGAAGAGGGTGAGTGAACCTAAGACCGGACCAGTAGTAGAAGGATATTATAACTACTTAAATATTCTAATGGGGTGGTTAGGAACCTTCGAGTAGTGGGGAAAACACTCGAGGAAAAATACGATGAGTAGTATAATGGTGAATTGATAATACGTAGGATATTCAGGACTTATATATACTACGTATGAGACATATGTTATAGGTTGAGTGTATACCTATACCGATGTTATATATATATATATATATATATATATATTGTGTGAATGCCTATTGTGTGAATTCTTACGTGTAAAAATACCTAGGCTACTTGCTATCAAGGGAGATGCCATGGACAGTCTTATCCCGATGAGCCCATTGGGGGGGGGGGGGGGATTTTGACTTGTACCTCAGAACATAGAACCTAGGTATGTGCGATCTAAGTGTATAATAGTTTCGACGGTCAATTGGGCACGTTTGGTGTGTGCATGACCCATAGACTTGGAACTATGTTCACCTCCAATATGTGTGATTTGATTTATGATTTGAGGGTGACATCCGAACCAATGTCCTTAATTAATATGTGATGTATCAGGACTTGATAGCAAAGTATGCTGTAACACCCCGTATTTTTAAGCATTATACATATTTAATTCATTTGGCTAATTTAAATTACTAGTGTATCGTAATTTAATTGAATTAATTATTAAGAGTTCATTTAATATTAATTGGGAGAGTTAATGGTTAATATTTATGGGAATAATTACTAAGTGAATGGTAATAATTTATTTTTGTCATAATGAGTGTTAGTGATGTGGTATTATTTTATCTCAAGCGGAAGTCGGGAATAGACTATATTGAGGTCGAGATAGGGACTTTAGTAAAGTAATTTAGATGACAATTCTGAGTGCACAATTGACTCTGGGTAGATCGAGATAGTAGGAAAAGAGTACCCTGGGATAGTAAATGGGTCTCAGGACATTTTTAGGCCTAACTGGGCCCATACGGGGTGTTTGGATCATTTTAATTTGGCCCATAAGTTTAATTTCAGGATTAACATTATAAAACCTAAATTAGAGAGTTTGTGGTAAACACAACTCAAAAAGAAAACCCTAGTTCTGAAGAGAAGAATAGAGCGAGAAATTGGAGAGCTTTTGGGAGGCAAATCAAGAAGAAATTGGTGTGTTCTTCGTCAAATCATCGTCTACCTCAAAGGATCAGACACTACGAATCAATAGAGGCAAGTGGTTAACTTGATATAAATTTAAATATGTGATAATCGATTCATATCATAGTATGGGTAATTAAAAATCCATTTTTGGGTGGGAAATTTCATGAAATTGGGTTTTCCTTAAATGGGACACTTTGAGGATATTAAAAGTGATATTGGTGATGCTATATGATTCTAGGATGTAGAAATCTGAATTCTATGATAAACCCAGTTGAGATTGATGGCAAATTTTGGATTATAAAGTCGAATTCATAATCGGTTGAATAAAACCCGGATAAAATCCAAATTGGGAAATATTGATCATACGTAAAGTAGTTGGTGATTAATGTTTTTTAGGATGATTAGAACATGTTTATATGTAAATAAAATGTTGGTTGTGATTGGTTGACAATCTAAGAAGAAATAAAAAGCTTAAAGGTTTGACAATGGAGGAAAAATGAATCTGGGAAGAAGAAGGATTGCAACCCAGGTACAACAAACCGGTTCGAATTTGGGGGCTAACCTGTATGGGGGGTTAGGCAAACTGGTTCAGGGGTCAGGACGAACCAGTTTGGGGGACCTGATAATGCAATTTTCCCATTTAATTTGGGGGTTAAAACGAAGGGGTTTTCAATGGAATTTTAAACATAAGGATGGGAGAAACTTGTTGGGGAGATTGTATGACATAATTTTACGTTATGATAATAAATTAGTGATTTAATTTATTAATGGATTAAGTGAAATAAAATTCGTATGAATTAAATTACGGGCCGAGTGGATGTGTTCGGGTATTGTAGCTGAGTGACACTTCCTAAATGTAATTGATATGAGATTAATTAAAATAAGAGTCGGGATATAGACTCGGGTATTTTCAAGCTAGTGCTACGGGAGTTAGGCACAGGTTGGCCGGGTTTAAATTATATATATATATATATATATATACGGATAGTGTGATAGTATATATATTATTCTGTGCTCATTAAATATTGGTGTAAGATATTTTGTATAAATAATACCCCTTTAATGCTATCACATGCGCTTGCGTGATGTGGATGAATCTCTTGGCTAGTGAACGCGGGACGAGTATAATTCCTTGGTCATAGCGTCCATTATTTTATATCGTGATTCTTTTTGGGGTGAGATGCTTTGGGTATGATTCGGTCTCACAACCGGGAAACTATGACCACCTCCGCTACACTTGTTTTTATTTTTTTGATTCGGTAAGTTAACTGTCTCGGGGTATCCGGGTGGATTGAGTAGACCTGGGGTGTTAGCATTTTTGAGAAAGCATCCGGTGAGTTCTTACTTGGGAGGATGGATATATATATATATATATGACATATGTGTGAATGTTGTAATATAGTTATACATATATAAAAAAGTAGAAAATTATATGCGGGTTAAATACATGAAGTGAAATTGTATTATTCATATATAACTAGTGAGACTGTTATATGGTTTATTTATAGCTGATTAATTAAGTGAAGACTGTTATATGGTTTATATGGTTTATTTATAACTTATAAATCATTAGTACGATTACTCGGGCTAGAGTAATGTGTCAGGAGATTTTTATAACTAGCCTAGTTAGACGAGGTAGCATGACTAGATAGGTTATAAAATAAGCGATAGGTGTGCACAATAGTTGGGAGGTGAGCAGTATCTCAAGGGAATGCAACACTAACTTAAATATGAAAAGAATTCATGCATTTTATTTACTGCAAACTTAATCACTGGCTAAATATTTTCAAAATGCTTTGGGTTGTAACTCTTGCTCCAAATATTTTCAAAACCTTTTAGGTGTCTAGCCACATGGACGCCAGACTTGATATTCAATTACAGGGATACGTAGCTGCGGCACATGAAGATGCATGCAGGGTTAGATTAGACACATCATTTTTTTATTCATAGATTAAGGATCTTATCTCAGTTACAGTTTCATTTCAGGCGTGTTGCCCATTTACTTTCAGACTCAGTATTTGGATTATTTATTTGTCTGTTGGATTGGGATTTTATAGCCGATGGTTTATTCGGCGAGTCTTTCAATTATTTATTCGTATTGTTTTTAGACTCAGTGATTGTGTGAATGGTTAGTTATTTTTATTCTGCATATATTTATCTGTTTAATGAAAGATAAAATTTGACACTGGCTTAAATAACTAATTAGGTGATTAGTAATTAATATGGTTTTTGACAGTGATGCTAAGAATGAATCAAATGGAAATTTTGTTTTAATTTAATAAATGACTGATCAACCGGTATTAATAAAGGACTGATCAACCAGGCTTATGAGTTCCTTCATTTGACGCGTTGCAGCTGCTGTGGAAGTTGTAGGACCTTGGTATTAGACGACTCCATACCTTTCAGTTCATGTTCCACATTATAGCTATTCCAGTCGGGCATGTCGCCCATTCTTAGTTGTTGGTTATATTTGAGACATTGTACTTTTATTTTATTTCTAGTATGGGATTTGGATTTTATTCATGATGACTGTATTGGGATTTTATCTAGAGTGTTATTCCAGACACATTTATTTATTTTGTTATCTTATCATTAATTATTATGTGATTGGAATGGTGAATGTGGTTTATTTAGTCTATATCAAATTGCATGCTAATAATAAGAATTAAAATTTTGACATCGGGCCATTAGGGTATTAGTAAAATAAATTGGATTTCAATAGTGATGCTAAAAAATAACACCATTAATGATTCCTGTTTAATTTAATATTGGAATGATCACCCAGGTCTAGAATAGGCGGGGTATCAGAGATGGTATCAGAGCATCAGGTTCTAGTGTCCTTAGGATCAGTGCGGCTTTACTACATTTCAGCGTAGCGTTCTTTGATGTAGAGCCTTATGATAGGATTGTTGTATTCTTTTACGTATGCGCCTTTAAGTTCTTCTGTATATTACTTTGTATTTTATGGAGAACTCATATAATTCGGTCTAATTTTGGATAGCCTTTGCGAAAGAACAATATACTGGAACCGTTAGAGAGTTTAATGCTAGACAAGTTCAATAATTACCTCAATTACCTCAAGGAATGGTGACAGTCATGTAAGTGGTGAATATTGTGTTCCAAACAGTTACTACCACATTAAAGTGTATCCAACTAATAGGGAGCAAAAGAACAAGGGAAGTTAGTAAATCAGGCTAGACAATAGGTAATAAGGGTGGAGGAGCACCAATAAAGCATCAATAAGTTCCCCGAAGTCGTTAGGGCAAAGGGGACGATGGAAATGGTGGGCAGAGTCAAAGCCACCAGGACCAACAAGGACAAAAATAGGGAGATTGCACAAATAGGTGTTTTAAATGTGGAAAACGGGGCCATAAACGTCAAGCTTGCCCGCAATGGGCTGGAGAGCAGCCCCAAGTCAATCAACAGGGCCAGTAGGACTAGAGGCAGGGAAGATTTCCGGGCAAGTGCTTCAATTGTGGACAGCAGGGTCATAAGAGGAGAGGTTGCTTACAATAGGGTAAAACACAGCAACAGAGTGCCCAACATGGGATAACAGGTATAGTTACCCCCATAGCACAAACTCCACAACAGGAACAACCACCGTATGGATGTGCTTATAACGTTCGATATGTAGTCATGCCACGACTATCGCAAGCACTACTAGCATTTTAAGGTACGTTAATTTCACTAATTACTGTATCCTTGGAGAAAATGGGAACAATTTGAGGTGACATAGACTTTTCACAGTATATATATAGTAGCACTAAAATTCGAGGGCAAGTCGGGTTTAGTGGGCACTAAACAGATTTTTAGGTTATGATTTTACTACTTTTGAGAGTTCGAAAAGTCGAGTTTATCATGAGCTTGCGTAGATACTGAATACCAAGATTTTGAACGATAGTATATTGTGTGATAAGACTGGCATGCTCATTATTTTAGAGTTTGTTTTATTGGATCCCGGTGAGTAAGGACGGTTAATAATGCGAAATGGGGTATATTGGTTTATTATCGAGTGGAGAGATCTAGCTCGTTATTGATTTAGCATCGAGGACTCAGTTATAATAAGAGCGGCGTGTTGTATATCGTCTTTAGTAACATGAGAGTGAACTAATAGAGTTTTTATGCCAGGAGACGGGGATTTGGGGGTATGAGTTATGTGTTGAGGGGTTAACGGATCTCGACGACTGGCAATGTTAGTAATTAGTGTATTGGGGGGGGGGGGGGTTCCTTGTTTAGATTTTTCTTTTCGAGACATCCCACACATGAAACTTAGTGAATGTCGGGAGTTGGGAAACGTTTGGTCCTTAGTTCATGGGTGTAGTACCTTAGTTATTATGCGTGAATATAGTTATAACTGAGAGGTGATAGTTATATTATGAATTGAGTCCAGTAGATTCATATGATGTTGATGTGAGAATGAATAAGCTGCGATTAGTAGGGTGATTGAGTATACCCTTAGGCCTTATTTGATACGCCGTATAAGGGGTCCGGATAGGATAGGACAAGAGTAGGGTTGAATAGGATAAGGATTGACCATATAAGGTTTATTCCAATACTGCGTTTCGAACAGTTTCGAATAAGAAGGAGGGATGGGATATAATAATACAGTCATGTGTTTGAAATGCTCCGGATAAGATTAATTTATCTCCAATTTTCCAAAAAATACCATTCTTTTGTATTTAATAATAAAAAAATATATTGTTATCACATATTTTAACTCAATAACATTATATTGAATTCCATGTGGGGTGTTAAAAAAAATAATATTTTGAGATAAAAGTATGTATTTGTATTTATAATCTGTACACACTCAACCACTAATAATCACTTACACGCATACAAAAATCACGTGTACACAAACTAGCCGCTAGAAATAATGAGATAGTAAAACTGGTTGCTTACTATCTTCTCTTTCAATTCAAAATAAATCAGTTGCAGGAAATTGCTTGAAGTCATAACTGAATAACGTCGATTTTACCCGAAATAGTCGCTGAAAATATATAGAAACAAATAAATTGAATTGTACACAACTTTCAACTTGTCTAGCATATAGGTTAATAATACAATAAAAAAAATATGTGTAATAAAATATTAGCGGTGAATTAACAACACATAACTTTCAACTTGTCTAGTAGGCGAGTTAACATAGTATTTGCATCGATTTAAACCAAAATAGTAGTTCATGATAAAGCAACAAATAGAAAAAAATAGAAAAAAATGAGGAGGTTACCTATCGTAATGAAAAATATGAATGGAGATTTATGTGAATCAAAGGGACCGCCGATTTCTATCTAATACTTGAGATAATGCAAGTTGCGTGAGTTTTTTTTGTAAGTTAATAAGGGTAGAGTAGTAATTTTTAATCAAATTTTGACACCGTATAATTTTATACGATCTTAGAGGTGGGATTTTTTTATCTCACTCCTTGTGGGATAAGGAGCTCACTTTGGATAACTTATTTCATCTCATATCCCATCCTAAATTACACCAAACATTGGATAAGATAATTTTATCCAATACGAACCTCTTATACGACGCATCAAATGAGGCCTTAGTGTATAGCCGTGCCTAGTATGTAAAGCTAAATCTAAAACTAGTATGTTACGTTCGGTTGATGTGTACAGAATGTACGGAACATAGCGTGTATGGGCGCCCTAATTAGTTGAGATTTTCAGTATCATTCGCGTGGAAAAAACACGGTAACGTATAAAATAAATGTAGGTGCATGAGTAAATTGGAGACAGAACTAGAAAGAGACAAAGAGAATGTAAATGCACTGTGAGCAAGGTGTGTCATCAGGATTCGAAGAGTATATGGAGAGGAGTGATTATAATATTGGAAAGTGCTAGGAAGGTACATTTAAGATTTTCTAGGATAATCTGGAACAAATCAATGCAAATGAGTAATATGATGAGAGTTACATCATAACTAACTGGAGAAGTAAAAGTCTGGCTTAAATAGTCGGGTATGATTGCGAAGATTCCCTCACAAAGAACCTAGAAAGGTGGAAACCTTTTCCAATATAGTGAGTATGGTATCCGTTAGAATGTAGATGTGGAAGAAGTATGATGTATTGTGCAATCACCAAGACGAACTATGAAGTAAGAGGTTGGAGAATTTCAGGATAAGGTGATTAGGGTGGACTGACCACTAGCTTGAGTGATAAAGTGTAAGCCGTCGAGAAGAAATGTACCATTAGCGAAGGGGTACCATGGACAACTTAATTTCTCTGACATGGGAATATCAGTGGATCCAAGTAATGTGTACGAGGTGAGGAAGTGGGGACAACCCACGACACCGACGGAGGTAAGCAATTTCTTGGGATTAGCCTAATGCAACCGATGATTTATTCGAAGTTTTTCAAGATTGCGGGGCCGATGGCCGACTTTCTTCACAAAGGGGCACCGTTTGCCTAAAATGACGCTTTTAAGTTAGCTTTCGATGAGCTAAAGGGTAAATTGACCTCAGCACTGGTACTCGTATTGCTCAGGATGGGAGTAGAGTATCTTATTTTTACTGACGTTTCTCTACAGGTACTTGAGGGTGTGCTACAATAGAAGGAGCTGACAATAACTTATGCTTACTTCAAAATTAAGCCTCACGAGAGAGATTACCCCACCCACGACTTGGAGTTAACGACAGTCGTATTTGCGCTATGGATTTGAAGACATTACCTTTTGGGGGAGAGATTTCGCCCATTCACAGTTCATAAGTCACTATGGTACTTGTTCACTCAGAGAAAGTTGAATATGCGTCAACGTAGGTAGCTAAAATTTATGAAAGATTATCAGTTTGACATCCAGTATCACCCTGCAAAGGCTAACATTGTGGTAGATGAGTTGAGCCGCAGGCCAGTGGGGTATGTAGCTGAAGTTTGGAAGGCGAAATGGAAGGGCCTAGGACATCAGGATTCAGTTGCCATATCATTTATATTATTTATGACCGTCACCCCCTAGATTGTCATGAGGGTGGTACAAGCACAAGCATCAGATTCATTTTGTCAGGATCAGATCAGACAAATTTTAGTCAGGGGAGCCAAGTCGTATTCCGTGAGTTCAGAGGGATGTTTGCAATGCAACGGGAGAAATTATGACACGTAGTGATGGTAGAGTCATGCGGGTCACGATCTGTGGTATATCCTGGAGGGGATACGAGGTACCAAGATATGAGACGATAATATTGGTGGAGTGAGATGAAGAGAGACATTGAAATGGGAGAGCATTTCCATGGATTTAATTACCGTGTTGTCCACTTCACAGAGGGGTCATGATTACATTGGGGTGCTAGTGGATTGGTTGACTAAGGTAGCTCACTTTCTTCCAGTCCGAACGGATTATACTAAGGGATAATATGCCCAAATTTTTATCGCTGAGATAGTGAGATTGCATGGGGTGCCACTCGATATTGTGTCCGACAGGGACAAGATTTTTGTGTCCCAATTTTAGGAGAGTTTTCAAGAGGCCATGGGTACTGAGTTGAGACTGAGTACGACCTACCACCCGCAGACGAATGGGTAAACATAAAGGACAAATTAGATGTTGGAAGATATACCACGGATGTGTACACTTGATTTTAGAGGGGGTTGGGAGAAGTATCTTCCACTGGTGGAATTTTTGTATAATAACTCTTATCAGTTTACGATTAGCATGCCACCATTTGAGGCGTTGTACGATAGACCTTGTCGTTAGACCCTTGATAGTTAGAGGTGGGGGACAACAAGCTTCTTGGATAAAAGTTGATTCAGGATACGTCGACCAAAATTGAGTTGATTCAGAGTCGTATACGGATAGCCTAGGACCAATAAATAAGTTATGCCGATGCCGAGCGAATCTTCCTGAAGTTTAGTGTGGGGGACCAGGTGTTACTACGTGTATCTTCTATGAAGGGGATAATGAGGTTCCAGAAGAAATGGAAGTTGGCACCAATGTATATGGGGCCATTCCCTATCATTGAGTGTAGTGGGCTAGTTGCATATCGACTCGGGTTGTAGGTGTATTTCATCGCTGAGGCGATATCTCCGAGATGAGTTAACCCACACTCACATTTCTTTGGAGAATATTGATTTGCAACCCGATATTTCATATGAGGAGAGTCCAGTTGCGATCCTAGACCATAGTGAGAGGAGATTGAGGTCGAAGGCAGTTCCACTTGTACGTGTTCAGTGGGGACATCATAATACCGATGATTCTACTTGGGAACGTGAGCCCGACAAATATCCAAAGTTATTCATGCCAGGTATTTCCTTTTTCAAATTTCGGAACGAAATTCCGTTATTAGGGGGGAAGTATGTAACACCATGTAATTTAAAAAAAATTATATTGGAATTAATTTGGATTAATAAAATTAAAATGAGAAATTTATCAGGGTTAAAATAAATATTAATTAGAAAGAGAAGGGTTAATATTTATTTGTATTGAATATTACTTAGTGAATGAGTAATAAATTAATAAGAAAGTATTATGATTTGTTGTGAGTGAGAAATACGACAGTTACGATAAATTTAATCAGGACGCGCGTGTCAGTTATGTCGGGACTTAATTTTGGAAAATAAAATGTAATTTCATTTTAGATAATTCAAATGGACATTTAGAGTACGCTAAAGTGTCCGAAAGGGTTGAAATAGTCAGAAAAGTGTACTCGGGGGTTTAGTTTGGGTTTCGGGGCATATTTAGGCCAAACCGGCACCCTAGAGGTGTATTTTGGTCTTTTGAAATTTTGGGGAAAAGAGAACCACGAAAAATGGATAGTTATATCTGCAACTACGTAAGGGAAGTTAGGGTTATCAGTTACCAAACCAAAGAGAGACCACATGAGGAAGAATGAGAGGTGTTCCAAGGCCAAAAACCACTATCACCGGATTATAGATCGGGAGAAGGGAACACAATTCCACCATCAATTCCGCAAAAAATCAGACCTATATATAGAGGCAAGTGTTTATCTTGCTGAATTTTGAATAGATGTATTACTTATGTTAGAGTAGGAATGAATAATAATCATGGAAATATGAATTTGGCTTTGAATTTGAGAATTCAATTATGATTTTGGGAAGGAATCGCATGTAGAAAGAACTCTTATATAATTAGAACACGAAATCAAATCATATGAGGGGATAATAATTAAAGAAATCTAGGTTTTGATGAGGTTCTTGGATAAAATGATTAACCTAGGGTTTTTAGGGTTAAAGTGAGGATTAATGTGATTTAAATGATCATATTTGATGTTTTGGATACGTTAGGAACCCTTCATATATGTTATTTTAGTGATTTAAATGCTTGGTTGGGAAGTTGGGATCGAACCATGGAGGTTTTGAGGGTTAATAATGGTGAAAATCGTAGCAGGAAGAAGATGAAGTGCCAAGTATAGTGAACCGGTTTGGTACACCCCTCAAACCGATTCGGCTATACAACCGAATCGTTTCGCCTGTTCACCCAAACCGATTCAGGGGACTTGGTAATTTGGGTCTCGGTTTGCTTAAATTTTTTAGAGATTAGAGTTTTAAATTTTTTTCCAATTGAAGATAATTAAGTGTAGAAAAGTATGGGGCATATTTCATAGTTTATCTCACTAAAATTAAAATGGGTTTCGAAGAATACGAGTGAACCACGGGGCTTAGTTTGATATTAAATGATTTCACGTAAATTATAATGGGTCACGAAGAGTGTGAGTGAACCTAAGACCGGACCAGTCGTAAAAGGATATTATAACTACTTAAATATTCTAATGGGGTGGTTTGGACCCTTCGAGTAGTGGGGAAAAGCCCATTGGGGAGGGCGGGAGATTTTGACTTGTACCCCATAACATAGAACCTAGGTACGTGCTATCTGAGTGTATGATAGTTTTGACGATCAATTGGATACGTTTGGTGTTTGCGTGACCCATAGTCTTGGAACTATGTTCGCCTCCAATATATGTGATTTGATTTATGGTTTGAGGGTGACATATGAACCGATGTCCTTAATTAGTACGTGATGTACCAGGACTTGATAGTAGAGTATGCTCGCATCGTAGGTTTCTACATAGGGATGCCATATACGTATATATATATGATAAAAGTGATGTAAATATATATATTCATGTGATTGATTCTACTACGGGTGTATTAGTAGATAAGATAGATAATGATATCTAAATTACTTTAAGTGTATGGGAACTTATTCATAAACTGGTGGCTCTTAATAAATAAAAAAAATTAGAAATGTTGTATAGTATTGTATGGGAAATATGGGTGGGAGCAATAAATTATTAGGAGGGAGGAGATCTAAGTCAGACTTGTTAGGCGGGTAATATAACTAGGTGGGTTAGAGTAGTACGTCGACGTGCACAATAACTGAAAGGTGAGGATATTAAGTGAGAGCACACGGAGCTAACATGTATATAATATCTTATCATGATGCATGTTAAATACTTTCTAAACTTTTTGAAACTATTTTACTTAGGCTCAAATCCGTTTCAAATTCATTTTTGTAAAAACATTTTAAGTGCCCAACCATAGGGACACCAGACTTAGGAGTTCCTTCACTTGACGCACCGCAGTTGATGTAGAAGTTGCAGAACCTTGGTATTAGACGCCTCTACACCTTTCAGTTCATGTTCCACATTCTACCTATTCCAGTCGGGCATGTCGTCCATTCTTAATTGGTGGTTATATTTGATACATTACACTTTTATTTTATTTCTAGTGTGGGATTTGGATTTTATTCATGATGACTGCATTGGGATTTTATATGGAGTGTTATTCCAGACATATTTATTTATTTCATTATCTTATCATTCATTATTATGTGCTTGGAATGGTAAATGTGATTTATTTAGTCTATATCAAATTGCATGTTAATAATAAGAATTAAAATTTTGACACCGGGCCATTAGGGTATTAGTAAAATAAATTGGATTTCGACAGTGATACTAAGAATGACACCATTAATGATTCCTGTTTAATTTAGTAATGGACTGATCACCCATTATTAGAATAGGCGGGGTGTCACAATAAAATCACAGTTTTTAATTAAATGAGCGACCTAACTTATAAACGTAACCTCAAGATGTATTAGACTTATCCAATTCATTTAGTTAATTATTCATTCTCAATATTTAATCACCATGTAACCGATACATCCCCCTTAATCTCGGTCATCTCAAGAACATATGGTACGCCAAATTTAAATAATCACATTTCATGTCATGACTCCACCTGGTATTCGCATGGTCGGGAATTCACATATCTGAACATCGGGGTGCCCCTCCACTGTGCCCACACATCCATTTACCCTTCACATGCTCATTTAACATTAACATTTCTACACATATTTATTCACTCCGATTAATTTACTCAAACTACAATTTTCCCACCTGGGTCTTATAATTTAAAATCATTATACATTTTATTCCATTTCATAAGGAGCTAATGGATTAGTATCAATGCATATAACCTTTCGTAAAGTAAATCATGTAATTAACGGTATATTAGCTTGATTAAGCTTTTGAGTCGTCACTATCACCCTTATCTAAACCTCCTGCATGGGATGTCTCACCGAAGTGAAATCCAAATAAGGACTCCCCCAATACACTTACGTTTAGATAAGGTAATAGTTAAGACAAATTAATTAGGGTTTAATGTGAACAACTAGAATAAGGATTTAAGTATCTACAGATGAATTTATCCGGTTAATCCAACAATACTATTCAACAACCAAGCCAAGAAGGGCTAATTTTACCGTACTCCTTCTATCGCATACGTAACAAGGAAATTATCAACATTAATAAGGTCTCAAGTAGGGCTCAATGGGTGTTCTTTCATAAATGGGACATGTAATTAATTTACAAGAGTACAATACGTCAAACGTGGGTCTATCCATATATTTAAAGTGTCCCAAGTCATTTATAACTTTATCACATTAATTCACATAATATAAGTAAGGTTCGCATGACAAATACCATCTAATAAGGACAAACGTGTCAAAAGTACCACTTCTAATGCACAAGGTACAATTCTACTAAACATGCATCATTTATGGAATTCAATAAGTCTAATTTTTTTTCTGCATCATATAATATCAAATCTAAATCTCCAAATTCTACAAAAAGGCCTAGAACCAAAATGTCAAATTTTCATGTTTTTGGCCTATAATAAATTTCCACATAGACTAAAGCTCAATAAGTAAGATAGGATAACTAAAATCATTTAAATTTACACAATTGGGATGAAATTATAAATACCATGAATCTTAAGGGTTACTACTTAATTTTTATCATAAAAATCAATTTAGGCGAATTTACCAACTATGCACATAAAAGGAGGAGAATAGAAAGTTACTTGCCTCGAAACGCGTCCCAAGAACTTCTTGAATATGACATCTAATTTCGCCTTAAAAAATCCATGAAATGTCCTTTAAAATAACTCTAGGGTTTGGTTTGGAAATAGGGTAACTTTGGGTGATACTGCAATAAATAATATTTAAGGTGGGGTTGATTTCGAGTTAGTGGGGGATAAGGTTGCCAATGATTCGCTCAATAATTGTCAAAGAATGCCGCGTTCTATTTAAAACCTACCATTTAAATTTGAGACCCACCATTTATTATCCCAAGGTCCCACCCCTGATGACCGCCAACTTTAAAAAGGGCGTCGATCAAATCTCTCTCCCCCACCCTCTTTTTCAGAGCCACAGGTAATGACCAAGGGAAGATGTCGTTTTATTTCTCCTTAATTTTTTTTAATCACTACAATAGCTCCTTCTCTATTTTTTAATTAAAGTGACAGTGGTTAAATTCCTACCCTACTGGTTATTATCTCCCTTTCTAAAGGAGTCATGCTATGTACCCCAAATAACTCCTCCAAATGTCCCCTAAAATGACTTTGTTTTTGTGTCTTGACGGGACCCCCATCACATGGTAATAAATGACAGGCATGTGAGAGAATGATGCGGCGTCCACATCAAATTTGGAGTACATTTGGGGGAGTTATTTTGTACTCATATCATTATTCTTTCTAAAGAGGATGTGACCTAATAAAAAGGAAACGTGCAAACAAATCCCTTCCCTAGTTGCCTTAAGTACGTTGATCCTAATTAAACCCTACGACCCAGACTTACTCGTTCTTGCCGACCCAGTCTCGTAGCCCACCTATCAACCTGCGAAGTTTTCAACATCTAATAACATAATATAATTTTGATGTTTTTTTAGAGTGAGTTTTCAAAACTTAAACTTCTCATATATTAATCAACGTTTAAAATATCCGTCGGTTGGCGTTTCTACTTCTCAACGCATAAGTTCTATGCCTCTTCATATTTCTCTCCTTAAAATCTGATGTGCTTTTATATTATAAGATGTGTGGACATGCCTTTATCTCGCTCATTATACACAAAAGATGAAGTGGAAAGTTCTTATATATCATGATGACTAAAGAAAGAGAAAATGACAAGCAATTTTCGTCAGAGTGTTTGATACATTGAAGACCAATTTTTTGTTTCCATCTCTTACATTATTTGGTTAGGTTTTGTCAAGGTAATGCCAAATGGTTACGTGTTATAATTATAATTTTTGGTGGGAAATGCACAGTTATCCATTCTTTGGTAATTATATTATATTTTTTCAATTCCATATTTTGAAAAAAGGTATTTTAGTAGATTTTTTTAATTTTTTCCCGTATTTTTAATGTTTATGTTTTTTTGCTAAAATATTAACAAATTTTAATTTTTTTGTTATTTTCACATGTTTTAAAATTGTTTATTCATTTTAAAAAAAATTTAAAAATGTTTATTATGTTGTGAACATATTTTTTTATAAACTTTTTACATATTTTGTTTATCTCGGATTTGTTATTTACATATCCTAAATAAAATTATTTTTTTATCATTTTCATATTTTTATTTTTTGCCATTTTTCCCATATTTTTTAAAACAGTTTTCAATTTTTTTTAATGCTTTTACACTGAAATTTTCACTACTTTTTATTTTCATTGTTGTATGTTGAAATATTTGTAGTCATTTTCAGATTTTTGTAAAGCGGTTTTATGCATTTTCCAAATTTATTAACTGTTTTTTCTTTGATTTTTAGATTTTTTAATGTATATTCGTAATTTCTAAATAATTACAATATTTTTTAAAAATAATTCCAAGATTTTTCAGATTTTAACACTATAGTTTTATAAAAAATGATGATATATTTATATTTTTATATAAATAGAAATGTTTAAAATTATAATTTATATTAACAAATAGTTTTTAAGATATATATATATATATATATATATATATATATATATATATATATATATATATATATTCTTTTTGTTTTTTTAATTCCCCTTTGTGCATTTCAATTTTATATGCAAGTATTTTTTTCTCATCAATGAATTTTATATTTTCGTGATGATTGAACCAAAGCATGCTTTTATTGACAATGGTGCTCAATTTCTACCCAAACATTCATGTTGGAAAAACATATGTTAATCTTTTAACTAGGGCATGCCTTTTAAGTTCTTTATTGATATAAAAATGGTAACATACTAAGGGTATGTTAAGAATGGACTTAGTGAAAGAAATTTATATGTTAATTTTTTTATCCTGTTTATTGTATTTGGCAAGCACGAGAGATATATTTAAATATGTTCGAATTGCAGAGTTAAGGTGAGTTGTAAAAATAATGTTTCTACTCTAAAATATTATTTGTGTGACTTTTGAAATTTTTTGACATTATTCTGTAGATTGTTCATATCATAATATGGTTATCCATACAAAGATGACGAGTACCGTGCACTCCTGACTCTTGGCATCATGTATACACAATTTACGCTTCCTTTCTTTTAGAATATATTGTTACACATTTTCATCATTGTAGACATTAAATGATATAAGTATGTGAAATTTGACTAATATGACAAATTGTGTGTTAGTTTTCAACTTTAATTTGTTACTGTACTTTTTCTCTTAATACGACAAATTGTGTATTCTGTATATCGTCCCATAAAATGAGCAGGAAAATAAATTATTTTTTGAAAATAAGTTTTTTATAAGTAAAATTATGTTTTTATAAAATTGTACTTTTAAAAAATAACTTTATTCAAAAATTGTTTTTCAAATAAAAAAAAGTTTTTTTATAAAAATATTAGAAAGCGCCCGCGCATCGCGCGGGGCTAAGACCTAGTTTAACTAATTTTGTCCAACTAAAGAAAATATCTTTAATAAGCAATCTTTAATGAAAAGACTTTGGAAATTACCATTAGTTACTTAGGTTAATACCCTTAATAAAGCGGGTCAATTAAAATCAACAAATTTTAAACCCACTAATCCACTTAAATGAACAACCCAATAAACCCAATGTGTCATTAACATTAAGTCAATTAAATTCAATCTATTTAAATGTTTAAATCTGTAATAAATATCATTATATATACATTCTTTTAAATCAATTGAATAATTACTAATCTACATTTTCAATTCAACGTTTTCAATTCATCACTTGAATCTATATTAACACATAAGTCCATTAAGTATTTAAATTAAGTTTCTCACTTAATTAGTTAAATGGAATCCATCAAATTTAGCAGGGTATTACATGGTATGAGTCTATTTGTACGATATATGATAAATTGAAGACGATCTTTACTATGGAAGAGTATGAACACTTGGATTCCAGTGAGTGCAAAATTGATGCAATCCTTAGGAGGTCCATTTTTTTTTTAAATGGAAGCTTCAACTTATTATGTTTAGTGTATGTTATATTTTTGAGTCCCCAAAAATGGTGTCCTACAATGAATATGGTAGAACAAATGTTTATTTCGAATTATGAAATGTGGAATATTGCATTGCAAAATGTTCATTTCACATTACGAAAGATACTAATTTCCCACTGCGAAATTTATATTTCTATCGCAATGGAAATTATTAAACAATAGTGCACATTATTTTTTACTTTTGCAATATGAATTCCTTTAGCGATGACTATTACCACCAAATGAAATAGATATATTAATTCTTTGTGTTCAAGTAAAAATGTTACAAAGTAAATACATGATAACAAAGATTAATTAGCAGAAAAGGAAGGAGATATATTAATGATTGAATTTTGCAAAAAAAAGTTAAAATTAATATAAATAATTGTTAATTTTGCATTATTATATCACAATTACATTTTCAATCATATATTTCGATGTAATTTTAATTGAAAACAATAATATAACAAACAATACAATGACTAAGCACTTTGTTTGCAAAAGCACAAGAAAAGTTCACTTAGTCTTTTTTGTGTTGGATCTGATTTAAAATCAATTTTTCACTTAATGTTGGCATTGTTGTCTATTAAGATTAAAAAATTAGCATTCTACAATAGATGAACACAATTTATAGCGAAGTGAGGAATGTATAAAAAACTTACATTTTAATCCGTAAATGGAACAACTCGATATTTATGTGAATACGGTTATGACGAGAATTTTTTGTTGAAACAACAATGTAGTACCTTTTCATTTATTAGAATGCTTGTTATTTTTGAAACTCCAATGCACGTGGGGATAACCGTTTTGTTATGGTAACCAGTTATTGTCGGTTAACACTTTTGAAGTGCCGATTTTCAAGTCATACACTGCACACTCTTAAAGGGTATTTTAGTAAGGTACACGTGTAATATTTATGTAAAAGGTCCTTAGACTAGACATGTTTTAAGACGGGGCCTTTTAGTTCCAAACGTTTCATGCAAAGGGTGGATTGATGATAGCCTCTTTTATATAAACCTTACATATCTTTTTCTAGACCCCGCCTCCGAGTTAAAGTCAATTAAAAAATAAAGTTTGTAGAAGGACATTTGTAACTCTTTTAATACACACCAATGTTCCTCACTCTCTCTTTACTCTTCAACAATATATCCGACATCTCTCATCCTAACATTTATGGGATTTTTTTTGTTTTCTTTTTTTGAAAAAATAAATTCATATTCTTGTCTACATGTTTTTGTATGCATCTTGTAAGGACATTTTTGTCCATTATCAATTTGTTATGTCGCACGCCGTTACACCGTTGAAGAAATTCAAGATTCATACAGTCATCAACGGATCCGAATATCAAAAGAAGAAGAGGAATCAAAGTCTGTCAGATCCGGACCGGTCCGCCTGCTGAAAGCCAGTACACCCCGGACCGCAAGCGAACCGAAGAAGCCTAAAATAAAAAGAACCGATCCGCTTACCCGGACCGGTCCGCCTGGGATAATCTCAAACAGATCGTGCAGAGATTTTTTAGGCCATGTTATTCCTTTATAAACCCACTACGGAAAGTGGTTTTCCAAGACTTACATACACGATTTTCAGAGCAACAAAAAACTCTAAGTCTTCACCTATTGAGTACCAAGACTCTAGGTTTTTGGATTCACACAAATTTCCAAACACTTGTGAATCACTTTGAAATCGAGGAACGCATTTTTGCTGTTCATACCATTGTGGAGAAGACCGTTCTTCTTCTTCTTCTTCATTGCAGCCCTACTGAAAAGGGATAACTCCAGCCGCCGACTACAGAATCCGACACCTAAGGGTAATTCTTAGTCACTTGTATTTTCATTGTAATCTGAAATTGTACAGTTACAATATTATAATGAAAATAAATGGTTTTGCCCCTTTGGGGGATTTTTCCTCACAAGCACGTGTTTGAATGTTCTTGCTCAGTTCATTATCTTATTCATTCACATATTGTTGCATGTTTAGGGTTTGTTTGAGTTAAAAGATGTTTAATATATAATTGTCCCATTTGAACGCAAGCACATACGTTCTCAAATTGGTATTAGAGCAGGTTACGCTAATCTATCGCGTATTCCTATTTTCCGCAAAATTTTTCTAAGATATCAATTTTCTGAAAAAATTGATTTTTGAAAAAGTGCGTGTTCAAATGGATAAGCTATATAATAAAATGCCAGTTTTTGACGGGACAAACTATGCCTATTGGAAAACCCGTATGAGGTCTGCATTAAAAGCCATTGATGAGCGTGTCTGGATTTTGGTTGAAAGCGGGTGGACACCTCCCTCCGTGACTGTTGATAATGTGATCAACTTGAAACCTGTCACTTCTTGGACTGAAGAAGAATTTAAATGGTCATCTTTTAATTCTAAGGGTCTAAGTGCTATTTCTGGGTCTGTCACACCTGATGAGTTCAAACGAATAATGACGTGCACCACGTCAAAAGAGGCATGGGATGTTTTACAACTCACCCATGAAGGAACAAATGCTGTGAAAGAGTCTAAATTGCAAAATTTAACAACTCAATTTGAAACCATCACCATGCATGAATCTGAAGGCTTTGATGAATTTTATGCTAGACTTTCTGACATTGTGAATACTAGCTTTAATATTGGTGAACATATTCCTAATGCTAGAGTTGTTAAAAAGATTATGCGTTCTTTGCCTAAGCGTTTTATCCCTAAAGTCACTGTGCTAAATTCTATGGGTAATTTAAATACGCTAAAATTGGAAGAACTTGTAGGAGATTTACAAACATATGAAATTGATATGTTCCCTAAAACTGCTAAATCTAAAGATAAGGGAATTGCACTTAATGCCCAAGAGAGAAGGAGTGAGGGGTCGGCTAGAAAGAGGGTAAAGTCATCTAGAAAGAGAGAGACTGACACGTCAGATTCTGAGTGTGATTTTGACTTAGATGATTTGGCTCTTTTTGCAAAAAATTTCAAAAGTATTCTCAAATTTAAGAAAAATGGCAATTTTAAAGATAAAAAGAAATTTGAGAAAAATAAGTTTGAAAAGAAAAATGAAAAAGTTTTTAAAGATCCTCCTAAGAAAGAAAGTGAGAGATGCTTTGAGTGCGATGGTAGGGGTCATAGAGCCTTTGAGTGTTCCACTCATCTGAATAGAGAGAAAGGAAAAGTTGTCCTTAATGCTACTCTTAGCGACGACAGTGAGGTCGAGACGCTGGATTCAGGAGATGAGTCACCGCATGAGTGTAACTTCATCGCATTCATGGCCAGTCAAGTGAGCACTCCTAGTTCTCTTCACGACGATGAGGATGATGCTTTACAGGGACACCTCGATAGTGAGATCGATGTGAGTGAGGGGGAGGATGACTCAAGTGAGAGCGAGAGTGATATTCAACGCGCCTACGCTAAGTTATATTCTGAGTCATTTAAAACTAAAAAACGTAACAAAGCGCTAGTTCTTAAGATCACCGGCTTAGGGTAAGATTTAAGAAAGGTAAGAGAGAGAGATTCCTCCACCTTCACCGCCCTGAGAGAGAGAGAGTCTGCCTGTGTCGAGAAAGAGAGTTTGTTTAGAGAGAGAGAGAGTTTTTTGAGAAAGAGATAGGGGACTTGACTAAACAAGTGGCTAGCCTTACGAGTCAGCTCCATTCCTCCGTGGAGACTCGGAAGAAACTTGAAACCCGTGTTGTCCAGCTGACTCATGATCTTGAGAAAGCACGGGAAGTCAAGGTACAAATCGAGGACATATCTGGGAAGATGGGAAAGGTAATCCTCGGCCCCGCTTTAGGTTTTGGTGATCGGTAAGGAATTGGTTATGATGGTGCCTCCACGTCCAAATTGCACCTGTACCAGTTCCTGAGTTTACTACGACTCCTTATGGCCATCGTCAAAAACCTCGAAGGAGAGTTCGACCAAGAAAGGCAAACCAAGGTCCGCCTTTGACTGTGTCCTTTTGTACTTATTGCAAAAGAAAAGGCCACCTTAGGGAGTTTTGCTATAACATAGGTCGGACACGACGTACTAATGCTCTACCACGTCATACTGATGAGTTTTCGAGTCTGAGAGAGCAAGTTGAGTTCTTAGCTGCCACATCCCAGAGTTTAATGGAAGAATTCTGACGGATGTCTTTGCTGTTAGTGAATGCTTCTCACATTCCAGCTAAAACCAACAACAACAAAGGCAAACAAAAGGTCATCTCGACTTGGGTACCTAAGAAAGATAAAAAGGCTTTTGTTGTTCGTGTTGCTCTCAAAGCACACAATACCTCACAGTGGTATTTTGATAGTGGGTGCTCCAGACATATGACAGGTGATGCCTCATTTTTTACGACTCTTGAGGATTATCAGGATGGCAGAGTCACCTTTGGAAATGGGGGCAAGTCTAGCATTATAGGATGTGGTACTGTCGAGTTACCTGAGTTCCCTAAGCTAGAAAATGTTTTGTACGTCAAAGGTTTGAAAGCAAACCTTCTCAGCATTAGCCAGCTGTGCGACACTGACTTTGCAGTAAAGTTTGACCGGGACACGTGTAAAGTCTACAATCAAGCCGATAAACTTTTGATGCAAGGGGTGAGGACCGAGGATAATTGTTATGGGACTGAGCCCACGTCCTCACTTGTCTGTAACAGCGCCACGATCACTCCTATGGATCTGTGGCACCAACGTCTAGGTCACATGAACATTAGAGATCTCAACCACTTAGCTAAAAAGGACCTAGTACGTGACTTACCATCTCTTGGAAAGTCAACTTCGACCGTTTGTGGACCCTGTCAGATGGGAAAACAAATCCGTAATCCCTATAGGAAGTTGCATTCCATTACCACCTCTCGTGTTCTTGAGTTGATTCACATGGATCTTATGGGTCCCACTCGCACTAAGACTCTAGGTGGTAAGAGGTACATCCTCGTGATGGTAGATGATTTCTCCAGGTACTCCATTGTAGGTTTTCTGAGAGAGAAATCTGATGCTGTAGAATTTTTAACGACCAAGTGCCGTGTCCTGCAAAATCAACATGGTGTCACTATTAATAGGATGCGTAGTGACAATGGCACTGAATTCATAGAAGCAAAGGTAGATCTTTATTATGATAGCCTCGGGATCAAACATGAGTTTTCGGCTGTGAGAACTCCTTAGCAAAATGGGATTGTTGAGAGAAAGAATAGAACGATCCAAGAAATGGCTAGATCTATGCTTCTAGGTCGTAAAGTTTCTAGGAGATTTTGGGCAGAGGCAGTGTCTACTGCATGCCACACGGTGAATAGGGTTTATTTGCGTCCATACACACTTCAGACTCCTTATGAGTTATGGACTGGCAAGAAGCCCAACCTGGCATATTTCCATGTTTTTGGGAGTAAATGCTACATCCTACGGGATAGAGAGCAATTAGGAAAGTTCGACTCCCGGAGCGACGAGGGAATATTTCTAGGATATTCATCAAATAGCAGAGCGTACCGGGTTTTTAACCTGAAGAGCTCTAAGGTTATGGAATTTATAAACGTCACCGTGCAAGATGACGAACCTCCGACGATTATTGATCCTAACGTTCAGTGTGAGGATGAGGATTGTTCTGACAGTGATTTACCTGTTCCTCTCTCACACTCTGTGGACCCTACTCTTGTGCTAGGGGACACACCTGCTTGGGTTCGCAAGATTCATGACCCGTCTGCCATTGTTGGCGATCCCACTCTAGGGGTCAAGACTCGTGCTCAGCTAGAGAATGTTGTTAGCCATCTTTGCTACACGTCCAAAGTCGAGCTCAAGAACCATAAAGAAGCACTCAAGGATGAACACTGGATATATGCTATGCAGGATGAGTTGCTTCAGTTTAAAAAGAACAATATCTAGGAACTAGTCCCCCGACCTAGTGAGACTAATGTGATAGGTACCCGGTGGATTTTTAAGAATAAAATGGATGAAAATGGTACCATAATCAGAAATAAGGCTAGGTTGGTCGCTCAAGTCTACACACAGATATAGAGTGTAGACTTTGGGGAGACATTTGCTCCTGTTGCGAGGCTTGAGTCCGTCCGTCTTCTGCTCGCCATCGCATGTCATCTGCGCTTCAAGTTATATCATATGGATGTCAAGAGTGCCTTCCTGAATGGAATTCTACAGGAGGAGGTATATGTGGAACAACCAAAAGGGTTTGAATACCCTCATCACCCGGAGCACGTCTACTATCTGAGGAAAGCCTTTTATGGTTTGAAGCAAGCACCACGTGCTTGGTACGAGAGGCTTACTTCCTATCTCTTAGCTCGTGGATTCAAGAGAGGGGGAGTAGATATGACGTTGTTCGTCAGGAGAGATGACGGTGCTATTTTTGTTGCCCAGGTCTATGTGGACGACATAGTCTTTGGATCTACATGCTCCCAGTATGCTCACCACTTTGAGGAGGAGATGAAAAGTGAGTTTGAGATGAGTATGGTTGGTGAGCTTACATTCTTCCTTGGTCTCCAGGTTTGTCAGCTAGAGGATGGGATGTTCATCTCCCAATCCAAGTATTCTAGAGACCTAGTGAAGAAATTAGGTTTAGACTCCGCTAAGCATGCACGTACACCTATGAGTACCACTACCAAGCTTAGTAAGGACACTTCAGGCAAGGACGTAGAGCAAACCTTGTATCGGAGTATGATAGGTAGTCTTCTCTACTTGACTGCCAGTCGTCCCGATATCGCCTTTAGTGTTGGAGTCTGTGCGCGATATCAGGCGTCCCCGAAAGAGTCACATTTACTTGCTCTAAAACGTATTATTAAATACGTGAGTGGGACTCTCTCCTATGGTATTTGGTATTCCTTTGATACCGATGCCCGTTTGTCCGCCTATTCGGATACCGATTGGGCCGGGGATGTAGATGGTTGTAGGAGCACTTCTGGTGGGTGTTTCTATTTTGGTTCTGCTCTTGTCTCCTGGCTGAGCAAGAAGCAAAATTTCATCTCTTTGTCCACTGCGGAGGCTGAGTACATAGCCGCCGGGAGTTGTTGCACACAACTCTTGTGGATGAAGCAAATGCTGGAGGATTATGGGATTTCACAGGACACCATGACCATTTCCTGTGACAACACGAGCACGATACACATATCCCGCAATCCAGTTCAGCATTCGCGCACCAAGCACATCAGGATACGTGAGCACTTTATTCGTCAATTAGTTGAGGAGAACACTGTATCCCTGAGTTTTGTTCCCACCGACCGTCAGTTAGCCGTCATTTTCATGAAACCTTTAGATGCCCTTAGATTTGAGAGTCTTAGGAAGTCTTTGGGGATTTGCACAGTTGACTGAGGGGTTGGTCTATGTCTAGAATAGGATGTTTCTTCATGTTCATATCATATGCTCCCTATTGCTAGTCTGTTTTATATGTACCATTGCTTAGTTGTACAACTATTTATTTATTCCTTTTGCTTTTTATATTTCTTTTGAAAAATACAAAAAGATTTTCCTTTAAGAAAATTTTTAAGAAAAGCAAAAAAAAAAAAAAAAAATTATTTTTCTAAATTTTTTGAAAAAATCCAAAAAGATTTCTGTTTTTGCTCCTTTTATGGATGAGCATTTAAGATAGCCAAGTCACAACTTCATTCCATATATCCATGTGACTGTTTGATAGAGATTTGAGAGGCTACATCATTTCATCCATGTGCTTTACAATGTTTGGAGTCTTTGAGATGTAATTAGTGATATCTTCCTACATGTTTGACTCCTATATCCTTTATTGCACACATGCACGGCTATATTTGATTATTGCACTTGTCTATCTCATATTAGCTTGAGTGTTTCCATCTCAATCCTGTCTATACAATGCACAATATGCGATAAAACTTGACAAGATTGGAATGCATGTAAAAACCGTTTTGGTGAGACTGTGTGTTTTTATATAACGGGGAGGGGCTGCGAAAGGTAATCATCTATCCTTTGCGCAAAAGCCACCGTTAAAAAGGACCTAAAAAATGGAGGAATTTTAATATCCGAGGTCCAAAGAGGTTAAAAGAGCCCGAAAAAATTTACAGGCAATAAAAAGCACTTCATGCCAAATATGGGCCACTTAGGTTTCACCATCAATTCTCCACAGTTTGAGAATTTAGAATGCCTCTATTCAAAATTATATCTGAGGGAGTTTGGTTGGAGAATCGTTAAACGGGTTTGCACTTCCTTAAAAGTCCTGAAAAAGCATAAAATCGTTTTGGACGTTATTGGTGTGAAAATTACTTTGAGCTTTGATTTGTTGATTTGATTGAGTCAATATCTTATATTGTCATTCTTTTACACCAAAGGACGCATTTGAGTTCATTTGCTAGGAGTATCCAATATTCACCGTGCACATATGTCATGTTTGTATGCATTGATTTTCCTATCGAATTTGATCACACCACTTCATTTACACTATCATCGACTTGGTTGTTTTTGTGATCTTTCATGGTGTGATTTTATCCTAGTGACACTCCACACTTGCTTATTTGATTTATTTCTCTCATTTGTCTATTTGGGGACATCATAAAAAGGGGGAGAATGAATTATCTTATTATGGGGGAGATTTGAAAGTTTGAGTTTTCTCATAAATTGGTATATATGTCTATCTCATTTCAAACTCGATACGCCACTTGGTATTTTGTCTTTTGTCATGTGTGTAGGTACTACATGGATTATCATTGGATTTCACACCCTGATGAGAAAAGTGTTGAGATTCCTGAAGAGTTGAAGAGCAAACATTAAAGTCTTATTCAATTGTATCTTTCCAGTTTTGGGTTCATGGAACGGTAGATTTGTATAGACATCTTTAGTTGTTTGATAATTCGGATGTTTGTTTTTATGTATGTACCGGCATAGACATAGGGGGAGATTTGTAAGGACATTTTTGTCCATTATCAATTTGTTATGTCGCACGCCGTTACACCGTTGAAGAAATTCAAGATTCATACAGTCATCAACGGATCCGAATATCAAAAGAAGAAGAGGAATCAAAGTCTGTCAGACCCGGACCGGTCCGCCTGCTGAAAGCCAGTACACCCCGGACCGCAAGCGAATCGAAGAAGCCTAAAATAAAAAGAACCGATCGGCTTACCCGGACCGGTCCGCCTGGGATAATCTCAAACAGATCGTGCAGAGATTTTTTAGGCCATGTTATTCCTTTATAAACCCACTACGGAAAGTGGTTTTCCAAGACTTACATACACGATTTTCAGAGCAACAAAAAACTCTAAGTCTTCACCTATTAAGTACCAAGACTCTAGGTTTTTGGATTCACACAAATTTCCAAACACTTGTGAATCACTTTGTAACCCAGGAACGCATTTTTTCTGTTCATACCATTGTGGAGAAGACCGTTCTTCTTCTTCATTGCAGCTCTACTGGAAAGGGATAACTCCAGCCGCCGACTACAAAATCCGACACCCGAGGGTAATTCTTAGTCACTTGTATTTTCATTGTAATCTGAAATTGTACAGTTACAATATTATAATGAAAATAAATGGTTTTGCCCCTTTGGGGGATTTTTCCTCACAAGCATGTGTTTGACTGTTCTTGCTCAGTTCATTATCTTATTCATTCACATATTGTTGCATGTTTAGGGTTTGTTTGAGTTAAAAGGTGTTTAATATATAATTGTCCCATTTGAACGCAAGCACATACGTTCTCACATCTTTACAAAATATAATCTCCGTGAGATTGAGGATGGAGAATACTTTGAAAAAATATTAACCCTAAGAGAAATTTGATAAACATAATTGAAATCGTGTCCCTTGATCTCTAAAAGGAGGATAAGAAATAGTAGTTGAAATGGGTTGGTGATTTTAAATAAATGGAACGAGTATTGTCTTTCTGTACAGTTCAAGCATGTTCAAATTAAAGTTTTTCTATTTTTTCTTTTGATAAACACCGTAAGTAGCCTGCGATGATTGTATATCAACCCATTAATGTAGCTATAATAGAATTTGGGGTTGTATAAAAAATTGGGGTTTAAATAAAAACAAAGGTTATTTGGACCTAGACATCTTTATTTCGAGATTGCCCCCCCTGAAGCACGATACCAAATTTAAAATGATTTCATCATTTGACCTTTTTTTACGGTTGTTCATAATGTAAATTACAAAATTATCTTTATGAAAATATTAAAAAAGAAAATTAAAACAACACTTAGCCCTATTAAAAAACACCCAAACCCGGACCACCCGCACCATCGCCCCTATCTGACCCATCCCACCACCGCCTCCCTTAACAACCCCATCAATACACCGACAACCCCATAAACTTAAAAGTATATTAAAAATGGGTGTTAATGGTGCATTAGTTTTTTGTGTGGGTTAATCACCAAACTACAATAAATAATGGGGGGTTAGGTCCAAGTAACGCATTCAGAAATGGATAGAATTCATATTATGTATCATATATAATGTTGGGCTATTTATGATACGTGGCTGTGTGAGTGATTTTTAGAATAAATTAACTTTACCATTCTACCCTTAAATAGATATACTAGCATCTCAAAGAGATTGTGGAAGGTTAAATTATGTATACATTAAATATAGTTTCATGATTGTCTGATAATTTGAAACCCATAATTCTTTTTTATAATAATATATATTCACAATTATCTATATTTAATGTGGATGATCACATATGATTAGGATTGTATTATTTTAACCCTGTCCCATCAAAATAACGAGTTTTTTGAAAGGAACCATTTGTACTATAAATAAGGTGTGAGTCCCCTCATTATTGACACACTAATTAATAAGAAATTTTATCTTTCTCTACCTTATTTTATTCAACATATTACCACCACGATATTGATGGAAATAGGTTTCAAATTTTTTTTGAACAACAACAGATTAAAAGGAGATATGGGTATTAGACTCAAGAAAATTAAGGTTTCAATAACTTATTAATCAAAGAGAGGTGGATAATACACTTGTAAATCTTGTATATGATCTAATACAGGAACATACTGATGGATATTATGAAAAACCACCGTAAATCTTCTGGAATACAGTCTTATGAAGCGAACAAGGTTAGTGCCCAAACAAGAGCTTGATCTTGAAGAACTTGATGCCTATCTATCTATCTATCTATCTATCTATCTATCTATCTATCTATCTATCTATCTATCTATCTATCTATCTATCTATCTATCTATCTATCTATCTATCTATCTATCTATCTATCTATCTATCTATCTATCTATCTATCTATCTATCTATCTATCTATCTATCTATCTATCTATCTATCTATCTATCTCTCTCTCTCTCTCTCTCTCTCTATATATATATATATATATATATATATATATATATATATAAAATATCGACATATACATTATACTTATAAACAAATATAAGGCATTCCCATAAATATGATCATATGTCAAAAAGATCTTAAACAATCTATTATTATAAATAAGTGTCATAAATGTGGTTTTAAGAATAAAAACCCCAAAGATTTGACAAGGGTTCAACGCGATCGTTTGCAGAACTCGCTCACACTTTCTCTTCAACTCTCTAGATCAGTTTACTTTTTCAAATTTATTGGTGCATATTTTCTTTACTATGTATGTAATTATTTAATAAATTTTAGGATGAGCATCTCATTAATTAAAATCATGTTAGAGATATAAATAATAATAAAAATGACATGAACGACATTTTAGATGGAGGGAGGGGAGCGAGTGAGAGAGAGAGGCATATGATCTAAGTGACTATAGATACAAAAATACGGTACTCGTAAAATGCTCTCATTCTAGGATGATCCGTCAATTATTACGAGGTGAAGTCTGTGTCATTGTATTTGTCTTTGTGCTTCACCAGGTTATAGAGAAAGAGGTCCAATGAGGATGTAAAAGAGGTTTCACATTAGTTTATGAGATTTCTTAGTCTATAACATTAAAAGAAGATGAAAAGTATGGTTAATGTCTTTATTACCGAGCATTCATTTCGGACTCCAACAGTTTTCATAAATTGAAGGGTGAGAGAGAAAGTGAGAGAAAATACGGTTCATCGAGCAAACAATAGTTGGGATTTAGCCAAATTAATATTGCCACGTGTCATGAAATGATAAGAGCTCTCATTTTTATGTTTTGATACTAGTTTTCAACCATGTGCAATGCACTGACGAGTTATGGTTCTTGTGTACAACATGCATTATAGGAAAATTTACAAACATACCGAAAAGATGTATTACATTTACAAGAGTGGTCGATAGTTTTCTTTTTATGAATACATATATAAAATGTTGATATTGAAGTAAAAAAAATTTAGTTATGAATTATAGTGTGTTGTATGATTTTGTTTTATGAATGCTTAAAAAAATAAGAATTGTGAAAGAAATTGTCAAACGATACACAATTGAAAGACAAATGAATATAATATGTGGAGAGAAATATTTTTCCAAAAAGTTCAATAGCCTTTCCCATGTTATTGGTATATTCAATTCAAAGACAAATTGTACTGCAAAATGAATTATTGAAAGTAAGAATGAAAATAATTTCAATCAAAATAGAATAATATACTTATTATAATATAATATATATAACTAATCATAATAAGAGAAAGTATATATAACTTATCATAATTAATCTGGAAGAAGTTTTGAATTACAAATATGACTCCAAAATCACAATACAAGAAAAATTATCTCACAACTTAAATCTTGCATGATCCTCCACATTGGTCCTTCTCAATGTAGTCCAATAATGTAGTCCAACACAACCACACGTCAAATAAGAGAAAGTAATGGAACAAAGAAATACAACAACAAATAGGTGATATATATCTTTTGTCATGTCATTCATGGCAAATAGAAACACTTATATTAATAAAATGTTAATAGGAATTTAAAATCAACACCGCATTAAACGCTGTATAAAGGCATATTCTAATTTATATTGCAATTAAAATACAGAACCACACACCCTAAAAAACATTGATGCATGCTATAATTTACATGACATCTAAATTCACAGTTGCTTACTCAAGATAATCTTGTATATTATCATACACCCTATTGTTCCAACACATAAGATACTCTATATCTTAAGAAATAATTAAGCTTTAATCATTACTACACAATTGTACATAGTCAATTTTTAAAGAAAAAAGATTAAAAAAGATCCAGGTAACACCAATATTTTGGGGAAAATTTTGGTAAAAACATGATTGTGAATTAAACACCAATTTACCTAAATCCATAATATTTAGGTATGAATGTTCACCAATAATCTTGCAAATGAATATAATCGACACTCCACATCTAATGTAACACCAACAACTAAAATGGCAACATGATATTTTGTAAATAAATGCATAAAAATAGTCATAATCTTTCACTAACAAAATTCATTCAATAGATGCCATTAAGATATTTATGGTCACAAAGGTTCATAAATATATATTAAAATTTTGATAGTAAGAAACTTAAATGAACCTTTGGTACCTCTATTTGTCAAGTCCATATTACGACCAATCCTTAAGTTACAATTTTGGAATAGTTTCCAAAACAAATAATTTACACAAGTACTTAATATGATTAATAGTACTTAAAGAAAATACAAACTTAAATTCCACCTATTAGGTACTCAGAAAGGAAGATATATAAAATATACTACATATACTAGAAAAACTATTTCCAAAGGCCAAACCTATATCTATGCATATCATAATGGAAAAAAGCAAGTAGTACTAAAACCCCGTTAGTTAAATCTTATAATAAATGAATTCTTTGTATGTCAAACTTAAGAACTCAATTGTGGATGAGATTTCAATTGAAAAGATGTAAGATAAGTGTGACCAAAATACTTAACACTCAATGATGTAAAAGAATCCAAATTCCAATGCTATTATATCAAAACATTCTAAGTAGTAAGACATTTATAATTAACATATGTTATGGTATGAGAGAGAGAGAGAGAGAGAGAGAGAGAGAGAGAGAGAATTGGAGGAAATGAGATATATTGAATTAATTTATGTGATTCTACAAGTAGATACATGACCTATATATAGTGAAACTAGGAGTATGATAGTACAATGTGGTAGTACAAATGTAGTACTGTAGTACATGTGTATTATGTGGAGTAAAATATTATATAGTACACTAAGTACACTAACAACCCCCAACAAGCTCAAGGTGTTAAGATGGAAACCAACTGGATTTTGGGTACTAAATCCTGAAGGCGTCCTGAAGGATGAGCCTTCGTGAAAACATCGACAGTCTGATCGATGGTTAAAACATAATAAAAACTAATGGTTTCATGGAGAAGATGTTGACGAACGAAGTGACAATCGATCTCAATATGCTTCGTTTGTTTATGAAAAAAAATCATTGTGAGTAATGTGGATAACACTCTCATTATCACAATAAATGATAGTGGCCAAGGAATGGCTAATACCCATGTTAGTAAGTAGGCAATGTAGCCAAAGGAGTTTCTGGATGGCATTAGAAAAAGCAAGGTATTCATCTTATGTACTAGATTGAGCAATTACGATTTACTTTTTGCTACGCCACAAGATAAGAGAATCACCAAAAAAGAAAATATAGTTTGTGGTAGAATGACGATCGATGGGGTCCCCTGCCCAATCTGCATCAGAGTAAGCACGAAGCTGTCGGGAGGAATGGGTAGAGAAGTGAAGCTCGTTGAACATAGTCCCCTAATGTATTTGAGAATGAAAAGAACAACAACATAATAAGCTAAATACGGAGCAGAGAGAAACTAACTAACAATATGAACTGCATATGCAATATCTAGGGGCATGACAGTAAGGTAGACAAGACTCCCCATCAACTGTCGATACAAAGTCGAATCATTAAGAAGAGTAACATACAAAAGAGTGATCTTGGGATTCAACTCAAGAGGAGTGGTGGCGGTCTTTCCATTGGAAAGTCCTGCGCGAGTGAAAATATTTGAAGCATATTTTGCTTGGGAGAGAAAATATCCATCAGAGTTAGAAGAGATCTCAAGACCAAGAAAATAATTTAATTTTCCAAGATCATTCATTTCAACATGTTAACTCATAAAGACTTTGAGATCGGATATATTAGAAAGATCGTCACCGATAATAATCATATCATCCACATAGAGAAGGAGAAGAATAGTGCCATGGTTTGATTTACGAATAAAAAAAAATGGAGTTATGAGGACTGAAAGTAAAATCCAAACCAGTAACAATGGTACCAAACTTGACAAACCAAGCATGGGGATCCTATTTGAGAACATAAAGGGCATGCCGAAGCTTACAGACCTGATGAGTGGTATGAGGATAACCTATAAGTGGTTGCATGTAAACTCATTAAAATAATTCACCATTGAGGAAGGAGTTTTTCACATCCATTTGAAATATTTCCCAACAACCAATTGTAGTAACTACAATGAGATTGCAAACATAAGTGAGTCGAGACACTGGAGAAAAAGTCTCCTCATAGTCAACCCTATATTCCCGCGTAAACCCCTTTGAGATAAGGCATTCCTTGTAATGATCAATAGAGTCATCAAGTTGCATTTTAATTTTATAAATCGATTTATATCCCATTACATTCTTACTACTTGGTAGATCCACTAAATCCTAAGTGTGATTCTATTCATAGTCTTGCAGTTAATCATCCGTTGTCTTTTTGCCAAAGGGGTTAGAACTGGCCTCACAATAAAAGTGAAGCTCATGATGAGAAATACTAGTAGAATACATATGAAAATCATGAACAAGAACGGTTATGGTTTTAGTTATTACACTTTTACGGAGAGGATTCAGATTAGAGACTGGTGAAGATCCATTAGGTAGAGAAGATGACTTGGGAGAGTTCTTGAAGAGAAGCTCGGGTGGAGCATCAGATGAGAAAATTAGAGGTACCAGTGGTATAGTGGAAGTCAGGTTATGTAAGGAGACTATATCAAGTATGAAAGGAGAGGATATTGGTGGCAGTGTAATATCTAGCGAGGGATCAAGTTCAGGTGGATTGGGAAATATGTCTATCGAGGGATTAATAAAGAATAAAGGTGTGTGTGAAGGAGGTAAGTGTAATTTGGATAGTGAGGAAAACATCCTGTGTTCATAGAAGACAACATGGCGGGACGCATGTAGATGTTTAGAGTAGGGATCCCAATACCTGTATCTTTTTTGTTCTACCCCATGCGAAAAGCAACACAATCAGGATCGATATTTATATTTTGTGCATTCGTGGGTTGGAGAAGAACGAAATAAGCACTGCAAAAAATTTTGAGGTTACTATAATCTGGAGGGTGGCTATGAAGACACTCATAGGGGGTCAGGTTTTTAGTAGTGGAAGAGGGGATACGATATATGGTATAGACGGTAGTGAGAGCAACTTCTCCCCAAAAAGGTTCAGGACATAAGGCAAAGATGAGTAGAGCATGAATAATATTTAGGATATGTCGATGTTTGCGTTCGACATGCCCATTTTACTGGGAAGTACTGGGACATGACCGATGAGAAATGCTACCCTGTTGATGTAGAAAAGTGATGATATCGGAATCGATATATTCAACAACATTGTCAGCACGAAAAATCTTAATTTTATGCAAAAAATAAGGTATTAACCATAGTAGCAAAATTTATATAAAGTTGAGGAAGTTCATAATGATTTTGCATAAGGAACAACCAGATATAGTGTGAATAATCATCTATAAAAATAATAAATATATGAATTTTCCCATGGTAGCAGTGGGAGATAGGCCCCATACATCGAAATGTATTAAGTCAAAATGAGCATGAGAAATAGGGTCACTTTTATTAAACAACAAAGCTGATTGTTTTGCAAATTGACAAGGAAGATAATGAAATTTCGCATTATTAACAAACCCTAAGTGACTACGAGAAAGAAAAGGCTTAAGGTTACCAATAGAATCAAGGCCTAGATAATCACGCCACAAACTAAGAGAAGGTGTGGAGGGTGCATAGTCTACTCTCAGAACCGAGATGGTGAGTGACTGTGGAATGTGAAGGTTAACAGCTCAAAGAGATGCCCAACCTTACCGCCTATTCCATGAGTTTATCCTATTTTTGGATAATGCACGTAATAACCTAAAAGAGAAAAGGTGATGGTTAGAACAAGATCACAAAGTTGGCTAACATATATAAGATTTAGTGTAAGTTTGGGAATCAAATAAGTATAAAAAAAGAGGTATTTGTTGTGGAGATTATTCCAACGTGAGTGACTAACATATGTGAACCGTTAGTAGTGTGAAAAGTGGTGTGTGAAGAGAAGAATTGGTGGTGGAGAAGAAAGTAGGATTAGAAGTCATGTGATTGTAACATGCATAATCAAAGAGCCATGAAAAATTACCTAAAGTGAGCGACAAAGCAATAGATGGAGTATTACCAGATTGGGAAAAAACCTATTTGATGAGATCCTCAAGATGATCAATCCTATTAACAGAGGTAATAGGATATGAATTATTGGCAGTAGAAGCAACAGATTTAGAGGGACCCTCTCATGGGATGAAAAAAGTTTGGGATCACAGATATGGGAGCTTCGGGCAATCTCTATGGAGGTAACCACTACCCATCACATCGCAGAACTTGCACATTGGAGTAGGGTAATCAATAAGAAGATAATATGTTAGCTTATAGTAATTACATGTATTTGAATAATAATAATAATATTTATTGTGTGATTTGGATGGTGGACCTTTAGGAGTAGTAAGAATAACTTCTGGAGAGGAGGTATAATGAGTAGCAAGGCGAGTTTGCTCTGAGAGAAGTTTTAAACTACTTGATCCAGTGTAGGAAGAGGATCTCTATAAAGGAGAGATGCATGAACATACTCAAATGTATCATAAAGAACCATGAAAAAGATAACCAAGTGTTGACGATCTCGATAGTAAGAAAAATTAGAGGCATTGATAGGATCCATCCAGCTAGGTTTCTAAGGGGTTAACTTATCCCATATAGAGTCCTTCTCAAAAAAGAAATTATTGATGGTTTATCGGGGTTGTTGTTTCATACGATGAAGGGTTTCTATGGGATGATATTGATTAGCGAGTCTGACAGTGGTATATCTCTTTTAAAAAAACTCCCAAAGAGTTTGGCGGTGGTAAATATGCCAAATTAGAGGCTAATTGAGGGTGAAGAGGAATTATTAAACCACATGATTATCAGATAATTTTTGCACTCCCACTCCTCAAGACGATCTTTAAACTTATCCTCAGTTTACCCAACGACATGTGTGGGTTCAATGATACTCCCAGTGATATAATGCCATATTTTTTGGCCCTTGAGAAAACTCGACACTGCTTGAGACCAGGGGATGTAGTTGGTACCATCGAAAGTGATAGATATGGGTTGAGTGAGTCTTAGCAGTCCATACCATTAAAAAAGGAGAAAAAGTGAAATTAAGGTTTTGATTTACCAAAAATAGAGACCGAAAATGGATTCAGGACATCAGAAAACCCTGAAAATGAATCCAGAATAAAGAAAAATGGAGTTAAAAATAGGTTGAAAACTCAAATAAGTTCAAATAGAACCAAAAATAAGGTGGGTCGGATCTGGGTCAATTCGGGTCAGTTCGCGGGTCGAGGAACGAATCGGATTTCGGGTTAAAAAACTTATGTCATCTTGCGAGTGAAGGTGGCAGCGAGAGGAGAGAAGGCTTGGTGCAGGTGCGAGAATCCCACCAGTGTAGGTTGTGTGGCAGCGACTTAAGCACTGCAGGAGGAAGTTCACCAGGAGTGTTATATCTCTAATACCATGGTACGATATTAGAGAGAGAGAGAGAGAGAAAGTCAGAGAGAGAGAAAGAGATAGAATTGGAGGAAAGGAGATACATTAAATTAATTTGTGTGATTCTACAAGGAGATACATGAGCTATATATAGTTAAACTAGAAGTACGATAGTACAATATGGTAGTACAAATGTAGTACAATATTACATGTGTAGTATATGTGTAAAATATTATAAAGTATACTAAGTACACTAATATAGTAAACACAATTATTCCATGAAACATACTAATATGGACTCCAAAATTATAAACTATAAAAAACGAATCTTTACCACATGCCACCTTGCAATACAAAACACATTATTAATCATGCTTTGCAAAATATGATAAAAATATCATATTATGAATTAACATCTTTGTATTATCATAAAATGGGTAAATACCAACTATAAACATGTATATATATATATATATATATATATATATATATATATATATATACAGTGTTTTAGCTAGTCACACTAGACACGACAAATATATATGAATAGTACCCTCAAATCATTTGAAATTACTTTTTCACATGTACATTGCTACTAAAATTAAAAATATAAAAAATAACGTTTCCTACAATTTGATCGTGAAAGTGTTACTTCCAATTTGATTATGAGGCTAAACATACTCTTACAATTTATACCCACGGTTTATCACATTAATGCTCTTCTCTGTTTCACTTATATTTGATGTTTAATCTGTATTTATAATAAAACAATGTAAACTGAATATTTAAGAATCAGCTAGCATTTTGACAAACATGTTAGATGCACAATGATAAAAGTTAAACCTTGAAATATACAAAAAAAACAATATCATTCATTTTCCTACTTAAAAGTGAAGATAAAGGAAACAAATATAATTTCAGTCCTTACATCAATTCTTATGATGATGTAACTTTTTCACAATTAATCAGTGTTCTGGTGAGAGGGGTCAAGGGAGGTGAGAAAACTATAATATAAAACCTAAATAACGAAAAAAGGGTAGAACTCATACTAAATCCCCAATCTAAAAGGAGCAAACTTGAAAAATATGAAAGTCCTAAAATAAGTTTTCTAAAGTCAATCACCATTAAAGAATACTAAAAAGTTAGATTTAGTATAGAAATTTAAATAAATCTGAAGAACAATTAGCTTTCCCTAATCAACTAGTAAAAATAAATTTAATAATATGGATTGTGATGTGGATTTTTATGAATGAAAGGTTAGAGGATTACGGTTGTGGATAAATGAAGCTTTTAGTAGGAAAGTTTTTTTTTCAACTCCTTAATTTTACCTAACCACCCCAATATTAATATACCTCTATTATTGGACTGACTTCCTATTTATCCACAACATTTCATAGGGTAATTTAAATGAAAAATAATATATACATTAAACACACATGCAAACATTCTAAACTATTTTTTTCCTTTTTTGTTTTTATATATTTTATTCAGCTTTGACACTTTTCGCTTTTTCAACAAATTTGTTTTCTTTATTTTTTTCATTTTTTGCTTCCTCTTGTTTTCTTTCTCATTTCTTTTTAGTTTTTTCATTTCTTAGTAAAAGTATCTTTGCTATACCTTTTTTTTGGTTATGTTTTCCACCATCTTACACACGTATAATAGACGAAAAAATTCTAAATGCAAAAAATTAAAATAATAATAAAAATATACTTGTAATTAACATTCTACGAAATAATAATGACACAATGATAAAAAATGTAACCATTAAATTCTTAAAAACAAAGTGCAAGCATAAAAAAAGTAATGCTTACGCACTAGTAAGAAGAATGTCCGAAACAACAAAATAATTGTCTACTAATAAATTTATCCAAAATACGTTATGTGTGTTTGTGTGTGTATATATATATATATATATATATATATATATATATATATGTATGTATACACATATATTAGATGGTTAATGGTGTACGAGCTATATAACTTGATAATACCATGCTTTGTTAAGAATTGAGATATGCGTTCTTCGCTTCACTATCAACAAGAGCAACCAACGGTGGATTTTGGTTTACCAGTAGTTTCGTTATGTGTAGGCGTCAATAGTTATCTTGTGGTGGGAAATCTGATATTTACGTTCTTTTTGGAGTCTACTTCCGTAATGTTTAAGAAGATTTAACTGAGGTTGGTTTAATTGGACTATCTTGTCCCTTAGTATCCCGATTCTTTCTAGGTTGTTAGATAAAATTAAGGTGTGGGTACAAAACCTCCCTTTTAGTACTAATAAAATATGGTGTGTATCAGTTGTTTGAAGTGATGATGAGAGAGAAATAGAAGGGACTTGACATTCAGTAAATGAAAAAACTAGAATATATTTACTTATATATATCTTACACGTGTCAAATTTATATACAAAGATTTCATTTTATATTGTAGTATATATAGTATTATATATACTAAACTAGGTTGCAACCTGAGCGATGCACAGTCTTAGGCCTGTTAATGGGTCGGGTCTGGACCCGGACCTAACTCGGACCTGATCCGTATAAAAGGGTCTAAGCATTTTTTTTGGACCCGAGACCCGAATACCCGTTTATTAAACGGGTAGGGTCTGGATCTTATACAAGACCCGGGCCCGAAGACCCGACGCGAATTGTACATTATTATTTTTTAAATATATATACATATACTATAAATTTATATATATTTATAAATATATCTTATCAATATAGCATGTAATTAATATATATAAAAATATATATTTATGTATATAATAAATATAAATAATATATGTTTTATTTATACTAATAATATTCTATAATACATTACAAAATATTTTAATTTAAGATTAAAAAATAAAAAGGGGGATAATATAAAATAACTATAAAATAAATGTATATATTTGGCCAGACCCGGACCCGAACCCGAGACCCGAAGACCGAACGGATCCGGGTCTGGATCTACTATTGTAGACCCGATGAAGATTCGGACCCGGACCCGAACCCGATGAAGACTCGATTACACGAATCTGGATCTCCCTAAACCCGACCCAGATCCGACTCGTTGATAGGCCTCTGTTACAATATAACTATTGTATTATTTTAACATAAAACAAAACAAAATAAAAATAAGCAAGAAGACTATGAAGATATACATTATAACATAAATCAACTTTTATTAAATCATGTAAAGGGAAATTTTATGGAACCCACTATTTTGAACCAAACTAAACAAATGCGTATGTGTTAATCATATGTTAGTTATAACCCCATTATTCATCCATTTTTTTATGAAGTGTGATCGACACATACATTTGGTGTGAATTTGGTTCAAAATGGAGGGTCAAATAAAATTGGTATAAGATGAATTATTGTATTATACTGTTCAGCTGTTTAACACCCCGATCCGAATTTATGGGTCACCCGTGATCAACTTGGTCCGACTTGAGCATTAGGTGTAAAGTGCAATTAGACAACCTAAATAATGTTACGAGTCCAGTTTTATTTAATTACCATTTCACTAATTTAACATACGATTCCCATTTAAAATCAAGCTACGCGAGGGACCCGTGGGAAGCGTCCCCGGAATCCAAGCATACAAAGCTACTAATGTAAAATAAAAGAGAGCACTTACTTGTATAACGCTATGAAAATATGAAACTGCACCCAACATACCGTAACAAAGACAAGGGACTAAACTGAATGCTCAATGGAAAATATACAAAATGCAGTATAGAATCGAATGACAAAAAGAAAACTCTAACATGTATATTTATGTGCACATGCAACTACCACACACACACACACACACACACACACACACACACACACACACACACACACACTTACATGCATGCAACCATTTTTATTCCAAAAACATTATTTTTCCCGATTAATTCACCATAATCCCGTAAAAGACATTGCCTTTTACTTGAGTTGACATTTATTCCTCGATTTAACCCACCCGATTAAATACGCAAAATAAATGCACTTTGTTTAAGAAAAATCATTTCTTTCACCGAAATTACTCACTTTATTTATACCCGTCCATGTTAGTATTTTCTTTGAAAATAACCCTTTCAACACACGCAAATATCGTATTAGAACATACTTATTTTCCTTTGAAAACCTTTCGTGAACACATTCTTGTGTTACTTATGAATTAAACCTCTTTAGGTTGCTTAACCACCCATTTAATCACTTCACTTTACCATTTCTTTACCTTATGGAGATTAATCAATTTTCACATTAGCTATCCATTTTATCCTTTACCGGAACACTTACTAATTCATTCAAGTTAAGTTGTATTTTCATATATTCACCACAAAACCCATTTCTTGACATGTTCCATTTTCATCATTCTTTTCTCGTAATATTATAATAATCACATAGTTTAATGAGCTTCACACTGCCGGCTAAGCGCACCATATGCTCTAGCCAATGATTTTGGATCTTTCACCCCAGGGCTCTGGGCCCTCCTTAACTTTTGCCCTGTCATCCGAGTCCTTATTAATGTGTTTTAATATTTTACAAATGTTCATATTGAGAATTCCCCTAAGCAATGTTCTTTACACAAAGACAGTATTTTAAAATTTTCTTAATTTTAACTTAGCACCAACAAACTTATCCTGTGTAAACAATTTGATTTACCCAATTTTATCTTGTTAACCCTATAGTATGCATCTAAGGTGATTAAATGAATAAAGTAAATAAATTAAACACACCACAAGAAGCCGATGTATGAGGAAACCACTAAGGAAAAACCTTGAACGACCAGGCCAGACAATTAAATATGATACGAAATTATACAATAGTAGACATGGCTTACTCAATAACTTGATCACCCATAAGCCTTGACGTTCTTTTGGTCTTCAACCGCTCCTCTACAGAAGTAATGCATGAATCCACCCAAAAAAGTGTCCCCAGCACACAAGTCCACGTGCACCTTGGTATCTACCAATGCAACCTAGCAACCGTCTACGAATTGGAACACGGAGTACACCGTTTCCTCTTCGCAATCAGTACGTATGGAGTCTACCACACGAAAATAATTATTCAAATAGGAAGAAAAAATTTGGGACAAGAATCAAGATCTTTATAGCTTTAAAATGATGAGATTTGGATCTTGAAAATTAATGATGTTGTAAATAAGTGGAAACTTTTGTAAACAGGTGCATAAACATTTTTCAACAAAAGTTCCTATTAATTTCGGAGTGAAAGGCGTCCTTAAATACGAAAACACAAATTTCGAGCCGACGTCTCATTCGAACAAAAAATTGGCCTCATTCGAACGAGAATACTATCTTATTTGAACGAAACACGTGCTCATTTGAACAATAGTTCAATCTTGTTTGAACCAATGTCGAATGAGTATCTCAGGAGTCAAAATAGTACGCCCTCGATCGATGTTCGTTTGATGAAAGATTATAATGAGACTTCAAATGACAAAGACCATTTTTTCGAATGAAATTCTCATTTTGTTTGAAGGAGTGGCGAAACAAAAATTATTCTAAGTTTAAAACAACCTCGAATTTTTAAATCAAAACAACTCAGAGAATATTTAAAAAAATACGTTTCCAAAATTATTTTTGCAAAGTCCCAAAACATTTTAATTTTCAAATACATCCTTAATTAATATCCTGGATCTAAAAAAAATTCCTTAGCATTCATATCTGAGAGATCTATGAAAAATCCACGTGTGTGAAGACAAAGTAGGCACTAAAACATGACACGATGTCATCATCGAAGCTTTGTCACAACATCTCCAACACAACACTTCATAGGCCACGTGGGATAACAACTCAATGACTAACCTATGACTCAAACCGTTTTATTCAGAATTATGCCAATTATAAAAAAATTGACTCGATTGAAAATTTGCCCTTACAAATCTCCCCCTTTGGCTATTCCGGGACAAAACCCCCAAAAATGTAAATTAATAGCCTAACTGTCAAGCCGAAAATCTACGCCCAACCCAAAAATTCCAAAATAAAAAATACGAGACACATAAACAACGACCAAGTAGTATCATCTTGGTGTAGTCCAAATAATGTGCAATAAAAAATATCCTACACACACAAAAGAACAAATAGCCGGTGAAGTATGGTGTAATAAAAAATATAAATATGTCAGTATAAAACCCCCCCTACATCACATCTCTCTCCCCCCTTTTTTCCTAGAATAGAAAAAGAGTGGGGCAGATAAACCACAATCAACATATATAGCAACATTATAAGAATGAATAACATGGTCAGTGTAACACCCCTTAATTTTAATGAATTTTATATTGGGATTAGTTAAATTAAATTGGGAAATTAATCCTGATTAAAATAAATATTAATTAGCGAGACAAGGGATAATATTTATTTATATTAAACATTACTTAGTTAATGAGTAATAAATTGATAAGAAAGTATTATGATTATCGTGAGTGAGAAATACGACAGTTACGATAAATTTAGTCGGGACGCGCGTGTCAGTCGTGTTGGGACTTAATTTTTGAAAATAAACTATAAGTGAATTTAAAAAATTCAAATGGTCATTTCGAGCATGCTAAAGTGTCTAGAAGGGTCGAAATAGTCAGAAAACTATATTCGAACATATATATATAGGGTCTCGGGTCATTTCTGGGTTGACCCGACAAGTGAAAAGTCAATTTTTGACATTTGGATTTCCAACCTATGAAGAGATAGGGGATTAGCTACTTTAAAACCAAGTCTTTGTCTAATCAAATGGATAATTGACAAATCAAAGTGAGAGGAAATCAAAGGAGAGAAAGTGTGAGAGCTTTAACCAGAAAGTGAAGAGTTTCTCAAGAAGGTGAAGGGTCTTAGAGGAGGAGCAACACCTAGAGCCACCTTGCACCACCACCATACATCGCCGAAATTTGGGAAAAATGAGGAGGATGAACTTACATAATTTTCTCCAAAGAAAATTCAGAATCATCCTAAGATGCAAGTTGTTTAAACTTGCTCAATTATGAGATTGCTGAAACTCATGGTAGATTATAGGATTTTTGGATAAAAACCTAGGTTTATAAGGTTTTGATTTGAGATAACATCATTTGGGATTATAGAACTCATGATTAGGATTATATAGTTTATTGATGATTTTGAAATGTGAGAAAATCATGTGATTAAATTGGAGATTCAATTATCTAACTCGAAATGAAATGAACTCATACGAATCTAAAAGTCAAACGCAAATAAAATCGTTTTAGAAAAATAACGAACATTGTATGATAATTTTAGGACTGTTTGAAGCAAAAATTGGTAGTGTGCAGGCGAGTTCTTGTATAAATCACGTTCTGAACAACTTTATAGTTTTAAGGTTTTTCAAAATAAGATCAGAAAAGCCTCAAATCATCATTTTAGATTTCTAGGCAGAATGTAACTTTATCGAGAAAAAAGATTATTGGGAATTAAAATATAATTCAAGCTTATTATAATGATTCCAGGTGTTGATACCAAATTTAGTCTGCTGACATGGATCAATAAAGTGAAGACACGTGGCAGTCTACGTGGCAACAACAAACACTTCTGAGGAACTCACACGCTCTGAGGAAACATACTACAACGAGGTACACTGTTACCCCGAGGAACTCATACGCTCCAAGGAGCGAGAATTCTCCGAGGAACTCTTGAGCACCGAGAAGCTTAGGCGGTCCGAGCAACTCAGGAGGTCCGAGCTTCACCTCGAACAAAGCTTAATAGCGGCATAACCAACAGTTTGACTGTTCATTAAATGCTTATCATTCAGACGCATACACTTAAGAAGCATTGAATGTATCACCCTTTGATATGTACATCATTTAATGTATTACCCTTTCACATTACAGCCCCAGGGCTATAAATACATTGTATAATCCTCATTGTAAAGGAGGGGGACCGGAATTTCTTGAGATAATTTGTAATCGATAATTCCCATACAATCAGCAATACCATAACAATGGACGTAGGCCATTTTATAAGGCTGAACCACTTTAAAAATTCTTTGTCTCATTTATTTATCTGTGATTGAATAATTAGATATGATCTAATTTTTTACATCAACAGATTGGCGCCGTCTGTGGGAACGACTGGTAATATCGTTTTCCATAAAAAACAATCCATCACAAATGGATGATATTCCAAAATCAAGCAATCGAAACGCTGGAAGCCCTCCAAATCCATCTGCTCCGCCAAATATTCCAGATCTGGCTGGAATAATGACAAATCTGGATCAGGGCCAGACCGTCATGAAAGAAATTATGCGTCAACTTATACAAACCCTCCATGGCGGTGCACCTACCCATTCAAGACCACGAAGTATTCAAAGGAATACCCGTGCATCTTCTTCACGTACTAGGCGTACCAATTCATATCGCAATGAGGAGTCTAAAGATTTTTCTTATCAACCTGGACGAACTTCGTAAGTGCGAGCCACAGATACTGAACAACGTATCACTCTCTTCCCAGAAAGGACCAGTGCGCTAGAAAGATTAAGCAGAGTATCTCCTTTCGATCGATTAGGTCCTAGGAGGAGCAAAAGTCCTCCTAGAGCCCCATCGAGGAGTTTTCGACGACTATCAGATTTAAGGGAAGGATCTGCCCAGTCGCGACCAGTTGCTCGTCAAGGGAGATCCTAGGAAGCCACATCAACGCGATCAGTTGCTCGGACCAATAGGCCCGAGGAAGGAAATGATGCATGGAAAGGATCTATTCAAAGGCTGGAGGATAGATTGGGGGAAATGGTTAAAGCTAAGAAACCCCTACAACGAACCTTTGTTTGAGGAACACCTTTTGTCCAGGCTATTGTAGATTTTCCAACACCACCAAAATTCAAAGCACCTGTTGTGACTCCCAAATATGATGGAAAGACTGACCCTATCCTTCATATAGAACAATACCAGGCTGCAGCCGACATCTATGCTGTTCCAGATGAGATGAGATGCAGAGCATTCTCGGGAACTCTTATCGGATCTGCTCAAATATGGTATAATAATCTTCCTCGGGGTAAGATTTCAACTTTTCTTTAACTGGCCGAGTTATTTATTGGGAATTTCTAATTTGGGGCAAAGCCAGTTAAACGAGTAGCACATTTGTTAAGTGTTAGACAAAAAGCTGGTGAGAGTACCAGAGATTATATAACTCGTTTTAATAACGAGAAACTTGAAGTCAATGATTTTGAGGAGAAGACATCGATTACCGCTTTGATAAGTGGACTACTGCCCAAGAAGTTGTACTACACTTTGGCCAAAGATCCACCTAGAACCATGTCAGACCTGATGGGAAAAGAGTCCAAGATTATGAATGCTGAGGAGGCTATGGCTGCGAAGAAGAACATGGATGCCAAAGAAACCAAGGTGGAAGGTGATAAAGCTAAGAAGAAAGAGCATAAGAACAATGGTAATGACAAACATTCAAAAAATAGGTCGGTATGGGACGTGATGAATAAATATGATAATTATACTCCTTTGAAGAAGGATATCAACCATGTTCTAGAGAAAATCAAGAACAACGAGGAACTAAAATGGCCAGAGAAAATGAAGGCAGACCCTGACAAGAGGAATAAGGCGAAATATTACGAGTTTCATAAAGATCATGGCCATATGACCAAAAATTGCATAGCTCTTCAGAATGAGATTGAAACACTCATCAGACGAGGAAAGCTATCAAAGTATGTTAATCGTGGAAACGAAAGAAGGAACAACGACCGAACAAGAGAGAGGTCTAGATCTCCTCGTCGAGCAGAGGAGAACAAGAAAAGAAACCATGAAGTTGATCCCGAAGACGACCCCAATCTTTCCAAGAGACCAAGGCAGCCAGAACGTGAGGTATTTTCAATACGCTTTGGGTCATTTGACTTAATGTTATAACAGGTGGAGATGCAGGAGGAGGAGACCTTACTGTCGAGAGAAAAACTTACCTCTGTGAGGCTCAAGCTTGCTCGTACATTCAACGAATAAATCTAGCTGAGGAGGATCGCCCGAGAAAGGTGAATAAAGAGAAATTGGTCATTGGTTTATCAAAGAATGACCTTGCAGGTGTTCTATATCCTCATGATGACCCACTGGTGATCAAGATGAGAATGAAGGAGATTATAATTTCAAGAGTACTGGTCGACAATGGTAGCTCGGCAGACATCATGTTCTACTCGTGCTTCGATAGTTTAAATCTAAAACTATCTCAACTGGAGCCTTATCATAGACCCCTCCTCGATTTTACTGGCGAGAAAGTTTTTCCACTTGGGACAATCAAGTTGGATATATTCATTGGTATGTGGCCTGCTTGTCAAACAGAAAGAATACGCTTCTTTGTGATGGATAAGAATGTTCAGTCATCATACAATATCATCATGGGAAGAGTAGGATTGAAAAAGTTCGAGGATGTACCATCTACGGTGCATCAATGCCTGAAATTTCCAATAAATTTTGGAGTAGGAGTTGTTAAAGGTGATCAGAAAGTAGCTCGGGAATGCTATTATTCATCCGCCGAGCAAGAAGAAATGGAGGAATCAAGGAAAAATATTACTACCTATCAAGTGGATGAAGGTGCCAAAATTGAAACATTGGATCCTAGAGATGAGTCGCAACTCGTGAAGGGTCAAGTGGTGGAAGCTACTGAAAAAATCATTCTGGACGACGAGCACCCTGAGTGAATTACTCAAGTAGGTTCATCGTTGGAAGCCTCACTAAAACAGGAATTGATAACTTTCCTAAGAAGCAGAAAACAAACTTTTGCGTGGAGTCATGAGGATATGCCTGGGATAGACCCAAATTTCTTATGTCACGAACTCAATGTGAATAAGGAGATCAAGCATGTGAAGCAGAGAAGAAGAGTATTCAGTCTCGAGAAGAATCAAGCTATACAGGAGGAAGTCAAGAAGCTCTAAAAGGCTTGTTTTATTGAAGATGTTAAATATCCAGACCGGTTAGCTAATGTAGTGATGGTGAAAAAGAAGAACAACAAATGGAGGATGTGTGTAGACTTCACCTACCTCAACAAAGCATGCCCAAAGGATCACTTTCCACTGCCCCGAATTGATCAACTAGTCGATGCTACCTCGGGACACGAGCTGCTAAGCTTCATGGATGCTTATTCTGGTTACAATCAGATTAAAATGAAACCTGAAGACAGGGAGAGTACTTCTTTCATTACCCCTAGGGGAACTTATTGTTATAATGTTATGCCTTTAGGTTTGAAAAATGCAGGTGCGACATATCAGAGGCTGATGAACAAAGTCTTTGCTAAACAAATCAGTTGCAATATGGAAGTCTATGTTGACGATATGCTGACAAAGAGCAAAAAAGATGCTGATCATTTAGTTGACTTAAGTCAGACTTTTGATCAACTAGATAAATACCAAATGAAGACGAAGTGCATATTTAGAGTACGAAAAGGCATGTTTCTTGGATACATTGTCAACCAACGAGGCATTGAGGCCAATCCTGAAAAGATCAAAGCTCTATTAGGGCTGCGATCTCCAACGACGAAGAAAGAGGTGAAAAATCTTACAGGACGAGTAGCAGCACTCAACAGATTTGTATCACGAGCAACTGATCGATGTCTCCCATTCTTCAATACACTCCGAAAGACTTTTGAGTGGAATGATGAATGTGAGAATGCTTTTCAAGACTTGAAGAAATACTTGGGAGCACCTCCACTGTTGTCCAGGTCGCTGATGGGAGAAAAATTGTACTTGTACCTAGCAGTATCGGAGAATGCAGTTAGCTCGGCGTTGATAAGAGTGGAGAATGGAGTACAAAAACCAATCTATTACACAAGTAAGGCCTTCCGAGGAGCATAGATCAGATATCCAAGGCTGGAAAAGTTAGCACTGACGCTGATTGAGGCGAGTAGGAGAATGGGGCCATACTTCCAGTCTCATACTATAATCGTATATACTGATATGCCATTAAGGCAAGCCCTTCATAAACCAGAAAAATCAGGGAGATTGATGTATTGGGTAATAGAGCTCGGTGAATATGATATAGTTTATGAACCCAGATCATCGCTAAAAGGGCAGGCTGTAGCAGATTTCATAGCAGAGTTCACCTATCCTGATACCCCCAAGGAGCAAAAGTTGCTCGCTGATCAACCTGTGGATGCTATAGGATCATCAAACACAAGCTCAAACCAATTCCGGTTGGTAAAAGGGCAAGTGGATGTTACAGGATCATCAAACTCGAATTCAGACCAACTCCGGTTGGTAAAAGGGCAAGAAAAGATGGTCGACGAAGAGCGAGAAGTATCAGGGGAAGAAGAAAGGAAGCAACAAATATTTCACCGAGGAACTCTGTCAGATCAGAAGTTTGAAGACGAGTTACCTATATGGAGGCTATATGTAGATGGCTCATCTTGCACAACAGGCAGTGGGGCAGGAATAGTTTTAAGCACTCCGGACGAGGTTGACATGGAATACGCCCTACGTTTCCAATTCAAAGCTTCCAATAATGAGGCTGAGTATGAGGCTATCATTGCAGGTCTTAATTTGGCAATAATTATGGAGGCGCAACAGATAATTGTCTTCAGTGATTCTCAATTAATCGTAAATCAAATGTTGGGAATATATGTAGCCAAAGGAGAATTAATGATCAAATACCATGCAAAGGTGATGGAGTTGGTATCAGAATTTGCTGCTATTCAGCTGGTCAGAGTACCAAGAATGGAGAATGCAAGAGAAGATGCCTTAGCTCGATTAGCATCAGCTACTCGTACCGAGCTACGAAGAACAATCCCAATTGAAGTTTTGGCTGGTCAGAGTATAGATGGAGATTTGGCGATGAAATTTATCACCCTTGATTTAGGACCATCTTGGATGGATCGCATCAGGGCATATATTGTGGAGGGAGAATTACTAAATGTCAAGCTCGCAGCCAAGAAATTGAAGTTTAGAGCTGCTCGGTATGCATTAACTAAATGTATTTTATATAGACGAGGAATTATGGCAGGTTTGCAGAGACGTGTACATCCTTCCGAGGTGAAAGAATTGATTGAAGAGATCCATGAAGGGTCCTATGGAGCCCATGTAGCAGGTCAGACGCTTTTGCAAAGAATGATGATGCAGGGATATTACTGGTCAACGATGAGGGATGATTGTGTAGCCTATGCCAAGAAATGTGACAAGTGCCAGCGCTTTTCCTCCATCCGAAGAACTCCACAAGCATTATTGACACCCATCACTTCCCCTTGGCCATTTGCCATGTGGGGAATATATTTGATTGGACCACTGCCAATGACTAGAGGAAGGTTCAAATACCTCATCGTCGCAGTGGATTATTTTACTAAATGGGTGGAAGTTGAGCCTCTCATCGATATGACGTACGAGAAGGTGTACCAATTTATTTGGAAGAACATCATTTGTCGATATGGTCTTCCACATGCTTTCATCACAGACCATAGAACACAATTTGATAACGAGGAGTTCGCTGCCAATTGTCCTAAATCAAATGTGTTGAAGATCCACTCAGCACCAGGCCATCCTCAAAGCAATGGACAAACTGAAGTGACAAACATAACACTGCTGAATGGTTTGAAGAAAAGACTGGACGATGCGAAAACAAATTGGATCCACGAGTTACAGTCAGTACTCTGGGCTTACCGAACAACTCCCTGAATAGCAACTGGAGAATCTCCATATATGCTAGCGTTTGGAAGTGAAGCTATTATACCTGCCGAGTTGGGCCTCCCAACACACAGGGTACTGAATTTCAATTCCCCTGTCAGCGACTTAATGAGAAGATTGGATTTAAACATGCTCGAGGAAGTTAGAGAAGAAGCAGTCATTAGAAATGCTGCTTACCAGCAGCGAACAACTTTGTTCTACAACAAGAGAGTGAAGAAGTGCGACCTGAAAGAAGGAGACTATATGCTGAAGAAAGTAATTCAAAAGCACAATAAGCTGGAGGCAAACTGGCATGGACCATACCGAGTTACAGAAGTTGTTCGACCAGGAACATACCGAATAACAACTTTAGAAGGGGAGGAGTTTAAGAACGCATGGAACGCAGAGCACCTATGCAAGTATTATCAGTGATGAATAAAATGAAGATATTCTGCCGAATTCTTTCTTTTTGTTAAAAGTTTTTCGGGGAATACTAGTGCTACACACTACTCGGCAAAGCTCAGGCTACTCAAATTTTTTCTCAAAAATGCCAACTAAGGTTGGTCGAGAAACCAATATTCCTCCGGGAAGTAAAGCTACCAATATTCCTCTGGGAAGTAAAGCTACCTATATTCCTCCGGGAAGTAAAGCTACCTATATTCCTCCGAAAAGTAAAGCTACCAATATTCCTCCGGGAAGTAAAGTTACCTATATTCCTCCGAGAAGTAAAGCTACCTGTATTCCTCCGGGAAGTAAAGCTACCTGTATTCCTCCGGGAAGTAAAATTTGTATTCCTAAGGGAAATAAAACTATATGTTTCTCGGGAAATAAAAGTATTCCTAAAAATGCCAACTTATGTCGGTTAGGAAGTAAATATATTCTCGAAAATGCCAACTTGGGTTGGTCGGGAGGTAAAATTATTTCAAAAAGACTAACTATGGCTGGTCGGGGATAGAAACCCACCAACTGTAGTTGGTCGACGAGGAAAATTTACCGACCTTGGTTGGTCGGAAACATTTAAGAGAAAAATCTACTAACTATAGTTGGTCGATAGGTAAAATTTAAAGTGACCGAGCAACATTTTTGATACTCGTAACTTTTTAATTATTACTAAATTGGTCGAGAAACAAAATATTATTTTTGCCAAATGACTACCACAAGTTTAAACTACTCGACAATAAGTTGATCGACAAACTACACAATATTGTTATCTTTTTATCAGATACACATGCACAAATATAAAGTGTTTTACAAGACAATAGCAGTTGAAATTGTGAACAAAAATGAAAGTCTTTCATTAAATCCAAAACAAATTACATGAAAGTTACATTGATATTGAAATGTATACTAACTATTACATCAAATTTCCTACTCTACTGGTCTTTTCCCCTCTGCTTTTGACACAGGTTCCTCGCCAGCAGGCGGATCATTTAAAGCCAGGGGAGAATTTATGAAGTTGAGATCCTTTAACATCCTGATATTCATCACGGATGGTCGATCTAGAAGGTGCTCGGGACGAGATACTTCAACACTTGAATGGAGATTGTAGTCACCGAGATACTTGGAAATTAAGCATCGAGGAATGGCCCGAGCAGGGATCCAACTCATATCCAGTTTGAATGGAGGCACGGGTAGGTCGAGCAACCCAGGATCGTGGTAGTCCCACAGGTAATGACCCTGTTCGAGTTGCAGTACACCTAAGGCATTCAACCAGCCTTGCTTGTAGCCCTCATTATTGGCATTCTGGATACGATTGTCCAAGTGATAGAGAGCTTCATTGTATCCAGCCATCCAGAACTCCCTGGACTGTTTGTGGAATTGATATGTTAGTCTTTCCAGCTGTTCGTGGAGATTTTGGATGAATAGATCCTTATTATCCAAAACTGATTTCTGCGCTGAGAGCTGCTCTTCCAGGTCCCTGATCTTCTTTTACATTTCAGCCAAAGCCTGGTTCTTTGCCATTAATTAGAAGGCCTGGTTTTCTAAGGAAGACTGAGTCCTCTGTTACTCGACAGGAATTTGAGTTGCTCTTGCTCGTCCCCGAGGAGCTCTTGCTCGACCACGAGAAGGTGTAGAAGGGCCAGACCTCTTCAAGGTTTCCATCTTGTCCCTCAAGTTGGCGTTCTCGACCTCCAAGAATGAGAATCCCTCATCATTCACTGGGATTAAGGCGTTTGAAGTAGAAGCTGCAGACTTCAACTGTGACAACTCTCTTTGAAGATCGTTGTTCTCTTGCTCTAACAATTCAGCTATTTGCCTGCATTCCTCAACCTCACCCTTCAGAGTTCTCTCCATCACATCGTAGCCAACAAAAAGTTTCTCGTAACCCTTGTCGGCAATGATCTGCTGGTATTTCTTCTCGTACCCCTCATGCAACAGGGCAGTGGACTCTTTGTATTGTTGCTGAAGATCTTCGAGTGTGCCTTGGAGATCGTCGATCATGTCATAATAAGCCACATTATTGGCCACTGCTCGATAAAGTAGACACTTCAGATATTGGTATGCTTCAACTGCTTGTTCAGAAGCATCTTGGCCGAGGATGTCGACGACTTGTGCTGCACTCAGATCTGTGTGACCAGCTTTAAAATAATCATTGCATTGCCTCAACAGCACAGTATCATGAGTAGATAATAATTCCATCCTGGCCAGAAACTAGCAGAGGAAGAAAATCAATAATCAATAAGAATCAAGACAGAGTATGAAGAAGAGACAATAGTATGCAAGAACAAAAGTTCAAGTTTTATTATATCAAGGATCAGGGTTACATATTCATGGTTACAATTGACAAAAGAAAAATATAAAGAGAAACCCGAACAACTCTACACCTTTTCCTGTCTCCCAAAACCTTCTCGGGAGGCTGGGACGAGGAAGTAGGTTGCTCGGAGGGAATAGAAAGCTGCTCGGGGAGCGCCAGCAGTTGCTCGGAAGAAGTAATGATTTGCTGAGGTTCCTCGGGAGCAGGCTGGATGGCTGGGGTATGATCTCCCATCACCATAGAAGACTCTTCGGAGGCAGCTTCATCTTCATCTTCTTCTTCTTCTTCTTCATCTTCTTCTTCTTCTTCTTCTTCTTCTTCTTCAGGAGTTGGAGGGGGACCGGGGATGTGTTGCTGAAAGAGTTCGAAATTTTCATCCACTTTCATCTCCTGTAGAGCAGCAACCCATCCATCCCTAAAGTACTTGAGGCTGCCATATTCTACTTGAGACATCATGGCAGCCAACCCCTTGTTCCACCCTTTGTCCCAGCCAGCACTGAAAGACTTCTTCACAGCCACTTTTCTCTTCAACTTCTCCGAGGAATGCTGCTCGGACAGAAGGTTTTTAGCAATCTTCAATTTATTTTCAACCTCCTCCTTCTGCCGATTTAACTCCCGAAGTTGAGCCAACTCCTCTTCAGCAACCTTGAGCTTATTCTCAAGCTCTTCAGCTTTTTGGAGCTTCTCGTCGAGCTCTTTATTTCTCCCTTCCAAATCCTTTATTCTCTTCTCCAACTCCTTGGAGACCTCAACAACCTGAGCTTTTTTCTGCTCGGTGGAGGCAAGTTTGTTCTCCCAGATTGCCTTGTCAGTAGCATATTTCTGGAGAGAATCTTTAAAAGACTTCGTTAGGCCCTCCAGAGCTTCCTCCACCCCGGATGAGGAGCTTGAAGCTTTAATTGCTTCATCCTTCTTCAGAATTATATTGAAGCAGCTCGTCAACTGTGAAAAGAAAATGAAAGCAAGTCAGAAACAGAAATGACAAGGGAAATATGAAAAGTTCAAAGTAAGAAGACTTACAGAAGCAAGGTGGCGAGCAGCCAATGAGGTAACCATGTCCCGAGAAAGGTTTTCCTCAGTACCTTGGACCTCGGGAATGATCCAAGACTTTATCGAGCTCATGGCAGAGCTCGGGGGAATAAAAGTTGGAACACCAGTTCCAGTAGCTGGGGGCTGAGTGATGGTGTCAGCCAAATTGACCGAGGAGCTTTTCTTCAGCTTCCTCGGGGGAGCAGGAATAGATTCAACCAAGGAGGAACTCTTGGTCGGTGATATTACAATCACCTCTCCTGGAGCAGCAGACTTACTCGGAGCCACTGGGGGCTTCTCGACAACCTTCACAACAGCAGCAGCCGAGGAAGGCGCATCATTTTTCTTTGTCCCCTCCCTTGGGACATCAACCTTACTTCTTTTTGCCTCTCTAGCACCAAAGGCAGATTTCTCAAAAAGGGTGGGAGGTCTTCTCTTCTTCATCCTTTCACTTAAAGGAATGTGTGATTCAGGAGAGGAACTGGTGGAAGCTGGTACTGGCTCTGCGTCACTTATCACCGGACGAGCAGTGAAAGAAGTGGTGTAGCTCTTATACTGCAGCAGATATGAGGCTGACCTAATGTGCTCATCGGTAACACTCTGATGCAGATTCCAGATAAGTTTCAAATGTCTTATATTAACATCTGCTTCCTTTGGACACTTTCTTTTGCTATCAACTGCAAATAAATAAAAATTACAATATCAGTGGCACGTTTTGTCAAACATAGAAGAAGCATGATTTCAAAATAAATAAAATAAAATAAAAATAACCTATCCCATTGCCATAGGGAGGGCATCTGGGACCCTGATACACTTCATCTCCTGATAAAGGAGCATGTTGCCAATTTTTTATTACAACCCCATGCTTAAAATAGTCCCTATTGGCATCCGGGAGATTGACCACTAAGTCCCTATTCAAAAATCTAGTTTTTAAATAAAAGGTGTTATCACCAACTGCCCATCTATAGCAAAACATGATTTATGGAATCCCTATGCGAGTTCCATGGATTTGATTTAACCTATGCACCCCATTAACTATTCTCCAAGTATTGGGGGCTATTCTTGCAGGACCAACATCAAAGTATTGACAAAATTCCAGATATAAGGGATTGGGTGGAAAAGAAAATCCACACTCAGCAATAAAGAGACTGGGGAACCAATGTCCCTCAGCCAAACAGAAATAATCAGAAGGCTCAGAAAGCTCTTCCAGAACAACCCAGGAGGGAATAGAAAAATCAGAACGAAACTTATCAAGAGATTCAATAGGGTAAACCATGATGAATAAAAGAAATGAAGAAGAAGGAAGAAAATCTTACAGAAAAAGAGTGGATCTGATGACAACGAACGATGGAAGAAATGAATACACAGGAGAGAAAGAGACGATGGAAAACTCGAAAATACAAATTTGAAAAGGTAGAAGACGATGGGAGTGTCTGTGAAGTTTAAATACCTTGCCTTGGGAAATGGTAAAGTAATGATTACAAAAAGAAACAATTACGCTACCAGCGGCTAGAGGAACAAAAAGGATGCGACAATCGAAGCGAGAAGAAACGATTACGCTACCGACGGCTAAAAGGATAAAAATTACGCAGAGATGGAGGCGATTGTGAAAATTCAAAAAAGCCTGATTCTACGAATTTGGAAAGAGAAATAAATACAAGGGAAACACTCCTAAAAATCAGGAGGACTATTTAAAGCTATCATATTCCGAGAAAGAATGTTCCACACTCCTCAAATTTCGAACTATGAAACATTGGGGGCTTATGTTGATACCAAATTTAGTCTGCTGACATGGATCAATAAAGTGAAGACACGTGGCAGTCTACGTGGCAACAACAAACACTTCCGAGGAACTCACACGCTCCGAGGAAACATACTACAACGAGGTACACTGTTACCCCGAGGAACTCATACGCTCCGAGGAACGAGAATTCTCTGAGGAACTCTTGAGCACCGAGAAGCTTAGGCGGTCCGAGCAACTCAGGCAGTCCGAGCTGCACCTCGAACAAAGCATTAATAGCGGGATAACCAACAGTTTGACTGTTCATTAAATGCTTATCATTCAGACGTATACACTTAAGAAACATTGAATGTATCACCCTTTGATATGTACATCATTTAATGTATTACCCTTTCACATTACAACCCCAGGGCTATAAATACATTGTACAATCCTCATTGTAAAGGAGGGGGACCGAAATTTCTTGAGATAATATGTAATCGAGAATTCCCATACAATCAACAATACCATAACAGTGGACGTAGGCCATTCTTATAAGGCTGAACCACTTTAAAAATTCTTTGTCTCATTTATTTATCTGTGATTGAATAATTAGATATGATCTAATTTTTTACATCAACACCAGGTTTTGGACCAGTAAGTACGGGATGAAGGTAGCTACTGAAATAATTAGTTAAATTATTTATATCATTTCGGTTAACAAGAGATGTTAGGAATAATGGAAAATGGGAATAAAATGTGAATTATTAGTTTATGGGATAAGCTTGAAATATACTCTATGTATGTACAGGATGAGTGAATGCATATATTATGTTGATTGTGATATTATGTGTAATGAACGTACCTACGATGCTTGCTATCACATGAGGTTTCGCGTTGTGGGCGATCTTATCCTGATGAGCCATTTTGGGGGATTTTACACTCGTACCTTAAAACATAGAACTTATATCTGTTCACTATTTGTGTGAACAATGGTGTGACCGGTCATTTGGGTGCCTTAGGTATGTATGTATTCCAAAGGCCTAAAACTATGTTCGCCTCCAACTTGTGTGAATTGTATATATGGTTCAAGAGTGATTCTGAACCTGTAGTCCTTTTATTTAGTACGTGATGTACCGGGACTTGATAAAAGAGTATGCATGCATTGCAGCTCAGCCTAGGGGTGCCGTATATATATATATATATATATATATATATATATATATATATATGTATGTATATGATGAGAGTAATACATATATATACTTATAGATAAGAGAGATAGTGACATAAAACGACCTAAGTATGTGGAAACTTAATCTCTAATGGGAAAGTTATAATTGGTGAATGATATGGGTTATGCGATAATATATGATATGGGCAATGAGGGTGGCACAATGAGTTAGTTTGTGTACAAATAGATATGGTTCAGACTAGTTAGGTAGGGTAGTATAACTAGAATGGGTTATAAAGATTCGTTAGGTGTACACATTAGTTGAGAGGTGAGGATCTCAAGTGAGGGCACGTAAACCTAACATGTATTATTATCTGTTAATTTTTCATTTTAAACACTTGGTAAAATTTTCAAATGTTTTCTTGGGCTCTGACCCGTTTTCTCCAATCCTATATTTTTGTAAAAATATTTTAGGTGCCCAGCCACAGGGACGCCAGGCCAAGGAGTTCCTATCATTTGACGTGCTGCAGCTGCTGTGGAAGTTGTAGGATCTCAGTATTAGATGCCTCTACACTTATCATTTTCTTCTTATGAGACGTTTATTTCAGTTGGTCATATTGCCCGTTCTTATTTAAATATTATTCAGAGAAAGTGGATTTACATCTTTATTTTTTCGTGGATTGAACTCGAATTTTATTTCAGATGACTGTATTTGGGATTTTGGCTAGAAGTGTTTATTCCAGTAACAATTATTCATCCTATCACTTTATTCTCAATGAGTTTGGTTATTGAATGGCCAATGTTTAAATAATTTTTTTTATTGCATGTTAATTTAAAAAGATATAAAAATTTGACATCATCTTTTTGAATACTAGGTGGTTGGTAAATATTAAAAAAATTTCGACAGTGATGCTAAGAAGGAACCAAATGATATAGCATTTTTAATTTAATAAAGGACCGATCACCCGATATTTAATTAGGCGGGATCTTACAAATGGTATCAGAGTATCAGGTTCTCGTGTCCTTAGAATTTGTGCGGCCTATTAAGTTTCACCGTAGCGTTCTTTGATTATAGAGCCCTATCATATTCCTCTTTATATACACGTTTACGTCCTCCTGCTACTAACTATAGTTGATGCGATCCATATACGAGTTCGGTAGGGTTTCGTACACCGAACAGTATAGGACAACGAGTGAGGGACGTTAGAAGGACTGTAGGAGGAGAGGCTAGAAAGAAGCCATAAAGTATTTTGGGAATATTCCTCTTCACCATGATTATAGTTCAGACAGATGACAATAAGATAATTATTTGGGAGTAGTAGTCTTCCCAAGCACTGTCATAAATAACGTTGGTGCAAATTCAGACTCACCCAACGTAGTCGGCAAGGGAGATTAGGAGGGGATCTTTTGAAGAGCCATCTGTAAGGATTTAGGTAAGAGAGAAAGTGTGATGGGCGATAGAAGGAGAAAATCCAAAGGCAACTATGTATGGTGGAGTGGCACCTATGATTTAAATTGTTGTTTAAAATCTATGATCGTAGGAGCAGTATTGTCGTGGTGGGAGACGGTCACCTGGCGAGATAGATAAGACATTAGTCGAACAATTTTGGGAGTGGTTTAATCGCATGTTCTTTCATCTACTGTTCAGACAGAGATGCGAAGAAAGTTTTCGAACTTATTATAGGAGGGGCGAACAGGGGTCGATTTTGATGAAGAATTTATATGTTTAAGTGAACTCTGTACCTAGGGAGGTAGATAGTGGAGATGAAGGTTCTTAAAGGTGATGATGAACTCATGAGTAGGAGTCACCAGTATTTATGGGAAATTAGTCATGGACAACTTAAGCACATGATGTCAATAACATACTTTTACATTTTTTATATTAACGATTCCATGAGAATGGATCTAAGAGGGTTGGAGAGCATAATCAGAAGGGCAAAACTAAAGTTAATTGGTGATAGTAATGCACCACCGAGAGATGCCCAATAGGGGATCCATTTAAAGGATGTACATAAATGAAATTCCTACCGAGTGACGATGGATTTAATTAGGGCTGCTAGGGACAACAGTGTGTTCCACAGGGCCAACAAGCCAAAGGAATAACGAAAGTAGCAATCGGGGCTAAGATTACCAGGTTCGAGAGAAGGAAAATCCCGATTTGACCAATAGGGCCAGAGATAGGGGAATGACTCCAAGAGGTGTCCTATGTGTGGAGTGTAGGGCCACATGTATCGACCTTTTTCGTAACGAGTTAGGGGACATGAGGGCGATGCCCAATAAGGGAAATAGTTATAAAAGTTTTTGGATCGGTTTGGACAGAGTGTTATGTCCAGGAAGAATTTGGACTGCTAGTGCTATTGTCAATTAAAGGTGTGAGTTTTATCCTATAAGGTAAATGGTGTATTTTTTTTGTGACACGAGCGAATCACAATATTTCGTTATCACTAGATTCACGCGTGAGACGAGTTTAGTGCGTGTATCGTTAGTGTTAGTGTTACTGTTGTGTATATATATTTACCATTGTGTTGCGGGTCTCTTTTTGGTTCCATCTACAGGGGAGCGGGTGGGGAAACTGAGATAAAATATTTTAGTGGGTTAACTCGTTTCGAGAGATGATATTCGAGTATAACGTTATCCTGGATATAATTTGGTTAGCGATGAGTTGAACGAGGGTGGGCTGTTACAGCAAGGCTATCGTGTTCGCTATTTCAGGGTAGGATATATTGTATAACAATGTGTCACGTGGAAGAAGGTTGAGCTCACGTTTATATTATATCGTGGAGGAGATTTCAGAGGTTATAGTTATCTTGTAATATTTGATCCTAGTGTGCAAGGACTGTACTGATCTGATTCGAGGATATTAAGTTAACTGTTGAGCGGAGAAATTTAGCTTGTTATCGACCTGTAAGGGGAAAACTAGTGATAGTGAGAGCCCCATGTTGTATAACTCCTTTAGTGATGTGGGAGTGGACGGTTAGACTTGTACATCTGGGGATAGGCTTTTGGATGTTCTGATCATGCGTGTAGGACCTACAGATCTTGATGACCGATATTGCTAGGTAGTAGTGTATCGGGAGGGGGGTTATTATTTGGATTTCACTTGTGAGACGTCCCACGCATGAATCCCTTCGAATGTCGGGAGTTTAGAGATGTGTTGGTCAATAGGGCATGAGTTACCACTTTAGTATTACACGTGTATGTGGGTGAAAGCTTGAGCTGAGAGCTATTCTATGATGTAAGACCTGTAGAGTCGAGTAGTGCTGTGTGAGGAGCACTGGGAAAAACTTTTTGCACCACTAATAGATGGGTGGGGCAGTCTCGAGGGGAATTAAATCATTTTAGTAGGGTAACTGAGGTTTGACATATGGTATATCCACACTAAGAATGCGAGGTCGGACTTGAGATAAATATGTTACGTGTGGAACGTTAGAAATGATTGTGCAGTTGTGCACGGGATATAGGGTGTATGGGCACCCCGATTAATTTCACTTTCGGTATCGTCTGTGATAAGGAGGATAAGTAAGATGTTGTAAATGTTTCTGAGGGATAGTCAGAAAATAAGTGGAAATGTAGGAGAGGCTGAACTTTGTTCTAGGAAAAGGAGATAGTCTGACTGTGTGTATATCACGAGGAAACTCAGTTAAAAGGTGAGTCAAAATAAATTGGGAACAAATGAATTCTCACCGAGTTGAATGCATAGAGTGGTTCGGGCATAGATAGGTTGGTAAGATTCTAATAGATGGAAAAGGTCCTAAGAAGTGCGCAACTTTGGAGCAAACACACGGACCATGATTTTATATATTGCAGAAAAAAGGGGAGTAAGATGTTCCACGTCGTGTGAGATGTTGAGTGTGTTGATTTTGGGTTGAGTGAGACATAGTGAAATTGTCTTCAAGTGCGCCACTCGTAAAAGTAAATGGTTGGTCCGATACTACCGATCCGAATGTTGTGATAGATTGATAATTCCAGGGACAGAATGGATATGCAAATTGATAAAGTTCATTATTGGATTATCAAAATCGTGGAGTAGTCAGGATTTTCTTTGGGTTGTGATATGAATTGTCCACGGAAAAAATAATCGTTAATATTTTGGGGTGTGTCATATTACCTGTCAGTGTGCCCAACATGTTATAAAAAAAAGTAATGAACCGGCACAAGGTGCTGTCCAATACCGTTGTAAATCAGGACGAGACCTTTGAGTCCCACCTTGAATAGGGAGTATCAGGAGGCAATGGGGGAGGAGTTGAGCTCTGAGCTAGGTGTGTTAACCGTAGACCGATGGATAGTCGGGAGTGGTGACATAGAATGTGGCAGAATTCGAGAATGCATGTCTTGGATTTTTAGAGTAATTAGAAATATTAATTATAACTGGTGGAGCTGCATGTGATGACATGCAACATAATATTAATTACAAAGTGGCTTTTGAGGTTTAAGAGGGAGATTTTTTTTTACGCCCACCCTTGTATAGTTAGAAAAGGGGAATTAACAAGTTTCTCAGACCCGAAGTGATTCATGATCCGCCGAAAGGATTGAGTCAACCCACATCGTTTTCATATAGTTTAGAAATGTAGTGAGAGTATGTTGACGTAAACTAATATTTTGAGGCCTGATATGAGTAGTCAGGGATTGCTGAGGGTGTATACCGCGAGGAGAGATAACTTGGTACGATAGTAAGGGAAATTGGTACTTATAGAAGTGAGGCCTTTCTTAACATAGATATTTAGAGCCAGTGGAGTATAGGTTCGTCTTTTGAGACATTGCTATAGAATTCACGATAGTTTTGCATGTCATTATATAATTGAGACCTCAAGTATAAGGAAACATATCGGTATGTAAGGGCTTGAATGAATTTGTCGCTAAATCGTGGGTTATAGTAAGTAGACCTTCAGTCAAAACGGTACCATTGGTGTAGGTATAGTGGAAATACCAAAAGATTATTATGAGTACATTTTGAGTACGTTCGGATGCAGTTGTGTAAAAGGATCGGAGGTAGTAATATAAGGCATCATAATGCCGAAGAGTCTACTTGGGAGAGCGAGGATGAGGTTACTTATACCTAATATTCTTTTTCGAATTTCGGAACAAAATTCCATTATTAGGGGGACGTATGTAACACCCCGTAATTTTATTGATTTTTATATTACGATTTATTTGTGATTAATTAAATTAAATAGGGAAATTAATCCTGATTAAAATAAATATTAATTAGCGATACAAGGGTTCATATTTATGTATATTAAATATTACTTAGTGAATGAGTAATAAATTGATAAGAAAGTATTCTGATTGCCGTGAGTGAGAAATACGACAGTTACGGTAAATTTAGTTGGGACGCGCATGTGAGTCGTGTCAGGACTTAATTTTGGGAAATAAAATATAAGTATATTTTAGAAAATTCAAATGCTCATTTTGAGTGCGTCAAAGTGTCTGGAAGGGTCGAAATAGTCAGAAAACTATATTCGGGCATTTGTATAGGATATTAGGTCATTTTTGGGTCGACCCGACAAATGAAAAGTCAATTTTTGACCTTTGGATTTCCAACCTACGTAGAGATACGGTATTAGCTACTTTAAAACCAAAATGGGGAATTAAAAAATCAAAGTGAGACGAAACCAAATGAGAGAAAGTGTGAAAGCTTTTACCAGGAAATGAAGAGTTTTTGAAGAAGGTGAAGGGTCTTACAAGAGGAGCAACACCTAGAGCCACCTTGCACCACCACCACCATACACCGCTGGAATTTAGGAAGAACGAGGAGGAGGAACTTACATCATTTTCTCCAAAAAAAATTTAGAATCATCCTAAGAGGTAAGTTGTTTAAACTTGCTTAATTATGAGTTTGCTGAAATATATGCTAGATTATAGGATTTTTGGATAAAAACCCAGGTTTATAAGGTTTTGATTTGAGATAATATCACTTGGGATTATAGAACTCATGATTAGGATTTTATAGCTTATTGATTAATTTGAAATGTGAGAAAAGCATGTGATTAAATTGGAGATTCAACTATCTAATTAGAAATGAAGTGAACTCATAAGAATCCGAAAGTCAAACGCATGTAAAATCGTTTTAGAAAAAGGATGAACATTGTATGATAATTTTAGGACTGTTTTAAGTAGAAATTTGTAGTGTGCTCGCGATTTCTTTTATAAACCATGTTCGGAACAACTTTATAGTTTTAAGTTTTTTCAAAATCGGATCAGAAAAGCCTCAAATTGGAGTGTAACTTTATTGAGAAAAAATATTTTTGGGAATTAAAATGTAATTCGGGCTTGTTTTAATGATTCCGAGTTTTGGACCAGTAAGTACGGGTTGTAGGTAGCTAGTGAAATAATTAATTAAATTATTTATATTCTTTCGGTTAACAAGAGATATTAGGAATAATGGGAAATGAGAATAAAAGGTAAATGATTAGTTTATGGGATAAACTTCAAATATACTCTATGTATGTATAGGATGAGTGCATGCATATACTATATTGATTGTGATATTATGTGTAATGAACATACCTACGCTTCTTGCTATCACGGGAGGTTTCATGGGAAATGAGAATAAAAGGTAAATGATTAGTTTATGGGATAAACTTCAAATATACTCTATGTATGTATAGGATGAGTGCATGCATATACTATATTGATTGTGATATTATGTGTAATGAACATACCTACGCTTCTTGCTATCACGGGAGGTTTCGCATCGTGGGCGGTCTTATCCTAATGAGCTATTTTGGGGGATTTTAGACTTGTACCTTAGAACATAGAACTTAAGGCTTATCACTATTTGTGTGAAAAATGGTATGACCAGTCATTTGGGTGCGTTAGATATATACGTATTCCAAAGGCCTAGAACTATTTTCTCTTCCAACTTTAGTAAATTGTATTTATGGTTTGAGAGTGAATCTGAACCTGTAGTCCTTTTATTTAGTACGTGATGTACCGGGACTTGATAACAGAGTATGCATGCACTGCAACTCAGCCTAGGGGTGCTATATATATATATATATATATATATATATATATATATATATATATATATATATATATATATATATATATATATATATGAGAGAGATAGTGACATAAAAAATAAACAAAGTTTTTGGAAACTTAATCTCTAATGGGAAGGTTATAACTGGCGAAATGATATGGGTTATGCGATAATATATGATATGGGCAATGCGGGGGCACAACGAGTTAGTTTGTGTAGAGATAGATATTTTTTGTACTAGTTAGACAGGGTAGTATAACTAGGACGGATTAGAAAGATTTGTTATGTGTGCACATTAGTTGAGAGGTGAGGATCTCAAGTGAGGGCATATAAACCTAACATGTATTTAGTATCTGCTAATTTTGCATTTTAAACACTTGTTAAAATTTTCAAATATTTTCTTAGACTTTTGACCCGTTTTCTCCAAACCTATATTTTTGTAAAAACATTTTAGGTGCCCAGCCACAGGGACGCTAGGGCTAGGAGTTCCTATCATTTGACGTGCTGCAGCTGCTGTGGAAGTTGCAGTATCTTAGTTGGAGACGCTTCCACACTTATCATTTCCTTCTTATGAGACACTTATTTCAGTTCTTATTCAGATATTATTCAGAGATAGTGGATTTACATCTTTATTTTTCAGTGGATTGTACTAGAATTTTATTTCGAATTACTGTATTTGGGATTCAGGCTGGAAGTGTTTATTTCAGTAACAATTATTCATTCCGTCACTTCATTCTCTATGAGTTTAGTTATTGAATGATGAATGTTTAAATAATTTTTTTTGCATATTAATTTAAAATGATAAAAATTTTGACATCAACTTTTTAAATACTAGGTGTTTAGTAAATATTAAAAAGTTTTCGAGAGTGATGCTAAGAATAAACTAAATGAGATAAATAGGCGGGTTGTTATAGCTGGATAAATATCTCAGTATTGATGGAATGTGTAAGCATAAGACTATGGATAATCATCAATATAGCTGTAAATAAATATATAAAGCATTTAATCAATAACGATGATAAACAGGGTACATATATATAAAGAACATTCTCCAAGAGCTAATATAACTGCATAGTAATGAAAACCGATATATCTATGTCCAACCAAATAATACAAGATGATATATAACCAATAGTAGCAAGAGAATAAAACTGCATCATCAAGTCCATCATAAACTAAAAAAAAAAAAATCCAGATATAAAAAATAGCAATGTAACTCAAAATACATAAAAACCAACATTAGAATCAGCACTCTCCATCATCACTATCATTATCATCGTCAATTGCAGTGCCATCATCTTTGCATCTCCTGTAAGTATCAGCTCCTTGGCGCTGCTCACGTCTCCTCATCTTATCAAGAAGGGCAGAAATTTGAGACTGCTGTAATGCTCGCTGCTCCGCCTCAACATCAAAACGTGCCATCGTGGTCTCTGTGAGAAGCCTCTACTCATCAAGCTCTGCCTGCGAAACAATGTGCTGTGCTCTCATCTCTTCATATCATCGATTAGACTCCTCCCAACTCGCTCCTGTCCCTACAGAAGGTGTCTCAGTGGGAAGGGATCTAGAAGGCTGTGATGTGTGAACCCCCCCCCCCCGAAGACGATGATGTAGAAGCAGAAAAACCATGCCTATGGACAGCAGGGAGGTGACTCTCAGGTTTGTGAACGGCATTCGCATCAATAGGATAAATGCCGAAGTACTCCACCTCATCCTAAAGTAACAGGACCTGGGTAGCCTCACATATACGTGTCACCAAAGGGAAGTGCAACCTGAATACGAGTGGGTTCTACATTAGGGACAGAGGACGTGACATAGATAATGATGGCAGGGAGATCAGGATGACTGACAACATACATGAAGTGAACAATATCATAAGAAATCTATGGTTGGTTGGTCATGGGATAGACCGAAGATGACATAAACCAATTAAGAAGTCAATAATCTGCATGGAGATGTTGATGAAACATGATAGAGGTACTAGAAGGGATATCTCGAAAGCAATGTTGAATATTATTGTTGGGCTCAGGACTACCGAAAACAGGTCCAGGAAAGATAACGTCCATATCTCCGAGTATCTACAAAAACTGGGCAATGAGGTCAGGGGTCAAGATAACCTGAACCCCTTTGACATAGGACTGTAAACCAGCAGCAGATCCTGCGGCCTGAAAATAAAACTCGCGGATAGTGTCTGGATAAATGACATCGTACATGGAAACCATAGGCTCCCAACCTCGACCCTGGATCCACCTTGGAACATGGTAGACCAAAAACTCCTCAATACGAAAGACGCACTCATGAACTACGGTGCAACCCAAAGAGCAATAATGCTCATAATCAACCCGACTCACCCAACTATCAGTAGTGAATTGAGGGCGATTGGCCCTGGAGGCATGTGCACTGGGTGAGGTGTCCTGCTCCCTAACACGACTCGTATGGATCGAATGTCATCGTCAACTACCGACCATCGTAACAAAGATAGGGAAAATGCTATGGGAATGAAAAGGTAAGCTCTAAATCCTAGCCCAAACAACTGACACAAGTTCTAACAACCTATCTCTGTATAAAACCATCCGAACCACTGCGAAAACCAAATCTACAAACATCAAATAACAGGATATAATCAACAATAATCCAACAATATCCGTAAATAATAATAAAATTTAATTTTCAAAAGAATATAATTTCTGAATTTTGTGTGACTCACACTAAATCCAAGGGGCAGAAACAACACTGAATAAATAACCATAAAAATAAAAATCAGTAAAAGCTCCCCCCAAATTAACATTTTTTTGAATAAAAAAAGTTTGAAACAAATATCCTAATCATGTATATTCAAATGACAAATTAAAAAACGGATACATGCTTAGAAAATCAACCCAAACCATTTCCCCCCCAAAATCCTTAATAACTATAAACAAAGGACGAATATCAAGACATATACCTGAATACCAACAAATGGATGAAGGTTGAGCTACAAATTATGAGAAATTTGAGCTTTTAAGGTGAAAGTAGCTCAAACATGGTGGATAAAGGTGGTAGAAAAGAGAGAAGACGAAGAGAGAATATAGTGTAAAATTGGAGAACATGATAACAGTAAAAGCCTAAAAGTGGATTTTTAACCTCGTTTGAACGAAAAACCATGCTCGTTCGAGCGAGAATGCAACTCGTTCGAAATCAACAGTAGGTCGTTTGAACAAAAGCTGATTTTCGTTTGAAGTAGGTTCAAATGACTATCAAATGAGCCAAAACAAAGTGGGGTCATCGGATGTTCATTTGAAGTCCACTTTGAGAGATAATCAAAACTTGTTCGTATGATCCACCATTTCATTCTAACGACACACCAAAAAGTCAAAATCTCTTCTCAAACCACAGATACTAGACTTAGAAATGTAAAACATGAGAAACATCCACTGACACAAACAAAAATAATGAAAAGCCGACACAAAAAGATAAGAGATACACGGTAATATGATATCGATGTGCATAAATGTGGAATGGAGTGAATGAACGTGAACTAAAATAAATGAATCATGACCCAAACACTTAAGTACGTTCAAGAAGCTCTAATTGATCGCAAAATATTATCAAACTATGGTTTAGCTACATGTGACAATAATAAATTGAACTTAATGAACAAAACATTCACAATGCACACAAGTCTAGATATTGACGATTCTACCAATCAATAGCATCACGACATTACCATTAAACCTAGGACCTATTGTGCAAACCCGTTGTTTTTCGAATAAACTCCCTAAAAAGATAAACACTCATATTTTTCTATTCATTTCTAGTTCATGATTATTTTCAAGTATTATCTTTTCTTTTCACTTAAGATATTCAAAGTTAGCCCTTTTTGGCAATTTTTGCTCTTTTATTGCCTTCTTTTTCTTGTGCTCTTTTGGCTTTAATGCAAAGTCAACTTGTCTTTCTTAGCCCTTTCTCGTATACACTCATATTTTTTTTTAATAATACATAAATATCTCGATGAGCAACGTTTCTTACATGCACAACTCCTCCTAAGTCATAAATATGTATAGATGACAAGATTGAGAGGAGAACGTCTCACCAAACTCAAATGCACATGAGAAGTTAAATGTTCCAAATAGCTCGTGCATGTGTGTGCGGTAGTATATACACATACGAATCTATAATGCAAGTTAAGTTCGAAATAAGTCCATGAAAATCATAGTTAAGATCAACCTAAGTATCTAAAGTCATAACCAAATGTCCAAGTCATATGGGAGTCGCGAAGTGAAGGGGATTCAAGCACACCAATATGCCATACCATAAGTGTAAAACTCAAGACTAAAAAATCAAAAATCTTTTTGAGTTTTTTAAAAAACTTTTAGACCCAAAAGAAAATTCCTTTTGTATTTTTCAAAAATATATGCAAACAAAATATTTTTTATTTTCTCAGTATGACTTAAGAAAGAAAAATATAAAAATACAAAATATATACAAGTCATAAACCTAGAAAGGATATATAAAAAAAACACAACTAGATTATGATAAACACGCCCAACACGCTCGACCATAAGATCTAACACAAGGAGAATCGCGTGCAAGCGAAAGATAATCAACAAGCCTAATACCTAAAGCCTCTAAATTCGATTTCCTAACCCAAAGTAGGTGTGAAACTACGAATAGGGTTTTGGGAACCGAAGCGACTCTATACTTCTTTGGAGCGTTCTTAAGATCGTAGCAAAATCATCTAAGGTGACCTTTTCTATCGCAATGAGTGCAAGTGTAAACACGGAGAGGAATGTTACCTAAAGGTTGACCTTTCCTAACGTTCCTATTCGACTCTCTTATATAAATGGTCTTGACGTTAGGCATGGGAGCAATACGATCACCGAAGCTAATTCCACACCTATCATCTTTGATTTGGACGGTGCTTAACATCCTATACAACTTTTTCGACCTAACTTCCAAATCAAATTTGACCCTACTCGAATCTCTCAATCTCTCCTCAAGCTCAACTATCTTAGATTTGAGTAAACACCTAGACTTCTCAAACTTTAGAATCTCCTTATTCATAGCCTCCATCAAACCATGAAGACTATCTATCTCACCCTTAACATATCCTAGTTTCTCACTAAGATTCTTCTCAAGTGCCCTAAGATCCTCAACTAACACGTCATTATCATTTTCTATGGCGCGTTCTTTCAAACTAGCTTCCAACTTCAAGTTATCTTTCTTCACTTTCACAGTTTCGGCATACAATTCATAGAAGGCAACTTGCAACTCACTTTCCTATGCTTTTTCATCTTGAGTCACATCACCCTCACTCACTTGAGATTCACTAACTATGGCCTCAGAATTTTCATGCAAAGAAATATCTTTATGGGAATAATTCTCGTCGTCACTCACATGCACTACACCAAAATGGTCAAATTGTCACCTTTCAGCCGGCCAGCCTTGTCAAGGTCATTGACCGTGACAAAAAACACGCGTTTTTTGTCACGGTCATTGACCTTGACACGACCGTGACAAGACCGTGACCAATTTAATTTTCACGGACTTGTCACGGTCATTGACCGTGACAATTCTTTAAATAATTATCACGGTCAATGACCTTGACACGACCGTGACAATGTTAACAGCAAAAACCCTTTCCCCCTTCTTTTTTCCCTCCCGCGCCGTTTCCTCCCTCTCTCTCTCTCGACGCTGCTCTCTCTCTCTCTCTCTCTCTTCCATTTATATATATGTTTGTGTGTATATATATGTGTGTATGTGTGTATATATGTGCGTGTGTGTGCATGTGTCGGGGGTGGGGCAGGGTGGGGTAGGGGGTGGGGCAGGGTGGGGGCAGGGTGAGGGTAAGGGGTTAAAAATGTAAATAAATAAGTAATTTTCTATAAATTTCCAAAAATAATATCCAAAAATGTAAATGTAAATAATATCCAAAAATGTAAATTTGTAGTAATTGTCATCCGAAGTTGCTAAAAGCATCCGAAGTTTAAAAAGCATGAAAAATAAAATATTTTTTAAGATTTGTGGTGAATAACTAAAGTTAAAAAAAGTATTACTTTAGTCATTAAATTACTTTTGTAATTCAGGCGATGCGCGTAAATTTGTAGTAATTGTCTTATAATAAAGATCAATTAGTCTATGTTGTTGAAAATTTTGATCAAATTGGTGAGCCCTTCATATTTTAAAAATGTTGTTTTTATTCCTATAGAACATCTTAGACAGTGTGTGTGTGTGTGTATGTGGTCAATACATGAATTTATTTTTGTATTTGAATTAACCCATGAATTTATTTTTGTATTTGAATTAACCCATTATATGAAACATACTTGAAATTAAATATAGTGCGCATAGATACTAGCATTCTAGTTCTTATGCGTACGCATTCAATAGCCCTTAGACCCGTTCGAGAGTCATTACCCCTGTAATGAGATCTCTCGAATTGTCCCGTTTGGACAGTTTGAGACTGTATAATTTCTGTATAATATTCTTATTGGCTTAAAGTTGTTACTTTTGGAGGAAGTTCTGCAGTCGTATCTTAATGTTCTCTGGGTACATACTAGATTGACAAGTGTGACTGTTATTTCAATTGACCAATTGAAATAACACTCACACCTGCCAATCTACGTCGTGTACTTGGAGAACTAAGGGGATATGCTGTCGAATTTTTTTCAAATCGTAACAATGTGCATGAGATGTTAAGTATATTACAGAAAAATGCATTCTTGAATGGGATAGGACCACTTACCCTTTAATAGGATAATTAAATGATGCGATAATTAAATAAAACATACTATAAATCTAAGTTTTGTTTACCTTTAATAGGTGTTTAGTTGTGGTAGCTGTGATGGGATATCCGAAATACAAAGAGTGGATGGGTGAGACTAATAGAATGGGGGATGTGTTTCGCAGAGGTGCTAACGAATTTGTGAAATATGCAAGAGATGTCGTAATGATGAAGAGTTTTCGTGTCCGTGTGCTAGGTGTAAGAATGGTAAGGTGTTTGAGTGGAAAACAGTTGAACTACATTTGTTAAGATCGGGTATGCAAGATAGTTATCGATTTTGGAGTTTTCATGGTGAATTGAAAGTTCCTTTTGTCCCCGACCAACCTTTACAACAACCTTCAACAAGTAGAATAGATATAGAAGGGGACGACGTAGATCATAATATGTTAGAGGATTTAGTTGATGATGCATACGGAGTTTATGAAGCTGAGGAGAATGAGGTTACTGATGATATATAAGATTCAAGTGCTCGTGAAGATAACGCGATAAAACTTGACGATGACTACCAAAGTTTAAAATTTAAGGCGACCCAACCGTTATACTCTGGCTGTGAGAAAGATCAAACAACTTTACATGCCATGGTTGGTTTGCACAGTTTGAAGACGCAGTACGGTTTATCTGGAAATAGCGTGACGGGAATTCTAAAATGGGTGAAGGGCTTATTACCCAAGGTGAATACACTTCCAAATAGCTATCCTGTTATGAAGAACAGTTTGAAAGGTTTGGGAATGAAGTATAAATCGATTCATGCTTGTGTGTATGACTGCATACTATACCGAAAGGAGTATGAAAATCTCGATCGTTGTCCGGTATGCGATGAACCTAGATATGTCCAATCTACTAGTAAGGAAGGCACAAGCTCAAAAGTGCCTAAAAAAGTATTGAAATGTTTTCCCGTTGGGCCTAGATTAAAGCGATTTCTCACAGTACCATGAATTGCAGAGGCAATGACTTGGCATGCTAGGACAGAAGTAGGGGGTAATATCATGCGTCATCCTATTGATTCTACTGCCTGGCGGAGGATAAATTTTGAGTATCCCAATTTTGCTCGAGAACAACGCAACATTCGTTTGGCTATATCAATAGATAGTTTCAATCCATTTGGAAATCTAAGCACCAATCAGAGTGTATGGCCAGTTATCCTAGCCCCACTCAACCTCCCTCCTTCACAGTGTATGAGACCTGTATTTTCGATGATGGCTTTATTGATACCTGGGCCTAAGGCACCAAGTGAAGACATTGATATCTACCTGGCTCCTTTGGTAGAAGAATTAAATGAGTTGTGGGAAGAGGGTGTGCAATTATTTGACTCTTTTAGAAAAGAAGAGTTTACGCTGAAAGCTATGTTGATGTGGGAAATTCATGATTTTCCAGCTTATGGGACATTATCCGGATGTGTAGTACATGGTTATTTGGGTTGTCCTATTTGTGGAGAGGAGACTGAATCTCTTCGTCTATCCTCTAGATTAAAAAATGTATACCATTGCCACAGGAGGTTTTTACCCCCAGCTCATAGTTTCAGATTTGAGAAAGGTTCCAATTTTTTATTGGGCGGAGTTGAACATAGGCTACCGCCGAGACAACTTTCGGGTTCAGAAATTGAAAGTAAATCTTCTGAATGTGGCCCAAATATGCCAGGTAAGAATCCCAAATTTAATAATGTCAAGCATAATAAGACCCCAACTGGTAATGAAACTGAGATAAGAAAGGTATGGTCTCGGAGGTCAATTTTATTTGACTTGCCTTATTGGAAGAAAAACCCGGTGCGCCATGTATTGGATGTGATGCATGCAGAGAAGAACTTCGCTGAACATATTGTGGGTACTTGCCTTGGGGGAGTCATTCGAAGGATGGAGAAAATTCACAAAAAGACCTTAAAACGTTAAAACTTAAACCACAACTATGGTTGAAAGAAGATAGTAGGGGAAGGACAATAATTTCCCCTGGTGCGTTTACTTTGACGAGTGAGGAAAGGAAGGTGCTTCTAGACACAATATATAATTTGAAGGGCCCATCTACTTTTTCGTCCAACTTGCAAAGGATTGTGAATTATGTTACTCATGATTTACATAAGTGTAAGTCCCACGATTGGCATGTGATCATGCAATTGGTTCCTCTATTGTTTAAGCACTGTTTCTCCAAGCACAAGGATTTGCATAGGTCTATTATGCAAGTTAGTATTACCTTCTCCCTCTTGTGTGAGAAGGTAGTGAATCGAGAACACATAGTGGCCGTAAAATTGGCTGTGAACGAAGCGATTTGTGTATTGGAGAAGTACTTTCCCCCAGCATTCTTTGACATAAGTGTTCACTTGTTGGTACACCTATGCGACGAGGCACTTCTTTGTGGTCCAGTTAGATATCGGTGGATGTATTCGTTTGAAAGATTGATGAAAGTTTTTAAAGATTACGTCAAGAATACGCGATATATTGCAGGATCAATTGCAGAGGAATACATCACCCTGGAGTCATCAATATATACTCGGGAATATATGCCTGACTCGACCAGCGTTGATGACACTGATGAATTCCTCGATGATGGTGGTAATGTGATGGGAAAACGAGTGAAATTAACGAGTTTGCAACATGAACAAGTAGCTCGTTATCTATTTGACACACATGAAGATGTCGAAGAATGGAAAAAGTAAGTTTCGAATATTATAATATTTAACATTATGTTAGATTATTTTATACATGATTAATTTTGTAATATGCAGTAAATATGAAGCCTGTGAGAACAATAAAAGACGAAAAACAATGGTACAATCAGACAGCGAATTTAGGCTATGGTTGACACAAGAGGTAATTATAATGAAAACAGTCGTTATATAACGTTACATTACACTAAAATTTTACCACTAATATAATTAATTTATCTATATTCTCAGCACCTAAAGATGGGTGATGCGACATCAAGGCTTGCTCGTCAAGCCACTGGACCCTTGTTCGTGGCACAAGAGTACAAAAAGTATCGATTGAACGGTTATATTTTCGGCGCTAAAGTGTACGAGGAAAGTACAAATGTACAGAACTCGGGAATTTCATACAAGGCTCTTACTTTCTTTCGAGCGAGCGCAAAAGATAAAAACCTCGTTGAAGCTGAAATGACTTACTATGGTGTAATCCAAAATATATTTGAATTGGATTATATAAGCTTCAAAGAGGTTGTATTTTACTGTGAATGGGTAAGAGTTGAGGATAAAAATGCTTGTAAAGTTGATCCTGTCACCAATTTGATCATGGTTGACTTGTCCAAGTTGAAGAGCAACGACCACGTGAGCGATGAGCTGTTTGTTTGTGCATTTTAAAAGGTTAAGCAAGTGTTTTACTCGGAGTATGTCAATAACGAGCCGTGATCAATTGTCCAACACGCGCCAAGGCGTCTAAATAGTAGTGTGGATGACTTGGCTGCTCCTACCGAATATCAATCCATTTTTGATGATAACCCGAATTTGAAACAATTTTTCAATTTGTAATAAATATTTCAATTTGTACCGAAACATCCATTTTTAATGCTTTTACTTGATCTGCACTTTATCATTTTCACTCTTGTGTTGTGTGCGTGTGTGGAGAGGAGATTAATACATAAATATTCCAACTACATCTAAGTTTTGTTTATACTAATCCATGAATATACGCTTCTTATCTTTAATAGGTGATTAGTACATAGTTATGTGGGGTGTCCTATTTGTGGAGAGGAGACTGAATCTCTTCGTCTATCCGAACACTAAGAAATGCCATAATCCTATGGAGCAATGCTCTGCAAATTCCTCCCAACCGTTATGTAGCCAAACATCACCAGTTGAAGTTGTCAATTCCACTTTCCATACCCCACCACTTGGAACTTCTAGCAAAACATGGGAGACCATTGAAAGGTGGAATTGACAACTTCAACTGCTGATTTTTGGCTACACAACGGTTGTAAGGAATTTGCAACGCATAACTCGATAGGATTATGGTATTTCTTAGTGTTTAGATATGAAGAGAATTATAATTGACACGATTGCCTGGGGTACATTAGTTGGAAGGAGGTGCCATATGAGCTCAAGTTAGGTTTTTGAGTGACACTACAGGTAATGTATTTATATTTATATGTCAATTTCGATTTCGATTTCAATTACGATTTATATTTATCTATATTTGAGGGGCGGATACTAATTTTAATTTATTTCAATTCAGGGGACAGGGAGTGGCCCTAAGGTTAGGCCACATATGCTCTATACTTATGTTGCTATTCGGATGAGAAGGGAAGGATAAAGAGGTGTTCCCGAGCGTCGCGGTACAAAATCTCTTTTCCATGCAAATAGTTTGTAGATTTGAGATAAAATGATAGTGATGTTGTTTCTTTTTAAATAGTTTCTTATTTGAATATATATATTTGCATTATCTTTAGTTTGTTCGGATATATGATGTTTGGAACAGGTACAACGTTGCTATAACAGGTACAAATATACTGCTGGGCAGTGGCAGTGGCCATACTGCCCAGCAGATTTTTTTTAAATTCTGCCCAGAATTGTCACGGTCATTGATCGTGATAATTTTTTTAAAAAGGGTCACGACTTTGTCACGGTTATAAACCATGACAAACGTGTCACGGTCATTGACCGCGACATGACCGTGACATAAAACGCGAGTTTTGTGTCAAGGTCAATGACCGTGACACGACCGTGACAAAAAAAGTTGTCTCACCTCGAAATGTCAGGGTCATTGACCTTGACAAGTTGGATTTGTCAAGGTCAATGACCTTGACAAATGGGCAAATTTGGTGTAGTGATGACTAGCCATGAACGCGGTAAAGTTGCGCTCATTGGAGGAATCGTTTCCCTCTTTCGAATTACTATCACAAAGGGTGGCATTATAAGCTATCGATTTCTTTCCCTCATTTTTTAGTTTAGTGGGGAACTCAGCTACCCTATGGCCATAACCCTCACAACTAAAACACCTCTCCAAGTCATCCCTTTTAACATTATCACTATGGTTCTTAGGGACGCGATCATTCTTGTTGTTCTTTTCTCTCTCAAATATTTTGGCATCTTTCGATTGCTTTCGAAATTTGAGAAGTTTGTTGAAATTCTTTGCCACCATAGACACATACTCAGATTTGATGTCCGAATCATCATTCGAAACCATTGTTTCCTCCTTTCGAGCTTTCAAAGCAACGCCCTTTTCTTTCTTTGTCACATTCTTGGAGGTAAACATATCAAGCTCATAAGTTTGTAGGTTATCGACAAGATTTTCTAGTTTTATCGAGTCAAGTAACCCCAAAGAATTTAACACAATCACTTTTGGGTTATATTTGTCAAACAACGACCTTAAGATCTTATTTATCACTCAGTTGTCGAGTATCTTCCCACCAAAGTTTAATGATGAATTAACTATATTGGACAATCTAGCGTAGAATTCATCAAAGGTCTTACTCTCTAACATCTTAATTATCTTAAACTAGATGGTGAGGTTTCGGAGTTTGGAAGCCTTAACAACATTGGTTCCTTCATGGGTGAGTTGGATTATATCCCAAGCCTCTTTAGACGTCCCACACATCATAATACGATAAAATTCCTCCGGGGAGAGAGAATATAAAAGTGCATTCAAACCCTTAGAATTATATTGCGCTAATTTATGCTCAGCATCAGTCCACGACTCAACAGGTTTTAAGCATGTTGCCTCTCCATCTCTCGTGACTGGTGGTATCCATCCCTTAACTACAACTAACTACACCCTACTACACCAAAATGGATAAATTGGTACCCTTCTAGCGGCTAGCCTTGTCACGGTCAATGACCATGATAAGTCAGTGACAACTACTTGTCACGGTCAATGATCGTGATAAGTCTGTGATAAATGTACTTGTTATGGACTTGTCACGGTCAACGATTGTGACAATCCTTATAATATTGTTATGGTCAAGGATCGTGACACGTCTGTGACAAATGTACCAGTAAAAAAACCCTTTCCCCTTCTTTTTTCCCCCCGTCGATTCTTCCCTCCTTTTCTCTCGCTATGCTGCTCTCTCTCTCTTTCTCTCTCTCTTCCATTTATATATATGTGTATATATATATATATATATATATATATATATATATATATATATGTGTGTGTGTGTGTAGTGTTGTGTGTGCGTGTGTGTGAGTGGTGGGGAAGGGGGTGGGGCAGGGTGGGGGTAGGGGGTGGGGTAGGGTTGGGGTGGGGGCAGGGATGGGTGGGTAGGTGGTGGTGTAGGGGTGGGGGCTGCGTGTGTGAAGGTTCGCGGGTGTGTGTGTGTGTATGTGCGCGTATGTGTATTGTACGGGTTTGTGCGTAATGTCCCTTGTAAATGAATTGATTGGTTATTAATTTTTTAATAAATTAATATATGATTACCCCTCATTGTAAATTAGTAAATTAATATATGATTAATTATGAAAGTAGGATTGCCCCTCATTATAAATTAGTAAATGAATAATTGTATACTTTAATTGTTAGTTTAATTGATGAAAATAATTAATTGAGTAGATGAATTAGAAGGAGTACGGGATACACATTTGTTGTTGACATTGCTGTTGGATTATAGTGGATCGATGTTGGGTTGATTAGTTTTAAAAGTGGCATGACCACTGGATTAGTGTCCATATGGGGGTGGGATTTTTCAACTTTTTTGAAAATTACTTTGTATATCGAACAATATATATATAGTATGATAATTAAATAAAACATACTTGAAATTACATATGTGCGTGTGTGTGTGTGTGCATGTGTGTGGTCGGTGGGGGGTGGGGAAGGGGAAGGGGGTGGGGCAGGGTGGGGGGGAGGGGTTGTGTGTGTGTGTGTGTGTGTAGTGTTGTGTGTGCGTGTGTGTGTGTGTGGTCGGGGAAGGGGGTGGTGCAGGGTGGGGGGAGGGGGAAGGGGGTGGGGCAGGATTGGGGGGAGGGGGCAGGGATCGGTGGGTGGGTGGTGGGGTAGGGGTGGGGGGTTGCGTGTGCGTGTGTGAATCTGCGTGTGTGTGTGTGTGTGTGTTTGTGCGTGTGTGTGTATATGTGTGTGTAGTGTGCGCGTATGTGCGTGTTTGTGCGTAATGTCCCTTGTAAAAGAATTGATTGGTTATTAACTTTTTTAGTAAATTAATATATGATTGCCCCTCATTGTAAATTAGTAAATTAATATATGATTAATTATGAAAGTAGGATTGCCCCTCATTGTAAATTAGTAAATTAATAATTGTATACTTTAATTTTTAGTTTAATTGATGAAAATAATTAATTGAGTAGATGAATTAGAAGGGGTACGGGATACACATTTGTTGTTGACATTGCTGTTGAATTATAGTGGATTGATGTTGGGTTGGTTAGTTTTAAAAGTGGCATGACCACTGGATTATCGTTCATATGGGGGTGGGATTTTTCAACTTTTTTTAAAAATTACTTTGTATATCGAACAATATATATATAGTATGATAATTAAATGAAACATACTTGAAATTACATATGTGCGTGTGTGTGTGTGTGCGTGTGTGTGGTCGGTGGGGGGTGGGGAGGGGGGTGGGGCAGGGTTGGAGGGGGAGGGGGCAGGGATGGGTGGGTGGGTGGTGGGGTAGGGGTGGGGGCTGCGTGTGTGTGTGTGTGGTGTTTGACAGTAACAATTCATTTTTTTTTTAGTAATTGTACATATTTGCATGTCTTCTTTTAATTCATTTTGATATGTACTAATAACATTTTTTTACAGCAAATGTCTCCTTCAGGTATTAAGGCGAGGATGATGATGCTTGTTATGATGATGTCGTCTGGGCTCGGTGGTAGCGGAGGCGACGAGGCTCCCCGAATATGGCAAATTGGGGATGGCCATCGAGAACAAGTCGGGGCTATTAGAGAGATCCCTCGAGCTGATAAAGACGATCATCGGCCCGGGGTACATTAGTTGGAAGGAGGTGTCATATGAGCTCAAGTTAGCTATTTGGGTGGAACTACAAGTAATGTATTTATATTTATATTTATATTCATAAGAATATTTGAATTTTGATTTCAATTTCATTTTATATTTATATTTATATTTATATTTATTTCAACTAACATTGTATTTGTTGGACAAGAACAATTCAGCCTGGATCCAAAGCTACGCGATTTCATCTTGGAGTAGTTGAGGGAGCAACACAAGACGTGGAAGAAAAATATGCGGACCCTGTACTTTGGGAAGACACGAGAGTCCATTATGCAAAGGCGTAAATCCATCCCTCCGAAGGAGCCGATCTCATTGTCACAATGGCAAAAGTTCATTGACAATGAGATCGGGGCGCGACAATTGGCATCTCACCAATCAGGGAGGGAAAACCGTCAAAAAGACGGACCTGCACTACTCCGTCCTGACGTCTTATGCCGAGGTGGAGCATAGGATGATGGTAAGAATTAGTTTTTCTATAACTACAAAAATATATTATTCTGCATTATTTTACTTTGCGGGGTCGATACTAATTTGTGACACCCCGACTAATTAAATACCGGATAGCTACTCCTTTATTAAATTAATTCAAAATGCCAAGTTGGTCCAGTTAAATAGCATCACTATCGAAAACATTTTAACGATTACTAACCACCTAGTATTTAAAAAGTAAGTGCCAAATTTTATTTAAAGTCTGATTAACATGCAACAAGTGTAATAAAGAATAATAACACCATTCACCACAATGAAGTAAATAGAATAACCATCACATAACGTAAATAAAGTCTGGAGGAAAACTCCTCACTACAAATCCCACAACTGATAAGTAAACTAAATACTAAATCAATACATGCCAAAGTCTGAAAACTGTAATGGAAATGTAACTCTAATAGAAATGGGCAACATGCCCTACAACTGAAAGATAATGAATCTGGAATCCAAGTGATAGAGGCGTCTACAAGCAAATCCCTGTAGCTTCCACAAACAGTTACAGCTCGTCACCTAAATGAGTATCCTATGCTTGGTGTCCTTGTGGCTGGGCACCTAAAATGGTTTTACAAAGAAAATAGATTTGCAAGCAAACGGGTCAGAGCCCGAATGTGGAGTTATATTTTAAAAACCTGCAAGTTCTTTAAAAACATTTAAAACATTAAATGCAAAGTACATGTTAGGACGTGCACTCACATGATATTCTCACCTCTCGTCTAACTGTGCACTCCTAACGTAAGTACCCATCTACAACGACACAAACCACTAGCTAAGTGACATCATCTCTAGCTAGCCTATCATAGGTCCTACCCATATTACTCGGTTCTATTAACATTATAACGCTCGCAATTAAATATGGATTTAACGTAAACTCAGATGCTCAATATGCAATATATTACACTATCAGCTAACTCGTTATGTTTCTCGAATCAATACCGTAATTATATTCACACATTAACATGAATGTTCCCATTAATTAAGTGTATATTATTCACATCATAAATATACAATACAAGCACCCCGAGCACTAAGCTGCGGTGCACACATACTCTGCTATCCATCCCGGTACATCACGTACATAAGGATTACATATTCCGAATCTCTCAGGAATAGTTCACAGATAACAACATCACAAATAATGGAGGCGAACACAGTCACATCACATGGGTCACGCACATACCTACGCTCCCACGATCAGCGGACTTATTAATATCCCAATAAGTCTTTCTATGACCTATGTTCATCAAGGTAACCAGTCTAAATCCGGGAAACACAAGGATTAGAGGGCCCTAAGCGAACGCAAACCTCCCGTGATAGCAAGTATGGTAGGTATGTCATACACACAATTCATATACCAATACTAAGTAAACACACGTCTTAGTAATCCCGTAGTTTAATGGTAGTACATATCGCATTCTCGTACCAACTTATAATTATCACAATTTATACTATTCCGGTTTATAATCATACGCGCCATAATTTATTCTCACGTCGTAGTAGACACTCATGTCTCAACCCAAACTGTCCATTTAATTTAACTCTTGTATATAATTTCCTTCTCATAAATACCCAAATGTCCCAATTCTATAATCACATCATTCATCGGAATGTTATCTATATCCTCGAACAAGTTTACGGGACTCCAAAGATCAAAACAGTCCAAAAAGGCCCAGACTGCCAGCTCGCTAGAAGTCTTGTTCGAATGAGGCTATTCGAACGAGATTAAACTGTCAGCTCGTTAGAAGTCTCGTTCGAACGAGGTCCAGTTCGTTCGAACGAACTGCTCCTTCTAACGATATCTCGTTCGAACGAGATATCGAACGAAACTGCCCCTCGTTAGAAGCGACTGGTCAACTCGTTAGAAGCTCGTTCGAACGACCTGGGTTGGTTTCTAACAAGCTACCAGCTGCGAGCCCAAAAATTCCAAAATCGTTTTTAACCCAATTTCTACTTCTCAAAACTCCTCTAAACTTCGTCCCAACTATGTTTTAAGGTCTCTAATCAATCTTAAACATATATAGTCACATCCTAACATGTTTTTAAGGGATCAATCCATCCTAACATCAATCAAATTTACAAATCTCTACACTTTTTCCCAATATTTTCAAGAACATGAACCCTAACTTTATGAATCATGAATTAATCCAATATAATTCCGTTTTAATTTCTTCCAATCACAAATATCAAGAGAATAATCATCTACCTATCATTCTACATGCAATTCTCCTCAAGATTTTCAAGTTCTATGTTCTAAACTACATGGGTTTTCATATTTCACCAAGAATAAACATAAATTTGAATTATCTTAACATGGAAAGAACATTCTCTGAAATTAAATGGAATTAAGTCACTTGCCTCGGGTTTATCTCTGATTTAGATGTTGCTTTGATGGAGTTTTTCTGCAGAATTCCTTCTCTCTCCAAGCTCTCTTCTCCAATGGTTATGGTGGCTAGGGTTTGCTTTGGGAAGATATTAGAAAACCTAATCTTAATAACCTACGTAGCCCTCTAGGTTAATATGGGTTGGTTAGTGGCTTAGTGGGTCAAATCCACATCAGATGTAATTAACCAATTTTCGTCACTTTTAATTTCCCAAAATACAAAATTACCAAAATACCCTTTATGATGCCGGTATGGCCTAAAAATACCCCGGAATCCAAACTACACCCCCGGCTAGTGTTTTCTGACTATCTCGACCCTTCCGGACGCGTTGGCGCACTCAAAACGACCATACGGATAATAGAAATAAAAATCACTTTTATAATTAAAATAATATACCATGACGCGACGGTCACACGCGTCTCAACAAAATTCCCAAATTGCCGTATATTAATCTCACGACAAATTTCGTAATTCCAAATTCATATATAATCATATATGCACATAATCAAATACCAACTCGCATCTTGTTAGTATTTTTTAACCCGGATTAATTTCCAATTAATACGCAATTAATTAATTAATCCTAAAAATAAATATAGCCAAAAGTACGGGGTATTACATACTTCCCCCCTAATAACTGAATTTCGTCCCGAAATTCGAAACTAGAAAGTACCTGCTAAAAACAACTCTGGATAACGTTCGCGCATCTCATCCTCGCGCTCCCATGTGGACTCCTCGACATTGTGATGTCGCCACTGAACACGCACTAACGGTACTATCTTTGACCGCAGTTTCCTCTCACTTCTGTCCAAAATAGCAATCGGCCCCTCCTCGTAGGAGCTATCCGGCTGGAGATCGATGTCCTCCACAACAATGTGAGAATGAGCCAAATTATCTCTAAGGTATTTCCTCAGCGAGGAAATATGGAACACATCGTGAATCCGATGCAAATGCTCCGGTAACCCAAGTCTATACGCAACCGGTCCGATACGCTCAATAATAGGAAGCGGCCCCACATACCTTGGTGCCAACTTCCCCTTCTTCCCAAAATGCATAATCCCCTTCATAGGAGATACTCTGAGCAGAACCTGGTCCCCCACTTGGAACTCCCTGAAAAATCTCTTCGCATCAGCATAACTCTTTTGCCTGTCTTGAGCTACCCGAATGCGACTTCGAATAAACTCAATCCTTGCCGAAGTATCCTGAATTACTTCCGGCCCAAGTAGTTTGTTGTCCCCCACCTCTAACCAACATGATGGGGAACGACAAGGCCTACCGTACAATGCCTCAAACGGAGCCATGCCAATAGTAAACTGATAGGAGTTGTTGTAAGCAAACTCCACCAGTGGAAGGTACTGCTCCCATCCACCCCCAAAGTCAATAATGCACATGCGTAGCATGTCCTCTAACATCTGATTTGTGCTCTCTGTCTGCCCATCAGTCTGCGGATGATAAGCCGTACTCAAACGCAATTCTGTGCCCATGGCCTCCTGGAAACTCTCCCAAAACCTCGAAACAAATATCTTGTCTCTGTCAGACACGATATTTAGGGGTACACCGTGAAATCTCACAACCTCTGAAATGAAGAGCTGGGCATACTGTCCCGTAGTGTAGTCAGTCCTTACGGGTAAAAAGTGAGCGACTTTGGACAACCTGTCCACAATTACCCAAACGGAGTCGTGACCCCTCTGCGACGTAGGCAACCCCGTGATAAAGTCCATGGATATGCTCTCCCACATCCACACCGGGACCTCCAATGGCTGTAGCAATCCTGCCGGTCTATGATGATCCACTTTTACAAGCTGACAAGTGGCGCATTTCGAAACAAACTCAACGATATCTCTCTTCATACTGCTCCACCAATACTGGCGTCTCATGTCTTGGTACATTTTGTCCCCTCCGGGATGTACCGCGAACCGTGAGCCGTGCGACTCTATCATCACATCGTGTCGCAATTCATCCCCTTTCGGAACTACCAATATCCCATTGAAGCGTAATCCCCCGTCTGAGCTAACGGTATAGGACTCGGCTCCCTCTGCTAGTAATCGAACTATCTGCTCCTGACAGAACGAGTCATCAGCCTGTGCCCGTACTACCTTCGTGACAATCTACGGTGTATCGGTCATCACAGACATGAAAGATCGGGCCACTGCATCCTGGTGTCCCAATTCCTTCCACTTAGCCTTCCACACCTCTGCCACCTCATCTACTGGCCTACGGCTCAACGCGTCTGCTACCACGTTAGCCTTTCCCGGGTGATACTGGATGTCGAACTGGTAGTCCTTCACAAACTCAAGCCACCTACGCTGTCGCATATTCAATTCCTTCTGCGTGAACAGGTACTGTAGGGACTTGTGGTCCGTGAACATTTGGAACTTCTCCCCCAAAAGATAGTGCCTCCAAATCCATAGGGCAAATACCACTGCCGCCAACTCCAAATCATGCGTGGGGTAATTCTTCTCATGAGGCTTAAGCTTACGGGAAGCATAAGCTATGGCCTATCTCTCCTGCTGCAATACACATCCAAGTCCTTGCAAAGACGCATCGGTGTAAACCAAATACTCAACTCCCGGTCTCGGCAATGCTAACACAGGTGCTGAGGTCAATTTGTCCTTCAATCCATCGAATGCCAACTGACAGGCATCACTCCAGATGTATGGCACACCCTTACGAGTCAGATGTGTCAAAGGACCTGCTATCTCCGAGAAACCCCGAATAAACCTCCTGTAGTATCCTGCTAGACCCAAGAAACTATGAATCTCCGTTGGTGTCGTGGGATGTCCCCACTCTCTCACGGCGGACACTTTCCCCGGATCAACAGATATTCCCCGGTCGGAAATAATATGTCCTAAAAACTGGACTTCCTTCAGCCAAAACCCGCACTTCTCATATTTTGCATACAACTCGTTCTGACGAAGTGTTTGCAAAACTTGCCTCAAATGCTCGGCGTGCTCCTCCTCTGTCTGAGAGTAAACCAGAATGTCATCAATGAAGACAATGACAAACTGATCTAGGAAATCCCTGAACACTCTGTTCATCAAGTCCATAAACACTGCTGGAGCGTTGGTCAAACCGAAAGGCATAACCCGAAACTCGTAAGAACCATATCTCGAGACATCCTCCTCCCTGATACGCAACTGATGGTATCCCGATCTCAAATCAATCTTCGAGAAGAAAGAAGCTCCTCTCAACTGGTCGAATAAGTCATCGATTCGAGGCAACGGATACTTATTCCGTATCGTGACCTTATTCAACTCTCGTTAGTCCACACACAATCTCAGTGAACCGTCCCTCTTCTTCACAAACAAAACTGGAGTGCCCCAAGGTGAGGTACTCCTGCGGATAAAGCCCTGACCTAACAGCTGCTCTATCTGATCCCGTAACTCCCTCATCTCAGCTGGAGCCATACGGTACGGTGCGCGTGCTATAGGTCTCGTACCCGGTAGCAAATCTATAACAAAGTCTATCTCTCGACTGGGTGGTAAGCCTGGTATCTCTTGAAACACATCCGAATACTCCCTGACTACTGGGATAGAATCTAAGGGAATCACTACCTCTTTAGAGGTATCCTCCTCAATGTAATACAGATGAGCGGTCGATCCTCCCTCTGGGTGAGGCATCGCCACTACAAACATCTCTTGCCCCGGAATGGCAAAAACAATGCTCCCGCTGAAGCAATCAATCATGGCCCTATAAGCTACGAGCCAATCCATACCGATAATCATATCGTGAACATGCATATCTAATACCAACATGTCTGCAGGTAATACCAAACCACCAATCTCTACCCCCACTCCCCGGCATATAAAGAAAACAAGTGACCCACTCCCCAATGGTGAGTCGACACACGTCACTGTGCTCTCTGCCGTAGCTAAAAATCCTAAAGCTTTCGCGAAGTGTGCAGCCATAAAACAATGTGTAGCACCCGTATCAAATAACACCCGACCCATAGTGCCATGGATAGGAAACGTATCCTCAATCGCGGGCGGTGCCTGTGGAACTGCAGCCTGGTGGACGTTGTAGACACGTCCATACTGTAGCTGCCCCTACTGAGCTGGGACTGCTGGAATGGGTGGCAATGCTGCCATCTGTGGCGGTGCGGGAAGAGCGGCGGGAAACATAGGCCTCTGTGGCTCCTGGCGAGCACCCTGCTGCTGCTGCTGTGGGGCCCTGCCCCTATCAGGACAATCCTGTCGCTTATGGCCAGTCTTGCCACAAACAAAACACTTCCCTGGGAAGTTCCCTCCTCTCTGCCCCTGCTGTCCCCGGCCCTGGTGGTCGTTACCGTTCCTCCCTTGGCCCTGCTGGCCCTGGTGAAACTGCTGCCCATTCTGCCCCTGTTGGCCCTGATGGCCGTTTGGACCCTGATGGCCCTGACGGAAACCTCCCTGTCCCTGTCTGTAGTTCCCTGACCGGAACCTCTTATTATCCCCCTGCTGGGAGCCCTACTCATTCTGTCTCTGCCCCTGACCAGATTGTGCCCCACCGGCACCATGTCATCCAGTCCTGCCCTGATGGCTAGACTCTCCCGACCTCTTGCCCTCAGCCATATGAAAACGGTGGTCCTGGCAGTGTAACAATGCAGCGTTAACCACATCAGAATACGTGGCCAACGAAAGGTTCCCTAACAGATGCTGACGGATCCTCCATGTCAACCCGTCGGTGAATTTCTCAATCTTCTTCTTCTCTGTTGGTATCTCATCTGGAACGATATTCAACAGATTCGTGAACTCGGCCTCATACTCGGCCACGGTCTTACCTTCTTGCCTCAGATTCATCAGTTTCCTCCTCATTTCCGTGTGAACAGCCGACGAAAAGTACTTGCGGTCAAACCGCACCCAGAAGTCCTGAATAGTGAGAGTATCCCTCTCCTCCATGGTGGTAATAGACTCCCACCACTGTAGCGCAGATCCAACTAGCTTGAAAGTAGCTAGCACCTGCTTCTGGACGTCCATGCACTCATACTTCCTCAAGTGCCTCTGCATGTCTTTCCTCCACTGGCTCGAGACTACCACATCTGAGCTACCTGCAAACTCTGGCGGATGCGCTTTCTGAAAAGCGTCACGTACACGCTCCCAAGCAGACGGGAATGCATTTGCCTGCACTGGCGCGGCAATCGGTGCCTGCTGAACAACGACAATTGCGGCATTTATCGCTTGGGCTACTATAGCTGCAACCTCAGCAGCGTTCATCATGCCCTGAACTGGAGCGGGCTGGGGTTCGGGCGTTGCATCCCTGGGAACTCGTCGTGCACGTCGTGTAGGCATCTAAAATAAGAACAAAGTTTATAAGTTCGCTGTTTATAAACTTACGATAGCTGAAGAACGAAGCATACACAAAAAGAGTACAACAGTCCTAAAATATAGGGCTCTATATCAAAGAAACTTAGCGGAAACATAATAAGCCGTCAGATCCTAAAGGACACTAGAACCTGATGCTCTGATACCACCTGTGACACCCCGACTAATTAAATACCGGGTAGCTACTCCTTTATTAAATTAATTCAAAATGCCAAGTTGGTCCAGTTAAATAGCATCACTGTCGAAAACATTTTAACGATTACTAACCACCTAGTATTTAAAAAGTAAGTGCCAAATTTTATTTAAAGTCTGATTAACATGCAACAAGTGTAATAAAGAATAATAACAGCATTCACCACAATGAAGCAAATAGAATAACCATCAAATAACGTAAATAAAGTCTGGAGGAAAACTCCTCACTACAAATCCCACAACTGATAAGTAAACTAAATACTAAATCAATACATGCCAAAGTCTGAAAACTGTAATGGAAATGTAACTCTAATAGAAATGGGCAACATGCCCTACAACTGAAAGATAATGAATCTGGAATCCAAGTGATAGAGGCGTCTACAAGCAAATCCCTGTAGCTTCCACAAACAGCTACATCTCGTCACCTGAATGAGTATCCTATGCTTGGTGTCCTTGTGGCTGGGCACCTAAAATGGTTTTACAAAGAAAATAGATTTGCAAGCAAACGGGTCAGAGACCGAATGTGGAGTTATATTTTAAAAACCTGCAAGTGCTTTAAAAACATTTAAAACATTAAATGCAAAGTACATGTTAGGACGTGCACTCACATGATATTCTCACCTCTCGTCTAATTGTGCACTCCTAACGTAAGTACCCATCTACAACGACACAAACCACTAGCTAAGTGACATCATCTCTAGCTAGCCTATCATAGGTCCTACCCATATTACTCGGTTCTATTAACATTATAACGCTCGTAATTAAATATGGATTTAACGTAAACTCAGATGCTCAATATGCAATATATTTCACTATCAGCTAACTCGTTATGTTTCTCGAATCAATACCGTAATTATATTCACACATTAACATGAATGTTCCCATTAATTAAGTGTATATTATTCACATCATAAATATACAATACAAGCACCCCGAGCACTAAGCTGCGGTGCACACATACTCTGCTATCCATCCCGGTACATCACGTACATAAGGATTACATATTCCGAATCTCTCAGGAATAGTTCACAGATAACAACATCACAAATAATGGAGGCGAACACAGTCACATCACATGGGTCACGCACATACCTACGCTCCCACGATCAACGAACTTATTAATATCCCAATAAGTCTTTCTATGACCTATGTTCATCAAGGTAACCAGTCTAAATCCGGGAAACACAAGGATTAGAGGGCCCTAAGCGAACATAAACCTCCCGTGATAGCAAGTATGGTAGGTATGTCATACACACAATTCATATACCAATACTAAGTAAACACACGTCTTAGTAATCCCGTAGTTTAATGGTAGTACATATCGCATTCTCGTACGAACTTATAATTATCACAATTTATACTATTCCGGTTTATAATCATACGCGCCATAATTTATTCTCACGTCGTAGTAGACACTCACGTCTCAAACCAAACCGTCCATTTAATTTAACTCTCGTATATAATTTCCTTCTCATAAATACCCAAATGTCCCAATTCTATAATCACATCATTCATCGAAATGTTATCTATATCCTCGAACAAGTTTACGGGACTCCAAAGATCAAAACAGTCCAAAAAGGCCTAGACTGCCAGCTCGTTAGAAGTCTCGTTCGAACGAGGCTGTTCGAACGATATTGAACTGTCAGCTCGTTAGAAGTCTCGTTCGAACGAGGCTGTTCGAACGAGGTCCAGTTCGTTTGAACGAACTACTCCTTCTAACGATATCTCGTTCGAACGAGATATCGAACAAAATTGTCCCTCGTTTGAAGCGACTGGTCAACTTGTTAGAAGCTCGTTCGAACGAGCTCGTTCGAACGAGCTCATTCGAATGACCTGGGTTGGTTTCTAACGAGCTACCAGCTGCGAGCCCAGAAATTCCAAAATCGTTTTTAACCCAATTTCTACTTCTCAAATCTCCTCTAAACTTCGTCCCAACTATGTTTTAAGGTCTCTAATCAATCTTAAACATATATAGTCACATCCTAACATGTTTTTAAGGGATCAATCCATCCTAACATCAATCAAATTTACAAATCTCTACACTTTTTCCCAATATTTTCAAGAACATGAACCCTAACTTTATGAATCATGAATTAATCCAATATAATTCCGTTTTAATTTCTTCCAATCACAAATATCAAGAGAATAATCATCTACCTATCATTCTACATGCAATTCTCCTCAAGATTTTCAAGTTCTATGTTCTAAACTACATGGGTTTTCATATTTCACCAAGAATAAACATAAATTTGAATTATCTAACATGGAAAGAACATTCTCTGAAATTAAATGGAATTAAGTCACTTGCCTCGGGTTTATCTCTGATTTAGATGTTGCTTTGATGGAGTTTTTCTGCAGAATTCCTTCTCTCTCCAAGCTCTCTTCTCCAATGGTTATGGTGGCTAGGGTTTGCTTTGGGAAGATATTAGAAAACCTAATCCTAATAACCTACGTAGCCCTCTAGGTTAATATGGGTTGGTTAGTGGCTTAGTGGGTCAAATCCACATCAAATTATAATTAACCAATTTTCGTCACTTTTAATTTCCCAAAATACAAAATTACCAAAATACCCTTTATGATGCCGGTATGGCCTAAAAATACCCCGAAATCCAAACTACACCCCCGGCTAGTGTTTTCTGACTATCTCGACCCTTCCGGACGCGTTGGCGCACTCAAAACGACCATATGGATAATAGAAATAAAAATCACTTTTATAATTAAAATAATATACCATGGCGCGGCGGTCACACGCGTCTCAACAAAATTCCCAAATTGCCGTATATTAATCTCACGACAAATTTCGTAATTCCAAATTCATATATAATCATATATGCACATAATCAAATACCAAATCGCATCTCGTTAGTATTTTTTAACCCGGATTAATTTCCAATTAATACGCAATTAATTAATTAATCCTAAAAATAAATATAGCCAAAAGTACGGGGTATTACAAAATTTTACTTTATTTTATTTCAGGGGACAGGGAGTGGCCCTGGGGGTAGGCGACATAGGTTCGATACTTATGTGGCTCTTCGGACGAAGAAGGGGAAGGACAAGGAGGTGTCCCCGAGCGTCGCGGTCACGATTGTAAGTAATCTGATAGTTTAATTTTTGTCAATTACGTTATTATTTTTTAATTTACTTATTTTACTAATCATGTATTTTTAGTCATTTCAGGCAAAGCTTAAGGAAGTGCAAGAGTCGCAGTTTGATGCCGACAAGGCATCTTTGTCCACAGACGCACTCAACCAAGTGCCTGGCTCTGATCGCAAGGGGAGAACAAGGGGTGAGCTCGCAGGTGGCCAAATCTAGGATTAACGAGCGACACCGGTTTGGATGGAACGGTGGACTCGCATGACGCGAAGCTGTCCCGTTTGGAGGCGACGGTCCAAGATATGTTCTCATTCATGAAGCGTTCATTGGGCGACGAAAAACACAAGGGTAAAGGGAAGGAGAAGGTGGTGGGGGAGGAGGTGCGGGAGGACGAGGTGCAGGATGACGAGGATGTTGACTTCGCTGCTTCATCGCCGACACGTGCGGAATTTGATGATCTACTTCCCTATTTGTCTCCCTTCGATCGACAGATGTCGACACTTGGTTGGCCGAGCGTGTTTATACTGGACATATTTGATGGCCAGAGAATAGGGCGGGGGTTGAGGGACCCGAATATCGTCCAGGGTGGACTAGTTCATGGACGTGAGCTTCAAGACATCGAGTCCAAGGTGCTCGTCACGCATGTGATACCCGAGAAGGAGAACTCACCGTTGTGGTTGCGCGAACAATGCGGCACGATGTATATCAGTGGGTGTGTCAATTCGTATATCATGTGGCCTACTCACCTCCTCGAATTTAACCTTACCCAAGATATGTAGTGACATTATTTGAATTGAATTGTATCATTTTTAAGTTGGTACATTTGAATTATTTTTAAGTTGGTACATTTGAATTATATATGGATTATATCGTGATGCATATTATTTCTATGTTGAATGTATATTTGCATTATCTCTAGTTTATTTGGATATATGATGTTTGAATAGGTACAACGTTGCTATAACAGGTACAAATATACTGCTGGGCAGTGACAGTGGTCATATTGCCCAATAATTTTTTTGTAATTCAGCCCAGAATTGTCACGGTCAATGATCGTGATAATTTTTTTTATTAAATGTCACGGATTTGTCACGGTTCTTAGCCGTGACAAAAATTATCAAGGTCAAGGACCTTGACACGACCGTGATAATTCTAACGAGCTTGTCACGATCAATGACCATGACATGACCGTGATAAAAAAAGTTATCTTGCCCAGAATTATCACGGTTATTGACCTTGACAAGTTGAACTTATCAAGGTCAATGACCGTGACAATTCGACAAATTTGGTGTAGTGCCCGCTCATCTATAGCTTTAAGTGCTGACTTCATACGCATTTTTCAGTAAGAGTAATTAGTCCCATCAAATACAGGTTTTCTAAATATTTCAAACCCTCTAGGATTTTTGCCTAAAGACAAGGGATCACAGACACAGTAATTTAGTGCTCTATCTCTAATACCAATTTGAGAAGTTCCTTAAGTAGTGTTTAGGCAAAGGCAATATTTTTAAAATTTTCTTAATTTTGACTTAGCACCAACAAACTCTTGTGTAAACATTTTGATTTACCCGATTTTATCTTGTTAAACCTATAGCATGCATCTAAGGTGATTATATATATAAAGCAAATAAATCAAACACACCATAAGAAGCCAATGTACCAGAAAATCACTAAGGGAAAAAAATCTCGGACGACCAGGCTAGACAATCCACTATAATACGAAATTATACAAGAGCTGACATGATTTACTCAACGACTTGATCACTCACAAGCCATGACGTTCTTCTAGTCTTCAACCTCTTCTCCACAACACTAACACAGGAATCCACCCACATAAGTATCCACAACATAGAAGTTTACATGCACCTCAATATCCACCAATGCAGCCTAGCAATCGTCTACGAATCCGAACACAGAGTCCACCGTTTTTTCTTTGCAATTAACACGTACAGAGTTCGCCGCACGAAAACAATTATTCAAATAGTAAGAACAAATTTCGGTGCCAAAATAAATATCTATATAGCTTTAGAATGATGAGATTTAGATCTTGAAAACTAAGGATGTTGGAAATAAGTGGGAACTTTTGTAAACAGGTCCATAAACATTTTTTGACAAAATTTCTTATTAATTTCCGAGTGAAAGGCGCCCTTAAATACGAAAACACGAATTTCGAACCAGCATCTCGTTCGATTAAAAAACTGTCCTCGTTCGAATGAGAATGCTATCTCGTTTGAACGAAACACTTAATTGTTTGAATGAGAGCTCAATCTCATTTGAACCAATATCGTATGAGTATCTCATGAGTCAAAATAATACGCCCTCGATCGATGCTCATTTGATGAAAGCTTTCAATGAGACTTCAAAAAACAAAGACCATTCGTTCGAACGACATTCTCATCTCGTTTGAATGATTGGAGAAACAAAAATTATCTTAAGTTTAAAACAACCTAGAATTTTTAAATCAAAACAGCTCAGAAAATATTTAAAAAAATACGTTTCCAAAATTATTTTTTCAAAGTCTCAAAACATTTTAATTTAAAAATAGATCCTTAAACAATATCCTAGATCTCAAAGTTCATTAGAATATATACAGGAGAGACCTATGATAAATCTAAGGGTGTGAAGACACATTAGGCACTAAAACACGACATGATGACATCTTCAAAGCTTTGCCACAACATCTTCAACACAACACACCATATGCTTTGTGGGATCACAATTCAATGACTAACCGATGACTCAGACCGTTTTGTCCGGAATTATGACAATTACAAAAAAATTGACTCGATTAGAAGTGTACTCTTACACACATTATTCCACTTTTCCTTTCACCCAAGCGAAGCCAGAACCCGGGGTTCCACCCTAACTTGTGTTATACTTTAAAATCACCTTTCTTTTTCCTTTACAGTTCCGCATTAATTTTATTCCAAAATCATATTCATTTAGGACCATTCCATGTAACACCCTTTTGCAACATTTTTATTCCATAAAAATGTTCCATTTTACGTAAAATTACAATTTTACTCATTAGTTTCCAAACTTATCTTTTCTTGCATTTCCACAAGTGTTAATTTCTAAAACATCATTAAGTTAATCACTCTAACTTATTAAGAGTTTTTAACACATCAAAACCTTTTCAACATTTTGAAGTAACATTCTTCTCAATTGGAAACATATTTATTTCTTTACTTCCATTTATAAGAAAACATTGACATCTAAGACTACCTTATAAGAAAACGCCGTTTTCTTTACTAAGACTTGTAGTATTGAAATCTTACATTTTTATCCCATCACAACACCCATTTTTTACACCTTAAGGGTTGAATTTTCTTTCCTCTTTATTTCATGTTTAAACCCACTAAAACCTTCATTCAACTTGTTTATGTGTTCATCATCAAATTACTACAAGTTTGTATACATGAGAAGATGGATTTTAACTCAAAAAATCCTATTAAATGGGTTAAACATACAATTTATTCTAGAAATTCACAACACTTGTAAAAATATACTTTTCAAGACTTAAGGATATTTTTATTTCTTCAAAATTCAACAAATGTACAACTTAAAAAAAATCTTTTTGCAAGATAAATATCATTTTCAAAAAAAATTCTTTCATAAAATGTTTTGCGTCGTACTTATAGAAATGCACTATTGTCATAAAATCCCAAACTTTATTTTCAAGAAATATTGAAATATTCATTCATATTTTACCCTTATCAAAATAGCATTTTGAAACATTTTTATTCCATAAAAATGTTAAACGCCAAATTACTTGAAACTCATCATTTTATTAAAATGCATCCTACTCTAGTAATCTAACAACAAGACTACTAATATGCAAATAGAGTCTTAATATTGAGAGTAGAGTTTTTACACTTCATATGGAGCTCCAACAATGGTAGGTTGAAATATCTAAGAAGATGGCAACCTTTCACCTCCTAAGGTGGCCTTAGAGAGGTTTCCCAGCTCCAACAAGCTTGATCCATGAATGCTTCACAAAAACCCTCTTCAAAATTCCACAAATATCCTCCACCTTCATCTCCTCCCCAGCAACACCTCAAAAATTCGTAGCTTTGCTAAATAATGGAGGAAATGGGCATGTAGTGCTTGGATATGGTGGAATACTTGCCAAATATGGTGGCATAAAGTGGATAAATGGTGGTGGCATGGTGGTTTCTTGTAGAGAGGGATTGAAAAATGCTGACAATGGTGGGGGAGAACCACCCCCACTCTCTTACTCACTTCTTCCAACTCTCAATTCCCCAAATAAACCGAAACAAAGCCTTATAAAACACCCCAAACTTCAAAATCTAGTTTTTGCCCAATTCGGGCTCATCAGAGCTTGACACCTCATCCATCCAACGGCACAAAACATAATAACACAGAAGGGCGACCTGATTTAAAAATATTTGTTGTGCTCGTTCGAACAAGAATGGTCTCTCATTCCAACTAGCCTTCAAACGACCTTCTAACGAGTGTATTCAGGTATGCAGTTGGGTACCGTTCAATCCTTGTTCGATCCCCACTTCAAATGACTTTAACTTCTCATTCGAACTCGTTCAAATGACTCTTACAAAATTTCTTCAAATTTTCCAATTTAACCCACAATTATCCAATAAGTACCACCAGGACTCCAAAATTAGTAAAATACAGATATAGACCCAATCATAATGATCCAAATCCAAAGGTTTCATATGTTTATAATTTATGCCGGGAAAAATAATAAAATATTGGGCACGGGTATTACATTCTTCCCTTCTTATAAAATTTCTTCCCTGAAATTTTTGATTCGTTAATTCCTCAAATCCATGGGGTGGTCTCTCATACTAAGTCATAAGAATACTCTATGACTGAACCGTCGAAGTCCTTAATAGCTAGGATCACATCACACACCCTTGCACATGGATTGTCACCAAATACTCAACATATGACATGCTCTAATGCTCACCATCATTCTAACCATCAACGTCGCATAACCTACCATAAGTCTTCATTCACTTAATGATCATGCTCGACCAAGTCCTAGGACTACCTTTGTTGATACATAAAGCATACGAGTGCCTCTAACGGCCAACCCTCTCTGGTAATCGATACTCACTTAAGAGTGAACCATAATGCAACCAATCATCAAATCCATCACCAAGAACTATTTCCAATCTTAGGGACACATATCTTGCGTCCCCACGAAAATTTTGGGTCATCTTGACTACATAATTTTGCTCAAGCTTAATACGAACCTTATATTTCTAATTACTCACTCTAAGGAGTGATATGTCGACCAAATCATTAGGCAATTGACTGACATATTCTGCTGCATCATTCTGATGACCCTAGTATTACTCTTGCTGTCTCATTTTAGGGCACTAACTTAAGCAACATACCAATCAACTCATCGTGGAAAAGTAAAACTGTGTGATAAGTTTCCTTGAGTTCTAAAACTATATAATGTCCTCATATCATCATTTCTCTCTTTACAATCAGATCCACTGACTGCCGTATCGACCAGTCATAAGGTTGATAATCCTAAGGAAAGCAAAAACTTCGAGCAAATCATGCAGCCAAAAGCGCAACCACATGTACACAAAATTTTGTGCAATATCAAGGACACCTTAAACAACGACGCACCCAGTTACCAAGCTGCATTAACCATGCCAGGTCCACCCGCACTCTACTGGGCCAAATCGTGCCGTACCATGACATGGGAAAAATTCGAGCGACCACAGTTATGGAAACACCGATCCTTCATTACCAAAACTGAAAAGTAACATACAAAAGTTAGAAGGAACAAGCAAACGTTTTGAGAAAATTCCGCTCATACGCATTAGACTATGATTTACGAAAAGTGAACCTACATTACATGCTTGAAGTCTTATAACTCCTCCCAGACGTTCTCACTAACTACTAACCAACCACATAACCTGGCTTGGGTCACAAAACGTGGCGAATCGAATCACAACCATTCATCCTCATAAAACAAAAGCAATATACGAACCTATCATTCTTTGGGAAGTTAAAAGCTAGACTTCCCACCACCCTACCCCTTACATCCTTGGCATATATGAACCACTTTTGTTGGAGAATGCCTAATGCCCTTGTTTACACTAACCTTGTTTATCTTATTGCTGACGATGTCACCAAGCTATTACCCCTAGGTTACTGTCTGCCTTATCGTAACCCCAAAGTCCTCTTAGGCATTATTTCATTCAAGAAGGATATTCACCTCATTATAACCTTTAACAGTGCAAGATTATCACCAAGTTTATTTCTAGGTTATACCCTAAACTAAACTCACGTGACGACCACACCAGTCACCATTGATATTTTGTGGGTAGTAAGTACCACAAAGGGATACATCTTCTAATTCGTATCGACTTGTTAGGACGTGCCAAGAACTAGTCCTTTCCTTGCTAGGGTTATCCTAACATATTCAGTCGACACATGCTAACATTCTAATCATGCTTCGATATTCCCTCATTTGGATGCATTTTCAAGTCTCCACATGGCGTCATCAACCTAATCCTCGAATACATTTCCTAGTACTCCTCAAAATCAAGTGTCACGCCGCCTCTACTAGACATACCATGACATCTGGGCATCATACTCATAAAATACACAAGCTTTTAATTTCTCGTGGGAGGTTACACCACTCATTTGTGCCAATTCGGATAATAGTACCTACATGTACACTATTCGGATATTTTTAAACCTTGACCATCAACCTGAGGTCATCAACTGACCCTCAACACAATTATCACTAGAACGATAACACTTATTCATTTCGGACTTAACTGGTTCCCCTAAGGACTCCAAATATACTTCACATAAAATTCCTTAAGACCCGACAAGATTTTATCTTCTATGCCTTTATCATTGTAGGTGCGCTCAACAAATCTTTCAATACCCTCATCGTGATTACTAGGTGATCACGAGGACATTAGTATATGAGCCTCTACATTTGGCGCACCTTAACCATTGAATACCTTAAGACGTCATGATAGTCAATTTTTATTTTCGATGACGCCACACACAATTAGTCCTACGGACACTCCAAGATGATTTAAACCACACTCACACTAGGGTTTCCTCAAATCTAGCCATTACTTATGCCGCTAACGGCCTTGAAACTTAGATAATAATCTTATCTCCCTTCCAAACTATTGTGACCATAATCCACGTGTCAAACCACAACTAACACTACTAAGGATTCTGGCAGGATACGTGACGCCGCCTATAACCTATAAACTGCATCACCAACCTCATTAAGGATCATATTCCTTGAAATTGGATCATATTTTCTAAAACCATAACATAGAAGAATATTTAGAGTCCACTCCTAAGTCTCCTCAACCATTATCGTTGCAGACATAACATACTTACCATAATTTACCTGTAATTCTCATCATACCCTACGAGGTACAACTTTTAATCAAGAATCTCCAAGACATTTTTTTATAATAATATTATCTTACCAACTTTTATCGAGTACACATTCCCAAGTGTTGACCAACACGACTCATCATGTCCACTAAATCATTAAGTGTCTATGACATGAAACTACCCCAAGGATCGAGTTCCCCTAATCACATCATTGTTACTATCTATTCGAAAGTACCGCACCCGAAACTTAATATATACTCATCGTAATTCAATACTACTTAGGCTTGACATAATATTTACCTAATCTCCACAGTTGACTTTACACAATTCATGTCTCTAATTCAGCAGACGTCATTAAGCCCTATCGACGTCTCAATAAACCTCTCTATCATTAAGGGTTGATACACAAGCACCTCACACTAAAAAATGCGGTGTCCCCACTACTGTATTCCATGGACATTAACAAGTTACTAACATATCCAAATTAGAAGCGTGAAATCGATTAACGATAGCTAATTCGGTCGCATGCCACTCGACAATGAATTACCCTTTATATATATCTCCTTGACTTTATTGTCAACAATGCGGACTAAAATCATCACCAATTTGGCCTAACCGGCCCAAACCAACACCGACGTCGAAAGATACCTCACCACACACTACTAAAAGGTACCTAGAACCTAGAGCTCTGATACCATTTATAATGCCCCAACCCGAATTTATGGGTCACCCGTGGCAACCAGGTCCAACCCGAGGCTTTAGGTGTAAAGTGCAATGAAACAACCTAAATAATATTGCTAGTCCATCTTTATTTAATTACCATTTCACTTGTTTAGCATACGATTACCATTTAAAATCAAGCTACATGAGGGATCCATGGGAAGCGTCTTTGAAATCCAAGCATACAGAGCTACTAACGTAAGATAAAAGATAGTACTTAATTGCATAATGCTCTCAAAATATGAAACTGTGCCCAACCTATCGTAACAAAGAGAAGAGAGTGAGCTAAATGCTCAGTGGGAAATACACAATATGCAGTATAGAATCGAACGATAAAAAGAAGACTCTAACATGCATATCTACGTGCACATGCAACTACCACTCACATCTCTCTCTCTCTCTCTCTCTCTCTCTCTCTATATATATATATATATATATATATATATATATATATATATATATATATATATATATATATATAATTACATGCATGCAACCATTTTTATTTTAAAAACGTTATTTATCCCTATTAATTCACCTTAATCCCGTAAAAGACATTCCCTTTTACTTGAATTGACATTTATTCCTCATTTTAACACACCCGATTAAATACTTAAAAGAAATGCACTTTGTTTAAGAAAAATAATTTCTTTAACCGAAATTACTCACTTTATTTGTACTTGTCCACGTTAGTATTTTCTTTAAAAATCACCCTTTAAACAAATACAAATACTGTCCTAGAAAATACTCATTTTCCTTTGAAAACCTTTCATGAAGACATACTTGTGTTACTTATGGGTTAAACATCTTTAGGTTTCTTAACTACCCATTTAATCACTTCACTCTACCATTTCTTTACCTTATGGTCATTAATCAATTTTCACATTACTTGACCATTTTATCCTTTATAGGAACATTTATTAAATCATTCAAGTTAGATTGTATTTTCATATATTCACCAGACAATCCATTTCTTGACATTTTCCATTTTCATGTAATCTTTCAATAACCGCATACTTTAATAGGCTCCACACCGCTGGCTATATGTACCATATGCTCTGGCAAGTGATTTTGGGTCTTTCACCCCTGGGCTCCGGGTCCTCCTTAATTTTTTCGGTGTCATCCGAGTCCTTATTTCTCTGTTTTAACATTTAACAAATGCCCATATTATTCCACTTTTCCTTTTACCTGACCAAAGCCAAAACCCGAGGTTCTACCCCAACTTATGTTACACTTTAAAATCACCTTTTTTTAATCATTTACACTTTAACATTGAGTTTTATTCCAAAATCATATTCATTTAGTACCATCCTGTGCAACACACTTTTTCAACATTTTTATTTCATAAAAATGTTTCACTTTATGTAAAATTACCATTTTACTCGAATGTTTCCAAACTTATCTTTTCCTCCATTTTCACAAGTGTTAATTCCCAAAACACCATTAAGTTACCCACACTAACTTATTAAGTGCTTTTAACATCAACACCTTTATGGCTAGACTCGTCAGATGGTTGTGCATTGACCTCTAGAGCTCTTGTTTTCCAAGGTCCTCTGTAAAGCATCTAAGTAGAACACGCTCAGACCATGTGCCTCTATTGTTAACCATAAGAAACAACTCCAATCTAGTCCCTAAACCCTTTAAGTTTCAACAATACTAGACCAATCACCCTGATTTCCTTAAAATGGTAACCCAATCCTGGCAATAAAAAAGCAACGTATCCTCCATGGTGAGGTTCTTTGTGAAACTCAAAAAGCTTCAAAAAACACTTAAAAAAATGGATTAAGCTTTCTTTCCCCAATATATTTCAAACAGTGATTGATAAAGAAGACCAAGTTAAACAAAAGGAAATAGAGTTTAAAAGGGATCCTAACCTAACTAACCGAGAGATTTAAAAAAAAGCCCAAGCATACCTCATTCTTGCCTTAAGGATCGAGGAGGCATACTTACAACAAAAAACTTCCTTTATATGGATCAAATTTGGGGAAAACATTAATAAATTTTTCCATAGCTTGGTTAAAATTAGGCATAAAAACCTACACACTAGTAGACTGAAAATGGAAGAAAGGTGGTTAGAGAATGATGAGGATATTCAAGATGAGGATATTCAACAACATATAATAAACCACTTCAATTATCTTTTAACTTCAGACGTAAACAACCCTAATAACTAAACATTACAACTCATCCCGGAGCTTATATCTGAAGATCAAAATAATAAACTCCAAGCTATACCGGAAGAAGAGGAAATTAATGAAGCCATCAAATCTTTAAGTCACCTATCTACCCTAGGCCCTGATGGATTTGGGGGATTCTTCTACAAAAAATTCTCTCTTATTATAAAGAATGAGTTATGCATGGCTATTAAAAGTTTCTTCGTTTGGAGGTAATGCCCAGAGTTTGGTCAATCACTCGTATAGCCCTGATCCCTAAAATAAAATGGCCAATATCATGTGAAAATTTCAGACCCATCAACTTATGTAATTTCTCTTATAAATTTGTGGCAAATATCCTAACTACGAGGTTATCTAATATACTACCCAACATAATTTCTGACAATCAAAGTGGCTTTGTAAAAATTAGAAGTATACAAGATAACATTTTAATTACACAAGAAATTGTCCACAACCTCCCCAAAAAAATTTGTGCGATTAATGTTATACTGAAGTTGGACGTGTCTAAAGCATATAATACGGGTAAAATCGATGTTCCTCATCAATATTTTAAGGAAATTTGACTTTGGGGAATTTTGGATTGACCTAATATGGAGAGCCATTTCAAACGTTTGGTTCTTTATTTTATTTAACAGGCAATTAAAAAGGATACTTTAAATCCAGTTGAGGTCTTAGACAATCCTCTGTCCCCCAACCTGTTTGTAATGGTAACCGAAGTATTAAATAGAGGATGATACCTGATGGCTAAGGGCCTTTGTTTACCATACTATCACTCACCGAGATACACATTCATCACTCATCGCACATTTGCTGATGACGTGATTATATTTTCAAGGGCTAATAAAAAGAGCCTTAAATAAATTATTAGTTTCTTCATGCTTATGAAACAACTTCTGGTCAGCTCATAATCATCCCCAAAAGCAGTTTCACTATTGTCAAGATCACTTCACACAAAAAGATAATTTATATAGTGCAACTCACAGGGCTGAATCTAAAGCATCTTCCCATCACCTATTTAGGGTACCCCCTATTTAATGGCACAAGGAAAATAAGCCTTTTCAACCCCCTAGTGGAAAAAATTAGACATAAGCTTCAAGGATGGCAATTTAAGTATCTATCATATGGGGAAAAATGGAGTCTTATCAAACATGTACTTTGCTCAATACCGTGATACATGATTTCAGTTCTACAACCACCCAAGGGCATAATAAAAAAGATTCACTCTATTCTCAATAAGTTTTTCTGGGGGGCAGCGAGCAGATTGGCTGGAAACACCAATAGCACAACTCTGAGACCTCGTGCTCCCAAAGAGAATGTGCTTGACTTGGTTTTTATAGTTTAGAAATCCTGTTAAACGCTTCAAGCCTGAAATCTCCCTAGAGACTCAAAACCTAAAATTGGTTATGGGGTAAGTTCACGAACTCTAGATTTATATTATAAAACAATAACTTTGGCCAATCGGGATCCATATCAATAAAAAGAATGAGATCATTAGATCCCATTGTCTATTAGAATATGATCCTTATAAATTCCAAATGGTCTTGGTCGTTATCCAAAAATGGAGAATTTTTTCTAGCCTTTGCAGTAGCGATTTCGAGCGTCTACCCCAGTCAAGGGAGATTTTTAAACAAATTTGGGAAAAAAATATCCCCCCAAAATGGTCCATCCTCGTCTGGAGAGTGTTAAAAAGTAATATACTGGTAGATGAAAATATCCAAACATGCAATATAAAACTCGCCTCGAGATGTCTCTTATGTCGTAAGGATCTTGAAACAACTAATCATCATTTCCTCTATTGACCCATATGTTCAAGCTTATGGAAATATTTATTTGACTTAATGGTCCTTAAGTTCACCTTTCACTCTTGTTCTTCTATATTTATGGTTTTGTGGTTACATGATAGGGGTAAAGACTACATGATCTTTTGGTGTAAATTGGTTACTATAGTGACCTTGTGGTGCATCTGGACATTGGGAAACAAGGTGATTTATGATGGGGGAAAGGCCTCTGTTTCAACCCTTATTGAAAATTGTTTCCACCAGATTGGTCTCATTAACTCATCCTTATCTTTTTTCTTAAAGATACATGATTTTTTATTCTCACTGGTGCCAAATTTTCAATATTAAAATATCCCCAGTACAGATCCACCCTAGTTTGCTAAACCTGGGTAATCCGTAATATACAATTATAATAGTTTTTTTTTATAATGTGGCATAATCCTTATCCCCAAATTTAAACTATTTACCTATGTTTACTTAATCCCATCTTTTGATGCTTCAGTTAATTGTCTCCCCCAAAGCATTTTTTGTTTGAGCCGTGTACATGTCACTGTGAAGAGGCTGTTTCTTCACAAATATTTATATACTTCTGGGAGTTCCCTTTCCATTATAGAAAAAAACTTTCATTTCCAATAAAACATTAACATCTAAGACTACCTTGTAAGAAAACACTGTTTTCTTTACTAACACTTGTAGTCTTGAAATCTTACATTTTTATCCCATTTCAGTATCCATTTTTCACACCTTAAGGGCTGAATTTTCTTTCTTCTTTATTTCATGTTTAAACTCAATAAAACCTTCATTAAACTTGTTTACGTGTTCATCATCAAACTACTACAAGTTTATATACACGAGAAGATGAATTTTAACTCCAAAAATCCTATTAAATGGGTTAAACATATAATTTATTCTTGAAATTCATAATACTTGCAAAAATATACTCTTCAAGACTAAAGGACATTTTTATTTAATATAAGACCCAAAATTTTAGGGGAAAAACCTATAATGTTGATAATAGAGGATAAGAATTATCTACATCTTGTAATAAAATACATGAATTAATAATCTACTATATACCTCCAAATTAATAGGCATACGAAAGTTTGGGTCTTACACTTTAATGTCCCGAAAAGTTTCAGTGCTATAGTCCTTTTGAAATGATCATATCTATACTAATATGGTAGGTGACATAAGGCAACAAATTTGAATATACTAAATATAATGAAAAGATAAAATTAAACTTAAATACCATTTTACGTTAATAGTCAATACCATTTTATCTTCAAGGAAAAATGCGGTTAACTTAAAGATTAGTGATGACAATTTTAAGAACGACGCGGACGACCCAATATAACATCGTGTTCATGACAAAATTTTCTTGTACGACTTCGCAAGGCGTGCATGTCAAAGTAGGACTCATATTACTCACTGCATGTCATGTTTTCATTGCCTATTTGTCTTGAATGGGTGTCACAAACCAAAAATCACGTTAGTTACTAATAATCATACTCAATAACATAAATTTGAGGGAGTACAAAATATTATCTATTTACCCATTACAATAAGTGTAATTCAAAAATGAAAATGGGAATTCATCTGTTTATATAGGAAAATGACCTTATTTTCACGAGGGACCAGCGAAACAAAAATGAATTTTTGTTTTAGAAAAACTTACTCTTGAAATTTACCATACAACTATTCACGTTCATATATATTCACCAATAAGGAGGTTCAAATCAAGATTTTATATGTAAATTTATTTATTTATTTCAATTTCATATTGGAATGTATATTTTTAGAACATAACATAAAGAATAATATTGTAGATAAATTTTGGAATAAAGAGATTTGCTAAATAAAAAATACAACTAAAAGAATTTGAATGTAAGAGAAAATAATTTACAATTAAAAAATAATTATCGAACTCCCATAGTTCTTCAACTCTTGGGGAAGCCCAATCGGTTCAAACTGAAAAAAATATAAAAAAGGAAAATGAGAGAGACAGAGAAACCCGATTCGACATTCGCATTAGCAAATCAAAAATAAAGAACAGTCATAAAGCTAGGCCATAAAATAAAAAGTACACTCAAATATCTGGGTCCAAAAATATGGATAACCCTTATATTATATGCTAGAAAAACTTGAGTTTCCAAAAAGAAATTTGTTAGGAAATATATAAAACTAAATTGTCAAATGAAACTAAATCATTATTGTAATGTTGCATCTTTAACATTTAAAAGAAATATTAAAATAATATAACAAAAGCTTAGATTATGATGAATAAATAAAATTTGAAAAATAAAAAAACCAATAGAACCCTCGAAAATAAAAAAAACTCTCTAAAAAAAGCCCCGAAGAGAGAGGCAATGAGATGGGGTATACCTGAGAAAGTTTTAGTGAGAGTGTGTGTGTGTATACTTGTGAAACAAAAGTAAACACCAAACTAATAACTACCAAACAAAAAATAAACATAATGTAAATATAAAATTAGAGATATTGAATAACAAAAATCCAAACAAAGAACAAATGTAAGACACAAAGTCAGTTTCAAATAAAAGACTTTTATTAAAAATTCTGAATCAATACACTAAATTCTTGAATACATATAAAAGTTTGAAAATCAAATCATCAAAACCCTAATCCTTAAGCATATAAACCATAGAGGGTATTAAAGGAAATAGAGGGGGGAGGGGGAGGAGGAGATGGCAGGGAAAGTGGGAACAATTTTGTTTTGGGTGTATGGGAATATAGTGTGAATTTTATAATTGAAGTGTTGGTAACGAGTTGGGTCTTGGTAAGAAGAAGATGGAAAGAGCATAAGTGGTACTAAATATTTCTTTACGAGAAGAGAAAGGGGTGGAATTGTGAGAAGTGGGGAGGGAAATAAGGGGAAATGGGTAGCTATCCATGTGGAGAGGTAAAATGGAAGTATAATTAACTATTATCTTTCATTTGATAATATTAGTAAATATTAGATTGGTGTTTTCACTTCTTGAACTACTCTCCCTTCGAATGTTAAAGCGTAAAATAAAAAAATGTAAAGTTTCGTAGGTCTTAATGTTCAAAGTATATTTTCCAAAGAATTTACAAATCTACTCCATAAAAATTATTGTTGATACATCTAAAAAAATATAAGATTATGGTACTTCTCTCTTCAAATATAATCTTTTTGGACATGTTAACACTCTCGCAATTGAATTCTTTGTGCAATATAGTAACTTTGGAAGAAGTAGTTTACACAATACTTATCTCTGTAAACCTTTATCTTTTTATATTTTTATAACATGATAGTTTGCAAGTGCAACCTGAAGAGGGGAGTCTCTTATTGAAAAGCTTACAACTTTTACATGGTACTTTACAAGTTTAAATCGGATTACATGCTTTAGAAGTTTGGTATTTTTTGTTTTGATATTTTTCCTTATTTTTTCAAGCTATATTGAATAGGTTTATATTAATAAATATGAAAAATGTCTATAATCTAGTTATTTATTGGGAAACATTCTCGAAATTTTAAGATTTTATTATTTAAAATATTATTTATAATATTTTCATATATGAATTTACATGAATGCTAATCATATTTACATTTTAGTATGTGTGTGTGCATAAACCATAATAATGAACAATTATCCTTAATTTTTAGCTTTATGAATTCTAAATATTTTCAATTTATTTTTTTCTCAGTATAATTCTCACATAATTTATGATGTCAATTTTGAGTTCATAATCCCAACCATTAGCAATCTCCCTTGCCTTTTACCATGATTTATTTCCATTAAGAACATAGACTAAGAGAGCCTCCGTCAAAATCTGTGCCTGCAATAGCAAAAGATATGAGGACAAGGGACATAATGAAAGCTAAGGAAGACGTCAGGAAAATATACAAGTACCTTGCCCATCAAGTGAACCAGTTCTTCAGCATTGGCAGAGGTACCTCTCCCCCTCAAAGTAGCCACCACGTCAGAGCTATTTGTATTCTCTATCATTTCAAGTTCATCCACAATAGAGGTATATATATCTATCATGTCGGACGAAGTGGGCACCTCAGTTTCCTTTAGAAATTTCCCCTCCCCCTGAGGGAGAATCACCTTCTCAATAACTTCATTTTATCAGACCAAAGGCTGCAAGTCCCTTAGAATATAAGGACCTCCCTAGGTTACCCAAGGAATTCCACCTACCCCCGATTCTGCTTGCAGTAAAGGTAGGATTTCTCGAGTTTCCTACCTAAGCCTTTAATAGGCCCATACCCCAAGTTGGCCAGCTTGATCCTAGGTATTGTAATGTCCACCAGAGTAACAAATTTCAACCGCTTGGTGGTCTTAGTCCGTGTCTTTATATTGATCACAACCTCAATAGGATTTATCCTTTCCTCCCATTCCTATGCTAAATCGAACAAGAGTTAAAGTCATCGATCAAAGAAATAATAAAGAAGGTAAAAAGAAAAGGTCCAGGATACTTACATGGAGAACGGTTAGGAAGACGAATGGGCTCATCAGCTGACGCATAGGCCCTTTTAATCTTTAAAACGTCAGCCCCACCTTTGGCCTGGTTATTTTTCCCTTCAGACGCCTTTGGAACCACAGTCAAAACTACAGATACAACCTTCCTCTTTCGAGAAATTGAAGCATAGGGACTAGCCTCCAGAGTGGTCCCCACAACGATCTTAGTAGACTCCGAAATTACCACATATGTCAGAGGCTTGGGTTCAAGTCCCAACCTGTAGTTAAAGAGGCATCTAGCATTAAATAAGGCCTCGAAGGGAGTAGAGGCCAACTTTCGGGCCTCAACAATTATGTTAAAATTAGTTATAGTGATTTTAGGAACCATTACAAAAGGCAAGTAAAAAGTTAAAATCTCAAAGTATAGGTCAGTTAAATAGTGAAACAAAAATAAATCATCAACTTTCCCACTAATGAAGGGGTTCACCAAAGAGTAGAACAACTGACGGTCTCAATAAGATTTGGGGTAGTCCAAGCCCCCCTAACGAAGAAGAATTTCTCCCTCCAGTTTTTAAGGGCGTTGTGATTACTCTCAAATCCCACCGTATTAGGACTAGAATCTAGATATTTTAGACCTCATTCAGTAGGCTTATTATGCTTTGAACCCTATTCATTTTGAAGAATCAGGATGGGGAGGAATCATATTTATCCCCATTAGACTCCCTGAATGCTAGGATCATAGCCATAAAAGTACTCTGCAAATTGGCCACCAGGTGAGAAGGGTATATGCCGATAGTCTTTTGAATTTTGACCATAGGCAAGGCAAGGGAAATATGTTTTCGTATTTAAGTAAGGACTCGTGGAAGCTCACATAGTTGGTCACCATAGATAAGTCTCTTTTATTGGGATCCGTAACCCTCAGAATGACATTTTACAGAATATATTAAGTTTTTTAGAAGATAACCATATCTTATTCAACGATTTATGAGGTGTGGTGAGACCCAATAATAAAGTCAAGATTAAAGACCCCCTCATAGTTTATCACCATTGTGCCCATTTGAACTGATTCACTGGTAAGGGCAACTGAGGGCTTAACTTTCAGCTCCATCAAGGTAAATAGAGAACCATAAGGAACTACATTATATAAAGGCTTGGGCTTAAAGATTTTTGAAGGGTAAATCTTGTTAGAACACATTGGTTGCTTACTCAAAGAAAAAGTTTTTCTTGCTCAAGGAAGTTTTAGAGAGAAAGAGAGAAAATGGAAGCCAACGATCAAGAGTTATGCTCGGCCCAAACGAATTTTTTATAGCCTTCACGACCTAGGGTTTTGGCTTCTATTGTTCTTGCACAAGGAAGTTTTAGGGAGAAAGAGAGATAATGCTTACCCCTTACAACCTTTAAAAGAAGAAATATGGGGCTAGTGATGATACCCTACTTCACATTTAGAGTTATAAATCTTTTCTAACTCCCTAACTTCCTCAGAGGTAGGGAAGAGGTATCAACGGTAGCATCCAGCCTCAGAAAGTCCACTACTTAACTGATAAGGCCTCCACTACCCTCAAAGGTGAACTATGGTACTACATCAGACCTCAGTCTCTCATCCCTTCCCAGAGAAGGTTAGTGAGCATACCCCCTCCAGTAAGCTCAAAAACCTCCGCATCAAGGTTTCGTTATGGTCTGCACTCTCATTCGATCTCAAATTAAGGGATAATGACCTCTTGCAGTCACTCATACATCATTTTTAGGAAGTGTCAACATGTGGTACTTTAGGATCAAGTCCACATAACTCCAGGATCCCCCCATTCCTTTTTGACCTCTAGTAGTGCCCCTACAAGCCTCTTGGCAAAGTAGGTGAGAAGTGAAACACTATTCCCCCTACCACCATTACATAACTCCACTAGCATTGAATGCTCCCATCATCATTAAATGCACTCAACAACCATCTTACAACACCTGCAAATACTTTGCCCAATAATCCATCTTCCAACTGACATCGATGAACCTCAGAGTTCTCAAAGTCATGCTATGATGGCTCATTCATTGTCTCTCTAGGAGTTCTCTTATAAATAAAAGACTTATAGAAAGTGGAAACGGATCAATCTCTAGAATTCAAAGATTAGAACATTTAAACAATCAGACTCATAAGAATCCTAACATTTAATAAATGTTCCCACCTTGTTTTATACTTGTAACCCATTATTGGGAAGTTTATACTTTTATTTGGACCAGTTCCACTTTTGATACACTTTTTATATCTTATAAGAGACTTAAAACAGTACCTAGCCACCCTTAGAGAAGTCATTCAATTACCTCCTAAGTTCCTCTGTGTCATTTGCAAAGGCCTCAAGACCTTAGACTCCTTTAACCAAATCTTAACGGATCTCTTAGTCTATAATATTCAACTACATTCTAATAAACATGCATAACACATTAGTACAACAAACGTAGGATAATCTCTCGAGGTCCAAACCATTTAAACTCTTATCTCTCACTTTGACACTTCTCTCCTCTTCCCTGTCTGTGGTCCTAGCACCTGTGGGTCTAAAGTCATTTACAATTTTAACACTCATCAAATTATAATATACTACATCCATATCACGTATTTTATCTATGTGGGAGTTTGATTTTAACAACACACTTCAACCAAATTCCATGTTCCAAGTGGGTACTTCGAATAACAACTTCTCATTCAATGATTTGTGATTTTACACATGTGAGTATATCACACTATACTCCTAACGAAGAACAACGTGTAACCACTTCAAACTTTCTTAAGATACATGTGGGGTTCCATATTACATTGACACTAAAGTTGACCAAAATAATATTTTTTAACCCATTTAAACCCCATAAATTCCAATAACCACTACATGAATGAAATTGGTTGGATCGACATAAAAATATTATGTAGACACAAAAGAGTTCTATTGAAAAATTCCTTTATCGGGAGAGATAGATTTAGGCCTTGAATCTTCCATGTGATATCTTGAGCCATTCAGTTTTTGGTATAAATCAAGACAACAAACTTCACACAGTAATTCTTTGAACAATGTTGGTTCCTTCTATTATGTTCATTTTGGCCCTAAATAACTTCTAGTTTCATGCGTGATGTAGAGAATTTTAGCATTTCAAAGTTTTTATAGAACTGATCCCTTCACACTCACATATGTGACTTTCCATTAAGAGTATCCTACTATACCCCATAGGAATTCCAAGATACATGAGTCATTAAAATATAGGGTTATCCTTACTTACATTACAGATATCACTATTTTATCATAAGAATAGATATGAGTGTAAAATTCATCACTGCTCACTTCGAAAATTTATTCAAGATTTAGTTGTCCCTTTAAACCTAGTTCTTGGGATCTCCAGTCAGTTAGGTAGGGTTTCCATAAAGAAAACTCTTTATTTTGTAGGCTTTAATCCCACTCCCTTCAATAAATGATATACTTGCTCGCTATTTTAACCTTTAGCTAAAGGATCCGCTATATTTTCCTTAGACTTAATATAATAAGAAAAAATTATTCCATTAGAGAGAAGTTATTAAATGGTATTATATCTTTGACTCATATGTTGAGACTTACTGTTATACATATTACTTCTCGCTCTTCCAATTTCCAATTGGCTATCACAATGTATGCGAGTTGCAGGCAAAAGTTTTGGGCACATTATAATATCCTCTAAGAAGTGTCAAAGCCACTTTGCTTCTTCTCCATCTTTATCCAAAGATATAAATTCAGATTCCATGGTGAGTTCACTAATATAAGTCTATTTTCAGGATTTCCAAGACACAGTAACACTACCAAGTATAAATACATATCCACTTGTGGATTTAGAATCCTTCGAATCAGATATCCCATTAGCATCAATGCATCCTTTAAGTACAATTGGATATCTTGTATAGTGAAGTCCATGGCCAATGGTATATCTTGGATATCTAAGAACCCTTATTATGGCTTTCTAATGGTCTTCCTCTGGACTATTCATATACTTACTCAATTTTCTAACTGAGTGAGTAATATCTGAACGAGTGTAGTTCATGACATACATTAAACTGCTTATGATATGATAATACTCCAATTGAGATATAACCTTCCCAATATTTTTATATAAATGAAGATTTGGGTCAATAGGTGTTTTAGCTATACTATCACTACTTTTATTAAACTTATTAAGTAACTTCTCAAAATAATGAGATTGATACAAGACAAGTCCATACGATGTTTTATAAATTTTAATTCCTAATACAACATCCCCAATACCTATATCTTTCATATTAAATTTATTATACATGATTCTCTTAGTAGACTAATGATATCTTTACTACTTCCAATAATAAGCATATCATATACATATAGACAAACAATGACAATACCACTTATAGTCTTCCTAATTTAAGCACGTTTATCACATTCATTTATTTTAACTCCATTTGACATCATTACGCCGTCAAATTTCTCATGCCACCGTTTCGGTGTTTGCTTTAATCCATAGAGAGATTTAAAAGTCTACACACTTTTCTTTACTGTCGTGAAACTTCGAACACGTCTGGTTGTTCCATGTATATCTCTTCTTTTAAATCGACATTTAATAAGGTGATTTTCACATCCATTTGACGTAACTCAAGACTATGCAATGATGTAATAAATATTAACATTTGAATGGAATTACTCTCATAATTGGAGAGTAAGTATCAAAATAATCCAATCCTTCCCTTTGCTTATAGCCTTTAGCCATCTGTCTTTCTTTATATTTTTTAATTTATCCATCCACTTTCGATTTTCTCTTGAATATCCATTTGCATCCAAGAGTTTTATTATGTGGTGGGAGGTCTACCAATTCCCAGGTATGATTTTGCATGATGGATTCAATTTTACTATTAAAAACCTCTTTACCAATAGGATCATTTAGATTTGACATCGCTTTTTTGAAGCTACTAGGCTCTTTCTCTAAGATATAAGTTAGAAAATTTGGACCAAAAGGCTTCAAAGTCTTTAACCTTTTACTGCCTCTAGGTCCGAAGTCATCATTCTGCTCAATAGATTCTTTATTTATATTATCATAATGACTACTAGATGCAATGTCATAAGTTCTTTTAGAATGAACCACTTTATTAGGAGGGAATATATCTTCAAGAAATAAGCATTCTAGATTCAATAAGTGTTTAAGTGTATATCAGTAATATCAAATTTATGAATAAGAAATCGATATGCACTACTATTAATTTTACAATCAATGAAGGTTCAATCAATAATTTTTGGTCCTATTTTAATCCTTTTAGGATCAGGAACTGCCAGTTTTGTAAGACTCCCCAACAAATTGAGGTATTTATATGAAGATTTTCGATCTTACCATAATTCATACGGTGTCTTATTTTCTTATGAGGCATTTTATTCTGAAGATAATTTGTAGAAACCAACACTTCCCCCCACAACTTCTGAGGTAAATCCAAACTTATCAATGTAACATTCATGATCTCCTTTAGAGTTTGGTTTTTGTGTTCAGCAACATCGTTAGATGTAGTTTGATGAATAATTCTATGTTTAGAACAAAATTGGTCAAAAGGGGAATCATATTCACCACCTCTCTCATTTTGAACCACTTTGATCTTTTTACTAAGTTAATTTTCAACTTCTGTTTTGTAATGTTCGAAGACATTAACAATCTCGTCCTTGCTTTGAAACAAGTAAACATAACAATATATTGTGTAATTATCAATAAAAGTAATAAAATATTTTTTCTCACCTCTTGTTTGTATAAATTTCAAATCACATATATCACATGAATTAATTACAGAGGATTCAAACTTCTTTCAATTGATTTAAAATGAGTTATAGTAAACTTAGATTCCACACACGTATCACACTTATGATTTGAGTCAATATTAAATTTAGCTATTAAGTTTAAGTCAATTAATCTTTGAATATTTGCATAATTAACATGACATAATCTACTATGCCACACATTACAAGACTCAAGCAAATAATCAAAAGATTCATTCTTATTATTGTTAATTGGCATCACAACCATTATATTGAGTTTAAAGAGCGCATCGATCAAATATCCTTTCCCCACATACATACCACTTTTAGTGAGTACAAATTTATCAGATTCAAATAGTAGTTTAAATCCATCCTTGCTAAGAAAGGATCCAGAAACCAATTTCTTTCGAATGTTTAGGACACGAAGCACGACATTGAGAGTGAGTTCCTTTCCTAAACTCATTTTGAGTACAAATTTCCCTTTACCTTCAACCTTCGATGTAGAAGAGTTTCTCACGAAAATTTTCCTCTTATGATCAGAGTCTTGGTAGGAAATAAACTTGTTCTTTTCTAAACATATGTGATTTGTGGTCCTAATGTCCACCTACCTATCTCTAGTATTTCTCGCCAAATTGACTTCAGAAACTACGGATGAAAGGCTTAAATCAGTAAAATCAGCTGAAAGGTTCTCAACCTCAGCGATGTTGACTTTTCAAGATTGTATTTCTCATTCCCTTGAGTTTTATGCTTATGATAATCTCTATCCCGATGTCCTTGCTTGTAACATATAAAACATTTTCCAACAAATTTCTTGAGGTTCCCACTTTTAGATCCTTTGAAAGGACCACCTTGGTTCATACGACCTCTCTTCTTATTATTCATACTTTTCCCTTATTTCCCAACATGTGCTTTGGATTCTATAGTATTTTTAATTTTCTTTATGGATGCACGATTATTCTATTCAATCCTCAATCTCACAATCAAGGCCTTAAGTACCATTTCTTTATGAATGTGTTTCAAATGATTTTTGAAATCTTATTATTTGATCCACTTGGAATGATTCACTAAATTCCATTTTTTCAGAAAACATTCATGATAAATCAATTGGAGCTCTTTCACTTGATTCATGGCAGCCTTTGAATCAACCATTTTAAAATCCAAGAATCTATCAATAACTAATTTGATCATTCCGATATCTGACGTTTTCTATTTTTTGTCCAAAGATTTCCATACCTCTTTATCCTTTTTAAGAGGGCTATACACATTATACAATGTGTTATTGAGATTATTGAGGAAATAATTCTTGTGGGAAATCATTATGTTTCCATGCATTGACGATAACAATTACTTGTTGGCCAGTATCACATTCTTTTAAAGTTGGTGCATATTCATAAAGAAATTTAGCCAAGTTAAAAGTTTTCAAATAAAATGACATTTGATGTTGCCAACATTTAATATCAGCCCCTTTGTACTTTTCAGGCTTTTCACTATGTCCAACATTTGTTGGTACAACCTCAATGGGCAAAGCAGAAGTAGATGTAATTTATGTTTATGAATATAAATTATAATAAATGTATAACATGATATATGAATGGACAAATTATATATGTTAATATAATCACATTGTTTTTATTTCACATGAAATAACACTAAACTATTTTCTGAATGAATAAAAATTATATCATATCACATAATTAACATGCAACGTATATATATAATTTCTATAAATAGTCAACAAACACGATAAAATTTTCTTATTTACAGAAATATTTTTACAACACAGATTATTAAAAAGCTATTATATAATTAATTACTAACAAAAAAAATCATTATGGTAATTAATATAATAATAGAAATCCCGCCTTAAGATTGTTAGCCAAAATGATTATTAGTAATTACATAATATAAACATATATATAAAATATATATACATATTAATCTGAATAAACATGCAAACTTACATGACAAAAATGGAGGATTAAATGATTAATGCGGGTGTTCAACACTTTGTCCTAAAGACGAAATTTTCCCTACAACGGTGGCCCATGGACTTAATGTCGATCATCTCCCAGGATACAACAATTAACACTTGCAATAGTATCACTCCAAATTGCAAGTAACATGTGAACCAAAAATAGAAGAACTCTCTTTTAGATATGAACAAGAAAATGAGCTAACCAGTATAGAAACGTAAGACTAGAAAATCCAACTTTGAAAACGAAATGAAAACCAATAATTTATACTAAAATAAATAGCAGTTCACAACAGTTAGAACAAAAAGTAACGAACAAAACATAATTAATATAGGTCCTACCTCGTTCAAAGTGTTGGGATACCCCATGGGCACCAAACCCGAATGCCACAATGGGTTATAAAATACTACACACTTTTCTTATATTTTATCTCTATGGGACTTTGGCTTTAACAACACACTTCAACCAATTTCAATTATCCAAGTGGGTAGTTCGAATAACAATTTGTAATTCAATGATTTATGGTTTTACACATGTGAGTCTACCACATTATACTCCTCACGAAGGAGAACGCGTTACTACTTCAAACTGTCTCGAAAGACACAAGGATTCCATATTAGATTGATCCTAAAGTTTACTAAAATAATATTTTTTTCAACCCAATTTAAACCCCATAAATTTCATCACCATTACGGTCACATATGTTTATTTTTTATGATTGCATTATACGGTGGTTTATCCTTAGTTATTTTTCCCTCCTAGATTCGATATAGCTGTAATAATATGTTTTTTGTAATTATTTCCTTATCGATGTATATGGAGGAGTCAGAAGGTTGTTGTAATATTCATTTACATTTAAAATCATGTATTTTCATGAGTTTGGGTATTGGAACAAGTCTTGTGAAGTTTTGTGAAGATCTAAGAAAGTTATGGCCATTTTTCTATGAAGTTTGCGAAGTGAAGACGAAGTCACCCCCCAAAAAAGATTGATTCGATTTTTGAAAAGGGCCGATCTGATTTAGATCAAAAGGGATCGATCTGGTACAATTAAGGGATCGATCTGATTTTATGCATTTTGGTCAAGTTGTGATGCCTTTCACTCGTTTATGCGAAAGATCTTCATTCTAACTCTTCCCAAATCATAATGGAGTGTTTCAGAGGTTCAAACACTTGAAAAACTCAAAGATTCATAGACGCTTTCTTTTAGGAGGATTCTTGTCCATATAAAGTCTACTTCGAGTGAGCTTGTTGTTCTTCAAGACTTTTACATGAAGAAGGATTATTGGTCATGCTGGATAGGGGTATTTTTATCCTTATATTTTTGTTTGCATTTATTTAATATTTTCATCTGTGTCTCTTTATTATTATGCTACATAATCTGGCCGGCTAATTAGTTAATTAGGGACACCCGTTTTATGGATAACACAAATTTAATTTTGTGGCTGACCTAAAAAATCGTTTTTTGGGAAAATTCCTTTTATTTTTTATTTTCTAAATTGAATAAAATAAGGTAGTTAATTTAAAGCTTTAAATTAAATTTTGATCTTCAGGTTTTATTTTAATTTTAAAAAGGTTTCAATTTTGGAAAATTAAAATAGTGAGATCAGGTAATTTAATTTATACATATAAATTGGAAATTACTAAGGATTTGAATTTGGTCTTTTAGAATTGAATGAATAGTTTTTCAAAATCTTAAAGTTTTTAAATACTAATTGTGAGAAGGGTTTCAATATAAACCCCACGGTGTCCATCAATATTTTATGAATCATATGTGATTAGTTACTCGCATCGACTTCAGTCTGGACCCTAAATGAATGGAATGAATCATGACATCACAGATTCATTAAAACTCTTAAGTGATAATTCTAAGAATTAGAATGTGAGTGAGTTTGATATCCACAATAGGAAAGTCCATCAGGAGCGAGTTCTTTTTCAAGGAATGAACTGGCAGTATACACTTAGACATAACTTTTGATATCCTTCCCAACGAAGTCAGTTTCATTAGGAGTGGGACCAAAACTTTAGGGGATAGCATAATAAAGATAAAAATATGCCTGGTTCAAGGTGGGGTGATTTAAGCTCCCAAAGAAAAATCTTACCTCGTAATGGAACTAGGAAGTTCGACAGATTAATTTTAAAAATTGGCATTTGAGGGATGATGTTGTAAAATTTAATCGAATTAATTATCGTATTTTAATTGGAAATTAACCTTTTCAAGTTGATGATTATAAAATTTCAAAACTAATTCAACCTTTTTCTCATTTTTTTATGCTTAAAGTTTTGACCGAAATAAGTTTTAAGGACTGAAAATGTTATTGGACATTGTTATAACTTTAGGGGATAATAAATTGTTTTAACCCACAATTTCCATTAATATTTTAAAATTGTGATGTGATTAACTCCTCGCATTAGCTCATTTGGCCCCAACAAATATTTTTATTCATGGAATCAAGATATTTTAAAATACATGGCAATTTTTTTTAAATTGAGTGTTACATGTGTTCGATTCCCCCCAACGAGGAAGTTCTATATGTGTATATTTGATTTTTAGGAATGTTCCGATGCGAATTTATAGACACCTATGATTGGTTTATGACACTCAAGTGAGAATCATGTTCTTAGAATTTTTTATCATTGGTTGAATAAACTATTCTTTGGATTAAACATGGCGGGGAAACCCAATACTATTCCGTAATCCAAATGTGAGGATCATCGGTAGCCAATGGTTGGTGTTAGTTGTTTTATAAAAGCTTTACTTCTTTCCCGAAAGGGAGGTGGGAGGATAAGGCTAACTTTTAGGTACAAAGGTTTGGATTAAGGAAGGTTTGTATTCCTCATTAGTAGTGAAATAGTCAAAAGGCAAGTATTCTAACAATTGGTCTCGATTTTCTAAATTGTGATGACATAAAAATAATTTAGGTAAATTATTTAATGTACCTTGGTTTTAGAAAAGTTGGTTTTAGTTTTCTAAATTGGTTTTGAACATATATTCAATTGTTTTTATAAGCTTGTTTTTATTAAAACTGGGATATATTTTATTTGTTCTAGTAAATGGAGCAATAATTTATACAATATAAGCTTTGTCTCACCAATACTGCTAAATACTGTATTGAATAATTTAATGGACAAGATCATTATAGAGAAAAGAAGTAGGCTTTATTCTCTTTTAGAAATGATAAGATCCATGGTTAGTTATTCAGGATGACAAAATTCTTATTGGGATAGTTTAAGAGACAAACATATACATTCTAATTTAGTTTCTTCTAAATGGGTCTTTTCAAATCTCATTGAACATCAAATTGAGCGCAAGCTCATTCTAGGGCATGTTCAGATCTGGGGGTACCCGACACTTGTGCTGTGGAAGGATCTGTAAGGGCATTTTTTTGTCATTACCCCTAGAATCTAGGACTTATCCGTAGCATTCTAGATTTCATGAGATATGGCATATACCGCTACATTGATCACGTCTTCATGATAATCCACGATGTCAACAACCCGAATATCTGGCAACATGCATCTTTAATGTGCACCACTCATCTTCATTGTGCTATGCGTACATCTTCAACTATTATCCACAACTCCATGTTGTTTACGGTATATTCCTTATTTGGAGTTCTTTATATTTCATAAATATATTCAGGAGAATTTAACTTTACTTTACTTTATTTTATCAAAATAAGGCTGTAATTTATTTAAAATTAATATTTCACCAGCTTTCGTTCAAACGAGATGCACATCTCGTTCGAACGATCAACATATGTCGTTAGAAGGTTCATTTGATGGCCTACATCAAACGTACTTCAAAGGAGGAATTACTGTTTTAGTTTTGGCCAGGTCGTGAGAAGGTCGTTCGAAGCATCCTTCTTACGAGATGCATATCTCGTTCGAACAATGCTTTGAACTCATTCGAACAATTCCGACGTCACATCAATTTTCGTGTTCGCTAATAAAAACCTGCTTCCTATAGGCATTTTGCAAGAACAATCTATGATTTTTGCAGACCTGTCGCACAAAAGTTTCACTTTTAAAAAACCAAATCACCTTTTAATTCACACCTCCCATTTGTATTTTGTGAATCACTTTGAAACCCTCACACACAATTCAATACCAGAGTTTCTCTTATGGAGAAGGTGTCTCCACTGCTGATCTTGTGGTTCTCGTGGGAGCCATTACTGAAGAAGGATGAAGGGTCGCCTGCTGGAATTTTTTCTAGAAAATACTGTCTGTATTTCTATATGTACATGTAAGTTGTGATTTGCATATAATAATGAAATAGAAAAAGGTTTTTTTCCCTGAGGGGATTTTTCCTAAAATCCATCTTTCTTGTTTGTTTGATTGCATGCCTTTATGGTTTATTGCTTTCAATTACATAGTTCCGTGAACTAGGATTTATAGGATTTACAACTGGTGTAAAGTTGACATTTAATTAAATAAGTTTAGGCCATTGAACCGTAGTGTACTCTCAAATTGGTATCAGATCCATTTACACAACTTTACTGTGTAATTGATTTTTCGCAAAATTTTTCTTGATATTAATTTTTAGAATAAATTGATTTTTGGAAAGGCTTAGTTCAAGTATATAACTTATATAATAGAATGCTAACTTTTGATGGATCCAATTATGCCTATTGGAAATCAAGAAGGAGATTCACATGGAAAGGAATTGATGAAAGAGTATGGATTACTTGTGAAAGAGGGTGGACACCACCCACTATAGTGGTGGGTAATGATATTAACCCTAAACATGTGAATTTATGGACTAAAGAAGAATTTAAATGGAATAATTTTAATTCATGAGGCCTTAGCGCTATTTCTAGAGCCGTCACACCCGCCGAGTTTCGACGTATAATGACGTGAACCACGCCAAAAGAGGCATGGGATATCTTGCAGCTTACACATGAGGGCACAAATCCTGTTAAGGCATCTAAATTGCAAAATTTCTCTATAAATTTTGAGACCATAAGTATGCTTGAATCCGAGAGCTTTGATGAATTTTATGCTCACCTGTCGAATATTATTAATTCGATTTTTAATCTTGGTGAAAGAATTCCTGACATTAGAGTATTAAAAAATATTTGAAGATCACTCCCTGCTCGTTTTATCCCGAAAGTCACTATGCTTAATTCTTTAGGAATGTTAGATTCCCTTAGGTTAGAATTACTCGTAGGAGACCTTCAAACTTACGAAATCAACATGTTTTTCAAAACTATAAAACCAAAAGAGAAATGGATTGAACTTAAGGACCAATCTAGAAAGAGTGAGGAGATGTCTAAAAAGAGAGAAGAGACGTCTAGAAAGAGAGAGGAGATGTTTTCCTATTTTGAGTATGATTTAGACTTAGATGAGTTAGCCCTTTCTGCTAAGAATTTCAAGAAATTTCTCAAACTTAAAAATAATGACACATCTAAAGATAAAAAGAGTTTTGAGAAAAATAAAATTGGGAAGAAATTTGAAAAAGATAAAAAGGACGCCCAAAAGAGAGAGGAAGATAGGTATTTCGAGCGTGATGGGACATGTCATGAAGTGTATGAGCTCCCAACTAGGATAAAGCATCAAGCCAAGTGTAAAACTACCTTAAACGTTACCCTTAGTGATGATAGTGAGGTCGAGTCAGTGGATTCAAGAGAAGAATCACCGCATGAATGTAATTTCACTGCATTCATGGCTAGTCATGTGAGTACGTCTAGTGCAGCTCATGACAATTAGGAAGATGCTTCACAGGGATACCTCGACAGTGAGATGGAAGTGAGTGAGGGTGAGGATGCAGCAAGTGAGAGTGAGAGTGAGCTGCTGCACGCGTACGTCGAGTTATACACTGAGTCCTTTAAAACAAAAAAGCAAAATAAAGGGTTAGCAACTATGATCATTGCTCTAGAGAAGGAGTTAGGAGAGACGAGAGAGAGAGTTCTCCGCTATAGAGTCTAAGAGAGAGAGAAAGAGTTTTTAAAGAGAGAGATAAAGAGTTTTTGAGAAAGAGAGAGGGAACTTGACCAAACAAGTGGATACTCTTACGAGTGAGCTCCTTGCATCCGTGGAGACTTAGAAGAAAGTTGAAGCCCTTGTAGCCCAACTCAGGAAAGATCTAGAGAGAGACAGGAAGTCAAGGTTAATATTGAGGACACATCTAAGAAGATGGGAAATATGTTCCTCTACCCCACTTTAGGGTTTGGTGAGAAACATGGAATAGGTTTTGACGATGCTTCCACGTCACATGTTGCACCAGAACTGGTTCTTGAATTCACTTTGAATCCTTATGGCCCTCAACTATAACCCCTAAGAAAAGTTTGTCCAAGAAAAGAACACCAGGGTTGCTTAACACTATTTATTTATGCACTTATTGCAAGTGAAAAGGCCACCTTATGGAGTTTTTTCTATAGTTTGTGTCGGACTCGATGTACACATACTATGTCGTACCACTTTAGCAATTTTTCTAACCTTAGAGAGCAGGTTGAGTGTTTAGTTTTCACTTCTCATAGTTTGATGGAAGAGTTCCAATGGATGTCTTTGTCGTTAGTGGATACTTCCAACATCTCGCCTAGAACTAACAACGACAAGGGTAAACAAAAGGTCACCACTACTTGGGTGACTAAGCGGGAAGAGAAATCCCTTGCGGTTCATGTTCCTCTTAAGGCTCATAATACTTCCCAGTGGTGTTTTTACAGTGGTTGCTCCAGGTATATGACTGGTGACGTCTCATTTTTTACCAACCTTGATGATCGCAAGGATAGTAAAGTCACCTTTGGAGATAGGAGTAAATCTAAAATCACTGGAAGTGGTACAGTAAAGATACTTGGATTTCCTAAGCTAGATATTATTTTGTACATCAAAGGTTTAAAATCAAACCTTATCAGCATTAGCCAGCTGTGCGACATAGACTTTGCTGTAAAGTTTGATCGAAATGACTGTAATATTTTTTATCAAGCCGGTAAACTTTTACTACAAGGGGTGAGGACATAAGATAACTATTATAGGATTGTGCCTAAGTCCTCATTTGTGTGCAACAACGCCACAATATTTTCGATGGATTTATGGCATCAACGTTTAGCTCACGTTAGTTTAGAGAGTTGGAGAGTTTAGTGAAGAAAGACTTAGTAAGTGGATTAACGTCGCTTGAAAAGCCAACTTTCACAATTTGTGGTCCTTGTTAGTAAGGAAAACAAGTTCGGAGTTCCCATCAGAAGTTGAATTCCATTACCACTACACATATGATTGATTTGATCCATATGGATCGTATGGGTCCTACTCGCACAGAGAGTTTGGGTGGTAAGAGGTATGTCCTCACGATGGTAGATGATTTCTCTCATTATGTGATAGTTAGTTTCCTGAGAGAGAAATACGATGTCATAGAGTTTCTTATGACCAAGTGTCGTGTCCTGCAAAATTAACATGGATTCACCATCAATAGGATACGTAGTGATAATGACACAAAATTTAAAAAAGCAAAAGTGGATAGTTACTATGATAGCCTTGGAATTAAACACGAATTTTCGGTTGTGAAAACTCCTCAGCAAAATGGGATTGTTGAGAGGAAAAATCGGATGATTCAAGAGACGGCTACATCCATGCTTCTAGATCGTAGAGTGCCTTGACAATTTTGGGAAGAAAAGGTGTCTACCACATGTCACACGCTGAACAGGGTATATCTTCGTCCATAAACACTTTAGACGCCATATGATTTATGGATAGGGGTAAAGCCTAACGTTTCATAGTTCCATGTCTTTGGGAGTAAATGCTACATCCTGAGGGATATAAAGAAATTAGGAAAGTTTGACTCCTAGAGCTATTAGGGAAGATATTCATCGATGGGCAAATCTTATCGGGTTTTTAACCTGAACAACTACAAGTTTATGGAATTAATAAATGTCACTATTAAAGATGACGAGATGCCGATGGGTTTTGATCCCAATCCTTTGTGTGAGGATGATGCACCCATTTGTGATGATCCCATTGTTCCTCACACACCTAGGGTGGACCCTACTCCTGATTTAAAGGACACACCTGCTTGGGTTTGCAAGAGTCATGACCCTTCCACCATCTTAAAAGATCCTACTTTAGGTGTCAAGACTCGCGCTCAGCTTGAGAACGTTGTTAGCTATATGTGCTACACATCAAAAGTCGAGACCAAGAACATCAAAGAAGCACTCAAAGATAAACATTGGATATTCACTATGTTGGATGAGTTGCTTCAATTTAAAAAGAATGATGCCTGGGAACTTATCCCCGACCTAGTGAGACAAATGTGATTGGTACTAAGTGGATCTTTAAGAATAAGATGGATGAGAATGGTACCATTATCCGTAATAAGGCTTGGTTAGGCGATCAAGGCTTCACATAGATTGAGGGTGTAGACTTTGAGGAGACATTCTCTCTTATTGCGAGGCTTGAGTCTGTTTGCTTACTACTCACCATCGCATGTCATCCGTGCTTCAAGTTATATCAGATGGATGTCAAAAGTTCCTTTCTGAATGGCATTCTACATGAGGAGGTTTATGTGGAACAACTGAAAGGGTTTGAGGACCCTAAGCACCCTGGACACGTCTATTATTCGAGGAAAGCCTTATATGGTTTGAAGCAAGCATCCCGTGCTTGGTACGAGAGGCTTACTACCTATCTCTTAGCCTGTGGCTTCAAGAGAGGGGAAGTAGATAAGACGTTGTTTATGAGTAGAGGAAAAATGTTCTATTTTGGTTGCCTAAGTCTATGTAGACAGTATAGTCTTTCGATACATGTACTCTCGCCATACTCATACCTTTGAGGAGGAGATGAAGAGTGAGTTCGAGATAAGCATGGTTGGTGAGCTTACGTTCTTCCTTGGTCTCTAGGTTCGTCAGCTAGAGGATGGGATGTTCATTTCCCAATCCAAGTATGTAAGAGACCTTGTGAAAAAGTTTGTGTTACACTCTGCTAAGCACTCATGCACCCCTATGAGTACCTCGACTAAGCTTAGCAAGGACACTCAAGGCAGGGACATATAGCAAACCTTGTATCAGAGTATGATAGGTAGCCTTCTCTACTTGGCCGCCAGTTATCCCGACATAGCCTTTAGTGTTAGAGTCTGTGCGCATTATCAGGCGTCTCCGAAAGAGTCACACTTACTTGCTTTTAAACATATTATCAAATACATGAGTGGGACTCTCTCATACAATATTTGGTATTCCTTTGATACGTGCGACCTTTTATTCCCCTATTCGAATGCCGATTGGGCTTGGAATGTAAATGTATGTAGGAGCACTTGGGGTGGGTGTTTCAATTTTAGGAGCGCTATTGTCTCTTGGTTGAGAAAGAAGTATAACTTCATATCTTTGTCCATTACAGAGGCTGAGTACATTAGCGCTGGGAGTTGTTGTATGCAACTCTTGTGGATGAAGAAAATGTTGGAGGATTACGGGATTTCATAGGGCACCATGACTATTTCCTGTGATAATACGATCACGATTCATATATCCCAAAATCCATTCCTGCATTACCTCACGAAGCATATTAGGATACACGAGCATTTTATCCGAGACCTAGTAGTGGAAAAGGTTATATCCTTGAGCTTTGTGACCACCGACCGCCAGTAAGACGATATTTTCACGAAACCTTCGGATGCCCTTAGATTCAAGATTCTTAGGAAGTCTTTAGGTATCTGCACAGCTGAATGAGGGTTGGTTACTTTGTCCATTATCGGATGATTTTTTACGTTCATATTCTTGATCCATATTGCTAGATTGTATTATTTTTATTATTCTTGTATTACTTTTTCTTTGTCATATTTTAGTAAAATACAAAAAAAAATTGGTTTTTAAGAAAAGTGAAAAATTCAAAAATATTTTTGATTTTTTAGGACAAATGAAAAAGCCAAAAAATTTTTTTTCTATTTTTTTTAAAAACATAAAAATATTTTTATAGTTTGTTTACACCTTCTATGGATGGACATTTAGGATTGCCAAGTCACAATATCATTCCATTATCCATGTGACTTTTTGATAGTGTTTTGAGACACAAAATTATTTCATCTATGTGCTTTATAATGTTTTGGAGTCATTGAAATGTGATTAGTGATTACTTGCTACGTGTTTGACTAATTGTCTCCTTTAATGCACACATGCACGAATTTAATTGATCATTGTATTTGTCTGTCACATGTTGGTCAAAATGTTTTCATCTCAATCCTGCCTTTAAAACGAACCAAACGCGATAAAATAAGATAATGAAATTAGTGCTTGTAAGAACCATTGCCTGAATTGATAAAATTGAAAATTATATCTCTGATAAATGTGTTTATTTAAATGCAATGGAATCGGGCCGCGAAAGTAAAAAGATCTTTGCATGAATAACTACCATTTGTAAAAAGAAAAGAGCCTAAAATATTAAAGGCAATCAAAAGAAAAAATATATAAGTGCCAGACCAATAGTCAAAGAACATTGATGCTTCACTACATATGAGCAATGATTTCTTAAAAAAAAAAGAGTTGAGTGAAATATTCTATATGTGAGTCTTGAGAGAGTTAAGTCAAAGATCAATGGATTTGCACGTCCTGAAAAAGTCTCGTAAAAGCATTACATAGTTTTGGGCGTTGTTGGTGTGAAAATCATTTTAGATTTTAATTTGTTGATTTGAGTGAGTCAATATCACATGAATTCAACTTTTTTACACCTAAGGACGATTTTGAGCTCATTCGTTAAGAGTATTCAAAATTCATCGTGCACATATGTTATGATTGTTTGACTCGATTTTTCTATTGAATTTATTCACACCCATTCATTTACACTTTCACAACTTGGTTATCTTAGTGTTAGTTCATGGTATGTATTATCTTTGTATTTTATATATTTGAGAAAAATTTGAAAATTTGAAAAATTCAAAAATTGTTGTTTATTGTTTTGTGATACACTCCGATTTATTGCTAATGTTTCTTTTCCTTGTCTATTTCGAACATCATAAAAATGGGGATAATGAATTATGGGGGAGTGGGAAAGTTTGATGATTGTTAGACATGTGCTTAATTATGCATTATCATTTTATTTCAAACTTTTGCGCGTCATGGGTATTTGTTTGTTGGTGAGTGGGAAAGTTTGATGATTTTTAAGCATGTGCTTATTTATGAATTATCATTTTATGCTAATCATTTTATTTTAAACTTTTGCGCATCACGAGTGTTTATTTGTTTGTCTCATGTGTGTAGGTTTTGAAGATCATATTCTTAACACGCTTAATGAAGACAAAGGAATTTGGAGATTTGAAAATTTTGAAGATTTGAAGATTTCAAGACTTATGTATTTTGAAATCATTCCATTTGTGGGTTTTAGTAGGGTATGAGAATATTGTATGTCTTAGGTTTTTTTTGTTGCATAATTCGAATTTTTTATATATATATCGGCACAGGGGAGATCTGTAAGGGAATTTTTCTGTCATTACCCCTAGAATCTAGGACTTGTCCGTAGCATTCTAGATTTCATGATATATGGCATATCCCGCTACATTGATCACGTCTTCACGATAATCCACGATGTCAACAATTCGAATATCTGGCAACGTGCATCTCTAACGTGCACCACTCATCTTCATTGTGCTATGCGTACATCTTCAACTGTTCTCCACAACTCCATGTTGTTTACGGTATATTCCTTATTTGGAGTTCTTTATTTTTCATAAATATATTTGGGAGAATTTTACTTTACTTTATTTTATCAAAACAAGGCTGGAATTTATTTAAAATTTATTTTTCGCCAACTTTCGTTCAAACGAGATGCACATCTCATTCGAATGATCAACATATGCCGTTAGAAGGTTCGTTTGATGGCCTATATCAAACGTACTTCAAAGGAGGGCTTACTATTTTAGTTTTGGCCAGATCATGAGAAGGTCGTTCGAAGCATCCTTCTTACGAGATGCATATCTCGTTTGAAGAATGCTTTGAACTCGTTTGAACGATTCTGATGTCACATCAATTTTCGTATTCTCTAATAAAGACCTGCTTCCTATAGGTATTTTGCAAGAACAATCTACGATTTTTGTAGACCTATCGCACAAAAGTTTCACTTTTAAAAAACCAAATCACCTTTTCATTCACACCTCCCATTTATATTTTGTGAATCACTTTGAAACCCTCACACACAATTTCATATGGAGTTTCTCTTGTGGTAAAGGTATCTCCATTGCTGATCTTATGGTTCTTGTGGGAACCATTTCTGAAGGAGGACGAAGGGACTCCTGCTGGAATTTCTTTTAGAAAATTTTGTATGTATTTCTATATGTACATGTAAGTGGCGATTTTCATATAATACTCGACTCAACTCAACAAAGCCTTTTCGCAATTATTTGGGGTCGGCTACATGAATCCTATTTTTCCATTCCATTCTGTCTAGTGAAATATCTTCGATTAAACCACATGACATCATGTCATTTCTTATTTGTTTGATTGCATGCCAATATGGATTTCACTTTGCTCTTGTTTGGGAGAACGAATTGACCCCTTACTTGCCATTATACATGTTTTAGTGTACGTGTAGGTACAAAAGGAATTTTTGATTGACCGTCTTTACTCTGTAACGACGAATACATAAAAGGCGTGTTATCAGTGACCTTGCTCCAACTTCTTTAGTAGTGCGTGCCAATAGCAACACCCACCGAGAGCTGTTGGGATCTATAACACTCACAGTAGGGGATAGCCCTATAAATACCATCATTGAGTTCCAAGTTATCGACATACCTGCTTGTTTCAACCTATTGCTTGGTCAATCGTGTCTTCACAAGAGGGGGTATCTTCCTCTCTCCATCAGAAACAGAAATTCTTCGCCAATGGGCATGTCATCACCATCTTGGACGATGGAGATAATGCTGAGAATGCAAGGGACAGAAATTTGGTATTAGAGATACATTATGGGCGAATGATATGCTTATGTATGGCTTTCAACTAGAACTACTTCCACTCCCAGCAGGGGATGATTTCAAAGATCGAGTCTGTCCTGAACACAACCCTCACGACAATGTCAATGTGATACAAATGTTTAAGAACATGCACTTTATGCTCGAATTGGGGATGGGATGATGACAACAGGGGATACTGGAACCCATAGTCCCGAAGAATGACTTTCCTTCATGTGGCCTGGGTTATCAAACATCATCATAAGAACTTAGAATGCTCCGCGAACCCCGATTAAAGCGAAGGTTAGAAAGTTCCAAGACTGTTTCAGGAGACTCCTTGAATAGAGGATTCGTCAAAGAGGGTGAATTCTTTCCCTTTTGTGGCTTTTTCAAACCATTGTATGATCATGTGGACAAGAAGATGAATCCATAGATGGATATTTTCTTTCAAGACAACTACTCATGGGTCGAAAGTTCCCAGCCTCATGTGCAACCACTCATTGAGAAGACTAGATCCGTTACTGAGGTTCCCAAGGGAAATGACTCCGAAGACTCATTCGATCTGCAGACACTCGGGCTGACACTCTACATGATCCACTCAGGCGCTACATTATTGGATCCATCCATCCTGATCAAGACTATTGATGCACCCCTCCTCAACTGGTATGCTATACCGGTTCCACCTACTGAAATGCATCCTAACCCAAATGTTTACACTTTTTCTTCCTCTTTTGTCGTTCCTCTATTTTTTTATAATAATATAATCGAGACCTCCTTCACAGAGAATGAAATAAATTAAGATTTTAGGTATCTTGATGTGCCTTACATTAATTTTCTTGATTCTAATCAAACTCTTGATGATGATGATTTTGCAAATTAATAATCCGTAATTGATCTTAATAAGGTTAATAACAAACAACATAACCACGTTCAAATTAATGAAGATGAAAGTGTTGTTATTAATCTCGATTTTGGTAGCCAATAACGCGAGATTAGAATTGGGTCCACTCTTAACGAGCATGAGAATGCACAATTCGAAGAACTATTGAAAGAAATTTTGGATGTTTTTGCATGATCCTATGATGACATGCCCGACATCGATCCCGAGATCGCTCAGCATGAGATTTCAAACCTCCCAGAATTAAAATCGGTCAAACATAAACTGCAAAAGATCTGCACCGAATGGTCTCTCAAGGTTAAAGAATAGGTGGTCAAATAATTAAACGTAGGATTCATTCGGGTGATCGAATATCCCACATGTTTAGCCAACATTGTACATATACCAAAATTAGGAGGGAAAGTTCGTAAGTGCATCGACTATCGAGATTTGAACAAAGCCTCTTCGAAAGACGATTACCCCTACCTAATATCGGTATAATTATTGACAACACGTCCAATCACGCTCTCAAATCGCTCATCGATGGGTTTATCGGATACAATCAGATCAAGATGCTCCTTGATCATCAAGAAAACAACGCATTCATCACCCTTTCGGGAACCTTTTGTTACACAGTAATGCCATTCAGGCTAAAAAATACAGGGCCTACCTACCAAAGGGTTGCCACAACCATCTTGCATGATCTGATACATAAAGAGGTCGAGGTCTATGTGGATAATATGATTATTCAATCTAAGACACAACAAGGTCATATTCCTGCCCTTGGAAAGTTCTTCGAACGACTGCGGCAATACCAGATGCGATTAAACCCACATAAATATGTTTTTGGTGTCACCAAAGGAAAGCTTTTGGGATTCATGGTTAGAAATAAGTGAATTGAAGCAGACCCTATCAAAACTGAAAGCCATACTAAAAATGCCACCACCTTGAACAAAGAAGGGAGTCCAGGGATTCTTGGGAAAATTATAATATAATAGTCGATTCATCAACCAATTTGCTTCTATTTGTGAACCTATCTTCAAACTCCCCTGAAAGGATTCAACCAAAGTCTAGAATGAATATTGTCAGGAAGCCTTTGAACAAATAAAGAAATATCTAACCCGACCTCCGATACTTATGCCACCACAACCGGGTCTCCCTCTACTCCTATACTTAACCATAACAAACATCGCGAATGGGGATTTTCTAGCCCAATAACTTGAAGAATCCCACAAAGAAAGGTCCATCTACTATGACAATCGTATGTTGGTCGGGTATGAAATCAACTACACTACCTTGGAGAAAGAATATGTCGTCCTTATCTGGGTCACTAAATAATTACAGCACTATATGCTCGCTTTTCCCATCAGACTCGTGTCTCGAATGGATCCTATTAAATACCTACTTTACAAACCTGACCTATCTAACCGAATGTCCCAATTAGTGATGCTATTAGCTGATTTTGATATTGTGTATCTCATGTAGAAACATATAAAAGGGAGAGTCATCTCCGACTACCTTGCTGACTACCCTATGGAAGAGGCTGACATTTGAATTTTCGAGTTCTCAAATGAAGATATCCTTTGCAGCTCTCAAGAAGGACTTTAGTGTCAAATGTTCTTTGACAACGCTGCCAACAATAAAATATATGGCATTGGGATACTCCTGATCACCCCTGATGACTCCCACACTCCCATTGCCATTAAGCTTGATTTTCCCTTTACTAACAACATGACCAAATACGAGGCATGCACCGTAGACTTCAAAGTCGCTCTTAAGAAAGGTATCCAGTGCCTAGATGTATACATGGATTCTGCCCTCATCATCGGCCAGGTCCTTAGAAGATGGAAAGTAAAGATAAGAAGAACTTACCCTTCCATGACAACCTAAAAGAGCTAGCCTCCCAGTTTTGAGATATCACCTTCCACTACTTGCCCTGAGCAAGGAATAACTTGGCAGATTCCCTTGCTACCTTAGCCTCCATGGTCGACATACCCGAGGGAATAACGATGGCCCCCTTCTAAGTTTAAAAACAAGTTAAACCAACCCATTTCTACCACATTGAGATTATCATAAAAGAGGATTATGATATAACGAGTGCTCGTACTATGATATTTGGCGCCTCCTTAAGCATGGTAGGTACCCCCAAGATACCTACAAGAAAGACCGTGTGACCCTTCGCAAACTGGATGCCCAGTACATTGTATGTGATAAAGTACTGTTAAAGAGAAACTTTGATGGAACCCACTTACACTGCTTCGCAGGGACCGATATTGAAGAAATGATGCAGAAGATCCATAGTGGGGAATGCAGACCCCATATGAATGGCCACATGCTCGCCAAAAACATTATTTGACAAGGTTACTATTGGACTACCATGGTTTAGGATTGCACCACCTATGTCTGGAGATGCCTTAAATGCTAACATTTTGCTAATCTCCAACACTTGCCTCCATGAAAATTATACAAAATGACTTCTCCCTGGCCATTTTCCACACGGGGCGTCAATACCATAGGGAAAGTCACACCCAAAGCCTCTAATGGGAACGAGTTCATCCTAGTTGCCATTGATTACTTCACCAAATGGGCCAAAGTCGAGTCATACGCAGTATTGAATACCAAAAAGGTATTCAAATTTATCCCGAAGAACATCATCTGCCGATACAAGGTTCCTCATGAGTTATTGTCAGATAACGGGTTAAATTTTAGGGCAAAAGTCAAAGAATTGGTTGACGAGTATGGAATTCAGAGACACAAATCTCCTTCCTCCCAACCACGAACTAACGGTGCAGTTAAAGCCGTTAATAGGAACCTCAAATCAATCATTAGGAAGATGACTAAGAGTTGCCGAGATTTGGCCAATCGAATCCCTTACACCCTATGGGGCTACCGTACTTCAGTTCGGATATCTACTAGGGCTACCCATTAATCTTTGGTATACGAAATGGAAGTATTCCTACCCATTGAACTAGAAATACCTTTATCACGTGTCATGATTGGCAAAGTCAACGAAGAAGACTGGCATCTGAGTCGCTTCGATAAGTTGTCTCTCTTAGATGAAAAGAGGCTAAATGACCTATATTATATATAGGGGTACCATCGCTGGATAGCGTGATGATTTAACCACATAGTTAAAGACTGTGGTGTCATAGAAGGGGACTTAGCCCTTAAATAAATCATACAACCCATCTGGGACCCCAGAGGGAAATTCAAGTCAAACTAGAGTGGCCCCTACAACGTGAAAAAGATCATGTCCAGTGGCACCGCTATGCTCACTGACCTTGACGGAGAAGATATGGTGCATCCAATCAGCCCGTATCGTATGGAGAAATTTTACCCGTACTCTGAAATCTCAGCGCGCTACGACTCCTCTCATCCCCCTTGTATCCAAAAAAAAATTCTTTATTTTCTTATACTAAGAACTACGTGGGGCTTGATCCTCTAAAAACCATTTTCTTTTAAAAATAAAACTTAGAAAATTTTTAAAACCCCAGAGTACGTAGGCAACTCATACGCTTTACATGGGCACGGTCCCCTTCTTTTTCACAAAATGCTATTTTTTTCTTACCTCCAAAAAAGGCAGTTGATTTTATCATTTACATGAACAAAAGGATTATGTATACCTTGGAGATTGTTATCGATAATTCAAATGCAAAACTCATTAAGGGTACAACAATATAATTAAAATCCTTTTTATTCCAAAAAAGGGAAATTTTGGCACAATTACACGAAATATCAGAGCAGGGAGTCAAATAACTACCCCCGCCAACCCAACTATCCATAAAACAAACTACCCAAACCTTACCAATTTATTCTCACAAACCAAAAACAACCAAACACATCTCCATCACAAAATCTTCATAAATAAACACCAGTTTCAGAAAAGACCCTATCTGTAGCTGTCGAAAGACCTAGTCCCATCATTATCTGCTCTTTGGGCCCCCTAAACTTCCCCTAATTGGATGGTATGTTGAAGGCGCTCCATAGAATGATAAGCCCAGATCATACTAGAGAAAACCACCATGCCCCCTCCATAATATTAAAGATGATGAATCAACTCTGCCCGATCTCCTCTGCCAAGATCTTAGCCACTACCCTCTTCTACAACCATTTCATATAGTATTTAGAAACAGGGCAAACCCTACCAATATATTGAGAAGGATGGGTTGACGACCAACGATTCTCCTAAAGAGAGCTTGATCACATGCGCAAGCCTTTAGTTAAATCCTCTACAGGAAAGAAATCTAGGGTACAAAAAAGCACAATTTTCTCCCATCTGACTTGATGTAGGAGCCACCAAGGGAAATATAATGAGGTATGCCGAAGGCCAACTAACCGAACGTACAGGTATTCCCCCAGTTCTAGAATGGGCTACGATTCCCCCTACCATGGCACCGACCAGGGCAGATATTGAGCCTCATTCTCCATAAACCAGTTCACCCAATTCTCTATGGATGGGACAAAGCTGATAAAATAACAGGTGAAGAAATTTAACACAACTACCAAAGGATATTCAGGGGGACCCCCAAATGGAATCTCTCAACCACATGAATAATATAACCAGGCTTCCTCCCAAAAAATCAAAACGACCTTCCCGCCAAGCATCTAGACGATTTAGGGTCTCTGCTAGTATCACCGTCTCACGATTATGACGATATGACATCCATGCTGTAATAGCAACCAATTGAGGTTCCACCATTAAATCTCCCATCACCAGGAAAAGCCTCGAAGTTAGTCCAAGTCAATAGCTCCAGCATCAGTACAATCTCTTCAACACACTGGATTCAGCATAAATCCAATAAAGGTGACAAGCTCCACTTTACAACCAATTTTTTATCTTCTCATCTATATACCAGCCAAGCCTCCAAGGCCTTCCTCCACTAAAAAATTCCAAAAAACTCGTTTTTACCTTATCTCAAAATAAATTCCATCAAAAGGGAAGCTCTTTTTCAACCAAGCCTCCGAGGCCATCTTCTACTCAAACATATTAAGAAAATTCCAAAACACACACATTCTCCAACTTTTCTCCAAATAAAAAACTCAGTAGAAAATTAAAATGCATGTAGAGTAAGCAATTAAATCAAGATAATAAAAAAAATATTCATATATTTTTGCCTTTTTGAGTCTCTTTTCTGGTGCAATACTGCCACATCAAGCACACAACATGGTCAAATGCCAAGCTCCCATTCTTAGCGAGGAATCTAAAAGAAAATACCAAAGAACCGTCCCTCAAGGGTAAAAGTTCACCTACATCCCCCAAAGGGATTCAGTAATCTTACCCAATGTGGCCTCAATCGCCTCAGGTGTCACCCTCAGAGACCGGTCCACCTCTATCTACGTGCCATCGCAATCAATCCCTAGTAGCTGCGGAACCCCATACTAATCGACACATCTCTTCCCCTTTTTGGGGAATCCCAGATGACTGTGCCACTATCGGTTGGAAACCCCTATAACATGCTGGCCGTCCCCCCTGAAATTTCATACAAAAAATCCCAGAAAATTCCAAAAATTGCCAAATAAATATCGAAACATTTCTTCACCAAGAAAATCATTTTTCAAGATCCCAAATCCCCAGTCGGATCAATGCCACATTTTATCTCCTGCTTAAACCCTAAAAATTAGCGCACCTTCATTTCCCAAAGCCCACTACAGTTCCGAGTGGAATCCCAAAACCTCATACTTCCCCAACAGGGTTACGTAGTATCCTACTCGTTTTGATAACACGCATTCCTGAATCAAACTTTCTCCCCCAAAAATTATAATTTTCCAAAGCAAAACTAGAAGCCCTAACCGGACATCTCTCCAGCAGCGTCTCACAAAAAACATATTTCCCAGCGGAATCGCAAAATCCTCACCAGAAATCCAAATGCTTCCCCAGCAGGACTATGTAAACTTCATCCCAATCCATCCACATAATCCCCAGACTATATTTTCCCTAGTAAAGTCTAAAAAAGGTAAATTTAAAATTCCTCAGGAGAGCTATTACCCATGCCTCTACTTAAGTCCCTCAGAATTGGTCGCCTCCATTTAAGGTCCTTAGAATGACCTCGACCCTCAGAATTGATAGCCTCCACTTAAGATCCTCAAAATTTACCTTGACCCTCAAAATTGTTCGCCCCCTACTTAAGGTCCTTAGAATTGAACTCGACCCTCAGAATTGTTCGCCCCTAATTAAGGTCCTCAGAATTGAACTCGACCCTCAGAATTGGTCGCCTCTACTTAAGGGACTCAGAATTGACCTCGACCCTCATAATTGGTCAACTATCCTTTAGGTCCTTAAAATTGAGCTCAACCCTCAGAATTAGTCACCTCTACTTAAGGTCCTTATAATTGAGCTCGATCCTCAGAATTAATCACCCCTACTTAAGGTCCTCAGAATTGACCTTGACCCTCAGAATTGGTCACCCCTACTTAAGGTCCTCAGAATTGGCCTCGACCCTTAGAATTGGTCGCCTTTACTTCATGTCCTTAGAATTGACCTCAACCCTCAGAATTGGTCGCCTCTGCTTTAGGTCCGTAGAATTGACCTCGATCCACATAATCGGTCATCCCCAGCACTATCCTAGGTCCTCATAATCGACCTCGTTCCCCAAAACATCATGTGGTGTTTATTTAATGGATTTCACTTGTTCCAAGCTCACCCGTCGAGGGGCTCTGTAAACACCACATTCTAATAACCTCATAAGTCTCTCCTTAGGTCCCTAGCACCTCCCCATTCAACACAAACCCTAGATTATACTCCGAGTACCAATTTAGAGGCCATCGAGTGATTCGGGTCCCCGTTTGACTCTGATAAACTTCGTCATCAGAGTGAAAGGTTAATGAATATTCAGAGGGCTCTGAATCCTATTTATAATGGTCTGCCTCGTGCATAAATCGGCATAACAATTTAAATTAACGAGCCATTTTACTATCACAATCGATATGGGGGCCATCGGGTGCTCCTGGGCCCCAATTTAACACCAATTAACTTCATCATCAGAGAAAAATCTTAATGAATCTTTAAAGGTCGCTGAATCCCCTTTCTATGGATCTATCCCATGGATGAAACGGAATAACCTTTCGGACGAACGATCAATTTTCCCCTAAAAACTGGTCCAGAGGCCACCGACCAAAGTTAACTCTTCAGCTTGAACGTGACTGAATGAATCTTTGAATAGCACTAAATTTCCTTTCCAACGGTTCGCCCCATGTGTGAATCAGCCTCACAGTACAAATAAATGACCCGTTTTACTCCGAAAGGTCACTTTGTGCTTCTGGGACCCATTTGACCAAAGTTAACTCTTCGAAGCGAGCGAAGCTCTTTACAACATCGAATTGCCTCACATCAACTTTACAATTGTTCACCTCATGAGAAATTACGATTTGGACGAACGATCCATCGTCATCTAATGATCTTCCGTCCAAAGGATCGACGGGGGCTTTCGACCCCCGTTTGACCTAAAGTCAACTCCCGAACCTGGGAGCGTCCCAAGGATTCTCAAAGGTCTCAGAATTACCTCTCTAAAGGTATGACCCGTGTACAATTTGGACTTACGGATTGCGTTTTACGATCATATTTTTGAAAAAACTACACGAGACTGCCAATTGGCAGGTCCATTTACCTACCTATCGGGAGCGTGTGTTGGGTTACCTGTCAATTAGTAGGGTAAGGACTATGACGATTGGAAGCCATCCTACCCTGTATAAGGAGAGCATGGGCCCACTCCCTAAGGCACCTTAGAACCATCAATTTTAATGATCTCAACAACACTTTTCTGCGATCAGCGAAGTTTCCTTGTGCAAAATTATTCTCCACCTTTCATTCCCATCACTTTCATACCCAATTGGGCAAAAATCCACTTCTCTATCATCTTACATTCACCCCAACTTTCAAGGAAGCTCATCAAGGATCAAGGTCAAGCTTCGAGTTTCTAAAGTAGTTCCAAACATCTTTCTCTCTGTTTAAATTCCTTCATTTTTTCATTAGTTATATAAATTCTTAATTTATCTTTTATTTTAGATCATATGCATATTAATATTCAATCGTTTATTAGTAATATTGCACATAACCTATTTTCAATAAAAAAATAATGAAAAAGAGAGTTACACAAATAAATTTCGACGTGATTCATCATCACATTTTCTCAAAATTAAAAATATATTTTCTACACTCACACACATATAATGAACTCCTGTTTGAATTTATGGGATAAAATCCACCCTTACGCCACATGCGAACTACGTGGACTTTGATGTCTTTATAGGGTATGTAAGTGTTTCGGGCTAAAACTCGAGAATCGAGTCCTATTTTCATATTTTCATCTCTTTCCTATTTTATCCATATATTATTCACATATCACACTTGTGATTCATATTTTCATCTTACCCAACACATATTATCATTTCATCATACCGATCGATATCTCAATAAGCGAACACATCATATTTTTCTAATTATTATTTTGGGAACATTCCTATGGATGACCTCATTCCATCTTTTCCATGATGCGAGTCGAGCGATTCCGATCTCCGCTTATATATACATGCACACACACTTCACTGAGAAATTAAGGAAAATAGTAACATAAGCCCACGAGAGATCGAAAGAGTTAGATGGGTGGATAACAACTTCCCATTCCGTAACTTAGCCCCCGAACCTCTGAACTATTGGTTTCACAAGCTTCAGTTTGTCTTCGATGTTGCTCCCTCGAGGTGGAGACATTTTATTTTTCCTATTTTATGCAAAATAGGGCAGTGACTCTATCTCTATACATCATCGCAAAATCGACAACGACTGAAGCACCCCCGCTGTTTCGAGGGGCGCAGGACCTTTATCCTCCCTCCTTATCCCCCGAAAGCACCCCGGGAGGGGGAAGATCTCGACATGGCCACATGTATTTTGATAATGAAAAAATAAACAAGTTTAAACAAGGTTTTAATGGGTTTAAACAAAAAATAAGAAAAAAGTAATTCTTCTCTTCAAAGTGTGTGAAAAGGGGGTTAATGATGTGATGAATGTAAGATTATAAGACTACACGTATTGATAAAAAGGAAATGGTATTTTCTTTTAAAAGGTAGTCTTTAAGTGTAATTAGATTTCTTAAATAAACAAGTAAAGGAATATCTAAAGTGTAAATATAGTTAGTAAAAGTTTTGGATAAGTGTTAATGGTTAAACAGTGTAAAATTAGTGTGTGTAACTTAATATTGTTGACAGATTAACACTTAAGAATTTGGAAAGGAGGTAATGGGATAAAGAGGTTTCCAACTTGAGAAGAATGATAGTCCAAATATTAAAAAGGTGTCAAAGTTTTGAAAGCACTTAATAAGTAGTATGATTCACTCAAAGGTGTCAGGAAAACATGACTTGTAAAATAGAGGAAATGGCAAGTTTGGAAACATATGGGAAAAATGGTAATTTCACATTAAGTGGAACATTTATATGAAATAAAAATAAGGGAAAAGGTGTTACAAAAATTAGTCCTAAATGATTATGATTTGGAATAAAAATCGAAGTTAAAGTATAAAGGACATGAAAGGATGATTTCCAAAGTGTAACACAAGTTGGAGTGAAACCCCGGGTTTGGCTTTGATCGGGTATAAAATCGAAAGAAGGAATAATGTGGATACTTGTAAAATGTTAAAACATATAAAGGAACTCGAACGACACTGAGATAATAAAGGAAGGACCAGAGACCTGGGGTGAAAGACCCAAAATAACTGGCCAGAGCATATAGTGGTGTCACTGACGGTATGGAGCCCGTTAAAGTACGCAATTATTGGAAGATTCCGAGATAAGGAATACAGAACATGTCAAAAAATGAGTTTTTTTGATGAAAATGTGTTAAGACAACCTAACTTAAATGAATTAATAAACGTTGAAGGGTTAAAATGGACAAGTAAATGTAAAATTGATTAACGTCCATACGGTAAGGAATAGGGGAAAGTAAGTGAGTAAATGGGTGGTTAAGCAACCTAAGTGTCTTAACCCATAATTAACACAAGAATGTGTTGAAAAAGGTTTTTAAAGACAAAATAAGTATTTTCTAACACGGTGTTCGCGTGTGTTGAAAGGGTGATTTTCAATGAAAATATTAATGTGGATAGGTTAAAATGAATAGGGTAATTTTAGTAAAGAAATGGCTTTCAGTTAATTCAAGTGGAGTTGTTTCAAATATTTAACCGTGTGTGTTTAATAAAGTGAGAAATTCACAAAATGAGAAAACAGAGTCTTTTACAAGATTAAGGTGAATTAATTTAGGTAAATAGGGTTTCGTAAGTAAATTATTTCATGCATTAAGTATATATATATATATATATATGTATGTATGTATGTATGCTTATATATATATACAAGGTAGTTGCATGTTCATGTAAGTATAATGTGTTAAAGCCTTCTTCTATCGTTCGATTCTATATTGCATTTGTATATTTCCCACTGGGCATTTGGCTCACGCCCTCATCTTTGTTACGATAAGTTGAGCTCATATTTTGAGAGCGTTATGTAAGTAAGCATTTTATCTAATTTTATGTTTAGTAGCTCTGTATGCTTGGACTTCGGGGATGCTTCCCACGGGTCCTTCATGTAGTTTAATTTGAAATTGGAATCGCATTCTAAACAAGTGAAACGCTAATTAAATAAAATTGAATTAGCAACATTATATAGGTTATTTCATTGCACTTCACACCTAACGCTCGGGTCGGATCGGGTTGACTATGAGTAACCCATAAATCCAGATCGGGGCGTTATAAATGGTATCTGAGATCTAGGTAGAAGTTCCTTTTGGGAGCGATATGGTGAGATCGGTATTGGATCTTTTTTCCATCGGTGGTTGTTTGGGCCGGTCATTCTAGTTTGGTGACGACTTAGTTTGTGTCCTTGACGATAGAGTCAAAGAGGTTATAACAACAAGAAAGTTGGTGCCAAGTGGCACGCGATCAAGTTGATAGTTATTAATCACTTTCGTGCTTCTGATTAGATTTTTTAGTAATTTACGGGTGTTCATGCAAGCCAATAGTGGTGACATCGTGGTTGTTAGTTTGATATGCTTATGTTCTAGGCCTTGATGACGTAGAGCCTTCTGATATGTTAAGAGAGTGAGATGATGCCCATTGGGCAGGTGGCACAAATTGCATATTGTCAATAATAGAGGTTGATGGTTAGGGTATCGTGACTAAGTATTGGTGATTTGTGATTAAAAGGTATATAGCCCTTAGGTGCAACACATATGGGTCATTAACGTCGATAATCTAATCAGGCAAATTCAATCCTTGGAGTAATATCGCAATTGATAGTAGTCCGGTGAACATATGAAGTTTTGTAGGCCAATAGCTGTAACACCATGATCCTTTGCGCGGGATGTATTATGTGGTAACTTTAATGATAAAAGTATCCTTGATAGTGTCAACAGTGAGTAGTGTCTGTTACTACCTAGCTGCAAAGGTGGTATATTTCATATATAGAGGTTAGATGGATGAGTAGAATTCATAAGCATTGATTCTATGGTGAGAACGTATTGGGATCCTTGGTTGAGGACTTGGGTCTAGTGTATCTTGATTATAATTTGGTCTCCTTGGTGTAGGCCTTGGTATTTATAGGCAATACCCGATGTCCCATATCCTACCAAAATCTATATAGTCTTGTTAACTTGTAAATTATCATATGGTATGATGTTTACATACTGCAGCAATTTAGTTGTCATGGTTGATCATTCATTAGGGATTAAATGAGACAAACCTTAAGGTTTATAGATTGTAGGAAATATCCAGTACCCCGTTATAGTCCTTAGGAGCATTAGTTGTGGTTTGTACGTAGAATATGGTCATAACCGTTCGAAAGAAAGATAAGATTAGTATCTAAGTGTAAAGGCTCATTTTAACTGTCGAAGTAATGGCTAAGAACGAGAAAATCCTAGTGTGAGTATGGTTTAAGGGTATGCTGGAGTGCCCGTAGGACTAATTATATGTGGCGTCTTTAGGGGATGGAGATCGAATGCTGTGAAACCTTGACGTGTTTGATGGTTGAGGTGCAATATAGGCAGAAGCTTGTAAACTAGTGTCTTTACGAGCACAGTAATCATTATGTGGGTATTTAAAGGTTTGTAGAGCACACCTACAATGATAAAGGTACGAGTGATGAAATATTGATGGGTCTTACGAACCTTTACAAAAAATGTGCTTGGTGCCCTTAAGAGACCAATTAAGTTCAGTATGAAGAAGTATTAACGTCTTGGTCAAGTGATGATCTCAGATTGTTGGTCGAAGTTTAGAAGAGTCGTATAATGTACGTGTTGGGTGCGATTTCCCAAATCGGAATGGATGGGTGGTGTATCCTCTAAGGAGGAATTAAAATCACATGTCGTTATGGTGTGTGATGTTCGAATGTCATGGGATTTCTAGTAGTGGACGTGTGATATTTGGTTTTAAGGTGTGTTAGGAAATGTATTCGAGACTTAGTATTGATGATGCTAAGTGGAGATTTGAAAATGGCAACCATGGTGAGGTAACATTGAAGCATGTGTTGGCGTGTGTCAACAATATATACTAGGATAGACTTAACAAGGTAAGGACTAGTTATTGGCACGCCCTACCAAGTCGGTACGGATTAGATGGTGTATCCTCGTGTGGTACTTCCTACCCTTAGGATACTAATTATGGCCGATTTGGTCACCACGTAAATTCAGTTCGGTTAGGACCCAAAAGTATGCTAAGAGACAATCTCGTTTAGTCAAAGGATAATGTGAGGTGAATGCATCTCTTGAATTGAGTAATGCCTATGGAAATTTGAGGATTTTGATCACTACATAAGAAGGAAGACATAAACCTAGATGCAGTAGGTCGGTATCGTCATCACCAGTAAATGGACGAGGTCAGTGTAGATAGGGGTGTTAGGAATTTGCCAATCAGGGTGGTTCATGAATGCTAAGGATACGAGGGGTAGGGCTTTACTCCCAAGGAGGGAAGTCGGGCGTTGACTTCCCAGAAAACTATAGGTTCGTATATTGACTTCGTGTTGTAAGAGTGAATGGTTGTGATTCGATTCGTCACAGTTGGTGACCCAAGCCAGGGTATGTGGCTAGGATAAGTAGCCAGTGTGAACATCAGGAATGAATGACATGACTTCAAGCATATGGCATAGGTTCACTTTTGTAAATCATAGTCGAATGATTATGTGTGAAATTTCTCGGGATGGTTACTTATTCTTTTGAACTCTCGTGTGTCCCTTTAGATTTCAGTAATCGAGAATTGTTACTCTCATGTATGTGGCAACTCGAATTGGTGCCATATCATGGTACGATGTGATTGGGCCTAGTAGCGCATGGTGGATCGAGTATGGTCAATGCATCTCGACAATAGGGTGCGTGCGCCCTATCTAAGGTATTTTTGCTATTGCATAAAGTTCCGTGTATGGGTGGCTGCACTTTTCGCCACACGGTTCGCTCATGGTATTGGATTTTCTTAAGATTAACGACCTTTCAACTGTCTGGCATGATAGTTAGTGGCTCTAATTGCAACGAGGGGGGTGATGACTTGTGGATATGGTATAGTGTTAGAAGTTGAGGACAACTTAGCGTACGATATTGCTTTGCCACGATTAGTGGATTAGAGAGAGGCTTTAACGAGTGCTCGAAGGTGAGATGCTTAAAGTAGTACTAGGGTCATCAAAGTGATGCAGTGGAAGGTGTAAGTCGAACGCATGGCGATGGCTTGGTAAGAATATTACTTCTTCAAGTGAGAAATTGGCATAACATGGTTATTGGAAAGATCATGCGAGTTGTGTAGCCAGAATAGTCTGAAGAGTTATGGGATGCAGAATGTGCAATCCTAAGATAGGATTGACTTTGGTAATGAATAGGATGATTAGTTGTATTAACGTTCACATTGGGCGAGTGTTGATCACAAGAAAGAGTGGCCCATGGAGGCACCGGCATGCCTTGGGGACTAGATTGCATAGTACTAGAAATTATTTGGACATGATCATAAAATGAGTGGGGACTCGGAGTCGATTATGCGACATTCATAGTTAGCGAGATGAAGAGCGTTAGAGTATGTCACGTGTTGATTAATTTGTGATAGACCCCGTGTCGGGCGTTTAGTGTGACCTTAGTATTGAGAACTTCAATAATTTTTCCTTGGAGGAATTCTATGGCTTACGATAAAAGTTGGTGAACCCCGTAAGCTTAAGGATTGATGGATCAAAAATTTCGGGGACTAAATCTCCCAAGGAGGAAAATTTGTTATACCCAACACTAATATTTCATTTAAATTTTTTGTGTAAAATATAATGAAGTAGAGTTGAGATAATTGTAAAAAAATTATGGGCAAAAATTAGAATTTGGAGAAAATGAAAAGAACAAAGGGTTTGAACAAGACTGCTATCCTTAGAACGTGGTTCGGACCTTATTCGAAGCAGGGGATCGAGCAAGGTACGTGTGATGACCCACACCCTTACAGCCTCAAGTCGCGCGAAGCCATATATAGAACGATATGGACATATCGTTCGAACAAGTCACATGTAATTCGAATGAAGTGACTAAAAAATATTTAATATGAGTTGCCCTAGTTCGCTGTTACGATTTCAGCCCTTAGATCGTTGAGCCATCGAGCTCTAGTGAGCCTGAATTGGGAAAAATGGGGTTTTTGGTGTTTTTTGGGTTTTTATAAGGCTTGGTTTGGTTCATTTGGGCATGGGACAAGATGGAAGAGGGAGAGAGAAGGTATAGAAGTCTTCCACCATTGTTGACTTATCTCCACATCCCACCACCATTTCACCACCATAAATCACCATTTTCTTATAGAATTACACCATATTCAAGCCTACAACATATATTTCCACCATTGTTGAAGTGGAGCTACGAATTTTGGAGAAGTGTTGAGAAAATTTTGAAGAAGATGATGGAAGCTTTCGTGGAGTTTGAAGGAGTTTTGGCTTGGAAGCTTAAATGGATCACATATGGAGCATTTTGGAGGATGTATTTGGTAACACCTTGAGGCAACATTTGGAGGTGGGGGTTGCTCCTCCTACACCAACCTTCTTACATCCATTTGAAGTCTTTGATGTGGGAAAATCTATCAATAGTATATAAGATTCTATTTGCATTACTAGTTGTCTTGTTGTTAGATTATATGAGTAGGATGCACATGAATTAATAATGATTTCTAGTAAATTAATATTAAATATTTTTAAGGAATAAAAATATTATTTTGTTAGGAAATAAAGGATGAGTAAATATTTTAATATTTTGGAAGATTTAAAGTATTTTATGAAAATGGTATATTTTCTAGAAAGTTTATATTAACATCTTATGAAATAAAATTTTTGAAATGACAGTTGATTTGCCAAAAGATTGATGAAATAATGTTTTCAAGTTTCTTGCAAAAATGTAGATTTTAAAAAAGATGGACATTGGTTGGGCTTGAAAGAAGTAAAAATATCTTTTATGACTTGAAAGTGAATTTTTGAAAGTATTATGAATTTCTAGAATGAAATGTATTTTTGAAGAAAAACCCATCTCCTCATGTGTGTAGAATTGTAGTAGTTTGATAATGACCACCTAAACATGTTTAAACAAGGTTTTAGTGGGTTTAAACAAGAAATAAGAAAAATAGAAATTATACTCTTCAAAGTGCGAAAAAGGGGTTAATGATGTGATGAATGTAACATGTATTGATAAAAAGGACATGGTATTTCTTATAAAAAGTAGTGTTTAAGTATAATTAGATTTCTTTAATAAAGAAGTAAAATAATATCTAAAGTGAAAATATGGTTAGTAAAGGTGTTGGATAAGTGTTAATGGTTAAAAATTGGAAAATTAGTGTGTGTAACTTAATATTGTTGAAAGATTAACAATTATGAATTTGGAAATGAGGTAATGGGATAAAGAGGTGTTCAACTTGAGAAGAATTATACTCCAAATATTAAAAAGGTGTTAAAGTGTTGAAATCACTTAAGAAGCAGTATAAGTAAATCAAAAGTGTCGAGAAAACATGGAAGCCATCTTACCCTGTATAAGGAGAGCATGGGCCCACTCCCTAAGGCACCTTAGAACCATCAATTTTAGTGATCTCAACAACACTCTTCTGCGATTAGTGAAGTTTCCTTGTGCGAAATTATTCTCCACCTTTCATTCCCATCACTTTCATACCCAACTGGGCAAAAATCCACTTCTCTATCATCTTACATTCACCCCAACTTTCAAGGAAGCTCATCAAGGATCAAGGTCAAGCTTCGAGTTTCCAAAGTAGTTCCAAACATCTTTCTCTCTGTTTAAATTCCTTCATTTTTTCATTAGTTATATAAATTCTTAATTTATCTTTTATTTTAGATCATATGCATATTAATCTTCAATCGTTTATTAATAATATTGCACATAACCTATTTTCTATAAAAAAAACAAAGAAAAAGAGAGTTACACAAATAAATTCCGACGGGATTCATCATCACATTTTCTCAAAATTAAAAATATATTTTCTACACTCACACCCATATAATGAACTCCCGTTTGAATTTATGGGATAAAATCCACCCTTACGCCGCATGCGAACTACGTGGACTTTGATTTCTTTATAGGGTATGTAAGTGTTTCGGGCTAAAACTCGAAAATCGAGTCCTATTTTCATATTTTCATCTCTTTCCTATTTTATCCATATATTATTCACATATCACACTTGTGATTCATATTTTCATCTTACCCAACACATATTATCATTTCATCATACCGATCGATATATCAATAAGCGAACACATCATATTTTTCTAATTATTATTTTGGGAACATTCCTATGGATTACCTCATTCCATCTTTTCCATGATGCGAGTCGAGCGATTCCGATCTCCACTTATATATACATGCACACACACTTCACTGAGAAATTAAGGAAAATAGTAACATAAGCCCACGAGAGATCGAAAGAGTTAGATGGGTGCATAACAACTTCCCATTCCGTAACTTAGCCCCCGAACCTCTGAACTATTGGTTTCACAAGCTTCAGTTTGTCTTTGATGTTGATCCCTCGAGGTGGAGACATTTTATTTTTCCTATTTTATGCAAAATAGGGCAGTGACTCTATCTCTATACATCATCGCAAAATCGACAACGACTGAAGCACCCCCGCTGTTTCGAGGGGCGCAGGACCTTTATCCTCCCTCCTTATCCCCCGAAAGCACCCCGGGAGGGGGAAGATCTCGACATGGCCACATGTATTTTGATAATGAACAAATAAAAAAGTTTAAACAAGGTTTTAATGGGTTTAAACAAAAAATAAGAAAAAAGTAATTCTTCTCTTCAAAGTGTGTGAAAAGGGGGTTAATGATGTGATGAATGTAAAATTATAAGACTACACGTATTGATAAAAAGGAAATGGTATTTTCTTTTAAAAAGTAGTCTTTAAGTGTAATTAGATTTCTTAAATAAACAAGTAAAGGAATATCTAAAGTGTAAATATAGTTAGTAAAAGTTTTGGATAAGTGTTAATGGTTAAACATTGGAAAATTAGTGTGTGTAACTTAATATTGTTGATAGATTAACACTTAAGAATTTGGAAAGGAGGTAATGGGATAAAGAGGTTTCCAACTTGAGAAGAATGATAGTCCAAATGTTAAAAAGTTGTCCAAGTTTTGAAAGCACTTAAGAAGTAGTATGATTCACTCAAAGGTGTCAGGAAAACATGACTTGTAAAATAGAGGAAATGGCAAGTTTGGAAACATATGGGAAAAATGGTAATTTCACATTAAGTGGAACATTTATATGAAATAAAAATAATGAAAAAGGTGTTACAAAAATTAGTCCTAAATGATTATGATTTGGAATAAAAATCGAAGTTAAAGTATAAAGGACATGAAAGGATGATTTCCAAAGTGTAACACAAGTTGGAGTGAAACCCCGGGTTTGGCTTCGATCGGGTATAAAACGGAAAGAAGGAATAATGTGGATACTTGTAAAATGTTAAAACATAGAAAGGAACTCGAACGACACTGAGATAATTAAGGAAGGACCAGAGCCCTGGGGTGAAAGACCCAAAATAACTGGCCAGAGCATATAGTGGTGTCACTGACGGTATGGAGCCCGTTAAAGTACGCAATTATTGGAAGATTCCGAGATAAGGAATACAGAACATGTCAAAAATGAGTTTTTTTTATGAAAATGTGTTAAGACAACCTAACTTAAATGAATTAATAAACGTTGAAGGGTTAAAATGGACAAGTAAATGTAAAATTGATTAACGTCCATAAGGTAAGGAATAGGGGAAAGTAAGTGAGTAAATGGGTGGTTAAGCAACCTAAGTGGCTTAACCCATAATTAACACAAGAATGTGTTGAAAAAGGTTTTTAAAGACAAAATAAGTATTTTCTAACACGGTGTTCGCGTGTGTTGAAAGGGTGATTTTCAATGAAAATATTAATGTGGATAGGTTAAAATGAAAAGGGTAATTTTAGTAAAGAAATGGCTTTCGGTTAATTCAAGTGGAGTTGTTTCAAATATTTAACCGTGTGTGTTTAATAAAGTGAGAAATTCACAAAATGAGAAAACGGAGTCTTTTACAAGATTAAGGTGAATTAATTTAGGTAAATAGGGTTTCGTAAGTAAATTATTTCATGCATTAAGTATATATATATATATATATATATATATATATATATATATATATATATATATATATATATATATATATATATATATATATATGTATGTATGTATGTATGTATGCTTATATATATATACAAGGTAGTTGCATGTTCATGTAAGTATAATGTGTTAAAGCCTTCTTCTATCGTTCGATTCTATATTGCATTTGTATATTTCCCACTGGGCATTTGGGTCACGCCCTCATCTTTGTTACGATAAGTTGAGCTCGTATTTTGAGAGCGTTATATAAGTAAGCATTTTATCTAATTTTATGTTTAGTAGCTCTGTATGCTTGGACTTCGGGGATGCTTCCCACGGGTCCTTCATGTAGTTTAATTTGAAATTGGAATCGCATGCTAAACAAGTGAAACGCTAATTAAATAAAATTGAATTAGCAACATTATATAGGTTATTTCATTGCACTTCACACCTAACGCTCGGGTCGGATCGGGTTGACTATGAGTAACCCATAAATCCATATCGGGGCGTTATAAATGGTATCTGAGATCTAGGTAGAAGTTCCTTTTGGGAGTGATATGGTGAGATCGGTATTGGATCTTTTTTCCATCGGTGTTGGTTTGGGCCGGTCATTCTAGTTTGGTGACGACTTAGTTTGTGTCCTTGACGATAGAGTCAAAGAGGTTATAACAACAAGAAAGTTGGTGCCAAGTGGCACGCGATCAAGTTGATAGTTATTAATCACTTTCGTGCTTCTGATTAGATTTTTTAGTAATTTACGGGTGTTCATGCAAGCCAATAGTGGTGACATCGTGTTTGTTAGTGTGATATGCTTATGTTCTAGGCCTTGATGACGTAGAGCCTTCTGATATGTTAAGAGAGTGAGATGATGCCCATTGGGCAGGTGGCACAAATTGCATATTGTCAATAATAGAGGTTGATGGTTAGGGTATCGTGACTAAGTATTGGTGATTTGTGATTAAAAGGTATATAGCCCTTAGGTGCAACACTTAGGGGTCATTAACGTCGATAATCTAATCAGGCATATTCGATCCTTGGAGTATATCGCAATTGATAGTAGTCCGGTGAACATATGAAGTTTTGTAGGCCAATAGCTATAACACCATGATCCTTTGCGCGGGATGTATTATGTGGTAACTTTAATGATAAAAGTATCCTTGATAGTGTCAACAGTGAGTAGTGTCTGTTACGACCTAGCTGCAAAGGTGGTATATTTCATATATAGAGGTTAGATGGATGAGTAGAATTCATAAGCATTGATTCTATGGTGAGAACGTATTGGGATCCTTGGTTGAGGACTTGGGTCTAGTGTATCTTGATTATAATTTGGTCTCCTTGGTGTAGGCCTTGGTATTTATAGGCAATACCCGATGTCCCATATCCTACCAAAATCTATATAGTCTTGTTAACTTGTAAATCATCATATGGTATGATGTTTACATACTGCAGCAATTTAGTTGTCATGGTTGATCATTCATTAGGGATTAAATGAGACAAACCTTAAGGTTTATAGATTGTAGGAAACATCCTGTACCCCGTTATAGTCCTTAGTAGCATTAGTTGTGGTTTGTACGTAGAATATGGTCATAACCGTTCGAAAGAAAGATAAGATTAGTATCTAAGTGTAAAGGCTCATTTTAACTGTCGAAGTAATGGCTAAGAACGAGAAAATCCTAGTGTGAGTATGGTTTAAGGGTATGCTGGAGTGCCCGTAGGACTAATTATATGTGGCGTCGTTAGGGGATGGAGATCGAATGCTGTGAAACCTTGACGTGTTTGATGGTTGAGGTGCAATATAGGCAGAAGCTTGTAAACTAGTGTCTTTACGAGAACAGTAATCATTATGTGGGTATTTAAAGATTTGTAGAGCGCACCTACAATGATAAAGGTACGAGTGATGAAATATTGATTGGTCTTACGAACCTTTACAAAAAATGTGCTTGGTGCCCTTGGGAGACCAGTTAAGTTCGGTATGAAGAAGTATTAACGTCTTGGTCAAGTGATGATCTCAGATTGCTGGTCGAAGTTTTGAAGAGTCGTATAGTGTACATGTTGGGTGCGATTTCCCAAATCGGAATGGATGGGTGGTGTATCCTCTAAGGAGGAATTAAAATCACATGTCGTTATGGTGTGTGATGTTCGAATGTCATGGGATTTCTAGTAGTGGACGTGTGATATTTGGTTTTAAGGTGTGTTAGGAAATGTATTCGAGACTTAGTATTGATGATGCTAAGTGGAGATTTGAAAATGGCAACCATGGTGAGGTAACATGGAAGCATGTGTTGGCGTGTGTCAATAATATATACTAGGATAGACTTAACAAGGTAAGGACTAGTTATTGGCACGCCCTACCAAGTCGGTACGGATTAGATGGTGTATCCTTATGTGGTACTTGCTACCCTTAGGATACTAATTATGGTTGATTTGGTCGCCACGTAAATTCAGTTCGATTCCCAAAAGTATGCTAAGAGACAATCTCGTTTAGTCAAAGGATAATGTGAGGTGAATGCATCTCTTGAATTGAGTAATGCCTATGGAAATATGAGCATTTTGATCACTACATAAGAAGGAAGACATAAACCTAGTTGTAGTAGGTCGGTATCGTCATCACCAGTAAATGGACGAGGTCAGTGTAGATAGGGGTGTTAGGAATTTGCCAATCAGGGTGGTTCATGAATGCTAAGGATACGAGGGGTAGGGCCTTACTCCCAAGGAGGGAAGTCGGGCGTTGACTTCCCAGAAAACTACAGGTTCGTATATTGACTTCGTGTTGCAAGAGTGAAAGGTTGTGATTCGATTCGTCACAGTTGGTGACCCAAGCCAGGGTATGTGGCTAGGATAAGTACCCAGTGTGAACATCAGGAATGAATGACATGACTTCAAGCATATGGCATAGGTTTGCTTTTGTAAATCATAGTTGAATGCTTATGTGTGAAATTTCTTGGGATGGTTACTTATTCTTTTGAACTCTCGTGTGTCCCTTTTGATTTCAGTAATCGAGAATTGGTACTCTCATGTATGTGGCAACTCGAATTGGTGCCATATCATGGTACGATGTGATTGGGACTAGTAGACCATGGTGGATCGAGTATGGTCAATGCATCTCGACAATAGGGTGCGTGCGCCCTATCTGAGGTATTTTTGCTATTGCATAAAGTTTCGTGTATGGGTGGCTGCACTTTTCGCCACACGGTTCGCTCATGGTATTGGATTTTCTTAAGATTAACGACCTTTCAACTGTCTGGCATGATAGTTAGTGGCTCTGATTGCAACGAGGGGGATGATGACTTGTGGGTATGGTATAGTGTTAGAAGTTGAGGACAACTTAGCGTACGATATTGCTTTGCCACGGTTAGTGGATTAGAGAGAGGCTCTAACGAGTGCTCGAAGGTGAGATGCTTAAAATAGTACTAGGGTCATCAAAGTGATGCAGTGGAAGGTGTAAGTCGAACGCATGGCGATGGCTTGGTAAGAATATTACTTCTTCAAGTGAGAAATTGGCATAACATGGTTATTGGAAAGATCATGCGAGTTGTGTAGTCAGAATAGTCTGAAGAGTTATGGGATGCAGAATGTGCAATCCTAAGATAGGATTGACTTTGGTAATGAATAGGATGATTAGTTGTATTAACGTTCACATTGGGCGAGTGTTGATCACAAGAAAGAGTGGCCCATGGAGGCACCGGCATGCCTTGGGGACTAGATTGCATAGTACTAGAAATTATTTGGACATGATCATAAAATGAGTGGGGACTCGGAGTCGATTATGCGACATTCATAGTTAGCGAGATGAAGAGCGTTAGAGTATGTCACGTGTTGATTAATTTGTGATAGACCCCGTGTCGGGCGTTTAGTGTGACCTTAGTATTGAGAACTTCAATAATTTTTCCTTGGAGGAATTCTATGGCTTACGATAAAAGTTGGTGAACCCCGTAAGCTTAAGGATTGATGGATCAAAAATTTCGGGGACTAAATCTCCCAAGGAGAAAAATTTGTTATACCCAACACTAATATTTCATTTAAATTTTTTGTGTAAAATATAATGAAGTAGAGTTGAGATAATTGTAAAAAAATTATGGACAAAAATTAGAATTTGGAGAAAATGAAAAGAACAAAGGGTTTGAACAAGACTGCTATCGTTAGAACGTGGTTCGGACCTTATTCGAAGCAGGGGATCGAGCAAGGTTCGTGTGATGACCCACAGCCTTACAGCCTCAAGTCGCGCGAAGCCATATATAGAACGATATGGACATATCGTTCGAACAAGTCACATGTAATTCGAATGAAGTGACTAAAAAATATTTAATATGAGTTGCCCTAGTTCGCTGTTACGATTTCAGCCCTTAGATCGTTGAGCCATCGAGCTCTAGTGAGCCTGAAATTGGAAAAATGGGGTTTTTTGTGTTTTTTGGGTTTTTATAAGGCTTGGTTTGGTTCATTTGGGCATGGGACAAGATGGAAGAGGGAGAGAAAAGGTATAGAAGTCTTCCACCATTGTTGACTTATCTCCACATCCCACCACCATTTCACCACCATAAATCACCATTTTCTTATAAAATTACACCATATTCAAGACTACAACATATATTTCCACCATTGTTGAAGTGGTGCTACGAATTTTGGAGAAGTGTTGAGAAAATTTTGGAGAAGATGATGGAAGATTTCGTGGAGTTTGAAGGAGTTTTGGCTTGGAAGCTTAAATGGATCACATATGGAGCATTTTGGAGGATGCATTTGGTAACACCTTAAGGCAACATTTGGAGGTGGGGGTTGCTCCTCCTACCCCAACCTTCTTACAGCAATTTGAAGTCTTTGATGTGGGAAAATCTATCAATAGTATATAAGATTCTATTTGCATTACTAGTCGTCTTGTTGTTAGATTACATGAGTAGGATGCACATGAATTAATAATGATTTCTAGTAAATTAATATTAAATATTTTTAAGGAATAAAAATATTATTTTGTTAGGAAATAAAGGATGATTAAATATTTTAATATTTTGGAAGATTTAAAGTATTTTATGAAAATGGTATATTTTCTAGAAAGTTTATATTAACATCTTCTGAAATAAAATTTTTGAAATGACAGTTGATTTGCCAAAAGATTGATGAAATAATGTTTTCAAGTTTCTTGCAAAAATGTAGATTTTAAAAAAGATGGACATTGGTTGGGCTTGAAAGAAGTAAAAATATCTTTTATGACTTGAAAGTGAATTTTTGAAAGTATTATGAATTTCTAGAATGAAATGTATTTTTGAAGAAAAACCCATCTCCTCATGTGTGTAGAATTGTAGTAGTTTGATAATGAACACCTAAACATGTTTAAACAAGGTTTTAGTGGGTTTAAACTAGAAATAAGAAAAATAGAAATTATACTCTTCAAAGTGCGAAAAAGGGGTTAATGATGTGATGAATGTAACATGTATTGATAAAAAGGACATGGTATTTCTTATAAAAAGTAGTCTTTAAGTTTAATTAGATTTCTTTAATAAAGAAGTAAAATAATATCTAAAGTGAAAATATGGTTAGTAAAGGTGTTGGATAAGTGTTAATGGTTAAACATTGGAAAATTAGTGTGTGTAACTTAATATTGTTGAAAGATTAACACTTATGAATTTGGAAATGAGGTAATGGGATAAAGAGATTTTCAACTTGAGAAGAATTATACTCCAAATATTAAAAAGGTGTTAAAGTGTTGAAATCACTTAAGAAGCAGTATAAGTAAATCAAAAGTGTCGAGAAAACATGGAAGCCATCTTACCCTGTATAAGGAGAGCATGGGCCCACTCCCTAAGGCACCTTAGAACCATCAATTTTAGTGATCTCAACAACACTCTTCTGCGATCAGTGAAGTTTCCTTGTGCGAAATTATTCTCCACCTTTCATTCCCATCACTTTCATACCCAATTGGGAAAAAATCTACTTCTCTATCATCTTACATTCCCCCCAACTTTCAAGGAAGCTCATCAAGGATCAAGGTCAAGCTTCGAGTTTCCAAAGTAGTTCCAAACATCTTTCTCTCTGTTTAAATTCCTTCATTTTTTCATTAGTTATATAAATTCTTAATTTATCTTTTATTTTAGATCATATGCATATTAATATTCAATCGTTTATTAGTAATATTGCACATAACCTATTTTCTATAAAAAAATAATGAAAAAGAGAGTTACACAAATAAATTCCGACGTGATTCATCATCACATTTTCTCAAAATTAAAAATATATTTTCTACACTCACACACATATAATGAACTCCCGTTTGAATTTATGGGATAAAATCCACCCTTACGCCGCATGCGAACTACGTGGACTTTGATGTCTTTATAGGGTATGTAAGTGTTTCGGGCTAAAACTCGAGAATCGAGTCCTATTTTCATATTTTCATCTCTTTCCTATTTTATCCATATATTATTCACATATCACACTTGTGATTCATATTTTCATCTTACCCAACACATATTATCATTTCATCATACCGATCGATATCTCAATAAGCGAACACATCATATTTTTCTAATTATTATTTTGGGAACATTCCTATGGATTACCTCATTCCATCTTTTCCATGATGCGAGTCGAGCGATTCCGATCTCCACTTATATATACATGCACACACACTTCACTGAGAAATTAAGGAAAATAGTAACATAAGCCCACGAGAGATCGAAAGAGTTAGATAGGTGCATAACAACTTCCCATTCCGTAACTTAGCCCCCGAACCTCTGAACTATTGGTTTCGCAAGCTTCAGTTTGTCTTTGATGTTGATCCCTCGAGGTGGAGACATTTTATTTTTCCTATTTTATGCAAAATAGGGCAGTGACTCTATCTCTATACATCATCGCAAAATCGACAACGACTGAAGCACCCCCGCTGTTTCGAGGGGCGCAGGACCTTTATCCTCCCTCCTTATCCCCCGAAAGCACCCCGGGAGGGGGAAGATCTCGACATGGCCACATGTATTTTGATAATGAACAAATAAACAAGTTTAAACAAGGTTTTAATGGGTTTAAACAAAAAATAAGAAATAAGTAATTCTTCTCTTCAAAGTGTGTGAAAATGGGGTTAATGATGTGATGAATGTAAGATTATAAGACTACACGTATTGATAAAAAGGAAATGGTATTTTCTTTTAAAAAGTAGTCTTTAAGTGTAATTAGATTTCTTAAATAAACAAGTAAAGGAATATCTAAAGTGTAAATATAATTAGTAAAAGTTTTGGATAAGTGTTAATGGTTAAACATTGGAAAATTAGTGTGTGTAACTTAATATTGTTGATAGATTAACACTTAAGAATTTGGAAAGGAGGTAATGGGATAAAGAGGTTTCCAACTTGAGAAGAATGATAGTCCATATATTAAAAAGGTGTCAAAGTTTTGAAAGCACTTAAGAAGTAGTATGATTCACTCAAAGGTGTCAGGAAAACATGACTTGTAAAATAGAGGAAATGACAAGTTTGGAAACATATGGGAAAAATGGTAATTTCACATTAAGTGGAACATTTATATGAAATAAAAATAATGAAAAAGGTGTTACAAAAATTAGTCCTAAATGATTATGATTTGGAATAAAAATCGAAGTTAAAGTATAGAGGACATGAAAGGATGATTTCCAAAGTGTAACACAAGTTGGAGTGAAACCCCGGGTTTGGCTTCGATCGGGTATACAAGGGAAAGAAGGAATAATGTGGATACTTGTAAAATGTTAAAACATAGAAAGGAACTCTAACGACACTGAGATAATTAAGGAAGGACCAGAGCCCTGTGGTGAAAGACCCAAAATAACTGGCCAGAGCATATAGTGGTGTCACTGACGGTATGGAGCCCGTTAAAGTACGCAATTATTGGAAGCTTCCGAGATAAGGAATACATAACATGTCAAAAAATGAGTTTTTTTGATGAAAATGTGTTAAGACAACCTAACTTAAATGAATTAATAAACGTTGAAGGGTTAAAATGGACAAGTAAATGTAAAATTGATTAACGTCCATAAGGTAAGGAATAGGGGAAAGTAAGTGAGTAAATGGGAGGTTAAGAAACCTAAGTGGCTTAACCCATAATTAACACAAGAATGTGTTGAAAAAGGTTTTTAAAAACAAAATAAGTATTTTCTAACACGGTGTTCGTGTGTGTTGAAAGGGTGATTTTCAATGAAAATATTAATGTGGATAGGTTAAAATGAAAAGGGTATATTGGTAAAGAAATGGATTTTTCTCAATTCAAGTGGAGTTGTTTGAAGTATTTAACCGCGTGTGTTAAATAAAGTGATAAATGCACAAAGTTAGAAAAGGGAGTCTTTTACAAGATTAAGGTGAATTAATCTGGGTAACTAGAGTTTGGGAAGAAAACTGTTTCATGCATTAAGTATATGTATATGTATATTTATATATGTATAAAAGGTAGTTTCATGTGCATGTAAGTATAACGTGTTAGAGCCTTCTTCTGTCGTTTGATTCTATACTACATTTATATCCGCTGGGTATTTGTCTCACACCCTCGTCTTTGTTACGACAAGTTGGGTGCGGGTTCGTATTTTGAGGGGGTTATACAAGTAAGTATTCTATTTAATTTTACGTTAGTAGCTCTGCATGCTTAGACTCCGGGGATGCTTCCCACGGGTACTTCACTTAGTTAAATTTAAAATTGGAATCACATGCTAAACAAGTGAAATGTTAATAAAATTAAACTGGATTTGCAACATTCATAATGCGAGAACACTTGCAAAGGGTCATTTCACACAAAATATTGCAACACCAATTTTAATTATGCGGAAGCGACTTTTAAACAAATTTTATGTTGTTTATCCTAAAAATGAAATAATGTGATGAAATAGATAAATCAAACATGCAAATATGACAAGGCCAAGTTTCAGGAAAAAACCCAAAGGGAAAAACCTTTATTTCACTATGCACAGTAAATCCCAACTTACAAAGCACACAATGAAATATGCAATGGATTAATCGTAGTAAACCCACAAGAACATGCAACTCTGTCTTCAGCAAGAAACACCCATAAGTACTCCCAATTAGCACACACAGTCGTCAGCCTAGCCTCAGCCTTTGTCAGCCATGAATCCCCGCAAGTATCACCAGTCAGCTATAGAGTGCCTCCCCATAAGGTGTATGCAAATAGATACAAAACTTTCTAGGGTGTTGTGAATTCACAAGAATAATATTCAAGGATGCCTTTTGTGAATTAAAATAATGTTTAGAAAAAACAAAACTTGAAGAAAATTTTCTTCTGATATGCAGAAGTGTCTTGGCAAAAATTCTTGGAAAACTGATTTACACAACTAGTATATAAAGCAACCTAAAGGTGACAGATCGTTCGAGCGAGATGTGCTGTCATTCGAACAATATATCCATGTCGTTAGAACGAGATGCCTATTTCGTTTAAGCGACAGACACAGGTCGTTTGAACGATGCAAACCTAAAAAAACTCCGCACTTGATTTAGAAATTTTTTTTTCACAAAGGAAAAATCCTGTTCATCATCTTATCCTGTTCGTCATCTTTATAAAAACCAAACATCCTAAGCATAATTCCATAAATTAATTTAAACTCTAAATTTGTTTTATACCTTTAGGAATGTTTGGAAGTCTTCAAACTTGGAGATGCTTGAGTTCTGTTCGTCTTCTCATTTTCGTGATGATTTGTAATGGGATACGCCAAACTAGCCTAACACTATGAACAATGATAGAAAAATTGTTCTTACAAATCTCCCCCTTTGTCCATTCCGGTACAAAACAAACAAAATGATTGAACACCAAATTAAAATCAAAATCTCCTATTACAAATTACAAAAATTACTAACACCCTACCCAACCCTAGAACGGAATGCCATAAGTCTCTTTGTCTTAAAAAACTTTTCATTCTTCCCAACCATTATTTTCATTCGCGTGTCTTGAAATTCACAAATGAGTACTTACACACATGAGACAATAAACATATACCTTCGTGACGCATAGAGTTTGAAACAAAGTAAATCATAAATAAATACTCCCCCATAATTCAAACTCATCAAAGTATCAAAAACTCCATTTTCATTTGCTCTCCCCCTTTGTTTTTATTGAAATAGACAAAAATATAAAGAAGTAGAAACAATAAACATGAAATACGGAGCATCACGATGAATAAAATATATCATCACGAAAGATGTAAATCAAGCACATGTAATGATCATCTCAAAGGAAATCACACGAACTATTTTTGAAAATTTTCAATTTTTTCTAAACAAAACAAATTTCATAAGTACAACAAACATACCATATATAATAATGCAAAATATATCAAAGAAAATTTGGCACACGTATATAGGTATAAACGACCCCAAACCACGACACAAAATAGATAAGATTTGCACATTATCATAGTATCAATGTGTTCAAATGTGTGAAATGGAATGAATGGTCGTGAACTATAGACAAAAGAATTATAACCCAAACACTCAAATATTTTCAAAAATTTCTAATTCATCACCAAACTTTATCAAACTAGTCTTTAGCCTCAAGTGACAAATAAAATTGAACTTAATGAATAAAACAATCACAATGCACATAAGCCTAGAATATTAATGATTCTACAAATCAATAACATCATTACAAAATTATTATAACTATGATGCATTGTTATTATGCAAACCCGTTGATATTTCCATCCAAACTCCCTCAAAATATTTCTTTTCTTTTCTTTTGAATAAATATATCAAGCTACGAAAATTTGGCCTCTTTTGGCATATTATCTTTTTATTGCCTTTTAATTTTTTTGGGCTTTTTTCAAACGGTGGCTTTCATGACGAGTTAATTTTGTACTCTCGCAGCCCTTTCCATGCACTTATAATTTTTTCATATCAAACAAATTTCTCATGGCAACGGTTCTTACATGCACAAATCCTCCATAGTCAAATAAACATGCAGATGATAAGATTGATAAGATAACATCTCACCAAACTCAAATGTACATCATGAAGTCAAAATTCAATAAGCTCGTGCATGTCTATGTACAGGCATATACAAAGTCAAATCCATAAAGAAGGTCAATGTCAAAACAACTCCATAAACATGGTTAAAAAGATAAAAGCATCTAAAATCATAACCAAATGCCCTAGACACATGTAAATTTCATAGTGAATTGGATTCAACTACACCAATATGACACACGAAATGTGTAAAACTAAGATATACAAAGAACCGAAAATATTTTTGGATTTTTCAAAAACAAAATCTTTTTGTATTTTTCAAAAAATACATAAAACCAAAACCTTTTTGTATTTTTAAAATATGACTGCAATAAAAGAAAAAACACAATACAAAAGGTACACATGTCATAACACTAGCAAAAATATATCATGAAGCACAACTAGCGTATGACAAACAAATCATGCTAGCAATCATTTGTATGATATGACAAGAGACGAATCATGTGCAAGCATGTGAGAACCAACTAGTTTACCATCTAGCGTCTCCAAAAGTGATTTCTAAACCCAAATAGGTGTGCAGCGACGCATGGGGGTTTTGAGAACCAAGGGAACATTAGACTTCAACTTTCTAGGACTTTTTCGAAGATCGAAACAAAAACTGGTGGAACGACAATGTGAACATGTATAAATGGGTGGAACGACACCTATGAGTTGACCTATTCTAATGTCCTTGGGATTGTTTAACCCCTAAAAAAATAATTGTCTTGGATTTAGAACACGACAAGCCACTACCATTGCTACCAACACTACTGGAGTTTGTCAAATCATTTTTTAACTCCAAAATTTTTTACTAAAGCAAATAATTAGACTCTTCCAATTTTAGGGACTCCGTCTCGAAATTTTCAATTATTCCTAGAAGGTTGTCACGTTATCCCTTAAAATATGCACACTTATCCCTAAGAGTATCTTCATGTGCCATAAATTCATCGATTAAAATATTGTTATCCTCATTGGAACAAACACAAACCCTAGAATTTTTAAAGTTCTCCAATTCTTTTTCTAAAAATATGACTCTTTCATCATTCTCCTTTTTGGACAATTTTAAAGCAATAAAGTTATGGTCCAAGGCAACAAATTTATCATGATAAAAATCTCTTTAATTTTGAACCATTTGAAAAAGATCCATAACGGATTTAAAGAAAGAATTTTCTTTTTCCAAAAAATCAATTCTTATCGCAAACTTCAAATTCAAACTATTTAAATCAACAAAATAAGGAAAATCCATCAAGACACAAAAACACAATCACAAGAGGGATAAAAAAGAATCACCCAAAAAGCAAGCAAACAAGATCAAATGCGATAAATTAGAGTAACCCGCTCTTATACCAATTTGAGAATGTGAGAACACTCCTAAAGGATGATTTCACACAAAATATTGCAAGACCAATTTTAATTATGCGAAAGTGACTTTTAAATAGATTTTATCTTGTTTATCCTAAGTGTGCAACTATGTGATAAAAAAGATGAATCAAACATGCAAATATAACAAGGCTAACTTTCAGGAAAAAAACCCAAAGGAAAAAACCTTTATTTCACTATGAATAGTAAATCGCAACTTACAAAGTACACAATGAAATCTGCAATGGATTAACTGTAGTAATCCGACAAGAACATGCAGTTCCGTCTTCAGCTAGGAACATCCACAAGTAATCCTAATTGACACGCAGTCGTTAACCCAACCTCAACCTTTGTCATCCATGAATCCCCGCAGGTATCACCAGTCAGCCATGGAGTGCTTGTATGCAAATAGATACAAAACTTTCTAGGGTTCTACACTAATTCACAAGAATAATATTCAAGGATGTCTTTTGTGAATTAAAAAAGTTTTTAGAAAACAAAAAACTTGAATAAATTTTATTTCTGATATGCAGAAATGCCTTGGAAAACTGATTTACGCAACTGGTATATATATCAACATTAAGGCGGAAAATCATTCGAATGAGATGTGTTGTCGTTCAAATGATATAGCCATCTCGTTCGAACGAGATGCCTATTTTGTTTGAGCGACATGCACATTTCGTTTGAACGACATCTAACGTCGTTTGAACGACACAAACGTAAAAAAAACTCCGCCTCTTGACTTAGAAAAAACTTGTTCTCACAAAGGAAAAATCCTGTTCGTCATCTATATAAAAACCAAACATCCCAAACATAATTATTTTAACTCTAAATTTGTTTTATACGTTTTGTAATGTCGAGAAGTCTTCAAACTTGGAGATGCTTGAGTTTGGTTCGTCTTCTCATTTTCGTGATGATTTGTAAAGGGATACGCCAAACTAGCCTAATGCTATGAACAATGACAGAAAAATTATTCTTACAAACATCATATCGGTTATTTTATTACACTTCACACCAAACGCTGGAGTCGAACCGGGTTGACTACGGGTAACCCATAATTTCGGGCTAGGGAGTTACAAAGGGTGAAAGTGATTTTTAGAGAGGAAATTGATAAAAGTCTAAAATAGTACTGATTTAGGAGTTTTAACACTCCCAGATGTTATCGCTACAGGGAGAAAGTTCTAGGAGGCCACGCTAGCATCGTTTTAACAAAGCTTCGGTGACATAGGCTGCACTAGCTTCCAGCAATAACAAACTACGAAAAAATAGCAAAAACCAAAAGGAAATGTACATATAGATTCTTAGCTAAAAAGCAGGTACATTTCAATCCCTAAATACTATCTTGAATGACCAAACAAGCTATAAAAGATCATACAATAGTTATTGGTTATGCCAAATTCTCTACATAAAGAATGGTTTAGCATTCAAAGTCCTAAGGTCAAATTAAAATTCATAAAAAGTTAGTGTTATTCAAAGACATAACTCGTGATAGAAAGTGAATAAAATGAACATTAACCCATACAATCAAAGAATGAGGATCAATGTTCGAACTCATTTTTGAATTTTTTTACTGTATGCAATTAAGAGAAAGCCTCATTTTTCCTTTTAAACAAAAATAATTTCAACTATCATATTTTCCCCTCAAATAGAAATTTATGATTAAACCCTTTTAAGTTTCATATCCTTGATTTTACTCAATTTTTAGATTGATTAAAATCTTTGAGACATATCTTTTGATAAAATTTTATATGTGGCGACTTTAATAGGTGGGGAGCCATGTCCAATTTTTCCAAGGTAGTTGTCACGACCTAAAGTTTCGACCCTTACCATATCATCAATCACGATCTTAAACACCTATATATTTTCAACTCCAATTATGATGATGAAAACTATCATACACAAAAGGATTAAAAATGACACCCTTTCATCAAAACATCGCATAAAACTTTTATTTCTAGGTAAAAGTAGAAGACAATTCCCTTCATTATATTTTGCATGGAAATGTTCGAGTTTATTATGCGTTGTAAAGTCCATGAGTTATGGCAAATACTCTAAAATTGCAAGCTTAATTTACTAAGTCATTTTAAGCTATAAATATCTTAAGCATGGAGTATTAAAAGTCGTAAATAAAACCATTAGTACAATATTTAAGCATGTATGTTTGCATTTAAGTTAATGAGATAAAATAATATTTATCAAGTATAGAAGACCAATATTGTACAAGGCTAAAAAAATCTATAGTTATGAATAAAACAAAGATCATATCTAAAGAATATAAGTGACTATAGAGCGAAACCAATGTGCCTATCCAAACAGAGAAAATTAAACACTCTAAGACACCTAAACCGCAAGAAGCCTATTTATTTTTAAACAAGGACCAAGCCTCAGTATGTTTTTCTAGGGAATCTAGCTTTCTTCTATCAATACTTTGTTTTGGAACCCCATCCGGATCATTTATAATGGAATTGGATCTAGGAATTGAGTTGGGCAGTGTGGGAGGGTCAAACATTTTTCTTTTTCGTTCTATTTGGAACAAACCTTTTGAGGGGTTTCCACCTTCTTCTTCCATTTCTTATCGACCTTTATACTCTTATCAAAATCACTAAATGTGATTAGGTTGAAACAAAACAAAAAACTCCTTAAGGTTTCCTAATTTATGACAATGTGTGCACATAAAGGTTGGTGGGTAGACAGGGTGCTTGGGTTGTCTGTTCCTAAGTCTAAAGAAAAATTCCTTCAAGTTGCCTTCCTTTTTACAATAAGAACGCATGAAAGTCACATTTCCTTAGCTTTCTTCTGGTATAGAATAAGCTGAAGATTCACTAATGGGATATGCAACAATTGATTGTGATGCTAAGAATTCTTGTTTAGACATAGAACCATCACTTTAAAAACTGAGTCCTCATTTATCCAAAATGTACAAGTTGTCATAAAAAATAATCTTATCCAATTTTTAAGACATACCCTCCATATTTATCTTGAAAGTGGTCGCACAATATGGCTTGGTGTCAAGAAAAGATTATGGTTCTCTAGAAATATTCCCGAGTTTTCACTCTCGTGTAGGGAAATCCTAAGGAGCTCAATCTCCATATGAAGAAAGTCAGTGAAACTTACCTCAAAATTGTGGGCACTACTCATCACATGTGGAGCAACAAAATCACCCACATTACTCTCACTCACCATTGCCATTTGGTTCTCAGCACTGACAAACTTGGTGGAGAGTTTCATGTTATTCCTTTAGAGATCCATGGACTCCTCGTAAAGCCTAACATAGTCCACTTGAAGATCATTTTCCTCTTCTTCCTCAATAATACTCAAAGAAGGACTAGGAATAGTCATTTCTTCACTAGACGGAGGAGGAACATCAAAATCCCCAAAATAATATAACTCATCAAATTTGTCTCTCTCCATAAATATGGCATAGTTTCATTCTTAAGAGTCATCTTCGAAGTCTGAGCCATAATCACTAAAAGTGACTTGATTTTTTTCCACCATTATCACTCACATCTGAGGGACGTTGCTTTAACATATGCCTTCGACCACCGTACGTAAAACACATGAGGGTCCCTGGAGATTCATCTTTCTTTTATCCACTTCTATGACCAATCTCAAGTCTAGACAGATAGTTTTTGGGTGCGCCTCTAGACTAAAATTATTTTTGCCACTTCTTCACAAACTTAGTGAATAATTCCATATCATCCTCATTAACACCATGGGAACTAAAATAGGGAGATGTCTTCTTATCCTTAATCGATAGATTTTTTTCCCTTCTCTTTAGGAGCGACTCCTTGGCTATTAGACAAATTCACCTCATAGGTTTGGATAGAGCCAAACAATAAGTTTACACATATTTGTTTCGAAAGCAAATACATAACCTCTTCAATGTCATCCACTTTGCTACAGAACCAAGGTGGGATAGGTCGTAAGATTTTTTCAATAATCTTATTCTCTTTAATGGTGTTCCCTAAAGAAAATACGGAGGTAACTATGCCATTCAGATCGACATAGAACTCGTTAAAAGTTTTATTCTCCTTCATGGTAAGAAGTTCGAAATGGGTGGTAAGCCATTGAATCTTGGAGTGATTCACTATGGAAGTGCCTTCGTAGGTAGTTTTGTAACCCATCCCATGCCTCCTTAGACGTCATACATGTGGATATATGTCTAAAGTCACATGGGGACATGCAATAAAAAATAGTGTTAAGTCCCTTCTTGTTCCACCCACTCTCCTTTAAATCTTTATCATCCCAACTAGTTCTAATCTTATCAACTTGAACGTCATCAACAATGGTTTTAGGACAAGTCCATTCAACAAGAACACTTTTCTATATACGGTCATCCATAGACATTAAATATGTTATCACACTATATTTGTAATAGGAATAATTGCTTCCATTAAATGGAGGAGGTTGGAGGGTTAAACTTCCATCCACTGCACACAAAAACTTAGAGACCTTCTCTACCTTTTGACGGTATCTCCCAAAAAAAATAATTCCCCTAACTGAAGAGAAGGGTTTGTTGATTTATTATTATAAAAGGGCTTAACAATCCAAAAATCAACATGAAAAATTATTTGACTAAATTTTAGAATATTCAAGTTTTATCCTCTTATTTAAGACAATGATTCTAATAGATGCGGAAAGAGTAAAATAAGCACAAGACCAGATGTACGAGTCAAAAACCCACTAACGGGAAAACCTCGGGCCAGTAAGAATGAAAAATGTAATATAGTAGATTTTTACAACTAGAAGAAATAGACTTACAATGTCAAGATGCTACAACTAACTAGACACTGTTTCCCACCATATTCTTTGTAGAGAGCGCCAATAATAGGAGTATGCTGCACAATCGCGACAGTTTTGGTTTGCAACTAATGCATTCGAATCCATTGTCCAAAACTTTCTTCTTTAAAGTAGAAGAAACTTTTTGTTGTTCCGGGATGGAACCTTCAAGGAACCAAAATTCTACACCTAGGATCTTTGAGTGAATCCTATAGACATGAGTGTTGGGATATTTTCAAAGGTGTGGTGCATTAAATCTCAAAGCTAGTTTTTCAAAGACAAGGAAGATAAAATATTTACTCACTAATGAAGATTATATTTTGAAAACAATGTGAGTAAATATATCTTAATTAGAAATGATGTCTTGAAATAACTCAAAAAAGAGAATTGAAAAACTGCGCTTTTAAATATGTGAAATGTTTCGAAGAGAATTTTTTTTTCAAGGCTCTGACTCTTTGTTTGAAATAGTAAATGGCACATTAACTTATAACCTTTTGATTTGAAAAGAGTTAAATGCCAGATTCTTGTTGTCACATTCTTGAGGTGTCAAATAGTCACATTAGGGTCTAAGTTATCTAAAAAGTTATTGTTGAGAACTAACTAAGAAGATATTTAAGGAATATCTTTTTCAAAAGTGACTTTCAGCACTGCTAGACACGTGTTGTTACAGGGTCACTACAACGAACCTGAAGCAATCCAAGTTATGCCAAAGTTCAAATATTTTTCACAGGGACACAAGTAGCCCGTGATATAGTATCGCTGCAGTCAGGAAGACCATCGTTGCGGTGAAACTACTGTGAGAAAAGTCATGCCATTATCCATTAAGGGGAATCACGATCATTATCTAGGAATAATTAAAAATTTGAAGAAGGGGTCCCTAACACTCCAAGAGTCTATTTATTTGCTTGAATATAAAATTTTAAGGCTAAAATATGATCTAAGAGACTCGACTAGTGTTGGTTGTAATGGTACTGGATTTTATGATTCTAATGCTTCTGTTGCTAAAGACAAGATCATATTTTGTTTTACAGGGTCAACCACATCCCAAGGTGTTAGAAACGGTACACCCAAAGGTCTCACTCCTCAACGCATCTACACGTGCACATACTATGATAGGAAAGGTCACCTTAGGAATTTTTACTATGATCTTAGAAACGACCCTGAGAAGTTGAAGTTTATTTGGGTCACGAAATAGGTTTTGGAAGAGCTAAATATTAGACTGGTTGATTCCTGCATTCTTGCACATTACTCTTCACATGATATAATATATGGGTGATTATTTGCATGTTTGCATACACTAGATTTTGTATTTCGTATTATAAATGTTTCCTAGTTGTATTTTATTTGAGTCTTTTGTATTTTGGTTTTTCATTTATTGAGCCGTATGTGACACCCCGCCCAATTAAATATCGGGTGATCATTACTTTATTAAAATTAAACAAAATATACATTTGGTTCATTCTTAGCACCACTGTCGAAACACATTAATTACTAATCACCTAAATAATTACTTAAGCTAGTGCCAAAATTTAAACCTCGTTAATTGTCATACAACAAATTGAATTGAATAATAGACTGCATTAAATCCACAAGATAACTAATGAATGTCTGAATAATCAAATGAGACTGCATAAAGCACTCCAGTCAAAATTGCAACATAATAAATTTCTAAATAAAACCGAATCTAACGAACTGAAATAAATGGGTACAATATCTCTGAAATAAGCAATAACTAGAAATGGGCGACATGTCCTAACAGAAGTAACTCCAATAGGATACTGATTAAATATAGTGGAGGCGTCTAATGTCGAGGACCTGCAACTTCCATAACAGTTGCAACACATCAAGCGGTAGCGAACGCCTAAGGTGGACATCCCTGTGGTTGGACACCTAATATAATATGCACAAGAAAATAAATTTGCAAGAAACGAGTTAGAGCCCGAGTGAAAATAGTTTAAAACATTTTAACAAGTATTTAAAATGCTTAATAGCAGAAACAATAAACATATTAGTTTCCCTGTCTCTCACTTGAGAAACCTCACCTCTCCACTAGTGTGCACGCCTAACGTACTTCTACCCAATTCTAGTTACTACTATCACAACTAACTAGCTAAAATACATTAGCCCTTTTTAAACTATTACTTATAGTGCCCGCCCATATTTCTCTCTTAATGCATAATTGATTATTATCATGTATATTTAACTCACGTAATAATTTCTTATCTAGAAATTAAGTGTTCACATACTTAACGCATCTAAATGTCTAGAGCATCCAAATGACCGGTCACACCATTATTCACACAAATGATGCTCAACCCTAAGTTCTATGTTCTAAATTACGAGTCTAATATCCCCCCAAATGTCACATCAAGATAAGACTGCCCACGACGTGAGAACCTCCCGTGATTGCAAGTATTATAGGTATGCCCATTACACATAAATAGTTACATATTAGGTATTCACACAACCAAGATTCATAGATTAACATAGACATACTACTCACATAGAAAATATATATCCCATACGTATTACGTTTGACCTAATACCAAAATAGCTACACTCCGTTATTTATTATTACCGTAGGTTTACAATTCTTGTCTCCTATATACTCGAATAGGTTCTTATTGATCTCACTAGGTCCCTATAATGTCATATTAAATTTTGGGAATGTTTCGCCACCATTCACATCTTCAAGGGTATTTTAGACAAATCTCAAGATATTCCCTAGCTACACGTGGCCATGAACGACAAGCCAATCCTAGTTCGTATGACCAAGATATTCCCATTTGAAGTTTCTCCCAAAGAGTAGGTTGTTTTAATATATATATATATATATAATTCCAACACCAGCCCCAACCGCCCCTGGAATACGACCCATGGTCGACCGGACCTAGGACCCCGGTCGATCGGGCCCTACAGATATAGCTCAATCTGCCTTATGGAAGATGCATTTTCCCCTATTAACAAGTCTTAAACCTCCATAATTCTTCTTCAAACTCCTAACCAAGTATCCTAAGCATTATACTAACATGTAGGAGCAATCTCTAACGTAAAAAAACCATTGAATCATCAACTTTCATAAAAAATACATTAAATAATTGCCTTCAAAGTTCGGTCTGATCCATTTTGGATGATGGGTATGGTTACGTTCCTCCTCCTCCGATCAACGCAACGATGGTGTTTGTGGTGCAAGAGGTACAAGAATGGTGGTTTGCCTTGGGGGTGACTCTCGTTCCTCCTCCAATGGCCTCTCTGTGTTTACCTAAGTTCTAACCCTAATTACCTACTCTTATTAGATGATATACACTTAGAAATTCGTGGGTTTTATTCCTCCCAAAATACTACTGACTAAAATACCCCTCCGGGATGCACGTTTGGCCTAAAAGTGCTATGGGATCCAAACTAAACTCTCGGGTAGACTTTTCTGACTATCTCAACCCTTTCTCACACATTGGCGCACTTAGAATGACCATTTGGATTACTTAAAAATAGTTCACTTTTTATTTCATTAAATTGAGTCCCAACACGACTGCACACGCGTCCCGACTAGATTTTTGTAACTTGTCGTATTTTTCACTCGCGATAACTTTAATATATTTGTGGTCATTTATTACTCGTTCACTATGTAATATTCCATATAATTCACATAAACAAATATTAATCCTTGTCTCGCTAATTAATATCTATATTTATTCAGGAATAATTTCTTTATTTAAATTAAACTAGTCCCAAAATTAAAATCATTAAAAATACGGGGTGTTACATACTTTCCCCCTCATAACGAAATTTTGTCCCGAAATTCAAAAGAAAGAAAAAAAGTCTTAAATTATACTTGGAGTAAACAAGCTTGGATATTTCTCATGCATCTAATCACTCCTCGACATTATGATTTTCCCACGCACTAGTGGAACTACTTTCGATCTGAACCTCCTCTCGCTATGGTCTAAGATGGCAACCGGTCTCTCCTCATATGAACTGTCGGGTTGTAAGTAAATCTCCTCTAATGCAATATGAGTATAAGATAACTCATCGCGAAGATAGATCCTCAATGAAGAAATATGTAACACATCATGAATCCTATGAAAATGCTCCGATAATCCAAGTCTATATGCCACTGGCCCAATTCGCTCGATGATCGGAAATGGCCCAACGTACCTTGGTGCCAATTTCCCCTTCTTATCGAATCTCATTATCCCCTTCATAGGGGATACCCGTAGTAATACTTGGCCTCCCACACTGAATTCCCAAAATAATCGATTGGCATCGGCGTAGCTCTTTTATCTATCCTAGGCTACCCATATGCGACTCTGAATCATCTTAATCCTGGACAAAGTATACTGAATCAATTCCGATATGAGTAGCTTGTTATCCCCCATCTCTAGCCAACAAGCAGGAGAATGATAAGGCCTACCATATAATGGATCAAATGGAGCCATGCCCATATTAAACTGATCGGAGTTATTGTACGCGAACTCCACCAGTGGAAGAACCCTCCTCAAAATCCAGGATATATATCCGCAGCATATCCTCCAACATCTGATTGGTCCTCTATGTCTACCCATCCGTCTGCGGGTGATACGCTGTACTCAACCGCAACTCAGTACCCATAGCCTCCTGAAAACTCTCCCAAAATCGAGATACGAAAGTCTTATCCCTGTCAGACATGGTATCTAAAGGTATTCAATGTAATCGCACTATTTCGATAAAAAAATTTGGGAATACTATCCCGTAGTATAATCAGTCTAAACCAACATAAAGTGAGCTACCTTGGTTAGTCGATCCACTATTACCCATACGGAATCATGACCTCTCTGTGAAGTGGGAAACCCGATAATGAAATCTATGGAAATGCTCTCCTATTTCCACATAGGGATCTCTAATCGCTATAGCAACCTTATTGGCCTATGGTGGTACACCTTTACTATCTAGAAGGTGTCACACTTAGAGAGAAACTCGATAATGTCTCCCTATATCCCACTCCACCAGTACTGTTGTCTCATATCCTGATACATCTTATCCCCACCAAGATGTACCAAAAATCTGGATCCATGTGACTCTGACATCACCGCGTGTCACAAGTCTCCCCCCTCTGGAACAATCAGTCTCACGTTAAAGAATAAGCCTCCCTTTGAACTCACTGAGTAAGACTTTGCTCCCCTAGTTAGGAGCTGTCTGATCCGCTCCTAACAAAATGGATCTGCAGCATGTGCCTGTACCACTCTCGTGACAATCTCGGGAGTAATGGTCATAACTGACATAAACGATCGGGTAATTGAATCCTGATGTTCTAAATCCTTCCACTTCGCTTTTCATATCTCGGTCACTTCGCCTACTGGCCTACGAATTAATGCATCTGCTACCACGTTAGCCTTTCCTGGGTGGTATTGGATATCGAACTGATAGTCCTTCATAAATTCAAGCCACATGTGCTGGCGCATATTCATCTCTCTCTCAGTGAACGAGTACTGCAGTGACTTGTGATTTGTGAACATGCAAAACCTCTCCCCCAATAAGTAAAGTCTCCAAGTCCGCAGAGCAAACACGACTGTTGCCAAATCCTAGTCATTGGTGGAGTAACTCCTCTCATAAGGCTTAAGCATGCGGGAAGCATAAGCTATAGCCTAGTCCTCCTGCTGAAGTACACATCCCATTCCTTGTAGGGACGCATCAATGTATACGAGATACTTCACTCCCAGCTTTGGCAGTACGAGAACTAGTGCTGACGTGAACTTGTCCTTTAGCTCCTCAAACGCCAACTGACAAGTATCATCCCAAATGAATGGTACCCCCTTGGGAGTTAAGTTTGTCAACATACCCGTAATCTTCTAGAATCCACGAATAAACCTTTTGTAATACCCGATTAACCCCAAGAAACGGCGTACCTCTATTGATGTCGTGAGCTGTCCCCACTCCCTCACTGCTGACACCTTATTAGGATCCACCGATATACCCCTATCTGATACAATATTCCCCAAGAACTGTACTTTCCTCAGTCAAAATCCACATTTCTCATACTTAGCATCATACAACTGATGCTCACAAAGTGTCTGCTAAATTCAACACAGATGCTCGGCATGCTCCTCCTCAATCTGGGAATAAATCGGGATGTCATCTATGAAGACAATGACAAACTGATCAAATAAATCTCTGAACACCCTATTCATTAAGTCCATGAACACAACTAGAGCATTGGTTAGCCCGAATGGCATAGCCCGAACCTCGTAAGATCCGTACCTCATAAGAAATGCAGTCTTAGACACATCCTGCTCTATGATCCTCAACTAATGGTACCCTGATCACATGTCTATCTTAGAGAAGTAGGAAGCACTTCTCAACTGATAAAATAAGTCATCGATTCGGGGAAATGTATATTTATTTCGTATTGTGACATTATTCTACTCTCGGTAGTCAACACATAGTCTCAAAGATCCATTTCTCTTCTTCACAAACAACATTGGAGCACCCCAAGGTGAGGTACTCCTACGAATAAATCCCTATCCCAAAAGATGTTCGATCTGGTCTCGTAACTCCCTCATCTCCATAGGAGCCATACGATATGATGCGTGGGCTATTAGCCGGCACCTGACATCAAATCTATAATAAACTCTATCTCCCTACTAGGTGATAAACCCGATATCTCCTGGAATACATCGACGAACTCACAAATGACAGGAATCGAATCTAAGGGAATCACCACCTCCTCCTCTATATAATATAAGTGGGTGGACGAGCCTCCCTCGGGGCGAGGCATCGCCACTAAAAACATCTCGTGACCTAGTATGGAAAACACAATGCTCCTACTATAGAAATCAATCATGGACCTACACGCGACTAGCTAATCCATGCCAATAATGGCATCATACTCTGACATCTAGCACAAACATATTGGCCGGTAAAATGGGCCTCCCAATCTCTATTCTAACACCCCGACAGATAAATAAAATAAGAATGTCATTCCCTAACGGCGAGTCTACACATGTAACTGCATTATCGGCTGCATCTAATAGTCCTACGACTCGTGAAAATCTAGTGGCAATAAAAGAGTGTGAAGCCCTCGTGTTAAATAAAATACGCCCCAAAGTCCCCTAAATAGAAAATATACACTCAACTACGGGCGGTGCCTGAGGAACCACTGCCTAGTGGACGTTATATACATGCCTATACTGTAACTGTCCCTGCTGAGGTGGGATTGCGAGAACGAAAGGTAGTGCTGGTATCCGTGGTGGCGCTGGAAGGGCTACGGGAAAAATAGGCCTCTGGGGCTCCTGGTGAGCAACCTACTGCTGTGGAAACTTGCCCTTATCGGGCCAATCCTGACATTTGTGGTCATTCTTCCCACATATAAAACATCGCACGATAAAATTCCCTCCTCTCTACCGATGCTGACCTCGGTCTTGCTGGCAATTGCCATCCCTCCCTTGGCCTTAATGGCCCTGACGACCATGCTGCCCCTGTTGGACCTGATGGCAATGTTGGCCCTGCTGACCATGATGGGCATGTCTATAACCACTCTAATCCTGTCTAAAACTTTCGGATCGAAAATGTTTATTAGAATCTCCCTGCTGGGAACACTGCTCACCCTGCCTGGACTGACTCTAAGATGATTGTGCCCCACTGGCACTGCCTCCCACGGTCCTGCCATATTGGTTGAACTCTCCTACTTGCTTACTTCCGTTAATATGGAAGTAGTGATATTGACAATGTAGTAATGCAACATTTAACACATTAGTGTAGCTCTTCAGGGAAAGATTACCTAGAAAATGTTACCTGATCCTCCAAGTAAGTTCATTAATAAACAACTGTATCTTATTCTCCGCAGTTGGTACCTCTTCTGGCACCAGATTAGTCATCCTCGTAAACTCTTCCTCATGCTCTGCAACAGTCCTCCCCTCTTGGGAGAGGTCTAATAATTTTCGCCTCATCTTAGTCAGTACGGCGGGTGGGAGAAATTTGCGGTCAAACCACATTCAGAAATCCTGTATAGTCATGTTGTCTAGCTCCTCTGTAATGGTAGTGGACTCCCACCAGTGCAATGCCTCTCCAACTAGCTTAAACGTAGCTAGTATTTCTCTCTGTACCTCCATGCACTCATACATCCTCAGGTGCCTCTGGATATCTTTCTTTTATTGGATGGCTGCAACAACATCGGAACTCCCCCAAAACTCTAGAGGATGTGCCCTCTGAAAGTCATCCCTAACCCTTTCCCAAGAAGAAGGGAACATATATTCCTAGGCAAGTGCCACTGCCTACACCTGGGGTGGGGCCTGCTGAACTACTGCTAATGCTTTATTGACCACCTGTGCAACTATAGCGGCAACCTCTGCAGCATTTATAGTACCCCGGGCCTTAGCTGGCCAAGGTTCTGGCTAGGCATTCCTGTTGGTCCACCGTGCATGTCTTAGGGGCATCTGAATCGAGAAATAATTTCATAAGTCCTCAGTTAAATAAATCTCAAAACAGCTGAAGACGTAAACACATAATCCTAAATGCAACAATTTTAATAATATTGCTCTACATCAAAGAACGCTACTCTGAAAAGCATAATAAGCCGTACAGATCCTAAGACTCTAGAATCTGATGCTCTGATACCACCTGTGACACCCCACCCAATTGAATATCGGGTGACCAGTCCTTTATTAAAATTAAATGGAATATACATTTGGTTCATTCTTAGCATCACTGTCGAAACACATTAATTACTAATCACCTATATAATTAATTAAGCTAATGTCAAATTTAAACCTTGTTAATTGTCATATAACAAATTGAATTAAATAATAGACTACATTAAATCCACAAGATAACAAATGAATGTTTGAATAATCAAATTAGACTGGATAAAACACAAGTTTCTAAATAAAACTGAATCCAACGAACTGAAATAAATGGGTACAATATCTCTGAAATAAGGAGTAACTAGAAATGGGCGACATGTCCTAACTGAAGTAACTGCAACACGAGACTGGTTAAATAAGAGTGGAGGCATCTAATGTCGAGGACCTGAAACTTCCACAATAGCTGCAACACGTCAAGCGGCAGTGAACTTCTAAGGTGGGCGTCCCTGTGGCTGGACACGTAATATAATATGCACAATAAAATATATTTGCAAGAAATGAGTCAGAGCCCGAGTAGAAAACAGTTTAAACGTTTTAGCAAGTATTTAGAGTGCTTAACAGCAGATATAATAAACATGTTAGTTTCCTCGACTCTCACTTGAGAAACCTCACCTCTCCACTAGTGTACACGCCTAACGTACTTCTACCCAATTCTAGTTACTGCTATCATAACTAACAAGCTCAAATACGTTAGCCCTTTTTAAACTGTTACTTATAGTGCCCGCCCTCATTTCTCTCATAATGCATAATTGATTATTATCATGTATATTTAACTCACGTAATAATTTCTTATCTAGCAGTTAAGTGTTCACATACTTAAATTATCTCAGATTTCACTATCTCTATTATCTACTAAGTTCACACAGTATTTCACATGGCAAGTATATATAATTAATCACTATATAGTATATATACTAATACGACACCCTTAGGCTCAGGTGCGGTGCATACATACTTTGATATCAAGACTATCAATCCAGAATCACTCTTGAACCATAAATGCAAACACAAATACCTTAGAGGCAAACATAGTCCTAAGCCTTTGGACTACGCACATACCTAGCTCATCCAAATGACCAGTCACACCATTGTCCACACAAATTATGCTCAACCCTAGGTTCGATGTTCTAATGTACGAGTCTAAGTTTCCCCAAAATGGCACATCAAAATAAGACCTCCCACGACACGAGGACCTCCCACGACATGAGGACCTCCCCTGATAGCAAGTATCATTTGTATATCCATTACACATAAATAGTTACACATTAGGTATTCACACAACCTAGGTTCATAGATTGACATAGGCGTACAACTCACCTACAAAATATATATCCCATACGTATTACGTTCGACCTAATACAAAAATAGATACACTCCTCCATTTATTATTCAACCATAGGTTTACAATTCTCGTCTCCTATATACACGAATAGGTACCTATTGATCTCACTAGGTCCCTATAATTTTATATTAAATTTTAGGAACGTTTTGTCACCATTCACAACTTTAAGGGCATTTTATACTTATGTCAGTTTATGCCAAATTAATTTAATCATGATGACAACGTACTTCTTGAAATAGCTATGCATGGCCGTGAACGGCATGCCAATCCGAGATCGTATGTCCAAGATATTCCCATTTGAAGTTTCTCCCAAAGAGTAGGTTGTTTTAAAAAAATAAAAAAATAAATATATAATTCCAACACTAGCCCCAACCGCCCTTGGAACACGACCCCCGGTCGACCGACCCTGGGACCCCAGTCGACCGATCCCTACAAATATGGCGCAAACTGCCTTATGGCAGATGCGTTTTCCCCCCATTAACAAGTCTTAAACCTCCATAATTCTTCTTCAAACTCCCAACCAATTATCCTAAAGCATTATACTAACATCTAGGGGAAATCTCCAAGTACAAAAATTATTGAATCATCAATTTTCATAAAAAAAATATTAAACTTTCCACTTTATCTATTTAAAAACCCTAGTTCATCTTTTTGTTCAAGAACACCAATGGAACCCAGAATTTCTACGCATGTGGGCAACATTAATTTATGAATTTCTTCTACATGCATTAGGAAATTTAACCTAACATTAATATCATCCAAGAAAAAAAAAATTCTCCAAATTTTGATCAAAATCCTACAAAATTATGTTCATGCACTACACCAAATCCTGCGAATGGTCACGCCCAGTGGGTTACGGCCCAAGTCCGCGACCAGCTGGTCGCGGACTTGGGCCGTGACCCACTCAATGTTTGGCGTGACCATATTTATTATCACACTAAATTATCGAGGCTCTAGAAGTGGTCACGGACTTGGGCCGTGACCACAGTGGTCGCGGACTTGGGCCGTGACCAGGTCGTGACCATCTTAGCGCCAAACTCGTGCCAAAATTCCCTCCAAGCTTGGTCGCGGATTGGTCACGGACTTGGGCCGTGACCATAGGCATGACGAAGCACAAAACACACACATTAGGGGTCACGGCTTGGGGTCGTGACCATTTCTTAGAGTGGGTCACGGCTATGGGCCGTGACCATATGCAGTTTGATGGGTCTTTTGGTTTCGTTGGTGCATCTGCTGGTGGGTCACGGCTAAGAGCCGTGACCAGGTTCAATCTTAAAAAAATAAAACGCTGCATTTCATTTCAGTACCCTTCTTTCTTTCATTTCCCCCCAATGAAATAGCCGCGCTCAAAAACCCCCTTATCGTTTCTTTCATTTCTGGCAAACCAAAGGTCGAGACCGCCGGCGGTAAGTTGGTTAAATGGCCAGCGGAGATCTATATATTGGTAGTTTTTCCGGGAATTCACCACACGGATCCGGGAAATATCTTTGGGCCGACGGGAGACGGAGAGGAATTTTTCGAGGATTTGTATTTGGGAGAGTGATGGTGAGGCGGGGGATATTACTTGTGATATTATTGATAATGTTGAGGCTGAAATGTTGTATAGGGACTCCACTGTGTTGGATTTTGATGGGTTTAATCAGATTAGGAGAAGTGGGTGTTGTTTTAGTAGGGAACCAAAGAAGCCTGGCCAGATGATTTTAAAAGGGCATAAGCATTATGATTTGATGCTTAATCTCCAACTGGGTATCAGGTAGTTTGTCAAATTTTGTTGTCAAGTATTGTGCTAGTTTATGAAATTTGTTTTGGGTCATTCTTGAAATTTGTGTTTTTTGTTGTTATTGTGCTGGTTTATGAAATTTATTTCAGGTGTTTCTGCATGTTTCTGCTAGTCTCTGAAAATTAATTTATCGGGTTTTTAGGTATTCGGTTGGGAAACTTGCATCCATTAAAAGAGAGCTTAAGCAGAGTGATTTTGATCCAAATGAGAAGTTTTGGACTAGGTTTCCGCCGGAAGGATCTAAGATTACTCCGCCCCATCAATCGGGGGAGTTTCAGTGGAAAGATTATTGTCCTGTTGTATTTAGGTATGAATGATATTTGTATTTTCTTTAGGTTTGTTAGATTTGAAACTTAAATGTTTGATGCTAATTAATGTTGGTTTTGCTATTGGGAATCAGGTATTTGAGGAAGCTATTTCATGTAGATCCTGCAGATTACATGCTAGCTATTTGTGGGAATGATGCACTGAGGGAGCTTTCTTCACCTGGGAAAAGTGGAAGCTTCTTTTATTTAACTCAGGATGATAGGTTTATGATTAAGACAGTGAAGAAATCAGAAGTCAAGGTGAGTTTGTTTCCTACTTTGACTTGTTTGTAAATATTTTTGGAATGTTTTCTTGGTGGTTTGGGAGGACTTTCTTGTTTAACCATATGGTAATTGAAGTTTGGTGATCACAGGATACCATGACCATTTCATGTGATAATATGGGCATGATACACATATCCCGCAATCCTATCCAGCACTTTATCCGAGAGTTAGTAGAGGAAAAGGTCGCATCCCTGAGTTATGTGTCTACTGACCTTCAGTTAGCCGATATTATGACGAAGCCTTTAGATTCCCCTAGATTTGAGAGTCTTAGGAAGTCTTTAGAAATTTGCACAGTTGACTGAGGGGGTTGGTCCATGTCTAGCATAGGATGCATGTTCATGCTCACATCATATGATTCTAGTGGCTAGATTGTACATTTTGTATCAATATTAGGAGGGTTCCTGCTAAATAAAGAATCTTTCTCAGTTTTTTAACTTTAAGTTGCGATTGATTATATACGTATAAAGTGCGGATGCAACCTCAAGTATGATAGCCTAAAGGTCAAGTGGAGGATCCAAGATTTTTGGTAGGGGGCCAAAGTTTTGTGTGTTGTTGGGTTAATTCGAGTTTTATACAAATGATACCTTTTATTTTTATGATTTATTACAATTAGTGCCCAAGTGTTTGAGTAAATACCTCAAAGTTTGAAGGTTTTCAAAATTGCTCACTTACATATTTCTTATCATTGAAGCATTGTGCCTATTCGCAAAGATGAGTGATGTTCTGTATTTTTGTAGAGTCAAATTTCATTAATTCATTTTGAAAGTGGGCATATATACGCATATATCCAATGTTCTGCATTTTTTTAATTCATGTCCTGCAATATCAAATGCGTATTTGCTCGGTTTAGATTTATTAAAGTGGGAGGCTGACTAGCCACTCTCGCTTTGCTGATATGACTTGGGTTTAATCGGGTATTGTTCGAGACTTATTTATTCGTGAAAGTACAACTATAAGTTTTTTAAAGCAAGTAAACGAGTTTTATTTTTATTTTTTATGTACTATATGAGTATTTAGGCTTTCGGTAGTTATATATTCTCATCTTTTATATCTGATTTTGTCCCACTTTGTAGGTTATCAATTTGACTATGTATTTGATTGGACTATATTGAAGTATCCTCAGATTGGTGCCAGTTCTAGAGGACGAGTCGGTGTTTGAATAATTTTCTTTCGTGTTTTTTTCTTCTTCCAAGAATGTTACTTATTTAATGCTTTTGTTTTCAAAATCCTAATGGAAATGCAGGTTTAAATGCAGGACCATCTGCGAAAAGGACCTTAGGTACTCTCTCTAAGCATATTCAGATTCGTCCGCGAAATGTCATGTCTTTATATAATTATTCTTCTAATTATTCGATTTAGTGTTGTGAGTCTAATTTGAACTTTGCGGAATGGCTATGTTCGTAATTCAACCAAAATTGTAGTTTTACTGGAATGGCTTTTTTGGATTCCGTTAGATTTTTTTTAATAAAGCTAACTATGCTTCTGGGGAATATATTGTATATTTTGTTGGGACTCATTTTAGTATCAGTGTGCTATAGCTCCAATTTATATTTCTAAAAAATATTGTGTTATGCATGCTAGACGGCCAGTAAAAAACATTCCCATGTATGGTCCAGCACAGTTCTACATTGACAACGTGTTGTTTCGGATCAAGGAGAAGAACATTCCCTATTGCTATTGTTGCAGGTTAAATCTGCTATGCTTTACTTTAACAAAAGTAGTTATATAATTGATATGCATTATCTATTAAATCTTTTAGATGATAGAAGGAGTACGGGATAATTATTGGTTTTGTTTGGTTTGGCTGTTGGATAATTATTGGTTGTTGCTTGTTGTTCGATAGTATGTTAGAAGGAGTATGGGATAATTAGAAGGAGTACGGGATAATTATTAGATAATATGTTGAAAATATTTTAGACTCCCGGTTTGGGAATACGACGATAATTTGAAAATGTGTAGACTTAAGCTTAAAAGCATGGCGTTAGAGGGGAGAAACCCGAAACATCCACCAAACGGTCCCGTTAGAGGCATCAACACCTTGCACGGAACCAATGTAACTCGTACGAATAGGCCACACAATCACGGGACTCCCGATTTGACAATAAGAGGATAATTTTGCATATATCATAACTTAGGTTTAAAAACATGGCGTTAGAGGGTGAAAACTCGAAACAACCCCCGTACGGTCCCGTGAGAGGTACCAACACCTCTAACGGGACAAATGTAACACGTAGAAACTGACCGCGCGTTAACACGACTCCCGGTTTGAGAATACGACGATAATTTCAAAATATGAGGACTTAAGCTTGAAAACAAGGCGTTAGAGGGTGAGAAGTCGAAACATCACCCGAACGGCCCCGTGGTTGGCACCAACACCTCCCACGGGACCAATGTAACTCGTAGGAACTGGCCCCGCAGTCGCGAGACTCTAGGTTTGAGCATACTACGGTAATTTGCATATTTCTAGACTTAGGCTTAAAAACATGGCGTTAGAGGGTGAAAACTCGAAACAGCCCCCGAACGTCCCCGTGGGTGGCACCAACACCTCCCACGGGACCAATGTAACTCGTAGGAACTGACCCCGCAGCCGCGGGTGTCCCGGTTTGAGAGTACGACGGTAATTTGCTTATTTCCACACTTAGACTTGAAAACATGGCGTTAGAGGGTGAAAACTCGAAACAGCCCCCGAACGGCCCCGTGGGTGGCACCAACACCTCCCACGGGACCAACGTAACTCGTAGGAACTGACCCCGCAGCCGCGGGTGTCCCGGTTTGAGAGTACGACGGTAATTTGCTTATTTATACACTTAGGCTTGAAAACATGGCGTTAGAGGGTGAGAACTCGAAACAGCCCCCGAACGGCCCCGTGGGTGGCACCAACACCTCCCACGGGACCAACGAAACTCGTAGGAACTGACCCCGCAGCCGCGGGTGTCCCAGTTTGAGAGTACGACGGTAATTTGCTTATTTCTACACTTAGGCTTCAAAAACATGGCGTTAGAGGGTGAGAACTCGAAACAGCCCCCGAACGGCCCCGTGGGTGGCACCAACACCTCCCACGGGACCAACGTAACTCGTAGGAACTGACCCCGCAGCCGCAGGTGTCCCGGTTTGAGAGTACGACGGTAATTTGCTTATTTCCACACTTAGGCTTAAAAACATGGCGTTAGAGGGTGAGAACTCGAAACAGCCCCCGAACGGCCCCGTGGGTGGCACCAACACCTCCCACGGGACCAACGTAACTCGTAGGAACTGACCCCGCAGCCGCGGGTGTCCCGGTTTGAGAGTAAGACGGTAATTTGCCCTCGAACGGCCCCGTGGGTGGCACCAACACCTCCCACGGGACCAACGTAACTCGTAGGAACTGACCCCGCAGCCGCGGGTGTCCCGGTTTGACAGTACGACGGTAATTTGCTTATTTCCACACTTAGGCTTAAAAACATGGCGTTAGAGGGTGAGAACTCGAAACAGCCCCCGAACGACCCCGTGGGTGGCACCAACACCACCCACGGGACCAACGTAACTCGTAGGAACTGACCCCGCAGCCGCGGGTGTCCCGGTTTGAAAGTTCGACAGTAATTTGCTTATTTCCACACTTAGGCTTAAAAACATGGCGTTAGAGGGTGAGAACTCGAAACAGCCCCCGAACGGCCCCGTGGGTGGCACCAACACCTCCCACGGGACCAACGTAACTCGTAGGAACTGACCCCGCAGCCGCGGGTCTCCCGGTTTGAGAGTACGACGATAATTTGCTTATTTCCACACTTAGGCTTAAAAACATGACGTTAGAGGGTGAAAACTCGAAACATCCCCAGAACGGCCCCGTGGGTGGCACCAACACCTCCCACGGGACCAACGTAACTCGTAGAAACTGACCCCGCAGCCGCGGGTCTCCCGGTTTGAGAGTACGACGGTAATTTGCTTATTTTCACACTTAGGCTTAAAAACATGGCGTTAGAGGGTGAGAACTCGAAACAGCCCCCGAACGACCCCGTGGGTGGCGCCAACACCACCCACGGGACCAACGTAACTCGTAGGAACTGATCCCGCAGCCGCGGGTGTCCCGGTTTGAGAGTACGACGGTAATTTGCTTATTTCCACTCTTAGACATAAAAACATGGCGTTAGAGGGTGAGAATTCGAAACAGCCCCCGAACGACCCCGTGGGTGACACCAACACCTCCCACGGGACCAAAGTAACTCGTAGGAACTGACCCTGCAGCCGCGGGTGTCCCGGTTTGAGAGTACGGCGGTAATTTGCTTATTTCCACACTTTGGCTTAAAAACATGGCGTTAGAGGGTGAGAACTCGAGACCGCCCCCGAACGGCCCCTTGGGTGGCACCAACACCTCCCACGGGACCAACGTAACTCGTAGGAACTGACCCCGCAGCCGCGGGTGTCCCGGTTTGAGAGTACGACGGTAATTTGCTTATTTCCACACTTAGGCTTAAAAACATGGCGTTAGAGGGTGAGAACTCGAAACAGCCCCCGAACGACCCCGTGGGTGACACCAACACCTCCCACGGGACCAACGTAACTCGTAGGAACTGACCCCGCAGCCGCGGGTGTCCTGGTTTGAGAGTACGACGGTAATTTGCTTATTTCCACACTTAGGCTTGAAAACATGGCGTTAGAGGGTGAGAACTCGAAACAGCCCCCGAACGGCCCGTGGGTGGCACCAACACCTCTCACGGGACCAACGTAACTCGTAGGAACTGACCCCGCAGCCGCGGGTGTCCCGGTTTGAGAGTACGACGGTAATTTGCTTATTTCCACACTTAGGCTTAAAAACATGGCGTTAGAGGGTGAGAACTCGAAACAGCCCCCGAACGACCCCGTGGGTGGCACCAACACCACCCACGGGACCAACGTAACTCGTAGGAACTGACCCCGCAGCCGCGGGTGTCCCGGTTTTAAAGTTCGACAGTAATTTGCTTATTTCCACACTTAGGCTTAAAAACATGGCGTTAGAGGGTGAGAACTCGAAACAGCCCCCGAACGGCCCCGTGGGTGGCACCAACACCTCCCACGGGGCCAACGTAACTCGTAGGAACTGACCCCGCAGCCGCGGGTCTCCCGGTTTGAGAGTACGACGGTAATTTGCTTATTTTCACACTTAGGCTTAAAAACATGGCGTTAGAGGGTGAGAACTCGAAACAGCCCCCGAACGACCCCGTGGGTGGCACCAACACCACCCACGGGACCAACGTAACTCGTAGGAACTGATCCCGCAGCCGCGGGTGTCCCGGTTTGAGAGTACGACGGTAATTTGCTTATTTCCACACTTAGACATAAAAACATGGCGTTAGAGGGTGAGAATTCGAAACAGCCCCCGAACGACCCCGTGGGTCACACCAACACCTCCCACGGGACCAACGTAACTCGTAGGAACTGACCCCGCAGCCGCGGGTGTCCCGGTTTGAGAGTACGGCGGTAATTTGCTTATTTCCACACTTAGGCTTAAAAACATGGCGTTAGAGGGTGAGAACTCGAGACCGCCCCCGAACGGCCCCTTGGGTGGCACCAACACCTCCCACGGGACCAACGTAACTCGTAGGAACTGACCCCGCAGCCGCGGGTGTCCCGGTTTGAGAGTACGACGGTAATTTGCTTATTTCCACACTTAGGCTTGAAAACATGGCGTTAGAGGGTGAGAACTCGAAACAGCCCCCGAACGACCCCGTGGGTGGCACCAACACCACCCACGGGACCAACGTAACTCGTAGGAACTGATCCCGCAGCCGCGGGTGTCCCGGTTTGAGAGTACGACGGTAATTTGCTTATTTCCACACTTAGACATAAAAACATGGCGTTAGAGGGTAAGAACTCGAAACAGCCCCCGAACGGCCCCGTGGGTGGCACCAACACCACCCACGGGACCAACGTAACTCGTAGGAACTGACCCCGCAGCCGCGGGTGTCCCGGTTTGAGAGTACGGCGGTAATTTGCTTATTTCCACACTTAGGCTTAAAAACATGGCGTTAGAGGGTGAGAACTCGAGACCGCCCCCGAACGGCCCCTTGGGTGGCACCAACACCTCCCACGGGACCAACGTAACTCGTAGGAACTGACCCCGCAGCCGCGGGTGTCCCGGTTTGAGAGTACGACTGTAATTTGCTTATTTCCACACTTAGGCTTGAAAACATGGCGTTAGAGGGTGAGAACTCGAAACAGCCCCCGAACGGCCCCGTGGGTGTCACCAACACCTCCCACGGGACCAACGTAACTCGTAGGAACTGATCCCGCAGTCGCGGATGTCCCGGTTTGAGAGTACGACGGTAATTTGCTTATTTTCACACTTAGGCTTAAAAACATGGGGTTAGAGGGTAAGAACTCGAAACAGCCCCCGAACGGCCCCGTGGGTGGCACCAACACCACCCACGGGACCAACGTAACTCGTAGGAACTGACCCCGCAGCCGCGGGTGTCCCGGTTTGAGAGTACGACGGTAATTTGCTTATTTTCACACTTAGGCTTAAAAACATGGCGTTAGAGGGTGAGAACTCGAAACAGCCCCCGAACGACACCCTGGGTGGCACCAACACCTCCCACGGGACCAACGTAACTCGTAGGTACTGACCCCGCAGCCGCGGGTCTCCCGGTTTGAGAGTACGGCGGTAATTTGCTTATTTCCACACTTAGGCTTAAAAACATCACTTTAGGGGGTGAGAACTCGAAACAGCCCCCGAACGGCCCCATGGGTGGCACCAACACCTCCCACGGGACCAACGTAACTCGTAGGAACTGACCCCGCAGCCGCGGGTGTCCCGGTTTGAGAGTACGACGGTAATTTGCTTATTTCCACAATTAGGCTTGAAAACATGGCGTTAGAGGGTGAGAACTCGAAACAGCCCCCGAACGGCCCCGTGGGTGGCACCAACACCTCCCACGGGACCAACGTAACTCGTAGGAACTGACCCCGCAGCCGCGGGTGTCCCGGTTTGAGAGTACGACGGTAATTTGCTTATTTCCACACTTAGGCTTGAAAATATGGCGTTAGAGGGTGAAAACTCGAAACAGCCCCCGAACGGCCCAGTGGGTGGCACCAACACCTCCCACGGGACCAACGTAACTCGTAGGAACTGACCCCGCAGCCGCGGGTGTCCCGGTTTGAGAGTACGACGGTAATTTGCTTATTTCCACACTAATGCTTGAAAACATGGCGTTAGATGGTGAGAACTCGAAACAGCCCCCGAACGGCCCCGTGGGTGGCACCAACACCTCCCACGGGACCAACGTAACTCGTAGGAACTGACCCCGCAGCCGCGGGTGTCCCTGTTTGAGAGTACGACGGTAATTTACTTATTTCCACACTTAGGCTTGAAAACATGGCGTTAGAGGGTGAGAACTCGAAACAGCCCCCGAACGGCCCCGTGGGTGGCACCAACACCTCCCACGGAACCAACGTAACTCGTAGGAACTGACCCCGCAGCCGCGGGTGTCCCGGTTTGAGAGTACGACGGTAATTTGCTAATTTCCACACTTAGGCTTAAAAACATGGCGTTAGAGGGTGAGAACTCGAAACAGCCCCCGAACGACCCCGTGGGTGGCACCAACACCACCCACGGGACCAACGTAACTCGTAGGAACTGACCCCGCAGCCGCGGGTGTCCCGGTTTGAGAGTTCGACGGTAATTTGCTTATTTCCACACTTAGGCTTAAAAACATGGTGTTAGAGGGTGAGAACTCGAAACAGCCCCCGAACGACCCCGTGGGTGGCACCAACACCACCCACGGGACCAACGTAACTCGTAGGAACAGACCCCGCCGCCGCGGGTGTCCCGGTTTGAGAGTACGACGGTAATTTGCTTATTTCCACAATTAGGCTTGAAAACATGGCGTTAGAGGGTGAGAACTCGAAACAGCCCCCGAACGGCCCCGTGGGTGGCACCAACACCTCCCACGGGACCAACGTAACTCGTAGGAACTGACCCCGCAGCCGCGGGTGTCCCGGTTTGAGAGTACGATGGTAATTTGCTTATTTCCACACTTAGGCTTGAAAACATGGCGTTAGAGGGTGAAAACTCGAAACAGCCCCCGAACGGCCCAGTGGGTGGCACCAACACCTCCCACGGGACCAACGTAACTCGTAGGAACTGACCCCGCAGCCGCGGGTGTCCCGGTTTGAGAGTACGACGGTAATTTGCTTATTTCCACACTAATGCTTCAAAACATGGCGTTAGATGGTGAGAACTCGAAACAGCCCCCGAACGGCCCCGTGGGCGGCACCAACACCTCCCACGGGACCAACGTAACTCGTAGGAACTGACCCCGCAGCCGCGGTTGTCCCTGTTTGAGAGTACGACGGTAATTTGCTTATTTCCACACTTAGGCTTGAAAACATGGCGTTAGAGGGTGAGAACTCGAAACAGCCCCCGAACGGCCCCGTGGGTGGCACCAACACCTCCCACGGGACCAACGTAACTCGTAGGAACTGACCCCGCAGCCGCGGGTGTCCCGGTTTGAGAGTACGACGGTAATTTGTTTATTTCCACACTTAGGCTTAAAAACATGGCGTTAGAGGGTGAGAACTCGAAACAGCCCCCGAACGACCCCGTGGGTGGCACCAACACCACCCACGGGACCAACGTAACTCGTAGGAACTGACCCCGCAGCCGCGGGTGTCCCGGTTTGAGAGTTCGACGGTAATTTGCTTATTTCCACACTTAGGCTTAAAAACATGGCGTTAGAGGGTGAGAACTCGAAACAGCCCCCGAACGGCCCCGTGGGTGGCACCAACACCTCCCACGGGACCAACGTAACTCGTAGGAACTGACCCCGCAGCCGCGGGTCTCCCGGTTTGAGAGTACGACGGTAATTTGCTTATTTCCACACTTAGGCTTAAAAACATGGCGTTAGAGGGTGAGAACTCGAAACATCCCCCGAACGGCCCCGTGGGTGGCACCAACACCTCCCACGGGACAAACGTAACTCGTAGGAACTGACCCCGCAGCCGCGGGTGTCCCAGTTTGAGAGTACGACGGTAATTTGCTTATTTCTACACTTAGGCTTCAAAAACATGGCGTTAGAGGGTGAGAACTCGAAACAGCCCCCGAACGGCCCCGTGGGTGGCACCAACACCTCCCACGGGACCAACGTAACTCGTAGGAACTGACCCCACAGCCGCAGGTGTCCCGATTTGAGAGTACGACGGTAATTTGCTTATTTCCACACTTAGGCTTAAAAACATGGCGTTAGAGGGTGAGAACTCGAAACAGCCCCCGAACGGCCCCGTGGGTGGCACCAACACCTCCCACGGGACCAACGTAACTCGTAGGAACTGACCCCGCAGCCGCGGGTCTCCCGGTTTGAGAGTACGACGGTAATTTGCTTATTTTCACACTTAGGCTTAAAAACATGGCGTTAGAGGGTGAGAACTCGAAACAGCCCCCGAACGACCCCGTGGGTGGCACCAACACCACCCACGGGACCAACGTAACTCGTAGGAACTGATCCCGCAGCCGCGGGTGTCCCGGTTTGAGAGTACGACGGTAATTTGCTTATTTCCACACTTAGACATAAAAACATGGCGTTAGAGGGTGAGAATTCGAAACAGCCCCCGAACGACCCCGTGGGTCACACAAACACCTCCCACGGGACCAACGTAACTCGTAGGAACTGACCCCGCAGCCGCGGGTGTCCCGGTTTGAGAGTACGGCGGTAATTTGCTTATTTCCACACTTAGGCTTAAAAACATGGCGTTAGAGGGTGAGAACTCGAGACCGCCCCCGAACGGCCCCTTGGGTGGCACCAACACCTCCCACGGGACCAACGTAACTCGTAGGAACTGACCCCGCAGCCGCGGGTGTCCCGGTTTGAGAGTACGACGGTAATTTGCTTATTTCCACACTTAGGCTTGAAAACATGGCGTTAGAGGGTGAGAACTCGAAACAGCCCCCGAACGACCCCGTGGGTGGCACCAACACCACCCACGGGACCAACGTAACTCGTAGGAACTGATCCCGCAGCCGCGGGTGTCCCGGTTTGAGAGTACGACGGTAATTTGCTTATTTCCACACTTAGACATAAAAACATGGCGTTAGAGGGTAAGAACTCGAAACAGCCCCCGAACGGCCCCGTGGGTGGCACCAACACCACCCACGGGACCAACGTAACTCGTAGGAACTGACCCCGCAGCCGCGGGTGTCCCGGTTTGAGAGTACGGCGGTAATTTGCTTATTTCCACACTTAGGCTTAAAAACATGGCGTTAGAGGGTGAGAACTCGAGACCGCCCCCGAACGGCCCCTTGGGTGGCACCAACACCTCCCACGGGACCAACGTAACTCGTAGGAACTGACCCCGCAGCCGCGGGTGTCCCGGTTTGAGAGTACGACGGTAATTTGCTTATTTCCACACTTAGGCTTGAAAACATGGCGTTAGAGGGTGAGAACTCGAAACAGCCCCCGAACGGACCCGTGGGTGTCACCAACACCTCCCACGGGACCAACGTAACTCGTAGGAACTGATCCCGCAGTCGCGGGTGTCCCGGTTTGAGAGTACGACGGTAATTTGCTTATTTTCACACTTAGGCTTAAAAACATGGGGTTAGAGGGTAAGAACTCGAAACAGCCCCAGAACGGCCCCGTGGGTGGCACCAACACCACCCACGGGACCAACGTAACTCGTAGGAACTGACCCCGCAGCCGCGGGTGTCCCGGTTTGAGAGTACGACGGTAATTTGCTTATTTTCACACTTAGGCTTAAAAACATGGCGTTTGAGGGTGAGAACTAGAAACAGCCCCCGAACGACACCCTGGGTGGCACCAACACCTCCCACGGGACCAACGTAACTCGTAGGTACTGACCCCGCAGCCGCGGGTCTCCCGGTTTGAGAGTACGGCGGTAATTTGCTTATTTCCACACTTAGGCTTAAAAACATCACTTTTGGGGGTGAGAACTCGAAACAGCCCCCGAACGGCCCCGTGGGTGGCACCAACACCTCCCACGGGACCAACGTAACTCGTAGGAACTGACCCCGCAGCCGCGGGTGTCCCGGTTTGAGAGTACGACGGTAATTTGCTTATTTCCACAATTAGGCTTGAAAACATGGCGTTAGAGGGTGAGAACTGGAAACAGCCCCCGAACGGCCCCGTGGGTGGCACCAACACCTCCCACGGGACCAACGTAACTCGTAGGAACTGACCCCGCAGCCGCGGGTGTCCCGGTTTGAGAGTACGACGGTAATTTGCTTATTTCCACACTTAGGCTTGAAAATATGGCGTTAGAGGGTGAAAACTCGAAACAGCCCCCGAACGGCCCAGTGGGTGGCACCAACACCTCCCACGGGACCAACGTAACTCGTAGGAACTGACCCCGCAGCCGCGGGTGTCCCGGTTTGAGAGTACGACGGTAATTTGCTTATTTCCACACTAATGCTTGAAAACATGGCGTTAGATGGTGAGAACTCGAAACAGCCCCCGAACGGCCCCGTGGGTGGCACCAACACCTCCCACGGGACCAACGTAACTCGTAGGAACTGACCCCGCAGCCGCGGGTGTCCCTGTTTGAGAGTACGACGGTAATTTGCTTATTTCCACACTTAGGCTTGAAAACATGGCGTTAGAGGGTGAGAACTCGAAACAGCCCCCGAACGGCCCCGTGGGTGGCACCAACACCTCCCACGGGACCAACGTAACTCGTAGGAACTGACCCCGCAGCCGCGGGTGTCCCGGTTTGAGAGTACGACGGTAATTTGCTAATTTCCACACTTAGGCTTAAAAACATGGCGTTAGAGGGTGAGAACTCGAAACAGCCCCCGAACGACCCCGTGGGTGGCACCAACACCACCCACGGGACCAACGTAACTCGTAGGAACTGACCCCGCAGCCGCGGGTGTCCCGGTTTGAGAGTTCGACGGTAATTTGCTTATTTCCACACTTAGGCTTAAAAACATGGTGTTAGAGGGTGAGAACTCGAAACAGCCCCCGAACGACCCCGTGGGTGGCACCAACACCACCCACGGGACCAACGTAACTCGTAGGAACAGACCCCGCCGCCGCGGGTGTCCCGGTTTGAGAGTACGACGGTAATTTGCTTATTTCCACAATTAGGCTTGAAAACATGGCGTTAGAGGGTGAGAACTCGAAACAGCCCCCGAACGGCCCCGTGGGTGGCACCAACACCTCCCACGGGACCAACGTAACTCGTAGGAACTGACCCCGCAGCCGCGGGTGTCCCGGTTTGAGAGTACGATGGTAATTTGCTTATTTCCACACTTAGGCTTGAAAACATGGCGTTAGAGGGTGAAAACTCGAAACAGCCCCCGAACGGCCCAGTGGGTGGCACCAACACCTCCCACGGGACCAACGTAACTCGTAGGAACTGACCCCGCAGCCGCGGGTGTCCCGGTTTGAGAGTACGACGGTAATTTGCTTATTTCCACACTAATGCTTCAAAACATGGCGTTAGATGGTGAGAACTCGAAACAGCCCCCGAACGGCCCCGTGGGCGGCACCAACACCTTCCACGGGACCAACGTAACTCGTAGGAACTGACCCCGCAGCCGCGGTTGTCCCTGTTTGAGAGTACGACGGTAATTTGCTTATTTCCACACTTAGGCTTGAAAACATGGCGTTAGAGGGTGAGAACTCGAAACAGCCCCCGAACGGCCCCGTGGGTGGCACCAACACCTCCCACGGGACCAACGTAACTCGTAGGAACTGACCCCGCAGCCGCGGGTGTCCCGGTTTGAGAGTACGACGGTAATTTGTTTATTTCCACACTTAGGCTTAAAAACATGGCGTTAGAGGGTGAGAACTCGAAACAGCCCCCGAACGACCCCGTGGGTGGCACCAACACCACACACGGGACCAACGTAACTCGTAGGAACTGACCCCGCAGCCGCGGGTGTCCCGGTTTGAGAGTTCGACGGTAATTTGCTTATTTCCACACTTAGGCTTAAAAACATGGCGTTAGAGGGTGAGAACTCGAAACATCCCCCGAACGGCCCCGTGGGTGGCACCAACACCTCCCACGGGACAAACGTAACTCGTAGGAACTGACCCCGCAGCCGCGGGTGTCCCAGTTTGAGAGTACGACGGTAATTTGCTTATTTCTACACTTAGGCTTCAAAAACATGGCGTTAGAGGGTGAGAACTCGAAACAGCCCCCGAACGGCCCCGTGGGTGGCACCAACACCTCCCACGGGACCAACGTAACTCGTAGGAACTGACCCCACAGCTGCAGGTGTCCCGATTTGAGAGTACGACGGTAATTTGCTTATTTCCACACTTAGGCTTAAAAACATGGCGTTAGAGGGTGAGAACTCGAAACAGCCCCCGAACGGCCCCGTGGGTGGCACCAACACCTCCCACGGGACCAACGTAACTCGTAGGAACTGACCCCGCAGCCGCGGGTGCCCTGGTTTGAGAGTACGACGGTAATTTGATTATTTCCACACTTAGGCTTAAAAACATGGCGTTAGAGGGTGAGAACTCGAAACAGCCCCCGAACGGCCCCTTGGGTGGCACCAACACCTCCCACGGGACCAACGTAACTCGTAGGAACTGACCCCGCAGCCGCGGGTGTCCCGGTTTGAGAGTACGACGGTAATTTGCTTATTTCCACACTTAGGCTTGAAAACATGGCGTTAGAGGGTGAAAACTCGAAACAGCCCCCGAACGGCCCAGTGGGTGGCACCAACACCTCCCACGGGACCAACGTAACTCGTAGGAACTGACCCCGCACCCGCGGGTGTCCCGGTTTGAGAGTACGACGGTAATTTGCTTATTTCCACACTAATGCTTGAAAACATGGCGTTAGATGGTGAGAACTCGAAACATCCCCCGAACGGCCCCGTGGGTGGCACCAACACCTCCCACGGGACCAACGTAACTCATAGGAACTGACCCCGCAGCCGCGGGTGTCCCTGTTTGAGAGTACGACGGTAATTTGCTTATTTCCACACTTAGGCTTGAAAACATGGCGTTAGAGGGTGAGAACTCGAAACAGCCCCCGAACGGCCCCGTGGGTGGCACCAACACCTCCCACGGGACCAACGTAACTCGTAGGAACTGACCCCGCAGCCGCGGGTGTCCCGGTTTGAGAGTACGACGGTAATTTGCTAATTTCCACACTTAGGCTTAAAAACATGGCGTTAGAGGGTGAGAACTCGAAACAGCCCCCGAACGACCCCGTGGGTGGCACCAACACCACCCACGGGACCAACGTAACTCGTAGGAACTGACCCCGCAGCCGCGGGTGTCCCGGTTTGAGAGTTCGACGGTAATTTGCTTATTTCCACACTTAGGCTTAAAAACATGGTGTTAGAGGGTGAGAACTCGAAACAGCCCCCGAACGACCCCGTGGGTGGCACCAACACCACCCACGGGACCAACGTAACTCGTAGGAACAGACCCCGCAGCCGCGGGTGTCCCGGTTTGAGAGTACGACGGTAATTTGCTTATTTCCACAATTAGGCTTGAAAACATGGCGTTAGAGGGTGAGAACTCGAAACAGCCCCCGAACGGCCCCGTGGGTGGCACCAACACCTCCCACGGGACCAACGTAACTCGTAGGAACTGACCCCGCAGCCGCGGGTGTCCCGGTTTGAGAGTACGATGGTAATTTGCTTATTTCCACCCTTAGGCTTGAAAACATGGCGTTAGAGGGTGAAAACTCGAAACAGCCCCCGAACGGCCCAGTGGGTGGCACCAACACCTCCCACGGGACCAACGTAACTCGTAGGAACTGACCCCGCAGCCGCGGGTGTCCCGGTTTGAGAGTACGACGGTAATTTGCTTATTTCCACACTAATGCTTGAAAACATGGCGTTAGATGGTGAGAACTCGAAACAGCCCCCGAACGGCCCCGTGGGCGGCACCAACACCTCCCACGGGACCAACGTAACTCGTAGGAACTGACCCCGCAGCCGCGGTTGTCCCTGTTTGAGAGTACGACGGTAATTTGCTTATTTCCACACTTAGGCTTGAAAACATGGCGTTAGAGGGTGAGAACTCGAAACAGCCCCCGAACGGCCCCGTGGGTGGCACCAACACCTCCCACGGGACCAACGTAACTCGTAGGAACTGACCCCGCAGCCGCGGGTGTCCCGGTTTGAGAGTACGACGGTAATTTGCTAATTTCCACACTTAGGCTTAAAAACATGGCGTTAGAGGGTGAGAACTCGAAACAGCCCCCGAACGACCCCGTGGGTGGCACCAACACCACCCACGGGACCAACGTAACTCGTAGGAACTGACCCCGCAGCCGCGGGTGTCCCGGTTTGAGAGTTCGACGGTAATTTGCTTATTTCCACACTTAGGCTTAAAAACATGGCGTTAGAGAGTGAGAACTCGAAACAGCCCCCGAACGACCCCGTGGGTGGCACCAACACCACCCACGAGACCAACGTAATTCGTAGGAACTGACCCCGCAGTCGCGGGTGGGTGGCACCAACACCTCCCACGGGACCAACGTAACTCGTAGGAACTGACCCCGCAGCCGTGGGTCTCCCGGTTTGAGAGTACGACGGTAATTTGCTTATTTCCACACTTAGGCTTAAAAACATGGCGTTAGAGGGTGAGAACTCGAAACATCCCCCGAACGGCCCCGTGGGTGGCACCAACACCTCCCACGGGACAAACGTAACTCGTAGGAACTGACCCCGCAGCCGCGGGTGTCCCAGTTTGAGAGTACGACGGTAATTTGCTTATTTCTACACTTAGGCTTCAAAAACATGACGTTAGAGGGTGAGAACTCGAAACAGCCCCCGAACGGCCCCGTGGGTGGCACCAACACCTCCCACGGGACCAACGTAACTCGTAGGAACTGACCCCGCAGCCGCGGGTGTCCCGGTTTGAGAGTACGACGGTAATTTGCTTATTTCCACACTAATGCTTGAAAACATGGCGTTAGATGGTGAGAACTCGAAACAACCCCCGAACGGCCCCGTGGGTGGCACCAACACCTCCCACGGGACCAACGTAACTCGTAGGAACTGTCCCCGCAGCCGCGGGTGTCCCGGTTTGAGAGTACGACGGTAATTTGCTTATTTCCACACTAATGCTTGAAAACATGGCGTTAGATGGTGAGAACTCGAAACAGCCCCCGAACGGCCCCGTGGGTGGCACCAACACCTCCCACGGGACCAACGTAACTCGTAGGAACTGACCCCGCAGCCGCGGGTGTCCCTGTTTGAGAGTACGACGGTAATTTGCTTATTTCCACACTTAGGCTTGAAAACATGGCGTTAGAGGGTGAGAACTCGAAACAGCCCCCGAACGGCCCCGTGGGTGGCACCAACACCTCCCACGGGACCAACGTAACTCGTAGGAACTGACCCCGCAGCCGCGGGTGTCCCGGTTTGAGAGTACGACGGTAATTTGCTAATTTCCACACTTAGGCTTAAAAACATGGCGTTAGAGGGTGAGAACTCGAAACAGCCCCCGAACGACCCCGTGGGTGGCACCAACACCACCCACGGGACCAACGTAACTCGTAGGAACTGACCCCGGTGTGAACTCGAAACATCCCCCGAACGACCCCGTGGGTGGCACCAACACCACCCACGGGACCAACGTAACTCGTAGGAACTGACCCCGCAGCCGCGGGTGTCCCGGTTTGAGAGTTCGACGGTAATTTGCTTATTTCCACACTTAGGCTTAAAAACATGGTGTTAGAGGGTGAGAACTCGAAAAAGCCCCCGAACGACCCCGTGGGTGGCACCAACACCACCCACGGGACCAACGTAACTCGTAGGAACAGACCCCGTTGCCGCGGGTGTCCCGGTTTGAGAGTACGACGGTAATTTGCTTATTTCCACAATTAGGCTTGAAAACATGGCGTTAGAGGGTGAGAACTCGAAACAGCCCCCGAACGACCCCGTGGGTGGCACCAACACCACCCACGGGACCAACGTAACTCGTAGGAACTGACCCCGGTGTGAACTCGAAACATCCCCCGAACGACCCCGTGGGTGGCACCAACACCACCCACGGGACCAACGTAACTCGTAGGAACTGACCCCGCAGCCGCGGGTGTCCCGGTTTGAGAGTACGACCGTAATTTGCTTATTTCCACACTTAGGCTTAAAAAAATGGCGTTAGAGGGTGAGAATTCGAAACAGCCCCCGAACGACCCCGTGGGTGGCACCAACACCACCCACGGGACCAACGTAACTCGTAGGAACTGACCCCGCAGCCGCGGGTGTCCCGGTTTGAGAGTACGACGGTAATTTGCTAATTTCCACACTTAGGCTTAAAAACATGGCGTTAGAGGGTGAGAACTCGAAACAGCCCCCGAACGACCCCGTGGGTGGCACCAACACCACCCACGGGACCAACGTAACTCGTAGGAACTGACCCCGGTGTGAACTCGAAACATCCCCCGAACGACCCCGTGGGTGGCACCAACACCACCCACGGGACCAACGTAACTCGTAGGAACTGACCCCGCAGCCGCGGGTGTCCCGGTTTGAGAGTTCGACGGTAATTTGCTTATTTCCACACTTAGGCTTAAAAACATGGTGTTAGAGGGTGAGAACTCGAAAAAGCCCCCGAACGACCCCGTGGGTGGCACCAACACCACCCACGGGACCAACGTAACTCGTAGGAACAGACCCCGTTGCCGCGGGTGTCCCGGTTTGAGAGTACGACGGTAATTTGCTTATTTCCACAATTAGGCTTGAAAACATGGCGTTAGAGGGTGAGAACTCGAAACAGCCCCCGAACGGCCCCGTGGGTGGCACCAACACCTCCCACGGGACCAACGTAACTCGTAGGAACTGAACCCGCAGCCGCGGGTGTCCCGGTTTGAGAGTACGATGGTAATTTGCTTATTTCCACACTTAGGCTTGAAAACATGGCGTTAGAGGGTGAAAACTCGAAACAGCCCCCGAACGACCCCGTGGGTGGCACCAACACCTCCCACGGGACCAACGTAACTCGTAGGAACTGACCCCGCAGCCGCGGGTGTCCCGGTTTGAAAGTACGACAGTAATTTGCTTATTTCCACACTTAGGCTTAAAAACATGGCGTTAGAGGGTGAGAACTCGAAACAGCCCCCGAACGGCCCCGTGGGTGGCACCAACACCTCCCACGGGACCAACGTAACTCGTAGGAACTGACCCCGCAGCCGCGGCTGGCCCGGTTTGAGAGTACGACGGTAATTTGCTTATTTCCACACTTAGGCTTAAAAACATGGCGTTAGAGGGTGAGAACTCGAAACAGCCCCCGAACGGTCCCATGGCTGGCACCAAAACCTCCCACGGGACCAACGTAACTCGTAGGAACTGACCCCGCAGCCGCGGGTGTCCCGGTTTGAGAGTACGACGGTAATTTGCTTATTTCCACACTTAGGCTTGAAAACATGGCGTTAGAGGGTGAAAACTCGAAACAGCCCCCGAACGACCCCGTGGGTGGCACCAACACCTCCCACGGGACAAACGTAACTCGTAGGAACTGACCCCGCAGCCGCGGGTGTCCCGGTTTGAGAGTACGACGGTAATTTGCTTATTTCCACACTTAGGCTTAAAAGCATGGCTTTAGGGGGTGAGAACTCGAAACATCCCCCGAACGGCCCCGTGGGTGGCACCAACACCTCCCACGGGACCAACGTAACTCGTAGGAACTGACTCCGCATCCACGGGTGTCCCGGTTTGAGAGTACGACGGTAATTTGCTTATTTCCACAATTAGGCTTTAAAACATGGCGTTAGTGGGTGAGAACTCGAAACAGCCCCCGAACGGCCCCGTGGGTGGCACCAACACCTCCCACGAGACCAACGTAACTCGTAGGAACTGACCCCGCAGCCGCGGGTGTCCCGGTTTGAGAGTACGGCGGTAATTTGCTTATTTCCACACTTAGGCTTAAAAACATGGCGTTAGAGGGTGAGAACTCGAAACAGCCCCCGAACGGCCCCGTGGGTGGCACAAACACCACCCACGGGACCAACGTAACTCGTAGGAACTGACCCCGCAGCCGCGGGTGGCCCGGTTTGAGAGTACGACGGTAATTTGCTTATTTCCACACTTAGGCTTAAAAACATGGCGTTAGAGGGTGAGAACTCGAAACAGCCCCCGAACGGTCCCGTGGCTGGCACCAAAACCTCCCACGGGACCAACGTAACTCGTAGGAACTGACCCCGCAGCCGCGGGTGTCCCGGTTTGAGAGTACGACGGTAATTTGCTTATTTCCACACTTAGGCTTGAAAACATGGCGTTAGAGGGTGAGAACTCGAAACAGCCCCGAACGGCCCCGTGGGTGTCACCAACACCTCCCACGGGACCAACGTAACTCGTAGGAACTGACCCCGCAGCCGCGGGTGTCCCTGTTTGAGAGTACGACGGTAATTTGCTTATTTCCACACTTAGGCTTGAAAACATGGCGTTAGAGGGTGAGAACTCGAAACAGCCCCCGAACGGCCCCGTGGGTGGCACCAACACCTCCCACGGGACCAACGTAACTCGTAGGAACTGAACCCGCAGCCGCGGGTGTCCCGGTTTGAGAGTACGACGGTAATTTGCTTATTTCCACACTTAGGCTTGAAAACATGGCGTTAGAGGGTGAGAACTCGAAACAGCCCCCGAGCGGCCCCGTGGGTGGCACCAACACCACCCACGGGACCAACGTAACTCGTAGGAACTGACCCAGCAGCCGCGGGTGTCCCGGTTTGAGAGTACGTCGGTAATTTGCTTATTTCCACACTTAGGCTTAAAAACATGGCGTTAGAGGGTGAGAACTCGAAACAGCCCCCGAACAACCCCGTGGGTGGCACCAACACCTCCCACGGGACCAACGTAACTCCTAGGAAATGACCCCGCAGCCGCGGGTGTCCCTGTTTGAGAGTACGGCGGTAATTTGCTTATTTCCACACTTAGGCTTAAAAACATGGCTTTAGGGGGTGAGAACTCGAAACATCCCCCGAACGGCCCCGTGAGTGGCACCAACACCTCCCACGGGACCAACGTAACTCGTAGGAACTGACCCCGCATCCGCGGGTGTCCCGGTTTGAGAGTACGACGGTAATTTGCTTATTTCCACAATTAGGCTTTAAAACATGGCGTTAGTGGGTGAGAACTCGAAACAGCCCCCGAACGGCCCCGTGGGTGGCACCAACACCTCCCACGAGACCAACGTAACTCGTAGGAACTGACCCCGCAGCCGCGGGTGTCCCGGTTTGAGAGTACGACGATAATTTGCTTATTTCCACACTTAGGCTTGAAAACATGGCGTTAGAGGGTGAAAACTCGAAACAGCCCCCGAACGGCCCAGTGGGTGGCACCAACACCTCCCACGGGACCAACGTAACTCGTAGGAACTGACCCCGCAGCCGCGGGTGTCCCGGTTTGAGAGTACGAAGGTAATTTGCTTATTTCCACACTTAGGCTTGAAAATATGGCGTTAGAGGGTGAAAACTCGAAACAGCCCCCGAACGGCCCAGTGGGTGGCACCAACACCTCCCACGGGACCAACTTAACTCGTAGGACTGACACCGCAGTCGCGGGTGTCCCGGTTTGAGAGTACGACGGTAATTTGCTTGTTTCCACACTAATGCTTGAAAACATGGCGTTAGAGGGCGAGAACTCGAAACAGCCCCCGAACGGCCCCGTGGGTGGCACCAACACCTCCCACGGGACCAACGTAACTCGTAGCAACTGACCCCGCAGCCGCGGGTGTCCCGGTTTGAGAGTACGACCGTAATTTGCTTATTTCCATACTAATGCTTAAAAACATGGCGTTAGAGGGTGAGAACTCGAAACAGCCCCCGAACGACCCCGTGGGTGGCACCAACACCACCCACGGGACCAACGTAACTCGTAGGAACTGACCCCGCAGCCGCGGGTGTCCCGGTTTGAGAGTACGACAGTAATTTGTTTATTTCCACACTTAGGCTTAAAAACATGGCGTTAGAGGGTGAGATCTCGAAACAGCCCCCGAACGTCCCCGTGGGTGGCACCAACACCTCCCACGGGACCAACGTAACTCGTAGGAATTGACCCCGCAGCCGCGGGTGTCCCGGTTTGAGAGTACAACCGTAATTTGCTTATTTCCACACTTAGGCTTAAAAAAATGGCGTTAGAGGGTGAGAATTCGAAACAGCCCCCGAACGACCCCGTGGGTGGCACCAACACCACCCACGGGACCAACGTAACTCGTAGGAACTGACCCCGCAGCCGCGGGTGTCCCGGTTTGAGAGTACGACCGTAATTTGCTTATTTCCACACTTAGGCTTAAAAACATGGCGTTAGAGGGTGAGAACTCGAAACAGCCCCCGAACGGCCCCGTGGGTGACACCAACACCTCCCACGGGACCAACGTAACTCGTAGGAACTGACCCCGCAGCCGCGGGTGTCCTGGTTTGGGAGTACGACGGTAATTTGCTTATTTCCACACTTAGGCTTAAAAACATGGCGTTAGAGGGTGAGAACTCGAAACAGCCCCCGAACGAACCTGTGGGTGGCACCAACACCACCCACGGGACCAACGTAACTCGTAGGAACTGACCCCGCAGCCGCGGGTGGCCCGGTTTGAAAGTACGACGGTAATTTGCTTATTTCCACACTTAGGCTTAAAAACATGGCGTTAGAGGGTGAGAACTCGAAACAGCCCCCGAACGGCCCCGTGGGTGGCACCAACACCTCCCACGGGACCAACGTAACTCGTAGGAACTGACCCCGCAGCCGCGGGTGTCCCGGTTTGAGAGTACGACGGAAATTACCTTATTTCCACACTTAGGCTTGAAAACATGGCGTTAGAGGGTGAGAACTCGAAACAGCCCCCGAACGACCCCGTGGGTGGCACCAACACCACCCACGGGACCAACGTAACTCGTAGGAACTGACCCCGCAGCCGCGGGTGGCCCGGTTTGAGAGTACGACAGTAATTTGTTTATTTCCACACTTAGGCTTAAAAACATGGCGTTAGAGGGTGAGAACTCGAAACAGCCCCCGAACGTCCCCGTGGGTGGCACCAAAACCTCCCACGGGACCAACGTAACTCGTAAGAACTGACCCCGCAGCCGCGGGTCTCCCGGTTTGAGAGTACGACGGTAATTTTGTTATTTCCACACTTAGGCTTAAAAACATGGCGTTAGAGGGTGAGAATTCGAAACAGCCCCCGAACGGCCCCGTGGGTGGCACCAACACCACCCACGGGACCAACGTAACTCGCAGGAACTGACCCCGAAGCCGCGGGTGTCCCGGTTTGAGAGTACGGCGGTAATTTGCTTATTTCCACACTTAGGCTTAAAAACATGGCGTTAGAGGGTGAGAACTCGAAACAGCCCCCGAACGGCACCGTGGGTGGCACCAACACCTCCCACGGGACCAACGTAACTCGTAGGAACTGACCCCGCAGCCGCGGGTGTCCCGGTTTGAGAGTACGACGGTATTTTGCTTATTTCCACACTTAGGCTTAAAAACATGGCGTTAGAGGGTGAGAACTCGAAACAGCCCCCGAACGGCCCCGTGGGTGGCACCAACACCACCCACGGGACCAACGTAACTCGTAGGAACTGACCCCGCAGCCGCGGGTGTCCCGGTTTGAGAGTACGTCGGTAATTTGCTTATTTCCACACTTAGGCTTGAAAACATGGCGTTAGTGGGTGAGAACTCGAAACAGCCCCCTAACGGCCCCGTGGGTGGCACCAACACCTCCCACGAGACCAACGTAACTCGTAGGAACTGACCCCGCAGCCGCGGGTGTCCCGGTTTGAGAGTACGACGATAATTTGCTTATTTCCACACTTAGGCTTGAAAACATGGCGTTAGAGTGTGAAAACTCGAAACAGCCCCCGAACGGCCCAGTGGGTGGCACCAACACCTCCCACGGGACCAACGTAACTCGTAGGAACTGACCCCGCAGCCGCGGGTGTCCCGGTTTGAGAGTACGACGGTAATTTGCTTATTTCCACACTTAGGCTTGAAAATATGGCGTTAGAGGGTGAAAACTCGAAACAGCCCCCTAACGGCCCCGTGGGTGGCACCAACACCTCCCACGGGACCAACGTAACTCGTAGGAACTGACCCCGCATCCGCGGATGTCCCGGTTTGAGAGTACGACGGTAATTTGCTGATTTCCACAATTAGGCTTTAAAACATGGCGTTAGTGGGTGAGAACTCGAAACAGCCCCCTAACGGCCCCGTGGGTGGCACCAACACCTCCCACGAGACCAACGTAACTCGTAGGAACTGACCCCGCAGCCGCGGGTGTCCCGGTTTGAGAGTACGACGATAATTTGCTTATTTCCACACTTAGGCTTGAAAACATGGCGTTAGAGTGTGAAAACTCGAAACAGCCCCCGAACGGCCCAGTGGGTGGCACCAACACCTCCCACGGGACCAACGTAACTCGTAGGAACTGACCCCGCAGCCGCGGGTGTCCCGGTTTGAGAGTACGACGGTAATTTGCTTATTTCCACACTTAGGCTTGAAAATATGGCGTTAGAGGGTGAAAACTCGAAACAGCCCCCGAACGGCCCAGTGGGTGGCACCAACACCTCCCACGGGGCCAACTTAACTCGTAGGACTGACACCGCAGTCGCGGGTGTCCCGGTTTGAGAGTACGACGGTAATTTGCTTGTTTCCACACTAATGCTTGAAAACGTGGCGTTAGAGGGCGAGAACTCGAAACAGCCCCCGAACGGCCCCGTGGGTGGCACCAACACCTCCCACGGGACCAACGTAACTCGTAGGAACTGACCCCGCAGCCGCGGGTGTCCCGGTTTGAGAGTACGACCGTAATTTGCTTATTTCCATACTAATGCTTAAAAACATGGCGTTAGAGGGTGAGAACTCGAAACAACCCCCGAACGACCCCGTGGGTGGCACCAACACCACCCACGGGACCAACGTAACTCGTAGGAACTGACCCCGCGGCCGCGGGTGTCCCGGTTTGAGAGTACGACAGTAATTTGTTTATTTCCACACTTAGGCTTAAAAACATGGCGTTAGAGGGTGAGATCTCGAAACAGCCCCCGAACGTCCCCTTGGGTGGCACCAACACCTCCCACGGGACCAACGTAACTCGTAGGAACTGACCCCGCAGCCGCGGGTGTCCCGGTTTGAGAGTACGACCGTAATTTGCTTATTTCCACACTTAGGCTTAAAAAAATGGCGTTAGAGGGTGAGAATTCGAAACAGCCCCCGAACGACCCCGTGGGTGGCACCATCACCACCCACGGGACCAACGTAACTCGTAGGAACTGACCCCGCAGCCGCGGGTGTCCCGGTTTGAGAGTACGACCGTAATTTGCTTATTTCCACACTTAGGCTTAAAAACATGGCGTTAGAGGGTGAGAACTCGAAACAGCCCCCGAACGGCCCCGTGGGTGGTACCAACACCTCCCACGGGACCAACGTAACTCGTAGGAACTGACCCCGCAGCCGCGGGTGTCCTGGTTTGAGAGTACGACGGTAATTTGCTTATTTCCACACTTAGGCTTAAAAACATGGCGTTAGAGGGTGAGAACTCGAAACAGCCCCCGAACGAACCCGTGGGTGGCACCAACACCTCCCACGGGACCAACGTAACTCGTAGGAACTGACCCCGCAGCCGCGGGTGTCCCAGTTTGAGAGTACGACGGTAATTTGCTTATTTCTACACTTAGGCTTCAAAAACATGGCGTTAGAGGGTGAGAACTCGAAACAGCCCCCGAACGGCCCCGTGGGTGGCACCAACACCTCCCACGGGACCAACGTAACTCGTAGGAACTGACCCCGCAGCCGCGGGTGTCCCGGTTTGAGAGTACGTCGGTAATTTGCTTATTTCCACACTTAGGCTTAAAAACATGGCGTTAGAGGGTGAGAACTCGAAACAGCCACCGAACAACCCTGTGGGTGGCACCAACACCTCCCACGGGACCAACGTAACTCGTAGGAAATGACCCCGCAGCCGCGGGTGTCCCTGTTTGAGAGTACGGCGGTAATTTGCTTATTTCCACACTTAGGCTTAAAAACATGGCTTTAGGGGGTGAGAACTCGAAACATCATCCGAACGGCCCCGTGAGTGGCACCAACACCTCCCACGGGACCAACGTAACTCGTAGGAACTGACCCCGCATCCGCGGGTGTCCCGGTTTGAGAGTACGACGATAATTTTCTTATTTCCACACTTAGGCTTGAAAACATGGCGTTAGAGGGTGAAAACTCGAAATGCCCCCGAACGGCCCAGTGGGTGGCACCAACACCTCCCACGGGACCAACGTAACTCGTAGGAACTGACCCCGCAGCCGCGGGTGTCCCGGTTTGAGAGTACGACGGTAATTTGCTTATTTCCACACTTAGGCTTGAAAATATGGCGTTAGAGGGTGAAAACTCGAAACAGCCCCCGAACGGCCCAGTGGGTTGCACCAACACCTCCCACGGGACCAACTTAACTCGTAGGACTGACACCGCAGTCGCGGGTGTCCCGGTTTGAGAGTACGACGGTAATTTGCTTGTTTCCACACTAATGCTTGAAAACATGGCGTTAGAGGGCGAGAACTCGAAACAGCCCCCGAACGGCCCCGTGGGTGGCACCAACACCTCCCACGGGACCAACGTAACTCGTAGGAACTGACCCCGCAGCCGCGGGTGTCCCGGTTTGAGAGTACGACCGTAATTTGCTTATTTCCATACTAATGCTTAAAAACATGGCGTTAGAGGGTGAGAACTCGAAACAGCCCCTGAACGACCCCGTGGGTGGCACCAACACCACCCACGGGACCAACGTAACTCGTAGGAACTGACCCCGCAGCCGCGGGTGTCCCGGTTTGAGAGTACGACAGTAATTTGTTTATTTCCACACTTAGGCTTAAAAACATGGCGTTAGAGGGTGAGATCTCGAAACAGCCCCCGAACGTCCCCGTGGGTGGCACCAACACCTCCCACGGGACCAACGTAACTCGTAGGAACTGACCCCGCAGCCGCGGGTGTCCCGGTTTGAGAGTACGACCGTAATTTGCTTATTTCCACACTTAGGCTTAAAAAAATGGCGTTAGAGGGTGAGAATTCGAAACAGCCCCCGAACGACCCCGTGGGTGGCACCAACACCACCCACGGGACCAACGTAACTCGTAGGAACTGACCCCGCCGCCGCGGGTGTCCCGGTTTGAGAGTACGACCGTAATTTGCTTATTTCCACACTTAGGCTTAAAAACATGGCGTTAGAGGGTGAGAACTCGAAACAGCCCCCGAACGGCCCCGTGGGTGGCACCAACACCTCCCACGGGACCAACGTAACTCGTAGGAACTGACCCCGCAGCCGCGGGTGTCCTGGTTTGAGAGTACGACGGTAATTTGCTTATTTCCACACTTAGGCTTAAAAACATGGCGTTAGAGGGTGAGAACTCGAAACAGCCCCCAAACGAACCCGTGGGTGGCACCAACACCACCCACGGGACCAACGTAACTCGTAGGAACTGACCCCGCAGCCGCGGGTGGCCCGGTTTGAAAGTACGACGGTAATTTGCTTATTTCCACACTTAGGCTTAAAAACATGGCGTTAGAGGGTGAGAACTCGAAACAGCCCCCGAACGGCCCCGTGGGTGGCACCAACACCTCCCACGGGACCAACGTAACTCGTAGGAACTGACCCCGCAGCCGCGGGTGTCCCGGTTTGAGAGTACGACGGAAATTACCTTATTTCCACACTTAGGCTTGAAAACATGGCGTTAGAGGGTGAGAACTCGAAACAGCCACCGAACGACCCCGTGGGTGGCACCAACACCACCCACGGGACCAACGTAACTCGTAGGAACTGACCCCGCAGCCGCGGGTGGCCCGGTTTGAGAGTACGACAGTAATTTGTTTATTTCCACACTTAGGCTTAAAAACATGGCGTTAGAGGGTGAGAACTCGAAACAGCCCCCGAACGTCCCCGTGGGTGGCACCAAAACCTCCCACGGGACCAATGTAACTCGTAAGAACTGACCCCGCAGCCGCGGGTCTCCCGGTTTGAGAGTACGACGGTAATTTGGTTATTTCCACACTTAGGCTTAAAAACATGGCGTTAGAGGGTGAGAATTCGAAACAGCCCCCGAACGGCCCCGTGGGTGGCACCAACACCACCCACGGGACCAACTTAACTCGCAGGAACTGACCCCGCAGCCGCGGGTGTCCCGGTTTGAGAGTACGGCGCTAATTTGCTTATTTCCACACTTAGGCTTACAAACATGGCGTTAGAGGGTGAGAACTCGAAACAGCCCCCGAACGGCCCCGTGGGTGGCACCAACACCTCCCACGGGACCAACGTAACTCGTAGGAACTGACCCCGCAGCTGTGGGTGTCCCGGTTTGAGAGTACGACGGTAATTTGCTTATTTCCACACTTAGGCTTGAAAACATGGCGTTAGAGGGTGAGAACTCGAAACAACCCCCGAACGTCCCCGTGGGTGGCACCACCACCTCCCACGGGACCAACGTAACTCGTAGGAACTGACCCCGCAGCCGCGGGTCTCCCGGTTTGAGAGTACGACGGTAATTTGGTTATTTCCACACTTAGGCTTAAAAACATGGCGTTAGAGGGTGAGAACTCGAAACAGCCCCCGAACGTCCCCGTGGGTGGCACCACCACCTCCCACGGGACCAACGTAACTCGTAGGAACTAACCCCGCAGCCGCGGGTCTCCCGGTTCGAGAGTACGACGGTAATTTGGTTATTTCCACACTTAGGCTTGAAAACATGGCGTTAGAGGGTGAGAACTCGAAACAGCCCCCGAACGGCCCCGTGGGTGGCACCAACACCTCCCACGGGACCAACGTAACTCGTAGGAACTGACCCCGCAGCCGCGGGTGTCCCGGTTTGAGAGTACGACGGTAATTTGCTTATTTCCACACTTAGGCTTAAAAACATGGCGTTAGAGGGTGAGAACTCAAAACAGCCCCTGAACGGCCCCGTGGGTGGTACCAACACCTCCCACGGGACAAACGTAACTCGTAGGAACTGACCCCGCAGCCGCGGGTCTCCCCGTTTGAGAGTACGACGGTAATTTGCTTATTTCCACACTTAGGCTTAAAAACATCGCGTTAGAGGGTGAGAACTCGAAACATCCCCCGAACGGCCCCGTGGGTGGCACCAACACCTCCCACGGGACCAACGTAACTCGTAAGAACTGACCCCGCAGCCGCGGGTCTCCCGGTTTGAGAGTACGACGGTAATTTGGTTATTTCCACACTTAGGCTTAAAAACATGGCGTTAGAGGGTGAGAATTCGAAACAGCACCCGAACGGCCCCGTGGGTGGCACCAACACCACCCACGGGACCAACGTAACTCGCAGGAACTGACCCCGCAGCCGCGGGTGTCCCGGTTTGAGAGTACGGCGCTAATTTGCTTATTTCCACACTTAGGCTTAAAAACATGGCGTTAGAGGGTGAGAACTCGAAACAGCCCCCGAACGGCCCCGTGGGTGGCACCAACACCTCCCACGGGACCAACGTAACTCGTAGGAACTGACCCCGCAGCCGTGGGTGTCCCGGTTTGAGAGTACGACGGTAATTTGCTTATTTCCACACTTAGGCTTGAAAACATGGCGTTAGAGGGTGAGAACTCGAAACAACCCCCGAACGTCCCCGTGGGTGGCACCACCACCTCCCACGGGACCAACGTAACTCGTAGGAACTGACCCCGCAGCCGCGGGTCTCCCGGTTTGAGAGTACGACGGTAATTTGGTTATTTCCACACTTAGGCTTAAAAACATGGCGTTAGAGGGTGAGAACTCGAAACAGCCCCCGAACGTCCCCGTGGGTGGCACCACCACCTCCCACGGGACCAACGTAACTCGTAGGAACTAACCCCGCAGCCGCGGGTCTCCCGGTTCGAGAGTACGACGGTAATTTGGTTATTTCCACACTTAGGCTTGAAAACATGGCGTTAGAGGGTGAGAACTCGAAACAGCCCCCGAACGGCCCCGTGGGTGGCACCAACACCTCCCACGGGACCAACGTAACTCGTAGGAACTGACCCCGCAGCCGCGGGTGTCCCGGTTTGAGAGTACGACGGTAATTTGCTTATTTCCACACTTAGGCTTAAAAACATGGCGTTAGAGGGTGAGAACTCGAAACAGCCCCTGAACGGCCCCGTGGGTGGTACCAACACCTCCCACGGGACAAACGTAACTCGTAGGAACTGACCCCGCAGCCGCGGGTCTCCCCGTTTGAGAGTACGACGGTAATTTGCTTATTTCCACACTTAGGCTGAAAAACATGGCATTAGAGGGTGAGAACTCGAAACAGCCCCCGAACGGCCCCGTGGGTGGCACCAACACCTCCCACGGGACCAACGTAACTCGTTGGAACTGACCCCGCAGCCGCGGGTCTCCCGGTTTGAGAGTACGACGGTAATTTGCTTATTTCCACACTTAGGCATAAAAACATGGCGTTAGAGGGTGAGAACTCGAAACAGCCCCCGAACGGCCCCGTGGGTGGCACCAACACCTCCCACGGGACCAACGTAACTCGTAGGATCTGACCCCGCAGCCGCGGGTCTCCCGGTTTGAGAGTACGACGGTAATTTGTTTATTTTCACACTTAGGCTTAAAAACATGGCGTTAGAGGGTGAGAACTCGAAACAGCCCCCGAACGACCCCATGGGTGGCACCAACACCACCCACGGGACCAACGTAACTCGTAGGAACTGACCCCGCAGCCGCGGGTGTCCCGGTTTGAGAGTAAGACGGTAATTTGCCCCCGAACGGCCCCGTGGGTGGCACCAACACCTCCCACGGGACCAACGTAACTCGTAGGAACTGACCCCGCAGCCGCGGGTGTCCCGGTTTGACAGTACGACGGTAATTTGCTTATTTCCACACTTAGGCTTAAAAACATGGCGTTAGAGGGTGAGAACTCGAAACAGCCCCCGAACGGCCCCGTGGGTGGCACCTACACCACCCACGGGACCAACGTAACTCGTAGGAACTGACCCCGCAGCCGCGGGTGTCCCGGTTTGAAAGTTCGACAGTAATTTGCTTATTTCCACACTTAGGCTTAAAAACATGGCGTTAGAGGGTGAGAACTCGAAACAGCCCCCGAACGGCCCCGTGGGTGGCACCAACACCTCCCACGGGACCAACGTAACTCGTAGGAACTGACCCCGCAGCCGCGGGTCTCCCGGTTTGAGAGTACGACGATAATTTGCTTATTTTCACACTTAGGCTTAAAAACATGGCGTTAGAGGGTGAGAACTCGAAACAGCCCCCGAACGACCCCGTGGGTGGCACCAACACCACCCACGGGACCAACGTAACTCGTAGGAACTGACCCCGCAGCCGCGGGTGTCCCGGTTTGAGAGTACGACGGTAATTTGCTAATTTCCACACTTAGGCTTAAAAACATGGCGTTAGAGGGTGAGAACTCGAAACAACCCCCGAACGACCCCGTGGGTGGCACCAACACCACCCACGGGACCAACGTAACTCGTAGGAACTGACCCCGGTGTGAACTCGAAACATCCCCCGAACGACCCCGTGGGTGGCACCAACACCACCCACGGGACCAACGTAACTCGTAGGAACTGACCCCGCAGCCGCGGGTGTCCCGGTTTGAGAGTTCGACGGTAATTTGCTTATTTCCACACTTAGGCTTAAAAACATGGTGTTAGAGGGTGAGAACTCGAAACAGCCCCCGAACGACCCCGTGGGTGGCACCAACACCACCCACGGGACCAACGTAACTCGTAGGAACAGACCCCGTTGCCGCGGGTGTCCCGGTTTGAGAGTACGACGGTAATTTTCTTATTTCCACAATTAGGCTTGAAAACATGGCGTTAGAGGGTGAGAACTCGAAACAGCCCCCGAACGGCCCCGTGGGTGGCACCAACACCTCCCACGGGACCAACGTAACTCGTAGGAACTGAACCCGCAGCCGCGGGTGTCCCGGTTTGAGAGTACGATGGTAATTTGCTTATTTCCACACTTAGGCTTGAAAACATGGCGTTAGAGGGTGAAAACTCGAAACAGCCCCCGAACGACCCCGTGGGTGGCACCAACACCTCCCACGGGACCAACGTAACTCGTAGGAACTGACCCCGCAGCCGCGGGTGTCCCGGTTTGAGTGTACAACGGTAATTTTCTTATTTCCACACTAATGCTTGAAAACATGGCGTTAGAGGGTGAGAACTCGAAACAACCCCCGAACGGCCCCGTGGGCGGCACCAACACCTCCCAAGGGACCAAAGTAACTCGTAGGAACTGACCCCGCAGCCGCGGTTGTCCCGGTTCGAGAGTACGACGGTATTTTGCTTATTTCCACACTTAGGCTTAAAAACATGGCGTTAGAGGGTGAGAACTCGAAACAGCCCCCGAACGGCCCCGTGGGTGGCACCAACACCACCCACGGGACCAACGTAACTCGTAGGAACTGACCCCGCAGCCGCGGGTGTCCCGGTTTGAGAGTACGTCGGTAATTTGCTTATTTCCACACTTAGGCTTAAAAACATGGCGTTAGAGGGTGAGAACTCGAAACAGCCCCCGAACGGCCCCGTGGGTGGCACCAACACCTCCCACGGGACCAACGTAACTCGTAGGAAATGACCCCGCAGCCGCGGGTGTCCCTGTTTGAGAGTACGGCGGTAATTTGCTTATTTCCACACTTAGGCTTAAAAGCATGGCTTTAGGGGGTGAGAACTCGAAACATCCCCCGAACGGCCCCGTGGGTGGCACCAACACCTCCCACGGGACCAACGTAACTCGTAGGAACTGACTCCGTATCCGCGGGTGTCCCGGTTTGAGAGTACGACGGTAATTTGCTTATTTCCACAATTAGGCTTTAAAACATGGCGTTAGTGGGTGAGAACTCGAAACAGCCCCCGAACGGCCCCGTGGGTGGCACCAACACCTCCCACGAGACCAACGTAACTCGTAGGAACTGACCCCGCTGCCGCGGGTGTCCCGGTTTGAGAGTACGACGGTAATTTGCTTATTTCCACACTTAGGCTTAAAAACATGGCGTTAGAGGGTGAGAACTCGAAACAGCCCCCGAACGGCCCCGTGGGTGGCACAAACACCACCCACGGGACCAACGTAACTCGTAGGAACTGACCCCGCAGCCGCGGGTGGCCCGGTTTGAGAGTACGACGGTAATTTGCTTATTTCCACACTTAGGCTTAAAAACATGGCGTTAGAGGGTGAGAACTCGAAACAGCCCCCGAACGGTCCCGTGGCTGGCACCAAAACCTCCCACGGGACCAACGTAACTCGTAGGAACTGACCCCGCAGCCGCGGGTGTCCCGGTTTGAGAGTACGACGGTAATTTGCTTATTTCCACACTTAGGCTTGAAAACATGGCGTTAGAGGGTGAGAACTCGAAACAGCCCCGAACGGCCCCGTGGGTGTCACCAACACCTCCCACGGGACCAACGTAACTCGTAGGAACTGACCCCGCAGCCGCGGGTGTCCCTGTTTGAGAGTACGACGGTAATTTGCTTATTTCCACACTTAGGCTTGAAAACATGGCGTTAGAGGGTGAGAACTCGAAACAGCCCCCGAACGGCCCCGTGGGTGGCACCAACACCTCCCACGGGACCAACGTAACTCGTAGGAACTGAACCCGCAGCCGCGGGTGTCCCGGTTTGAGAGTACGACGGTAATTTGCTTATTTCCACACTTAGGCTTGAAAACATGGCGTTAGAGGGTGAGAACTCGAAACAGCCCCCGAACGGCCCCGTGGGTGGCACCAACACCACCCACGGGACCAACGTAACTCGTAGGAACTGACCCAGCAGCCGCGGGTGTCCCGGTTTGAGAGTACGTCGGTAATTTGCTTATTTCCACACTTAGGCTTAAAAACATGGCGTTAGAGGGTGAGAACTCGAAACAGCCCCCGAACAACCCCGTGGGTGGCACCAACACCTCCCACGGGACCAACGTAACTCGTAGGAAATGACCCCGCAGCCGCGGGTGTCCCTGTTTGAGAGTACGGCGGTAATTTGCTTATTTCCACACTTAGGCTTAAAAACATGGCTTTAGGGGGTGAGAACTCGAAACATCCCCCGAACGGCCCCGTGAGTGGCACCAACACCTCCCACGGGACCAACGTAACTCGTAGGAACTGACCCCGCATCCGTGGGTGTCCCGGTTTGAGAGTACGACGGTAATTTGCTTATTTCCACAATTAGGCTTTAAAACATGGCGTTAGTGGGTGAGAACTCGAAACAGCCCCCGAACGGCCCCGTGGGTGGCACCAACACCTCCCACGAGACCAACGTAACTCGTAGGAACTGACCCCGCAGCCGCGGGTGTCCCGGTTTGAGAGTACGACGATAATTTGATTATTTCCACACTTAGGCTTGAAAACATGGCGTTAGAGGGTGAAAACTCGAAACAGCCCCCGAACGGCCCAGTGGGTGGCACCAACACCTCCCACGGGACCAACGTAACTCGTAGGAACTGACCCCGCAGCCGCGGGTGTCCCGGTTTGAGAGTACGACGGTAATTTGCTTATTTCCACACTTAGGCTTGAAAATATGGCGTTAGAGGGTGAAAACTCGAAACATCCCCCGAACGGCCCAGTGGGTGGCACCAACACCTCCCACGGGACCAACTTAACTCGTAGGACTGACACCGCAGTCGCGGGTGTCCCGGTTTGAGAGTACGACGGTAATTTGCTTGTTTCCACACTAATGCTTGAAAACATGGCGTTAGAGGGCGAGAACTCGAAACAGCCCCCGAACGGCCCCGTGGGTGGCACCAACACCTCCCACGGGACCAACGTAACTCGTAGCAACTGACCCCGCAGCCGCGGGTGTCCCGGTTTGAGAGTACGACCGTAATTTGCTTATTTCCATACTAATGCTTAAAAACATGGCGTTAGAGGGTGAGAACTCGAAACAGCCCCCGAACGACCCCGTGGGTGGCACCAACACCACCCACGGGACCAACGTAACTCGTAGGAACTGACCCCGCAGCCGCGGGTGTCCCGGTTTGAGAGTACGACAGTAATTTGTTTATTTCCACACTTAGGCTTAAAAACATGGCGTTAGAGGGTGAGATCTCGAAACAGCCCCCGAACGTCCCCGTGGGTGGCACCAACACCTCCCACGGGACCAACGTAACTCGTAGGAATTGACCCCGGAGCCGCGGGTGTCCCGGTTTGAGAGTACAACCGTAATTTGCTTATTTCCACACTTAGGCTTAAAAAAATGGCGTTAGAGGGTGAGAATTCGAAACAGCCCCCGAACGACCCCGTGGGTGGCACCAACACCACCCACGGGACCAACGTAACTCGTAGGAACTGACCCCGCAGCCGCGGGTGTCCCGGTTTGAGAGTACGACCGTAATTTGCTTATTTCCACACTTAGGCTTAAAAACATGGCGTTAGAGGGTGAGAACTCGAAACAGCCCCCGAACGGCCCCGTGGGTGGCACCAACACCTCCCACGGGACCAACGTAACTCGTAGGAACTGACCCCGCAGCCGCGGGTGTCCTGGTTTGGGAGTACGACGGTAATTTGCTTATTTCCACACTTAGGCTTAAAAACATGGCGTTAGAGGGTGAGAACTCGAAACAGCCCCCGAACGAACCTGTGGGTGGCACCAACACCACCCACGGGACCAACGTAACTCGTAGGAACTGACCCCGCAGCCGCGGGTGGCCCGGTTTGAAAGTACGACGGTAATTTGCTTATTTCCACACTTAGGCTTAAAAACATGGCGTTAGAGGGTGAGAACTCGAAACAGCCCCCGAACGGCCCCGTGGGTGGCACCAACACCTCCCACGGGACCAACGTAACTCGTAGGAACTGACCCCGCAGCCGCGGGTGTCCCGGTTTGAGAGTACGACGGAAATTACCTTATTTCCACACTTAGGCTTGAAAACATGGCGTTAGAGGGTGAGAACTCGAAACAGCCCCCGAACGACCCCGTGGGTGGCACCAACACCACCCACGGGACCAACGTAACTCGTAGGAACTGACCCCGCAGCCGCGGGTGGCCCGGTTTGAGAGTACGACAGTAATTTGTTTATTTCCACACTTAGGCTTAAAAACATGGCGTTAGAGGGTGAGAACTCGAAACAGCCCCCGAACGTCCCCGTGGGTGGCACCAAAACCTCCCACGGGACCAACGTAACTCGTAAGAACTGACCCCGCAGCCGCGGGTCTCCCGGTTTGAGAATACGACGGTAATTTTGTTATTTCCACACTTAGGCTTAAAAACATGGCGTTAGAGGGTGAGAATTGGAAACAGCCCCCGAACGGCCCCGTGGGTGGCACCAACACCACCCACGGGACCAACGTAACTCGCAGGAACTGACCCCGAAGCCGCGGGTGTCCCGGTTTGAGAGTACGGCGGTAATTTGCTTATTTCCACACTTAGGCTTAAAAACATGGCGTTAGAGGGTGAGAACTCGAAACAGCCCCCGAACGGCCCCGTGGGTGGCACCAACACCTCCCACGGGACCAACGTAACTCGTAGGAACTGACCCCGCAGCCGCGGGTGTCCCGGTTTGATAGTACGACGGTATTTTGCTTATTTCCACACTTAGGCTTAAAAACATGGCGTTAGAGGGTGAGAACTCGAAACAGCCCCCGAACGGCCCCGTGGGTGGCACCAACACCACCCACGGGACCAACGTAACTCGTAGGAACTGACCCCGCAGCCGCGGGTGTCCCGGTTTGAGAGTACGTCGGTAATTTGCTTATTTCCACACTTAGGCTTAAAAACATGGCGTTAGAGGGTGAGAACTCGAAACAGCCCCCGAACAACCCCGTGGGTGGCACCAACACCTCCCAAGGGACCAACGTAACTCGTAGGAAATGACCCCGCAGCCGCGGGTGTCCCTGTTTGAGAGTACGGCGGTAATTTGCTTATTTCCACACTTAGGCTTAAAAACATGGCTTTAGGGGGTGAGAACTCGAAACATCCCCCGAACGGCCCCGTGAGTGGCACCAACACCTCCCACGGGACCAACGTAACTCGTAGGAACTGACCCCGCATCCGCGGATGTCCCGGTTTGAGAGTACGACGGTAATTTGCTGATTTCCACAATTAGGCTTTAAAACATGGCGTTAGTGGGTGAGAACTCGAAACAGCCCCCGAACGGCCCCGTGGGTGGCACCAACACCTCCCACGAGACCAACGTAACTCGTAGGAACTGACCCCGCAGCCGCGGGTGTCCCGGTTTGAGAGTACGACGATAATTTGCTTATTTCCACACTTAGGCTTGAAAACATGGCGTTAGAGTGTGAAAACTCGAAACAGCCCCCGAACGGCCCAGTGGGTGGCACCAACACCTCCCACGGGACCAACGTAACTCGTAGGAACTGACCCCGCAGCCGCGGGTGTCCCGGTTTGAGAGTACGACGGTAATTTGCTTATTTCCACACTTAGGCTTGAAAATATGGCGTTAGAGGGTGAAAACTCGAAACAGCCCCCGAACGGCCCAGTGGGTGGCACCAACACCTCCCACGGGACCAACTTAACTCGTAGGACTGACACCGCAGTCGCGGGTGTCCCGGTTTGAGAGTACGACGGTAATTTGCTTGTTTCCACACTAATGCTTGAAAACGTGGCGTTAGAGGGCGAGAACTCGAAACAGCCCCCGAACGGCCCCGTGGGTGGCACCAACACCTCCCACGGGACCAACGTAACTCGTAGGAACTGACCCCGCAGCCGCGGGTGTCCCGGTTTGAGAGTACGACCGTAATTTGCTTATTTCCATACTAATGCTTAAAAACATGGCGTTAGAGGGTGAGAACTCGAAACAGCCCCCGAACGACGCCGTGGGTGGCACCAACACCACCCACGGGACCAACGTAACTCGTAGGAACTGACCCCGCGGCCGCGGGTGTCCCGGTTTGAGAGTACGACAGTAATTTGTTTATTTCCACACTTAGGCTTAAAAACATGGCGTTAGAGGGTGAGATCTCGAAACAGCCCCCGAACGTCCCCTTGGGTGGCACCAACACCTCCCACGGGACCAACGTAACTCGTAGGAACTGACCCCGCAGCCGCGGGTGTCCCGGTTTGAGAGTACGACCGTAATTTGCTTATTTCCACACTTAGGCTTAAAAAAATGGCGTTAGAGGGTGAGAATTCGAAACAGCCCCCGAACGACCCCGTGGGTGGCACCAACACCACCCACGGGACCAACGTAACTCGTAGGAACTGACCCCGCAGCCGCGGGTGTCCCGGTTTGAGAGTACGACCGTAATTTGCTTATTTCCACACTTAGGCTTAAAAACATGGCGTTAGAGGGTGAGAACTCGAAACAGCCCCCGAACGGCCCCGTGGGTGGTACCAACACCTCCCACGGGACCAACGTAACTCGTAGGAACTGACCCCGCAGCCGCGGGTGTCCTGGTTTGAGAGTACGACGGTAATTTGCTTATTTCCACACTTAGGCTTAAAAACATGGCGTTAGAGGGTGAGAACTCGAAACAGCCCCCGAACGAACCCGTGGGTGGCACCAACACTACCCACGGGACCAACGTAACTCGTAGGAACTGACCCCGCAGCCGCGGGTGGCCCGGTTTGAAAGTACGACAGTAATTTGCTTATTTCCACACTTAGGCTTAAAAACATGGCGTTAGAGGGTGAGAACTCGAAACAGCCCCCGAACGGCCCCGTGGGTGGCACCAACACCTCCCACGGGACCAACGTAACTCGTAGGAACTGACCCCGCAGCCGCGGGTGTCCCGGTTTGAGAGTACGACGGAAATTACCTTATTTCCACACTTAGGCTTGAAAACATGGCGTTAGAGGGTGAGAACTCGAAACAGCCCCCGAACGACCCCGTGGGTGGCACCAACACCACCCACGGGACCAACGTAACTCGTAGGAACTGACCCCGCAGCCGCGGGTGGCCCGGTTTGAGAGTACGACAGTAATTTGTTTATTTCCACACTTAGGCTTAAAAACATGGCGTTAGAGGGTGAGAACTCGAAACAGCCCCCGAACGTCCCCGTGGGTGGCACCAAAACCTCCCACGGGACCAACGTAACTCGTAAGAATTGACCCCGCAGCCGCGGGTCTCCCGGTTTGAGAGTACGACGGTAATTTGGTTATTTCCACACTTAGGCTTAAAAACATGGCGTTAGAGGGTGAGAATTGGAAACAGCCCCCGAACGGCCCCGTGGGTGGCACCAACACCACCCACGGGACCAACGTAACTCGCAGGAACTGACCCCGAAGCCGCGGGTGTCCCGGTTTGAGAGTACGGCGGTAATTTGCTTATTTCCACACTTAGGCTTAAAAACATGGCGTTAGAGGGTGAGAACTCGAAACAGCCCCCGAACGGCCCCGTGGGTGGCACCAACACCTCCCACGGGACCAACGTAACTCGTAGGAACTGACCCCGCAGCCGCGGGTGTCCCGGTTTGAGAGTACGACGGTATTTTGCTTATTTCCACACTTAGGCTTAAAAACATGGCGTTAGAGGGTGAGAACTCGAAACAGCCCCCGAACGGCCCCGTGGGTGGCACCAACACCACCAACGGGACCAACGTAACTCGTAGGAACTGACCCCGCAGCCGCGGGTGTCCCGGTTTGAGAGTACGTCGGTAATTTGCTTATTTCCACACTTAGGCTTAAAAACATGGCGTTAGAGGGTGAGAACTCGAAACAGCCACCGAACAACCCCGTGGGTGGCACCAACACCTCCCACGGGACCAACGTAACTCGTAGGAAATGACCCCGCAGCCGCGGGTGTCCCTGTTTGAGAGTACGGCGGTAATTTGCTTATTTCCACACTTAGGCTTAAAAACATGGCTTTAGGGGGTGAGAACTCGAAACATCCCCCGAACGGCCCCGTGAGTGGCACCAACACCTCCCACGGGACCAACGTAACTCGTAGGAACTGACCCCGCATCCGCGGATGTCCCGGTTTGAGAGTACGACGGTAATTTGCTTATTTCCACAATTAGGCTTTTAAACATGGCGTTAGTGGGTGAGAACTCGAAACAGCCCCCGAACGGCCCCGTGGGTGGCACCAACACCTCCCACGAGACCAACGTAACTCGTAGGAACTGACCCCGCAGCCGCGGGTGTCCCGGTTTGAGAGTACGACGATAATTTGCTTATTTCCACACTTAGGCTTGAAAACATGGCGTTAGAGGGTGAAAACTCGAAACAGCCCCCGAACGGCCCAGTGGGTGGCACCAACACCTCCCACGGGACCAACGTAACTCGTAGGAACTGACCCCGCAGCCGCGGGTGTCCCGGTTTGAGAGTACGACGGTAATTTGCTTATTTCCACACTTAGGTTTGAAAATATGGCGTTAGAGGGTGAAAACTCGAAACAGCCCCCGAACGGCCCAGTGGGTTGCACCAACACCTCCCACGGGACCAACTTAACTCGTAGGACTGACACCGCAGTCGCGGGTGTCCCGGTTTGAGAGTACGACGGTAATTTGCTTGTTTCCACACTAATGCTTGAAAACATGGCGTTAGAGGGCGAGAACTCGAAACAGCCCCCGAACGACCCCGTGGGTGGCACCAACACCACCCACGGGACCAACGTAACTCGTAGGAACTGACCCCGCAGCCGCGGGTGTCCCGGTTTGAGAGTACGACAGTAATTTGTTTATTTCCACACTTAGGCTTAAAAACATGGCGTTAGAGGGTGAGATCTCGAAACAGCCCCCGAACGTCCCCGTGGGTGGCACCAACACCTCCCACGGGACCAACGTAACTCGTAGGAACTGACCCCGCAGCCCGGGTGTCCCGGTTTGAGAGTACGACCGTAATTTGCTTATTTCCACACTTAGGCTTAAAAAAATGGCGTTAGAGGGTGAGAATTCGAAACAGCCCCCGAACGACCCCGTGGGTGGCACCAACACCACCCACGGGACCAACGTAACTCGTAGGAACTGACCCCGCCGCCGCGGGTGTCCCGGTTTGAGAGTACGACCGTAATTTGCTTATTTCCACACTTAGGCTTAAAAACATGGCGTTAGAGGGTGAGAACTCGAAACAGCCCCCGAACGGCCCCGTGGGTGGCACCAACACCTCCCACGGGACCAACGTAACTCGTAGGAACTGACCCCGCAGCCGCGGGTGTCCTGGTTTGAGAGTACGACGGTAATTTGCTTATTTCCACACTTAGGCTTAAAAACATGGCGTTAGAGGGTGAGAACTCGAAACAGCCCCCAAACGAACCCGTGGGTGGCACCAACACCACCCACGGGACCAACGTAACTCGTAGGAACTGACCCCGCAGCCGCGGGTGGCCCGGTTTGAAAGTACGACGGTAATTTGCTTATTTCCACACTTAGGCTTAAAAACATGGCGTTAGAGGGTGAGAACTCGAAACAGCCCCCGAACGGCCCCGTGGGTGGCACCAACACCTCCCACGGGACCAACGTAACTCGTAGGAACTGACCCCGCAGCCGCGGGTGTCCCGGTTTGAGAGTACGACGGAAATTACCTTATTTCCACACTTAGGCTTGAAAACATGGCGTTAGAGGGTGAGAACTCGAAACAGCCCCCGAACGTCCCCGTGGGTGGCACCAAAACCTCCCACGGGACCAACGTAACTCGTAAGAACTGACCCCGCAGCCGCGGGTCTCCCGGTTTGAGAGTACGACGGTAATTTGGTTATTTCCACACTTAGGCTTAAAAACATGGCGTTAGAGGGTGAGAATTCGAAACAGCCCCCGAACGGCCCCGTGGGTGGCACCAACACCACCCACGGGACCAACTTAACTCGCAGGAACTGACCCCGCAGCCGCGGGTGTCCCGGTTTGAGAGTACGGCGGTAATTTGCTTATTTCCACACTTAGGCTTAAAAACATGGCGTTAGAGGGTGAGAACTCGAAACAGCCCCCGAACGGCCCCGTGGGTGGCACCAACACCTCCCACGGGACCAACGTAACTCGTAGGAACTGACCCCGCAGCTGTGGGTGTCCCGGTTTGAGAGTACGACGGTAATTTGCTTATTTCCACACTTAGGCTTGAAAACATGGCGTTAGAGGGTGAGAACTCGAAACAACCCCCGAACGTCCCCGTGGGTGGCACCACCACCTCCCACGGGACCAACGTAACTCGTAGGAACTGACCCCGCAGCCGCGGGTCTCCCGGTTTGAGAGTACGACGGTAATTTGGTTATTTCCACACGTAGGCTTAAAAACATGGCGTTAGAGGGTGAGAACTCGAAACAGCCCCCGAACGTCCCCGTGGGTGGCACCACCACCTCCCACGGGACCAACGTAACTCGTAGGAACTAACCCCGCAGCCGCGGGTCTCCCGGTTCGAGAGTACGACGGTAATTTGGTTATTTCCACACTTAGGCTTGAAAACATGGCGATAGAGGGTGAGAACTCGAAACAGCCCCCGAACGGCCCCGTGGGTGGCACCAACACCTCCCACGGGACCAACGTAACTCGTAGGAACTGACCCCGCAGCCGCGGGTGTCCCGGTTTGAGAGTACGACGGTAATTTGCTTATTTCCACACTTAGGCTTAAAAACATGGCGTTAGAGGGTGAGAACTCAAAACAGCCCCTGAACGGCCCCGTGGGTGGTACCAACACCTCCCACGGGACAAACGTAACTCGTAGGAACTGACCCCGCAGCCGCGGGTCTCCCCGTTTGAGAGTACGACGGTAATTTGCTTATTTCCACACTTAGGCTTAAAAACATCGCGTTAGAGGGTGAGAACTCGAAACATCCCCCGAACGGCCCCGTGGGTGGCACCAACACCTCCCACGGGACCAACGTAACTCGTAAGAACTGACCCCGCAGCCGCGGGTCTCCCGGTTTGAGAGTACGACGGTAATTTGGTTATTTCCACACTTAGGCTTAAAAACATGGCGTTAGAGGGTGAGAATTCGAAACAGCACCCGAACGGCCCCGTGGGTGGCACCAACACCACCCACGGGACCAACGTAACTCGCAGGAACTGACCCCGCAGCCGCGGGTGTCCCGGTTTGAGAGTACGGCGGTAATTTGCTTATTTCCACACTTAGGCTTAAAAACATGGCGTTAGAGGGTGAGAACTCGAAACAGCCCCCGAACGGCCCCGTGGGTGGCACCAACACCTCCCACGGGACCAACGTAACTCGTAGGAACTGACCCCGCAGCCGTGGGTGTCCCGGTTTGAGAGTACGACGGTAATTTGCTTATTTCCACACTTAGGCTTGAAAACATGGCGTTAGAGGGTGAGAACTCGAAACAACCCCCGAACGTCCCCGTGGGTGGCACCACCACCTCCCACGGGACCAACGTAACTCGTAGGAACTGACCCCGCAGCCGCGGGTCTCCCGGTTTGAGAGTACGACGGTAATTTGGTTATTTCCACACTTAGGCTTAAAAACATGGCGTTAGAGGGTGAGAACTCGAAACAGCCCCCGAACGTCCCCGTGGGTGGCACCACCACCTCCCACGGGACCAACGTAACTCGTAGGAACTAACCCCGCAGCCGCGGGTCTCCCGGTTCGAGAGTACGACGGTAATTTGGTTATTTCCACACTTAGGCTTGAAAACATGGCGTTAGAGGGTGAGAACTCGAAACAGCCCCCGAACGGCCCCGTGGGTGGCACCAACACCTCCCACGGGACCAACGTAACTCGTAGGAACTGACCCCGCAGCCGCGGGTGTCCCGGTTTGAGAGTACGACGGTAATTTGCTTATTTCCACACTTAGGCTTAAAAACATGGCGTTAGAGGGTGAGAACTCGAAACAGCCCCTGAACGGCCCCGTGGGTGGTACCAACACCTCCCACGGGACAAACGTAACTCGTAGGAACTGACCCCGCAGCCGCGGGTCTCCCCGTTTGAGAGTACGACGGTAATTTGCTTATTTCCACACTTAGGCTGAAAAACATGGCATTAGAGGGTGAGAACTCGAAACAGCCCCCGAACGGCCCCGTGGGTGGCACCAACACCTCCCACGGGACCAACGTAACTCGTTGGAACTGACCCCGCAGCCGCGGGTCTCCCGGTTTGAGAGTACGACGGTAATTTGCTTATTTCCACACTTAGGCATAAAAACATGGCGTTAGAGGGTGAGAACTCGAAACAACCCCCGAACGGCCCCGTGGGTGGCACCAACACCTCCCACGGGACCAACGTAACTCGTAGGATCTGACCCCGCAGCCGCGGGTCTCCCGGTTTGAGAGTACGACGGTAATTTGTTTATTTTCACACTTAGGCTTAAAAACATGGCGTTAGAGGGTGAGAACTCGAAACAGCCCCCGAACGACCCCATGGGTGGCACCAACACCACCCACGGGACCAACGTAACTCGTAGGAACTGACCCCGCAGCCGCGGGTGTCCCGGTTTGAGAGTAAGACGGTAATTTGCCCCCGAACGGCCCCGTAGGTGGCACCAACACCTCCCACGGGACCAACGTAACTCGTAGAAACTGACCCCGCAGCCGCGGGTCTCCCGGTTTGAGAGTACGACGGTAATTTGCTTATTTTCACACTTAGGCTTAAAAACATGGCGTTAGAGGGTGAGAACTCGAAACAGCCCCCGAACGACCCCGTGGGTGGCACCAACACCACCCACGGGACCAACGTAACTCGTAGGAACTGATCCCGCAGCCGCGGGTGTCCCGGTTTGAGAGTACGACGGTAATTTGCTTATTTCCACTCTTTGACATAAAAACATGGCGTTAGAGGGTGAGAATTCGAAACAGCCCCCGAACGACCCCGTGGGTGACACCAACACCTCCCACGGGACCAAAGTAACTCGTAGGAACTGACCCTGCAGCCACGGGTGTCCCGGTTTGAGAGTACGGCGGTAATTTGCTTACTTCCACACTTTGGCTTAAAAACATGGCGTTAGAGGGTGAGAACTCGAGACCGCCCCCGAACGGCCCCTTGGGTGGCACCAACACCTCCCACGGGACCAACGTAACTCATAGGAACTGACCCCGCACCCGTGGGTGTCCCGGTTTGAGAGTACGACGGTAATTTGCTAATTTCCACACTTAGGCTTAAAAACATGGCGTTAGAGGGTGAGAACTCGAAACAGCCTCCGAACGACCCCGTGGGTGACACCAACACCTCCCACGGGACCAACGTAACTAGTAGGAAGTGACCCCGCAGCCGCGGGTGTCCTGGTTTGAGAGTACGACGGTAATTTGCTTATTTCCACACTTAGGCTTGAAAACATGGCGTTAGAGGGTGAGAACTCGAAACAGCCCCCGAACGGCCCGTGGGTGGCATCAACACCTCCCACGGGACCAACGTAACTCGTAGGAACTGACCCCGCAGCCGCGGGTGTCCCGGTTTGAGAGTACGACGGTAATTTGCTTATTTCCACACTTAGGCTTAAAAACATGGCGTTAGAGGGTGAGAACTCGAAACAGCCCCCGAACGACCCCGTGGGTGGCACCAACACCACCCACGGGACCAACGTAACTCGTAGGAATTGACCCCGCAGCCGCGGGTGTCCCGGTTTTAATGTTCGACAGTAATTTGCTTATTTCCACACTTAGGCTTAAAAACATGGCGTTAGAGGGTGAGAACTCGAAACAGCCCCCGAACGGCCCCGTGGGTGGCACCAACACCTCCCACGGGACCAACGTAACTCGTAGGAACTGACCCCGCAGCCGCGGGTCTCCCGGTTTGAGAGTACGACGGTAATTTGCTTATTTTCACACTTAGGCTTAAAAACATGGCGTTAGAGGGTGAGAACTCGAAACAGCCCCCGAACGACCCCGTGGGTGGCACCAACACCACCCACGGGACCAACGTAACTCGTAGGAACTGATCCCGCAGCCGCGGGTGTCCCGGTTTGAGAGTACGACGGTAATTTGCTTATTTCCACACTTAGACATAAAAACATGGCGTTAGAGGGTGAGAATTCGAAACAGCCCCCGAACGACCCCGTGGGTCACACCAACACCTCCCACGGGACCAACGTAACTCGTAGGAACTGACCCCGCAACCGCGGGTGTCCCGGTTTGAGAGTACGGCGGTAATTTGCTTATTTCCACACTTAGGCTTGAAAATATGGCGTTAGAGGGTGAAAACTCGAAACAGCCCCCGAACGGCCCAGTGGGTGGCACCAACACCTCCCACGGGACCAACGTAACTCGTAGGAACTGACCCCGCAGCCGCAGGTGTCCCGGTTTGAGAGTACGACGGTAATTTTCTTATTTCCACACTTAGGCTTAAAAACATGGCGTTAGAGGGTGAGAACTCGAAACATCCCCCGAACGGCCCCGTGGGTGGCACCAACACCTCCCACGGGACCAACGTAACTCGTAGGAACTGACCCCGCAGCCGCGGGTGTCCCGGTTTGAGAGTAAGACGGTAATTTGCCCCCGAACGGCCCCGTGGGTGGCACCAACACCTCCCACGGGACCAACGTAACTCGTAGGAACTGACCCCGCAGCCGCGGGTGTCCCGGTTTGACAGTACGACGGTAATTTGCTTATTTCCACACTTAGGCTTAAAAACATGGCGTTAGAGGGTGAGAACTCGAAACAGCCCCCGAACGACCCCGTGGGTGGCACCAACACCACCCACGGGACCAACGTAACTCGTAGGAACAGACCCCGCAGCCGCGGGTGTCCCGGTTTGAAAGTTCGACAGTAATTTGCTTATTTCCACACTTAGGCTTAAAAACATGGCGTTAGAGGGTGAGAACTCGAAACAGCCCCCGAACGGCCCCGTGGGTGGCACCAACACCTCCCACGGGACCAACGTAACTCGTAGGAACTGACCCCGCAGCCGCGGGTCTCCCGGTTTGAGAGTACGACGATAATTTGCTTATTTCCACACTTAGGCTTAAAAACATGACGTTAGAGGGTGAAAACTCGAAACATCCCCCGAACGGCCCCGTGGGTGGCACCAACACCTCCCACGGAACCAACGTAACTCGTAGAAACTGACCCCGCAGCCGCGGGTCTCCCGGTTTGAGAGTACGACGGTAATTTGCTTATTTTCACACTTAGGCTTAAAAACATGGCGTTAGAGGGTGAGAACTCGAAACAGCCCCCGAACGACCCCGTGGGTGGCACCAACACCACCCACGGGACCAACGTAACTCGTAGGAACTGATCCCGCAGCCGCGGGTGTCCCGGTTTGAGAGTACGACGGTAATTTGCTTATTTGCACTCTTAGACATAAAAACATGGCGTTAGAGGGTGAGAATTCGAAACAGCCCCCGAACGACCCCGTGGGTGACACCAACACCTCCCACGGGACCAAAGTAACTCGTAGGAACTGACCCTGCAGCCGCGGGTGTCCCGGTTTGAGAGTACGGCGGTAATTTGCTTATTTCCACACTTTGGCTTAAAAACATGGCGTTAGAGGGTGAGAACTCGAGACCGCCCCCGAACGGCCCCTTGGGTGGCACCAACACCTCCCACGGGACCAACGTAACTCGTAGGAACTGACCCCGCAGCCGCGGGTGTCCCGGTTTGAGAGTACGACGGTAATTTGCTTATTTCCACACTTAGGCTTAAAAACATGGCGTTAGAGGGTGAGAACTCGAAACAGCCCCCGAACGACCCCGTGGGTGACACCAACACCTCCCACGGGACCAACGTAACTCGTAGGAACTGACCCCGCAGCCGCGGGTGTCCTGGTTTGAGAGTACGACGGTAATTTGCTTATTTCCACACTTAGGCTTGAAAACATGGCGTTAGAGGGTGAGAACTCGAAACAGCCCCCGAACGGCCCGTGGGTGGCACCAACACCTCCCACGGGACCAACGTAACTCGTAGGAACTGACCCCGCAGCCGCGGGTGTCCCGGTTTGAGAGTACGACGGTAATTTGCTTATTTCCACACTTAGGCTTAAAAACATGGCGTTAGAGGGTGAGAACTCGAAACAGCCCCCGAACGACCCCGTGGGTGGCACCAACACCACCCACGGGACCAACGTAACTCGTAGGAACTGACCCCGCAGCCGCGGGTGTCCCGGTTTTAAAGTTCGACAGTAATTTGCTTATTTCCACACTTAGGCTTAAAAACATGGCGTTAGAGGGTGAGAACTCGAAACAGCCACCGAACGGCCCCGTGGGTGGCACCAACACCTCCCACGGGACCAACGTAACTCGTAGGAACTGACCCCGCAGCCGCGGGTCTCCCGGTTTGAGAGTACGACGGTAATTTGCTTATTTTCACACTTAGGCTTAAAAACATGGCGTTAGAGGGTGAGAACTCGAAACAGCCCCCGAACGACCCCGTGGGTGGCACCAACACCACCCACGGGACCAACGTAACTCGTAGGAACTGATCCCGCAGCCGCGGGTGTCCCGGTTTGAGAGTACGACGGTAATTTGCTTATTTCCACACTTAGACATAAAAACATGGCGTTAGAGGGTGAGAATTCGAAACAGCACCCGAACGACCCCGTGGGTCACACCAACACCTCCCACGGGACCAACGTAACTCGTAGGAACTGACCCCGCAGCCGCGGGCGTCCCGGTTTGAGAGTACGGCGGTAATTTGCTTATTTCCACACTTAGGCTTAAAAACATGGCGTTAGAGGGTGAGAACTCGAGACCGCCCCCGAACGGCCCCTTGGGTGGCACCAACACCTCCCACGGGACCAACGTAACTCGTAGGAACTGACCCCGCAGTCGCGGGTCTCCCGGTTTGAGAGTACGGCGGTAATTTGCTTATTTCCACACTTAGGCTTAAAAACATCACTTTAGGGGGTGAGAACTCGAAACAGCCCCCGAACGGCCCCGTGGGTGGCACCAACACCTCCCACGGGACCAACGTAACTCGTAGGAACTGACCCCGCAGCCGCGGGTGTCCCGGTTTGAGAGTACGACGGTAATTTGCTTATTTCCACAATTAGGCTTGAAAACATGGCGTTAGAGGGTGAGAACTCGAAACAGCCGCCGAACGGCCCCGTGGGTGGCACCAACACCTCCCACGGGACCAACGTAACTCGTAGGAACTGACCCCGCAGCCGCGGGTGTCCCGGTTTGAGAGTACGACGGTAATTTGCTTATTTCCACACTTAGGCTTGAAAATATGGCGTTAGAGGGTGAAAACTCGAAACAGCCCCCGAACGGCCCAGTGGGTGGCACCAACACCTCCCACGGGACCAACGTAACTCGTAGGAACTGACCCCGCAGCCGCGGGTGTCCCGGTTTGAGAGTACGACGGTAATTTGCTTATTTCCACACTAATGCTTGAAAACATGGCGTTAGATGGTGAGAACTCGAAACAGCCCCCGAACGGCCCCGTGGGTGGCACCAACACCTCCCACGGGACCAACGTAACTCGTAGGAACTGACCCCGCAGCCGCAGGTGTCCCTGTTTGAGAGTACGACGGTAATTTGCTTATTTCCACACTAATGCTTGAAAACATGGCGTTAGAGGGTGAGAACTCGAAACAGCCCCCGAACGGCCCCGTGGGTGGCACCAACACCTCCCACGGGACCAACGTAACTCGTAGGAACTGACCCCGCAGCCGCGGGTGTCCCGGTTTGAGAGTACGACGGTAATTTGCTAATTTCCACACTTAGGCTTAAAAACATGGCGTTAGAGGGTGAGAACTCGAAACAGCCCCCGAACGACCCCGTGGGTGGCACCAACACCACCCACGGGACCAACGTAACTCGTAGGAACTGACCCCGCAGCCGCGGGTCTCCCGGTTCGAGAGTACGACGGTAATTTGCTTATTTCCACACTTAGGCTTAAAAACATGGCGTTAGAGGGTGAGAACTCGAAACAGCCCCCGAACGGCCCCGTGGGTGGCACCAACACCTCCCACGGGACCAACGTAACTCGTAGGAACTGACCCCGCAGCCGCGGGTCTCCCGGTTTGAGAGTACGACGGTAATTTGCTAATTTCCACACTTAGGCTTGAAAACATGGCGTTAGAGGGTGAGAACTCGAAACAGCCCCCGAACGGCCCCGTGGGTGGCACCAACACCTCCCACGGGACCAACGTAACTCGTAGGAACTGACCCCGCAGCCGCGGGTGTCCCGGTTTGAGAGTACGACGGTAATTTGCTAATTTCCACACTTAGGCTTAAAAACATGGCGTTAGAGGGTGAGAACTCGAAACAGCCCCCGAACGACCCCGTGGGTGGCACCAACACCACCCACGGGACCAACGTAACTCGTAGGAACTAACCCCGCAGCCGCGGGTCTCCCGGTTCGAGAGTACGACGGTAATTTGCTTATTTTCACACTTAGGCTTAAAAACATGGCGTTAGAGGGTGAGAACTCGAAACAGCCCCCGAACGACCCCGTGGGTGGCACCAACACCACCCACGGGACCAACGTAACTCGTAGGAACTGATCCCGCAGCCGCGGGTGTCCCGGTTTGAGAGTACGACGGTAATTTGGTTATTTCCACACTTAGGCTTGAAAACATGGCGTTAGAGGGTGAGAACTCGAAACAGCCCCCGAACGGCCCCGTGGGTGGCACCAACACCTCCACCTCCCACGGGACCAACGTAACTCGTAGGAACTGACCCCGCAGCCGCGGGTGTCCCGGTTTGAGAGTACGACGGTAATTTGGTTATTTCCACACTTAGGCTTAAAAACATGGCGTTAGAGGGTGAGAACTCGAGACCGCCCCCGAACGGCCCCTTGGGTGGCACCAACACCTCCCACGGGACCAACGTAACTCGTAGGAACTGACCCCGCAGTCGCGGGTCTCCCGGTTTGAGAGTACGGCGGTAATTTGCTTATTTCCACACTTAGGCTTAAAAACATCACTTTAGGGGGTGAGAACTCGAAACAGCCCCCGAACGGCCCCGTGGGTGGCACCAACACCTCCCACGGGACCAACGTAACTCGTAGGAACTGACCCCGCAGCCGCGGGTGTCCCGGTTTGAGAGTACGAAGGATAATTTGCTTATTTCCATAATTAGGCTTGAAAACATGGCGTTAGAGGGTGAGAACTCGAAACAGCCGCCGAACGGCCCCGTGGGTGGCACCAACACCTCCCACGGGACCAACGTAACTCGTAGGAACTGACCCCGCAGCCGCGGGTGTCCCGGTTTGAGAGTACGACGGTAATTTGCTTATTTCCACACTTAGGCTTGAAAATATGGCGTTAGAGGGTGAAAACTCGAAACAGCCCCCGAACGGCCCAGTGGGTGGCACCAACACCTCCCACGGGACCAACGTAACTCGTAGGAACTGACCCCGCAGCCGCGGGTGTCCCGGTTTGAGAGTACGACGGTAATTTGCTTATTTCCACACTAATGCTTGAAAACATGGCGTTAGATGGTGAGAACTCGAAACAGCCCCCGAACGGCCCCGTGGGTGGCACCAACACCTCCCACGGGACCAACGTAACTCGTAGGAACTGACCCCGCAGCCGCGGGTGTCCCTGTTTGAGAGTACGACGGTAATCTGCTTATTTCCACACTTAGGCTTGAAAACATGGCGTTAGAGGGTGAGAACTCGAAACAGCCCCCGAACGGCCCCGTGGGTGGCACCAACACCTCCCACGGGACCAACGTAACTCGTAGGAACTGACCCCGCAGCCGCGGGTGTCCCGGTTTGAGAGTACGACGGTAATTTGCTAATTTCCACACTTAGGCTTAAAAACATGGCGTTAGAGGGTGAGAACTCGAAACAGCCCCCGAACGACCCCGTGGGTGGCACCAACACCACCCACGGGACCAACCTAACTCGTAGGAACTGACCCCGCAGCCGCGGGTGTCCCGGTTTGAGAGTACGACGGTAATTTGCTAATTTCCACACTTTGGCTTAAAAACATGGCGTTAGAGGGTGAGAACTCGAAACAGCCCCCGAACGTCCCCGTGGGTGGCACCACCACCTCCCACGGGACCAACGTAACTCGTAGGAACTAACCCCGCAGCCGCGGGTCTCCCGGTTCGAGAGTACGACGGTAATTTGGTTATTTCCAGACTTAGGCTTGAAAACATGGCGTTAGAGGGTGAGAACTCGAAACAGCCCCCGAACGGCCCCGTGGGTGGCACCAACACCTCCCACGGGACCAACGTAACTCGTAGGAACTGACCCCGCAGCCGCGGGTGTCCCGGTTTGAGAGTACGACGGTAATTTGCTTATTTCCACACTTAGGCTTAAAAACATGGCGTTAGAGGGTGAGAACTCGAAACAGCCCCTGAACGGCCCCGTGGGTGGTACCAACACCTCCCACGGGACAAACGTAACTCGTAGGAACTGACCCCGCAGCCGCGGGTCTCCCCGTTTGAGAGTACGACGGTAATTTGCTTATTTCCACACTTAGGCTTAAAAACATCGCGTTAGAGGGTGAGAACTCGAAACATCCCCCGAACGGCCCCGTGGGTGGCACCAACACCTCCCACGGGACCAACGTAACTCGTAAGAACTGACCCCGCAGCCGCGGGTCTCCCGGTTTGAGAGTACGACGGTAATTTGGTTATTTCCACACTTAGGCTTAAAAACATGGCGTTAGAGGGTGAGAATTCGAAACAGCACCCGAACGGCCCCGTGGGTGGCACCAACACCACCCACGGGACCAACGTAACTCGCAGGAACTGACCCCGCAGCCGCGGGTGTCCCGGTTTGAGAGTACGGCGGTAATTTGCTTATTTCCACACTTAGGCTTAAAAACATGGCGTTAGAGGGTGAGAACTCGAAACAGCCCCCGAACGGCCCCGTGGGTGGCACCAACACCTCCCACGGGACCAACGTAACTCGTAGGAACTGACCCCGCAGCCGTGGGTGTCCCGGTTTGAGAGTACGACGGTAATTTGCTTATTTCCACACTTAGGCTTGAAAACATGGCGTTAGAGGGTGAGAACTCGAAACAACCCCCGAACGTCCCCGTGGGTGGCACCACCACCTCCCACGGGACCAACGTAACTCGTAGGAACTGACCCCGCAGCCGCGGGTCTCCCGGTTTGAGAGTACGACGGTAATTTGGTTATTTCCACACTTAGGCTTAAAAACATGGCGTTAGAGGGTGAGAACTCGAAACAGCCGCCGAACGTCCCCGTGGGTGGCACCACCACCTACCACGGGACCAACGTAACTCGTAGGAACTAACCCCGCAGCCGCGGGTCTCCCGGTTCGAGAGTACGACGGTAATTTGGTTATTTCCACACTTAGGCTTGAAAACATGGCGTTAGAGGGTGAGAACTCGAAACAGCCCCCGAACGGCCCCGTGGGTGGCACCAACACCTCCCACGGGACCAACGTAACTCGTAGGAACTGACCCCGCAGCCGCGGGTGTCCCGGTTTGAGAGTACGACGGTAATTTGCTTATTTCCACACTTAGGCTTAAAAACATGGCGTTAGAGGGTGAGAACTCGAAACAGCCCCTGAACGGCCCCGTGGGTGGTACCAACACCTCCCACGGGACAAACGTAACTCGTAGGAACTGACCCCGCAGCCGCGGGTCTCCCCGTTTGAGAGTACGACGGTAATTTGCTTATTTCCACACTTATGCTGAAAAACATGGCATTAGAGGGTGAGAACTCGAAACAGCCCCCGAACGGCCCCGTGGGTGGCACCAACACCTCCCACGGGACCAACGTAACTCGTTGGAACTGACCCCGCAGCCGCGGGTCTCCCGGTTTGAGAGTACGACGGTAATTTGCTTATTTCCACACTTAGGCATAAAAACATGGCGTTAGAGGGTGAGAACTCGAAACAGCCCCCGAACGGCCCCGTGGGTGGCACCAACACCTCCCACGGGACCAACGTAACTCGTAGGATCTGACCCCGCAGTCGCGGGTCTCCCGGTTTGAGAGTACGACGGTAATTTGTTTATTTTCACACTTAGGCTTAAAAACATGGCGTTAGAGGGTGAGAACTCGAAACAGCCCCCGAACGACCCCATGGGTGGCACCAACACCACCCACGGGACCAACGTAACTCGTAGGAACTGACCCCGCAGCCGCGGGTGTCCCGGTTTGAGAGTAAGACGGTAATTTGCTCCCGAACGGCCCCGTGGGTGGCACCAACACCTCCCACGGGACCAACGTAACTCGTAGGAACTGACCCCGCAGCCGCGGGTGTCCCGGTTTGACAGTACGACGGAAATTTGCTTATTTCCACACTTAGGCTTAAAAACATGGCGTTAGAGGGTGAGAACTCGAAACAGCCCCCGAACGGCCCCGTGGGTGGCACCAACACCACCCACGGGACCAACGTAACTCGTAGGAACTGACCCCGCAGCCGCGGGTGTCCCGGTTTGAAAGTTCGACAGTAATTTGCTTATTTCCGCACTTAGGCTTAAAAACATGGCGTTAGAGGGTGAGAACTCGAAACAGCCCCCGAACGGCCCCGTGGGTGGCACCAACACCTCCCACGGGACCAACGTAACTCGTAGGAACTGACCCCGCAGCCGCGGGTCTCCCGGTTTGAGAGTACGATGATAATTTGCTTATTTCCACACTTAGGCTTAAAAACATGACGTTAGAGGGTGAAAACTAGAAACATCCCCCGAACGGCCCCGTGGGTGGCACCAACACCTCCCACGGGACCAACGTAACTCGTAGAAACTGACCCCGCAGCCGCGGGTGTCCCGGTTTGAGAGTACGACGGTAATTTGCTTATTTTCACACTTAGGCTTAAAAACATGGCGTTAGAGGGTGAGAACTCGAAACAGCCCCCGAACGACCCCGTGGGTGGCACCAACACCACCCACGGGACCAACGTAACTCGTAGGAACTGATCCCGCAGCCGCGGGTGTCCCGGTTTGAGAGTACGACGGTAATTTGCTTATTTCCACTCTTTGACATAAAAACATGGCGTTAGAGGGTGAGAATTCGAAACAGCCCCCGAACGACCCCGTGGGTGACACCAACACCTCCCACGGGACCAAAGTAACTCGTAGGAACTGACCCTGCAGCCGCGGGTGTCCCGGTTTGAGAGTACGGCGGTAATTTGCTTATTTCCACACTTTGGCTTAAAAACATGGCGTTAGAGGGTGAGAACTCGAGACCGCCCCCGAACGGCCCCTTGGGTGGCACCAACACCTCCCACGGGACCAACGTAACTCGTAGGAACTGACCCCGCACCCGCGGGTGTCCCGGTTTGAGAGTACGACGGTAATTTGCTAATTTCCACACTTAGGCTTAAAAACATGGCGTTAGAGGGTGAGAACTCGAAACAGCCCCCGAACGACCCCGTGGGTGACACCAACACCTCCCACGGGACCAACGTAACTCGTAGGAACTGACCCCGCAGCCGCGGGTGTCCTGGTTTGAGAGTACGACGGTAATTTGCTTATTGACACACTTAGGCTTGAAAACATAGCGTTAGAGGGTGAGAACTCGAAACAGCCCCCGAACGGCCCGTGGGTGGCACCAACACCTCCCACGGGACCAACGTAACTCGTAGGAACTGACCCCGCAGCCGCGGGTGTCCCGGTTTGAGAGTACGACGGTAATTTGCTTATTTCCACACTTAGGCTTAAAAACATGGCGTTAGAGGGTGAGAACTCGAAACAGCCCCCGAACGACCCCGTGGGTGGCACCAACACCACCCACGGGACCAACGTAACTCGTAGGAATTGACCCCGCAGCCGCGGGTGTCCCGGTTTTAATGTTCGACAGTAATTTGCTTATTTCCACACTTAGGCTTAAAAACATGGCGTTAGAGGGTGAGAACTCGAAACAGCCCCCGAACGGCCCCGTGGGTGGCACCAACACCTCCCACGGGACCAACGTAACTCGTAGGAACTGACCCCGCAGCCGCGGGTCTCCCGGTTTGAGAGTACGACGGTAATTTGCTTATTTTCACACTTAGGCTTAAAAACATGGCGTTAGAGGGTGAGAACTCGAAACAGCCCCCGAACGACCCCGTGGGTGGCACCAACACCACCCACGGGACCAACGTAACTCGTAGGAACTGATCCCGCAGCCGCGGGTGTCCCGGTTTGAGAGTACGACGGTAATTTGCTTATTTCCACACTTAGACATAAAAACATGGCGTTAGAGGGTGAGAATTCGAAACAGCCCCCGAACGACCCCGTGGGTCACACCAACACCTCCCACGGGACCAACGTAACTCGTAGGAACTGACCCCGCAGCCGCGGGTATCCCGGTTTGAGAGTACGGCGGTAATTTGCTTATTTCCACACTTAGGCTTGAAAATATGGCGTTAGAGGGTGAAAACTCGAAACAGCCCCCGAACGGCCCAGTGGGTGGCACCAACACCTCCCACGGGACCAACGTAACTCGTAGGAACTGACCCCGCAGCCGCAGGTGTCCCGGTTTGAGAGTACGACGGTAATTTTCTTATTTCCACACTTAGGCTTAAAAACATGGCGTTAGAGGGTGAGAACTCGAAACAGCCCCCGAACGGCCCCATGGGTGGCACCAACACCTCCCACGGGACCAACGTAACTCGTAGGAACTGACCCCGCAGCCGCGGGTGTCCCGGTTTGAGAGTAAGACGGTAATTTGCCCCCGAACGGCCCCGTGGGTGGCACCAACACCTCCCATGGGACCAACGTAACTCGTTGGAACTGACCCCGCAGCCGCGGGTGTCCCGGTTTGACAGTACGACGGTAATTTGCTTATTTCCACACTTAGGCTTAAAAACATGGCGTTAGAGGGTGAGAACTCGAAACAGCCCCCGAACGACCCCGTGGGTGGCACCAACACCACCCACGGGACCAACGTAACTCGTAGGAACAGACCCCGCAGCCGCGGGTGTCCCGGTTTGAAAGTTCGACAGTAATTTGCTTATTTCCACACTTAGGCTTAAAAACATGGCGTTAGAGGGTGAGAACTCGAAACAGCCCCCGAACGGCCCCGTGGGTGGCACCAACACCTCCCACGGGACCAACGTAACTCGTAGGAACTGACCCCGCAGCCGCGGGTCTCCCGGTTTGAGAGTACGACGATAATTTGCTTATTTCCACACTTAGGCTTAAAAACATGACGTTAGAGGGTGAAAACTCGAAACATCCCCCGAACGGCCCCGTGGGTGGCACCAACACCTCCCACGGAACCAACGTAACTCGTAGAAACTGACCCCGCAGCCGCGGGTCTCCCGGTTTGAGAGTACGACGGTAATTTGCTTATTTTCACACTTAGGCTTAAAAACATGGCGTTAGAGGGTGAGAACTCGAAACAGCCCCCGAACGACCCCGTGGGTGGCACCAACACCACCCACGGGACCAACGTAACTCGTAGGAACTGATCCCGCAGCCGCGGGTGTCCCGGTTTGAGAGTACGACGGTAATTTGCTTATTTGCACTCTTAGACATAAAAACATGGCGTTAGAGGGTGAGAATTCGAAACAGCCCCCGAACGACCCCGTGGGTGACACCAACACCTCCCACGGGACCAAAGTAACTCGTAGGAACTGACCCTGCAGCCGCGGGTGTCCCGGTTTGAGAGTACGGCGGTAATTTGCTTATTTCCACACTTTGGCTTAAAAACATGGCGTTAGAGGGTGGGAACTCGAGACCGCCCCCGAACGGCCCCTTGGGTGGCACCAACACCTCCCACGGGACCAACGTAACTCGTAGGAACTGAGCCCGCAGCCGCGGGTGTCCCGGTTTGAGAGTACGACGGTAATTTGCTTATTTCCACACTTAGGCTTAAAAACATGGCGTTAGAGGGTGAGAACTCGAAACAGCCCCCGAACGACCCCGTGGGTGACACCAACACCTCCCACGGGACCAACGTAACTCGTAGGAACTGACCCCGCAGCCGCGGGTGTCCTGGTTTGAGAGTACGACGGTAATTTGCTTATTTCCACACTTAGGCTTGAAAACATGGCGTTAGAGGGTGAGAACTCGAAACAGCCCCCGAACGGCCCGTGGGTGGCACCAACACCTCCCACGGGACCAACGTAACTCGTAGGAACTGACCCCGCAGCCGCGGGTGTCCCGGTTTGAGAGTACGACGGTAATTTGCTTATTTCCACACTTAGGCTTAAAAACATGGCGTTAGAGGGTGAGAACTCGAAACAGCCCCCGAACGACCCCGTGGGTGGCACCAACACCACCCACGGGACCAACGTAACTCGTAGGAACTGACCCCGCAGCCGCGGGTGTCCCGGTTTTAAAGTTCGACAGTAATTTGCTTATTTCCACACTTAGGCTTAAAAACATGGCGTTAGAGGGTGAGAACTCGAAACAGCCCCCGAACGGCCCCGTGGGTGGCACCAACACCTCCCACGGGACCAACGTAACTCGTAGGAACTGACCCCGCAGCCGCGGGTCTCCCGGTTTGAGAGTACGACGGTAATTTGCTTATTTTCACACTTAGGCTTAAAAACATGGCGTTAGAGGGTGAGAACTCGAAACAGCCCCCGAACGACCCCGTGGGTGGCACCAACACCACCCACGGGACCAACGTAACTCGTAGGAACTGATCCCGCAGCCGCGGGTGTCCCGGTTTGAGAGTACGACGGTAATTTGCTTATTTCCACTCTTAGACATAAAAACATGGCGTTAGAGGGTGAGAATTCGAAACAGCCCCCGAACGACCCCGTGGGTGACACCAACACCTCCCACGGGACCAAAGTAACTCGTAGGAACTGACCCTGCAGCCGCGGGTGTCCCGGTTTGAGAGTACGGCGGTAATTTGCTTATTTCCACACTTTGGCTTAAAAACATGGCGTTAGAGGGTGAGAACTCGAGACCGCCCCCGAACGGCCCCTTGGGTGGCACCAACACCTCCCACGGGACCAACGTAACTCGTAGGAACTGACCCCGCAGCCGCGGGTGTCCCGGTTTGAGAGTACGATGGTAATTTGCTTATTTCCACACTTAGGCTTGAAAACATGGCGTTAGAGGTGAAAACTCGAAACAGCCCCCGAACGGCCCAGTGGGTGGCACCAACACCTCCCACGGGACCAACGTAACTCGTAGGAACTGACCCCGCAGCCGCGGGTGTCCCGGTTTGAGAGTACGACGGTAATTTGCTTATTTCCACACTTAGGCTTGAAAACATGGCGTTAGAGGGTGAGAACTCGAAACAGCCCCCGAACGGCCCCGTGGGTGGCACCAACACCTCCCACGGGACCAACGTAACTCGTAGGAACTGACCCCGCAGCCGCGGGTCTCCCGGTTTGAGAGTACGACGGTAATTTGCTTATTTCCACACTTAGGCTTAAAAACATGGCGTTAGAGGGTGAGAACTCGAAACATCCCCCGAACGGCCCCGTGGGTGGCACCAACACCTCCCACGGGACAAACGTAACTCGTAGGAACTGACCCCGCAGCCGCGGGTGTCCCAGTTTGAGAGTATGACGGTAATTTGCTTATTTCTACACTTAGGCTTCAAAAACATGGCGTTAGAGGGTGAGAACTCGAAACATCCCCCGAACGGCCCCGTGGGTGGCACCAACACCTCCCACGGGACAAACGTAACTCGTAGGAACTGACCCCGCAGCCGCGGGTGTCCCAGTTTGAGAGTATGACGGTAATTTGCTTATTTCTACACTTAGGCTTCAAAAACATGGCGTTAGAGGGTGAGAACTCGAAACAGCCCCCGAACGGCCCCGTGGGTGGCACCAACACCTCCCACGGGACCAACGTAACTCGTAGGAACTGACCCCGCAGCCGCAGGTGTCCCGGTTTGAGAGTACGACGGTAATTTGCTTATTTGCACTCTTAGACATAAAAACATGGCGTTAGAGGGTGAGAACTCGAAACAGCCCCCGAACGGCCCCTTGGGTGGCACCAACACCTCCCACGGGACCAACGTAACTCGTAGGAACTGACCCCGCAGCCGCGGGTGTCCCGGTTTGAGAGTACGACGGTAATTTGCTTATTTCCACACTTAGGCTTGAAAACATGGCGTTAGATGGTGAGAACTCGAAACAGCCCCCGAACGGCCCCGTGGGTGGCACCAACACCTCCCACGGGACCAACGTGACTCGTAGGAACTGACCCCGCAGCCGCGGGTGTCCCGGTTTGAGAGTACGACGGTAATTTGCTTATTTCCACACTTAGGCTTGAAAATATGGCGTTAGAGGGTGAAAACTCGAAACAGCCCCCGAACGGCCCAGTGGGTGGCACCAACACCTCCCACGGGACCAACGTAACTCGTAGGAACTGAACCCGCAGCCGCAGGTGTCCCGGTTTGAGAGTACGACGGTAATTTGCTTATTTCCACACTTAGGCTTAAAAACATGGCGTTAGAGGGTGAGAACTCGAAACAGCCCCCGAACGGCCCCGTGGGTGGCACCAACACCTCCCACGGGACCAACGTAACTCGTATGAACTGACCCCGCAGCCGCGGGTGTCCCGGTTTGAGAGTAAGACGGTAATTTGCCCCCGAACGGCCCCGTGGGTGGCACCAACACCTCCCACGGGACCAACGTAACTCGTAGGAACTGACCCCGCAGCCGCGGGTGTCCCGGTTTGACAGTACGACGGTAATTTGCTTATTTCCACACTTAGGCTTAAAAACATGGCGTTAGAGGGTGAGAACTCGAAACAGCCCCCGAACGACCCCGTGGGTGGCACCAACACCACCCACGGGACCAACGTAACTCGTAGGAACTGACCCCGCAGCCGCGGGTGTCCCGGTTTGAAAGTTCGACAGTAATTTTCTTATTTCCACACTTAGGCTTAAAAACATGGCGTTAGAGGGTGAGAACTCGAAACAGCCCCCGAACGGCCCCGTGGGTGGCACCAACACCTCCCACGGGACCAACGTAACTCGTAGGAACTGACCCCGCAGCCGCGGGTCTCCCGGTTTGAGAGTACGACGATAATTTGCTTATTTCCACACTTAGGCTTAAAAACATGACGTTAGAGGGTGAAAACTCGAAACATCCCCCGAACGGCCCCGTGGGTGGCACCAACACCTCCCACGGGACCAACGTAACTCGTAGAAACTGACCCCGCAGTCGCGGGTCTCCCGGTTTGAGAGTACGACGGTAATTTGCTTATTTTCACACTTAGGCTTAAAAACATGGCGTTAGAGGGTGAGAACTCGAAACAGCCCCCGAACGACCCCGTGGGTGGCACCAACACCACCCACGGGACCAACGTAACTCGTAGGAACTGATCCCGCAGCCGCGGGTGTCCCGGTTTGAGAGTACGACGGTAATTTGCTTATTTCCACTCTTAGACATAAAAACATGGCGTTAGAGGGTGAGAATTCGAAACAGCCCCCGAACGACCCCGTGGGTGACACCAACACCTCCCACGGGACCAAAGTAACTCGTAGGAACTGACCCTGCAGCCGCGGGTGTCCCGGTTTGAGAGTACGGCGGTAATTTGCTTATTTCCACACTTTGGCTTAAAAACAAGGCGTTAGAGGGTGAGAACTCGAGACCGCCCCCGAACGGCCCCTTGGGTGGCACCAACACCTCCCACGGGACCAACGTAACTCGTAGGAACTGACCCCGCAGCCGCGGGTGTCCCGGTTTGAGAGTACGACGGTAATTTGCTTATTTCCACACTTAGGCTTAAAAACATGGCGTTAGAGGGTGAGAACTCGAAACAGCCCCCGAACGACCCCGTGGGTGACACCAACACCTCCCACGGGACCAACGTAACTCGTAGGAACTGACCCCGCAGTCGCGGGTGTCCTGGTTTGAGAGTACGACGGTAATTTGCTTATTTCCACACTTAGGCTTGAAAACATGGCGTTAGAGGGTGAGAACTCGAAACAGCCCCCGAACGGCCCGTGGGTGGCACCAACACCTCCCACGGGACCAACGTAACTCGTAGGAACTGACCCCGCAGCCGCGGGTGTCCCGGTTTGAGAGTACGACGGTAATTTGCTTATTTCCACACTTAGGCTTAAAAACATGGCGTTAGAGGGTGAGAACTCGAAACAGCCCCCGAACGACCCCGTGGGTGGCACCAACACCACCCACGGGACCAACGTAACTCGTAGGAACTGACTCCGCAGCCGCGGGTGTCCCGGTTTTAAAGTTCGACAGTAATTTGCTTATTTCCACACTTAGGCTTAAAAACATGGCGTTAGAGGGTGAGAACTCGAAACAGCCCCCGAACGGCCCCGTGGGTGGCACCAACACCTCCCACGGGACCAACGTAACTCGTAGGAACTGACCCCGCAGCCGCGGGTCTCCCGGTTTGAGAGTACGACGGTAATTTGCGTATTTTCACACTTAGGCTTAAAAACATGGCGTTAGAGGGTGAGAACTCGAAACAGCCCCCGAACGACCCCGTGGGTGGCACCAACACCACCCACGGGACCAACGTAACTCGTAGGAACTGATCCCGCAGCCGCGGGTGTCCCGGTTTGAGAGTACGACGGTAATTTGCTTATTTCCACACTTAGACATAAAAACATGGCGTTAGAGGGTGAGAATTCGAAACAGCCCCCGAACGACCCCGTGGGTCACACCAACACCTCCCACGGGACCAACGTAACTCGTAGGAACTGACCCCGCAGCCGCGGGTGTCCCGGTTTGAGAGTACGGCGGTAATTTGCTTATTTCCACACTTAGGCTTAAAAACATGGCGTTAGAGGGTGAGAACTCGAGACCGCCCCCGAACGGCCCCGTGGGTCACACCAACACCTCCCACGGGACCAACGTAACTCGTAGGAACTGACCCCGCAGCCGCGGGTGTCCCGGTTTGAGAGTACGACGGTAATTTGCTTATTTCCACACTTAGGCTTGAAAACCTGGCGTTAGAGGGTGAGAACTCGAAACAGCCCCCGAACGGCCCCTTGGGTGTCACCAACACCTCCCACGGGACCAACGTAACTCGTAGGAACTGACCCCGCAGTCGCGGGTGTCCCGGTTTGAGAGTACGACGGTAATTTGCTTATTTTCACACTTAGGCTTAAAAACATGGGGTTAGAGGGTAAGAACTCGAAACAGCCCCCGAACGGCCCCGTGGGTGGCACCAACACCACCCACGGGACCAACGTAACTCGTAGGAACTGACCCCGCAGCCGCGGGTGTCCCGGTTTGAGAGTACGACGGTAATTTGCTTATTTTCACACTTAGGCTTAAAAACATGGCGTTAGAGGGTGAGAACTCGAAACAGCCCCCGAACGGCCCCGTGGGTGGCACAAACACCTCCCACGGGACCAACGTAACTCGTAGGAACTGACCCCGCAGCCGCAGGTGTCCCGATTTGAGAGTACGACGGTAATTTGCTTATTTCCACACTTAGGCTTAAAAACATGGCGTTAGAGGGTGAGAACTCGAAACAGCCCCCGAACGGCCCCGTGGGTGGCACCAACACCTCCCACGGGACCAACGTAACTCGTAGGAACTGACCCCGCTGCCGCGGGTGCCCTGGTTTGAGAGTACGACGGTAATTTGCTTATTTCCACACTTAGGCTTGAAAATATGGCGTTAGAGGGTGAAAACTCGAAACAGCCCCCGAACGGCCCCGTGGGTGGCACCAACACCACCCACGGGACCAACGTAACTCGTAGGAACTGACCCCGCTGTCGCGGGTGTCCCGGTTTGAGAGTACGACGGTAATTTGCTTATTTTCACACTTAGGCTTAAAAACATGGGGTTAGAGGGTAAGAACTCGAAACAGCCCCCGAACGGCCCCGTGGGTGGCACCAACACCACCCACGGGACCAACGTAACTCGTAGGAACTGACCCCGCAGCCGCGGGTGTCCCGGTTTGAGAGTACGGCGGTAATTTGCTTATTTCCACACTTAGGCTTAAAAACATGGCGTTAGAGGGTGAGAACTCGAGACCGCCCCCGAACGGCCCCGTGGGTCACACCAACACCTCCCACGGGACCAACGTAACTCGTAGGAACTGACCCCGCAGCCGCGGGTGTCCCGGTTTGAGAGTACGACGGTAATTTGCTTATTTCCACACTTAGGCTTGAAAACATGGCGTTAGAGGGTGAAAACTCGAAACCGCCCCCGAACGGCCCAGTGGGTGGCACCAACACCTCCCACGGGACCAACGTAACTCGTAGGAACTGACCCCGCAGCCGCGGGTGTCCCGGTTTGAGAGTACGACGGTAATTTGCTTATTTCCACACTTAGGCTTAAAAACATGGCGTTAGAGGGTGAGAACTCGAAACAGCCCCCGAACGACCCCGTGGGTGACACCAACACCTCCCACGGGACCAACGTAACTCGTAGGAACTGACCCCGCAGTCGCGGGTGTCCTGGTTTGAGAGTACGACGGTAATTTGCTTATTTCCACACTTAGGCTTGAAAACATGGCGTTAGAGGGTGAGAACTCGAAACAGCCCCCGAACGGCCCGTGGGTGGCACCAACACCTCCCACGGGACCAACGTAACTCGTAGGAACTGACCCCGCAGCCGCGGGTGTCCCGGTTTGAGAGTACGACGGTAATTTGCTTATTTCCACACTTAGGCTTAAAAACATGGCGTTAGAGGGTGAGAACTCGAAACAGCCCCCGAACGACCCCGTGGGTGGCACCAACACCACCCACGGGACCAACGTAACTCGTAGGAACTGACTCCGCAGCCGCGGGTGTCCCGGTTTTAAAGTTCGACAGTAATTTGCTTATTTCCACACTTAGGCTTAAAAACATGGCGTTAGAGGGTGAGAACTCGAAACAGCCCCCGAACGGCCCCGTGGGTGGCACCAACACCTCCCACGGGACCAACGTAACTCGTAGGAACTGACCCCGCAGCCGCGGGTCTCCCGGTTTGAGAGTACGACGGTAATTTGCGTATTTTCACACTTAGGCTTAAAAACATGGCGTTAGAGGGTGAGAACTCGAAACAGCCCCCGAACGACCCCGTGGGTGGCACCAACACCACCCACGGGACCAACGTAACTCGTAGGAACTGATCCCGCAGCCGCGGGTGTCCCGGTTTGAGAGTACGACGGTAATTTGCTTATTTCCACACTTAGACATAAAAACATGGCGTTAGAGGGTGAGAATTCGAAACAGCCCCCGAACGACCCCGTGGGTCACACCAACACCTCCCACGGGACCAACGTAACTCGTAGGAACTGACCCCGCAGCCGCGGGTGTCCCGGTTTGAGAGTACGGCGGTAATTTGCTTATTTCCACACTTAGGCTTAAAAACATGGCGTTAGAGGGTGAGAACTCGAGACCGCCCCCGAACGGCCCCGTGGGTCACACCAACACCTCCCACGGGACCAACGTAACTCGTAGGAACTGACCCCGCAGCCGCGGGTGTCCCGGTTTGAGAGTACGACGGTAATTTGCTTATTTCCACACTTAGGCTTGAAAACCTGGCGTTAGAGGGTGAGAACTCGAAACAGCCCCCGAACGGCCCCTTGGGTGTCACCAACACCTCCCACGGGACCAACGTAACTCGTAGGAACTGACCCCGCAGTCGCGGGTGTCCCGGTTTGAGAGTACGACGGTAATTTGCTTATTTTCACACTTAGGCTTAAAAACATGGGGTTAGAGGGTAAGAACTCGAAACAGCCCCCGAACGGCCCCGTGGGTGGCACCAACACCACCCACGGGACCAACGTAACTCGTAGGAACTGACCCCGCAGCCGCGGGTGTCCCGGTTTGAGAGTACGACGGTAATTTGCTTATTTTCACACTTAGGCTTAAAAACATGGCGTTAGAGGGTGAGAACTCGAAACAGCCCCCGAACGGCCCCGTGGGTGGCACAAACACCTCCCACGGGACCAACGTAACTCGTAGGAACTGACCCCGCAGCCGCAGGTGTCCCGATTTGAGAGTACGACGGTAATTTGCTTATTTCCACACTTAGGCTTAAAAACATGGCGTTAGAGGGTGAGAACTCGAAACAGCCCCCGAACGGCCCCGTGGGTGGCACCAACACCTCCCACGGGACCAACGTAACTCGTAGGAACTGACCCCGCTGCCGCGGGTGCCCTGGTTTGAGAGTACGACGGTAATTTGCTTATTTCCACACTTAGGCTTGAAAATATGGCGTTAGAGGGTGAAAACTCGAAACAGCCCCCGAACGGCCCCGTGGGTGGCACCAACACCACCCACGGGACCAACGTAACTCGTAGGAACTGACCCCGCTGTCGCGGGTGTCCCGGTTTGAGAGTACGACGGTAATTTGCTTATTTTCACACTTAGGCTTAAAAACATGGGGTTAGAGGGTAAGAACTCGAAACAGCCCCCGAACGGCCCCGTGGGTGGCACCAACACCACCCACGGGACCAACGTAACTCGTAGGAACTGACCCCGCAGCCGCGGGTGTCCCGGTTTGAGAGTACGGCGGTAATTTGCTTATTTCCACACTTAGGCTTAAAAACATGGCGTTAGAGGGTGAGAACTCGAGACCGCCCCCGAACGGCCCCGTGGGTCACACCAACACCTCCCACGGGACCAACGTAACTCGTAGGAACTGACCCCGCAGCCGCGGGTGTCCCGGTTTGAGAGTACGACGGTAATTTGCTTATTTCCACACTTAGGCTTGAAAACATGGCGTTAGAGGGTGAAAACTCGAAACCGCCCCCGAACGGCCCAGTGGGTGGCACCAACACCTCCCACGGGACCAACGTAACTCGTAGGAACTGACCCCGCAGCCGCGGGTGTCCGGGTTTGAGAGTACGACGGTAATTTGCTTATTTCCACACTAATGCTTGAAAACATGGCGTTAGATGGTGAGAACTCGAAACAGCCCCCGAACGGCCCCGTGGGTGGCACCAACACCTCCCACGGGACCAACGTAACTCGTAGGAACTGACCCCGCAGTCGCGGGTGTCCCGGTTTGAGAGTACGACGGTAATTTGCTTATTTTCACACTTAGGCTTAAAAACATGGGGTTAGAGGGTAAGAACTCGAAACAGCCCCCGAACGGCCCCGTGGGTGGCACCAACACCACCCACGGGACCAACGTAACTCGTAGGAACTGACCCCGCAGCCGCGGGTGTCCCGGTTTGAGAGTACGACGGTAATTTGCTTATTTTCACACTTAGGCTTAAAAACATGGCGTTAGAGGGTGAGAACTCGAAACAGCCCCCGAACGGCCCCGTGGGTGGCACAAACACCTCCCACGGGACCAACGTAACTCGTAGGAACTGACCCCGCAGCCGCAGGTGTCCCGAATTTGAGAGTACGACGGTAATTTGCTTATTTCCACACTTAGGCTTAAAAACATGGCGTTAGAGGGTGAGAACTCGAAACAGCCCCCGAACGGCCCCGTGGGTGGCACCAACACCTCCCACGGGACCAACGTAACTCGTAGGAACTGACCCCTTACCGCGGGTGCCCTGGTTTGAGAGTACGACGGTAATTTGATTATTTCCACACTTAGGCTTAAAAACATGGCGTTAGAGGGTGAGAACTCGAAACAGCCCCCGAACGGCCCCTTGGGTGGCACCAACACCTCCCACGGGACCAACGTAACTCGTAGGAACTGACCCCGCAGCCGCGGGTGTCCCGGTTTGAGAGTACGACGGTAATTTGCTTATTTCCACACTTAGGCTTGAAAACATGGCGTTAGAGGGTGAAAACTCGAAACAGCCCCCGAACGGCCCAGTGGGTGGCACCAACACCTCCCACGGGACCAACGTAACTCGTAGGAACTGACCCCGCAGCCGCGGGTGTCCCGGTTTGAGAGTACGACGGTAATTTGCTTATTTCCACACTAATGCTTGAAAACATGGCGTTAGATGGTGAGAACTCGAAACAGCCCCCGAACGGCCCCGTGGGTGGCACCAACACCTCCCACGGGACCAACGTAACTCGTAGGAACTGACCCCGCAGCCGCGGGTGTCCCTGTTTGAGAGTACGACGGTAATTTGCTTATTTCCACACTTAGGCTTGAAAACATGGCGTTAGAGGGTGAGAACTCGAAACAGCCCCCGAACGGCCCCGTGGGTGGCACCAACACCTCCCACGGGACCAACGTAACTCGTAGGAACTGACCCCGCAGCCGCGGGTGTCCCGGTTTGAGAGTACGACGGTAATTTGCTAATTTCCACACTTAGGCTTAAAAACATGGCGTTAGAGGGTGAGAACTCGAAACAGCCCCCGAACGGCCCTGTGGGTGGCACCAACACCACCCACGGGACCAACGTAACTCGTAGGAACTGACCCCGCAGCCGCGGGTGTCCCGGTTTGAGAGTACGGCGGTAATTTGCTTATTTCCACACTTAGGCTTAAAAACATGGCGTTAGAGGGTGAGAACTCGAGACCGCCCCCGAACGGCCCCGTGGGTCACACCAACACCTCCCACGGGACCAACGTAACTCGTAGGAACTGACCCCGCAGCCGCGGGTGTCCCGGTTTGAGAGTACGACGGTAATTTGCTTATTTCCACACTTAGGCTTGAAAACATGGCGTTAGAGGGTGAAAACTCGAAACCGCCCCCGAACGGCCCAGTGGGTGGCACCAACACCTCCCACGGGACCAACGTAACTCGTAGGAACTGACCCCGCAGCCGCGGGTGTCCGGGTTTGAGAGTACGACGGTAATTTGCTTATTTCCACACTAATGCTTGAAAACATGGCGTTAGATGGTGAGAACTCGAAACAGCCCCCGAACGGCCCCGTGGGTGGCACCAACACCTCCCACGGGACCAACGTAACTCGTAGGAACTGACCCCGCAGTCGCGGGTGTCCCGGTTTGAGAGTACGACGGTAATTTGCTTATTTTCACACTTAGGCTTAAAAACATGGGGTTAGAGGGTAAGAACTCGAAACAGCCCCCGAACGGCCCCGTGGGTGGCACCAACACCACCCACGGGACCAACGTAACTCGTAGGAACTGACCCCGCAGCCGCGGGTGTCCCGGTTTGAGAGTACGACGGTAATTTGCTTATTTTCACACTTAGGCTTAAAAACATGGCGTTAGAGGGTGAGAACTCGAAACAGCCCCCGAACGGCCCCGTGGGTGGCACAAACACCTCCCACGGGACCAACGTAACTCGTAGGAACTGACCCCGCAGCCGCAGGTGTCCCGATTTGAGAGTACGACGGTAATTTGCTTATTTCCACACTTAGGCTTAAAAACATGGCGTTAGAGGGTGAGAACTCGAAACAGCCCCCGAACGGCCCCGTGGGTGGCACCAACACCTCCCACGGGACCAACGTAACTCGTAGGAACTGACCCCGCAGCCGCGGGTGCCCTGGTTTGAGAGTACGACGGTAATTTGATTATTTCCACACTTAGGCTTAAAAACATGGCGTTAGAGGGTGAGAACTCGAAACAGCCCCCGAACGGCCCCTTGGGTGGCACCAACACCTCCCACGGGACCAACGTAACTCGTAGGAACTGACCCCGCAGCCGCGGGTGTCCCGGTTTGAGAGTACGACGGTAATTTGCTTATTTCCACACTTAGGCTTGAAAACATGGCGTTAGAGGGTGAAAACTCGAAACAGCCCCCGAACGGCCCAGTGGGTGGCACCAACACCTCCCACGGGACCAACGTAACTCGTAGGAACTGACCCCGCAGCCGCGGGTGTCCCGGTTTGAGAGTACGACGGTAATTTGCTTATTTCCACACTAATGCTTGAAAACATGGCGTTAGATGGTGAGAACTCGAAACAGCCCCCGAACGGCCCCGTGGGTGGCACCAACACCTCCCACGGGACCAACGTAACTCGTAGGAACTGACCCCGCAGCCGCGGGTGTCCCTGTTTGAGAGTACGACGGTAATTTGCTTATTTCCACACTTAGGCTTGAAAACATGGCGTTAGAGGGTGAGAACTCGAAACAGCCCCCGAACGGCCCCGTGGGTGGCACCAACACCTCCCACGGGACCAACGTAACTCGTAGGAACTGACCCCGCAGCCGCGGGTGTCCCGGTTTGAGAGTACGACGGTAATTTGCTAATTTCCACACTTAGGCTTAAAAACATGGCGTTAGAGGGTGAGAACTCGAAACAGCCCCCGAACGACCCCGTGGGTGGCACCAACACCACCCACGGGACCAACGTAACTCGTAGGAACTGACCCCGCAGCCGCGGGTGTCCCGGTTTGAGAGTTCGACGGTAATTTGCTTATTTCCACACTTAGGCTTAAAAACATGGTGTTAGAGGGTGAGAACTCGAAACAGCCCCCGAACGACCCCGTGGGTGGCACCAACACCACCCACGGGACCAACGTAACTCGTAGGAACAGACCCCGCAGCCGCGGGTGTCCCGGTTTGAGAGTACGACGGTAATTTGCTTATTTCCACAATTAGGCTTGAAAACATGGCGTTAGAGGGTGAGAACTCGAAACAGCCCCCGAACGGCCCCGTGGGTGGCACCAACACCTCCCACGGGACCAACGTAACTCGTAGGAACTGACCCCGCAGCCGCGGGTGTCCCGGTTTGAGAGTACGATGGTAATTTGCTTATTTCCACACTTAGGCTTGAAAACATGGCGTTAGAGGGTGAAAACTCGAAACAGCCCCCGAACGGCCCAGTGGGTGGCACCAACACCTCCCACGGGACCAACGTAACTCGTAGGAACTGACCCCGCAGCCGCGGGTGTCCCGGTTTGAGAGTACGACGGTAATTTGCTTATTTCCACACTAATGCTTGAAAACATGGCGTTAGATGGTGAGAACTCGAAACAGCCCCCGAACGGCCCCGTGGGTGGCACCAACACCTCCCACGGGACCAACGTAACTCGTAGGAACTGACCCCGCAGCCGCGGTTGTCCCTGTTTGAGAGTACGACGGTAATTTGCTTATTTCCACACTTAGGCTTGAAAACATGGCGTTAGAGGGTGAGAACTCGAAACAGCCCCCGAACGGCCCCGTGGGTGGCACCAACACCTCCCACGGGACCAACGTAACTCGTAGGAACTGACCCCGCAGCCGCGGGTGTCCCGGTTTGAGAGTACGACGGTAATTTGTTTATTTCCACACTTAGGCTTAAAAACATAGCGTTAGAGGGTGAGAACTCGAAACAGCCCCCGAACGACCCCGTGGGTGGCACCAACACCACCCACGGGACCAACGTAACTCGCAGGAACTGACCCCGCAGCCGCGGGTGTCCCGGTTTGAGAGTTCGACGGTAATTTGCTTATTTCCACACTTAGGCTTAAAAACATGGCGTTAGAGGGTGAGAACTCGAAACAGCCCCCGAACGACCCCGTGGGTGGCACCAACACCACCCACGAGACCAACGTAACTCGTAGGAACTGACCCCGCAGCCGCGGGTGTCCCGGTTTGAGAGTACGACGGTAATTTGCTAATTTCCACACTTAGGCTTAAAAACATGGCGTTAGAGGGTGAGAACTCGAAACAGCCCCCGAACGACCCCGTGGGTGGCACCAACACCACCCACGGGACCAACGTAACTCGTAGGAACTGACCCCGCAGCCGCGGGTGTCCCGGTTTGAGAGTACGACGGTAATTTGCTTATTTTCACACTTAGGCTTAAAAACATGGGATTAGAGGGTAAGAACTCGAAACAGCCCCCGAACGGCCCCGTGGGTGGCACCAACACCACCCACGGGACCAACGTAACTCGTAGGAACTGACCCCGCAGCCGCGGGTGTCCCGGTTTGAGAGTACGACGGTAATTTGCTTATTTTCACACTTAGGCTTAAAAACATGGCGTTAGAGGGTGAGAACTCGAAACAGCCCCCGAACGGCCCCGTGGGTGGCACAAACACCTCCCACGGGACCAACGTAACTCGTAGGAACTGACCCCGCAGCCGCAGGTGTCCCGATTTGAGAGTACGACGGTAATTTGCTTATTTCCACACTTAGGCTTAAAAACATGGCGTTAGAGGGTGAGAACTCGAAACAGCCCCCGAACGGCCCCGTGGGTGGCACCAACACCTCCCACGGGACCAACGTAACTCGTAGGAACTGACCCCGCAGCCGCGGGTGCCCTGGTTTGAGAGTACGACGGTAATTTGATTATTTCCACACTTAGGCTTAAAAACATGGCGTTAGAGGGTGAGAACTCGAAACAGCCCCCGAACGGCCCCTTGGGTGGCACCAACACCTCCCACGGGACCAACGTAACTCGTAGGAACTGACCCCGCAGCCGCGGGTGTCCCGGTTTGAGAGTACGACGGTAATTTGCTTATTTCCACACTTAGGCTTGAAAACATGGCGTTAGAGGGTGAAAACTCGAAACAGCCCCCGAACGGCCCAGTGGGTGGCACCAACACCTCCCACGGGACCAACGTAACTCGTAGGAACTGACCCCGTAGCCGCGGGTGTCCCGGTTTGAGAGTACGACGGTAATTTGCTTATTTCCACACTAATGCTTGAAAACATGGCGTTAGATGGTGAGAACTCGAAACAGCCCCCGAACGGCCCCGTGGGTGGCACCAACACCTCCCACGGGACCAACGTAACTCGTAGGAACTGACCCCGCAGCCGCGGGTGTCCCTGTTTGAGAGTACGACGGTAATTTGCTTATTTCCACACTTAGGCTTGAAAACTTGGCGTTAGAGGGTGAGAACTCGAAACAGCCCCCGAACGGCCCCGTGGGTGGCACCAACACCTCCCACGGGACCAACGTAACTCGTAGGAACTGACCCCGCAGCCGCGGGTGTCCCGGTTTGAGAGTACGACGGTAATTTGCTAATTTCCACACTTAGGCTTAAAAACATGGCGTTAGAGGGTGAGAACTCGAAACAGCCCCCGAACGACCCCGTGGGTGGCACCAACACCACCCACGGGACCAACGTAACTCGTAGGAACTGACCCCGCAGCCGCGGGTGTCCCGGTTTGAGAGTTCGACGGTAATTTGCTTATTTCCACACTTAGGCTTAAAAACATGGTGTTAGAGGGTGAGAACTCGAAACAGCCCCCGAACGACCCCGTGGGTGGCACCAACACCACCCACGGGACCAACGTAACTCGTAGGAACAGACCCCGCAGCCGCGGGTGTCCCGGTTTGAGAGTACGGCGGTAATTTGCTTATTTCCACAATTAGGCTTGAAAACATGGCGTTAGAGGGTGAGAACTCGAAACAGCCCCCGAACGGCCCCGTGGGTGGCACCAACACCTCCCACGGGACCAACGTAACTCGCAGGAACTGACCCCGCAGCCGCGGGTGTCCCGGTTTGAGAGTTCGACGGTAATTTGCTTATTTCCACACTTAGGCTTAAAAACATGGCGTTAGAGGGTGAGAACTCGAAACAGCCCCCGAACGACCCCGTGGGTGGCACCAACACCACCCACGAGACCAACGTAACTCGTAGGAACTGACCCCGCAGCCGCGGGTGTCCCGGTTTGAGAGTACGACGGTAATTTGCTAATTTCCACACTTAGGCTTAAAAACATGGCGTTAGAGGGTGAGAACTCGAAACAGCCCCCGAACGACCCCGTGGGTGGCACCAACACCACCCACGGGACCAACGTAACTCGTAGGAACTGACCCCGCAGCCGCGGGTGTCCCGGTTTGAGAGTACGACGGTAATTTGCTTATTTTCACACTTAGGCTTAAAAACATGGGGTTAGAGGGTAAGAACTCGAAACAGCCCCCGAACGGCCCCGTGGGTGGCACCAACACCACCCACGGGACCAACGTAACTCGTAGGAACTGACCCCGCAGCCGCGGGTGTCCCGGTTTGAGAGTACGACGGTAATTTGCTTATTTTCACACTTAGGCTTAAAAACATGGCGTTAGAGGGTGAGAACTCGAAACAGCCCCCGAACGGCCCCGTGGGTGGCACAAACACCTCCCACGGGACCAACGTAACTCGTAGGAACTGACCCCGCAGCCGCAGGTGTCCCGATTTGAGAGTACGACGGTAATTTGCTTATTTCCACACTTAGGCTTAAAAACATGGCGTTAGAGGGTGAGAACTCGAAACAGCCCCCGAACGGCCCCGTGGGTGGCACCAACACCTCCCACGGGACCAACGTAACTCGTAGGAACTGACCCCGCAGCCGCGGGTGCCCTGGTTTGAGAGTACGACGGTAATTTGATTATTTCCACACTTAGGCTTAAAAACATGGCGTTAGAGGGTGAGAACTCGAAACAGCCCCCGAACGGCCCCTTGGGTGGCACCAACACCTCCCACGGGACCAACGTAACTCGTAGGAACTGACCCCGCAGCCGCGGGTGTCCCGGTTTGAGAGTACGACGGTAATTTGCTTATTTCCACACTTAGGCTTGAAAACATGGCGTTAGAGGGTGAAAACTCGAAACAGCCCCCGAACGGCCCAGTGGGTGGCACCAACACCTCCCACGGGACCAACGTAACTCGTAGGAACTGACCCCGTAGCCGCGGGTGTCCCGGTTTGAGAGTACGACGGTAATTTGCTTATTTCCACACTAATGCTTGAAAACATGGCGTTAGATGGTGAGAACTCGAAACAGCCCCCGAACGGCCCCGTGGGTGGCACCAACACCTCCCACGGGACCAACGTAACTCGTAGGAACTGACCCCGCAGCCGCGGGTGTCCCTGTTTGAGAGTACGACGGTAATTTGCTTATTTCCACACTTAGGCTTGAAAACATGGCGTTAGAGGGTGAGAACTCGAAACAGCCCCCGAACGGCCCCGTGGGTGGCACCAACACCTCCCACGGGACCAACGTAACTCGTAGGAACTGACCCCGCAGCCGCGGGTGTCCCGGTTTGAGAGTACGACGGTAATTTGCTAATTTCCACACTTAGGCTTAAAAACATGGCGTTAGAGGGTGAGAACTCGAAACAGCCCCCGAACGACCCCGTGGGTGGCACCAACACCACCCACGGGACCAACGTAACTCGTAGGAACTGACCCCGCAGCCGCGGGTGTCCCGGTTTGAGAGTTCGACGGTAATTTGCTTATTTCCACACTTAGGCTTAAAAACATGGTGTTAGAGGGTGAGAACTCGAAACAGCCCCCGAACGACCCCGTGGGTGGCACCAACACCACCCACGGGACCAACGTAACTCGTAGGAACAGACCCCGCAGCCGCGGGTGTCCCGGTTTGAGAGTACGGCGGTAATTTGCTTATTTCCACAATTAGGCTTGAAAACATGGCGTTAGAGGGTGAGAACTCGAAACAGCCCCCGAACGGCCCCGTGGGTGGCACCAACACCTCCCACGGGACCAACGTAACTCGTAGGAACTGACCCCGCAGCCGCGGGTGTCCCGGTTTGAGAGTACGATGGTAATTTGCTTATTTCCACACTTAGGCTTGAAAACATGGCGTTAGAGGGTGAAAACTCGAAACAGCCCCCGAACGGCCCAGTGGGTGGCACCAACACCTCCCACGGGACCAACGTAACTCGTAGGAACTGACCCCGCAGCCGCGGGTGTCCCGGTTTGAGAGTACGACGGTAATTTGCTTATTTCCACACTAATGCTTGAAAACATGGCGTTAGATGGTGAGAACTCGAAACAGCCCCCGAACGGCCCCGTGGGTGGCACCAACACCTCCCACGGGACCAACGTAACTCGTAGGAACTGACCCCGCAGCCGCGGTTGTCCCTGTTTGAGAGTACGACGGTAATTTGCTTATTTCCACACTTAGGCTTGAAAACATGGCGTTAGAGGGTGAGAACTCGAAACAGCCCCCGAACGGCCCCGTGGGTGGCACCAACACCTCCCACGGGACCAACGTAACTCGTAGGAACTGACCCCGCAGCCGCGGGTGTCCCGGTTTGAGAGTACGACGGTAATTTGTTTATTTCCACACTTAGGCTTAAAAACATAGCGTTAGAGGGTGAGAACTCGAAACAGCCCCCGAACGACCCCGTGGGTGGCACCAACACCACCCACGGGACCAACGTAACTCGCAGGAACTGACCCCGCAGCCGCGGGTGTCCCGGTTTGAGAGTTCGACGGTAATTTGCTTATTTCCACACTTAGGCTTAAAAACATGGCGTTAGAGGGTGAGAACTCGAAACAGCCCCCGAACGACCCCGTGGGTGGCACCAACACCACCCACGAGACCAACGTAACTCGTAGGAACTGACCCCGCAGCCGCGGGTGTCCCGGTTTGAGAGTACGACGGTAATTTGCTAATTTCCACACTTAGGCTTAAAAACATGGCGTTAGAGGGTGAGAACTCGAAACAGCCCCCGAACGACCCCGTGGGTGGCACCAACACCACCCACGGGACCAACGTAACTCGTAGGAACTGACCCCGCAGCCGCGGGTGTCCCGGTTTGAGAGTTCGACGGTAATTTGCTTATTTCCACACTTAGGCTTAAAAACATGGTGTTAGAGGGTGAGAACTCGAAACAGCCCCCGAACGACCCCGTGGGTGGCACCAACACCACCCACGGGACCAACGTAACTCGTAGGAACTGACCCCGCAGCCGCGGGTGTCCCGGTTTGAGAGTTCGACGGTAATTTGCTTATTTCCACACTTAGGCTTAAAAACATGGCGTTAGAGGGTGAGAACTCGAAACAGCCCCCGAACGGCCCCGTGGGTTTCACCAACACCTTCCACGGGACCAACGTAACTCGTAGGAACTGACCCCGCAGCCGCGGGTGTCCCGGTTTGAGAGTACGACGGTAATTTGCTTATTTCCACACTTAGGCTTGAAAACATGGCGTTAGAGGGTGAGAACTCGAAACAGCCCCCGAACGGCCCCGTGGGTGGCACCAACACCTCCCACGGGACCAACGTAACTCGTAGGAACTGACCCCGCAGCCGCGGGTGCCCTGGTTTGAGAGTACGACGGTAATTTGATTATTTCCACACTAAGGCTTAAAACATGGCGTTAGAGGGTGAGAACTCGAAACAGCCCCCGAACGGCCCCTTGGGTGGCACCAACACCTCCCACGGGACCAACGTAACTCGTAGGAACTGACCCCGCAGCCGCGGGTGTCCCTGTTTGAGAGTACGACGGTAATTTGCTTATTTCCACACTTAGGCTTGAAAACATGGCGTTAGAGGGTGAGAACTCGAAACAGCCCCCGAACGGCCCCTTGGGTGGCACCAACACCTCCCACGGGACCAACGTAACTCGTAGGAACTGACCCCGCAGCCGCGGGTGTCCCGGTTTGAGAGTACGACGGTAATTTGCTAATTTCCACACTTAGGCTTAAAAACATGGCGTTAGAGGGTGAGAACTCGAAACAGCCCCCGAACGACCCCGTGGGTGGCACCAACACCACCCACGGGACCAACGTAACTCGTAGGAACTGACCCCGCAGCCGCGGGTGTCCCGGTTTGAGAGTTCGACGGTAATTTGCTTATTTCCACACTTAGGCTTAAAAACATGGTGTTAGAGGGTGAGAACTCGAAACAGCCCCCGAACGACCCCGTGGGTGGCACCAACACCACCCACGGGACCAACGTAACTCGTAGGAACAGACCCCGCAGCCGCGGGTGTCCCGGTTTGAGAGTACGACGGTAATTTGCTTATTTCCACAATTAGGCTTGAAAACATGGCGTTAGAGGGTGAGAACTCGAAACAGCCCCCGAACGGCCCCGTGGGTGGCACCAACACCTCCCACGGGACCAACGTAACTCGTAGGAACTGATCCCGCAGCCGCGGGTGTCCCGGTTTGAGAGTACGATGGTAATTTGCTTATTTCCACACTTAGGCTTGAAAACATGGCGTTAGAGGGTGAAAACTCGAAACAGCCCCCGAACGGCCCAGTGGGTGGCACCAACACCTCCCACGGGACCAACGTAACTCGTAGGAACTGACCCCGCAGCCGCGGGTGTCCCGGTTTGAGAGTACGACGGTAATTTGCTTATTTCCACACTAATGCTTGAAAACATGGCGTTAGATGGTGAGAACTCGAAACAGCCCCCGAACGGCCCCGTGGGCGGCACCAACACCTCCCACGGGACCAACGTAACTCGTAGGAACTGACCCCGCAGCCGCGGTTGTCCCTGTTTGAGAGTACGACGGTAATTTGCTTATTTCCACACTTAGGCTTGAAAACATGGCGTTAGAGGGTGAGAACTCGAAACAGCCCCCGAACGGCCCCGTGGGTGGCACCAACACCTCCCACGGGACCAACGTAACTCGTAGGAACTGACCCCGAAGCCGCGGGTGTCCCGGTTTGAGAGTACGACGGTAATTTGTTTATTTCCACACTTAGGCTTAAAAACATAGCGTTAGAGGGTGAGAACTCGAAACAGCCTCCGAACGACCCCGTGGGTGGCACCAACACCACCCACGGGACCAACGTAACTCGTAGGAACTGACCCCGCAGCCGCGGGTGTCCCGGTTTGAGAGTTCGACGGTAATTTGCTTATTTCCACACTTAGGCTTAAAAACATGGCGTTAGAGGGTGAGAACTCGAAACAGCCCCCGAACGACCCCGTGGGTGGCACCAACACCACCCACGAGACCAACGTAATTCGTAGGAACTGACCCCGCAGTCGCGGGTGGGTGGCACTAACACCTCCCACGGGACCAACGTAACTCGTAGGAACTGACCCCGCAGCCGTGGGTCTCCCGGTTTGAGAGTACGACGGTAATTTGCTTATTTCCACACTTAGGCTTAAAAACATGGCGTTAGAGGGTGAGAACTCGAAACATCCCCCGAACGGCCCCGTGGGTGGCACCAACACCTCCCACGGGACAAACGTAACTCGTAGGAACTGACCCCGCAGCCGCGGGTGTCCCAGTTTGAGAGTACGACGGTAATTTGCTTATTTCTACACTTAGGCTTCAAAAACATGGCGTTAGAGGGTGAGAACTCGAAACAGCCCCCGAACGGACCCGTGGGTGTTACCAACACCTCCCACGGGACCAACGTAACTCGTAGGAACTGACCCCGCAGCCGCGGGTGTCCCGGTTTGAGAGTACGACGGTAATTTGCTTATTTCCACACTAATGCTTGAAAACATGGCGTTAGATGGTGAGAACTCGAAACAGCCCCCGAACGGCCCCGTGGGTGGCACCAACACCTCCCACGGGACCAACGTAACTCGTAGGAACTGACCCCGCAGCCGCGGGTGTCCCTGTTTGAGAGTACGACGGTAATTTGCTTATTTCCACACTTAGGCTTGAAAACATGGCGTTAGAGGGTGAGATCTCGAAACAGCCTCCGAACGTCCCCGTGGGTGGCACCAACACCTCCCACGGGACCAACGTAACTCGTAGGAACTGACCCCGCAGCCGCGGGTGTCCCGGTTTGAGAGTACGACGGTAATTTGCTAATTTCCACACTTAGGCTTAAAAACATGGCGTTAGAGGATGAGAACTCGAAACAGCCCCCGAACGACCCCGTGGGTGGCACCAACACCACCCACGGGACCAACGTAACTCGTAGGAACTGACCCCGGTGAGAACTCGAAACAGCCCCCGAACGACCCCGTGGGTGGCACCAACACCACCCACGGGACCAACGTAACTCGTAGGAACTGACCCCGCAGCCGCGGGTGTCCCGGTTTGAGAGTTCGACGGTAATTTGCTTATTTCCACACTTAGGCTTAAAAACATGGTGTTAGAGGGTGAGAACTCGAAACAGCCCCCGAACGACCCCGTGGGTGGCACCAACACCACCCACGGGACCAACGTAACTCGTAGGAACAGACCCCGTAGCCGCGGGTGTCCCGGTTTGAGAGTACGACGGTAATTTGCTTATTTCCACAATTAGGCTTGAAAACATGGCGTTAGAGGGTGAGAACTCGAAACAGCCCCCGAACGGCCCCGTGGGTGGCACCAACACCTCCCACGGGACCAACGTAACTCGTAGGAACTGAACCCGCAGCCGCGGGTGTCCCGGTTTGAGAGTACGATGGTAATTTGCTTATTTCCACACTTAGGCTTGAAAACATGGCGTTAGAGGGTGAAAACTCGAAACAGCCCCCGAACGACCCCGTGGGTGGCACCAACACCTCCCACGGGACCAACGTAACTCGTAGGAACTGACCCCGCAGCCGCGGGTGTCCCGGTTTGAGTGTACGGCGGTAATTTTCTTATTTCCACACTAATGCTTGAAAACATGGCGTTAGAGGGTGAGAACTCGAAACAACCCCCGAACGGCCCCGTGGGCGGCACCAACACCTCCCACGAGACCAACGTAACTCGTACGAACTGACCCCGCAGCCGCGGTTGTCCCTGTTTGAGAGTACGACGGTAATTTGGTTATTTCCATACTTAGGCTTAAAAACATGGCGTTAGAGGGTGAGAATTCGAAACAGCCCCCGAACGGCCCCATGGGTGGCACCAACACCACCCACGGGACCAACGTAACTCGTAGGAACTGACCCCGCAGCCGCGGGTGTCCCGGTTTGAGAGTACGGCGGTAATTTGCTTATTTCCACACTTAGGCTTAAAAACATGGCGTTAGAGGGTGAGAACTCGAAACAGCCCCCGAACGGCCCCGTGGGTGGCACAAACACCACCCACGGGACCAACGTAACTCGTAGGAACTGACCCCGCAGCCGCGGGTGGCCCGGTTTGAGAGTACGACGGTAATTTGCTTATTTCCACACTTAGGGTTAAAAACATGGCGTTAGAGGGTGAGAACTCGAAACAGCCCCCGAACGGCCCCGTGGGTGGCACCAAAACCTCCCACGGGACCAACGTAACTCGTAGGAACTGACCCCGCAGCCGCGCGTGTCCCGGTTTGAGAGTACGACGGTAATTTGCTTATTTCCACACTTAGGCTTGAAAACATGGCGTTAGAGGGTGAGAACTCGAAACAGCCCCGAACGGCCCCGTGGGTGTCACCAACACCTCCCACGGGACCAACGTAACTCGTAGGAACTGACCCCGCAGCCGCGGGTGTCCCTGTTTGAGAGTACGACGGTAATTTGCTTATTTCCACACTTAGGCTTGAAAACATGGCGTTAGAGGGTGAGAACTCGAAACAGCCCCCGAACGGCCCCGTGGGTGGCACCAACACCTCCCACGGGACCAACGTAACTCGTAGGAACTAAACCCGCAGCCGCGGGTGTCCCGGTTTGAGAGTACGACGGTAATTTGCTTATTTCCACACTTAGGCTTAAAAACATGGCGTTAGAGGGTGAGAACTCGAAACAGCCCCCGAACGACCCCGTGGGTGGCACCAACACCTCCCACGGGACCAACGTAACTCGTAGGAACTGACCCCGCAGCCGCGGGTGTCCCGGTTTGAGAGTTCGACGGTAATTTGCTTATTTCCACACTTAGGCTTAAAAACATGGCGTTAGAGGGTGAGAACTCGAAACAGCCCCCGAACGGCCCCGTGGGTGGCACCAACACCTCCCACGGGACCAACGTAACTCGTAGGAACTGACCCCTTAGCCGCGGGTGTCCCGGTTTGAGAGTACGACGGTATTTTGCTTATTTCCACACTTAGGCTTAAAAACATGGCGTTAGAGGGTGAGAACTCGAAACAGCCCCCGAACGGCCCCGTGGGTGGCACCAACACCACCCACGGGACCAACGTAACTCGTAAGAACTGACCCCGCAGCCGCGGGTGTCCCGGTTTGAGAGTACGTCGGTAATTTCCTTATTTCCACACTTAGGCTTAAAAACATGGCGTTAGAGGGTGACAACTCGAAACAGCCCCCGAACAACCCCGTGGGTGGCACCAACACCTCCCACGGGACCAACGTAACTCGTAGGAAATGACCCCGCAGCCGCGGGTGTCCCTGTTTGAGAGTACGGCGGTAATTTGCTTATTTCCACACTTAGGCTTAAAAACATGGCTTTAGGGGGTGAGAACTCGAAACATCCCCCGAACGGCCCCGTGAGTGGCACCAACACCTCCCACGGGACCAACGTAACTCGTAGGAACTGACCCCGCATCCGCGGGTGTCCCGGTTTGAGAGTACGACGGTAATTTGCTTATTTCCACAATTAGGCTTTAAAACATGGCGTTAGTGGGTGAGAACTCGAAACAGCCCCCGAACGGCCCCGTGGGTGGCACCAACACCTCCCACGAGACCAACGTAACTCGTAGGAACTGACCCCGCAGCCGCGGGTGTCCCGGTTTAAGAGTACGACGATAATTTGCTTATTTCCACACTTAGGCTTGAAAACATGGCGTTAGAGGGTGAAAACTCGAAACAGCCCCCGAACGGCCCAGTGGGTGGCACCAACACCTCCCACGGGACCAACGTTACTCGTAGGAACTGACCCCGCAGCCGCGGGTGTCCCGGTTTGAGAGTACGACGGTAATTTGCTTATTTCCACACTTAGGCTTGAAAATATGGCGTTAGAGGGTGAAAACTCGAAACAGCCCCCGAACGACCCAGTGGGTGGCACCAACACCTCCCACGGGACCAACTTAACTCGTAGGACTGACACCGCAGTCGCGGGTGTCCCGGTTTGAGAGTACGACGGTAATTTGCTTGTTTCCACACTAATGCTTGAAAACATGGCGTTAGAGGGCGAGAACTCGAAACAGCCCCCGAACGGCCCCGTGGGTGGCACCAACACCTCCCACGGGACCAACGTAACTCGTAGGAACTGACCCCGCAGCCGCGGGTGTCCCGGTTTGAGAGTACGACCGTAATTTGCTTATTTCCACACTTAGGCTTAAAAACATGGCGTTAGAGGGTGAGAACTCGAAACAGCCCCCGAACGACCCCGTGGGTGGCACCAACACCACCCACGAGACCAACGTAATTCGTAGGAACTGACCCCGCAGTCGCGGGTGGGTGGCACCAACACCTCCCACGGGACCAACGTAACTCGTAGGAACTGACCCCGCAGCCGTGGGTCTCCCGGTTTGAGAGTACGACGGTAATTTGCTTATTTCCACACTTAGGCTTAAAAACATGGCGTTAGAGGGTGAGAACTCGAAACATCCCCCGAACGGCCCCGTGGGTGGCACCAACACCTCCCACGGGACAAACGTAACTCGTAGGAACTGACCCCGCAGCCGCGGGTGTCCCAGTTTGAGAGTACGACGGTAATTTGCTTATTTCTACACTTAGGCTTCAAAAACATGGCGTTAGAGGGTGAGAACTCGAAACAGCCCCCGAACGGCCCCGTGGGTGGCACCAACACCTCCCACGGGACCAACGTAACTCGTAGGAACTGACCCCGCAGCCGCGGGTGTCCCGGTTTGAGAGTACGACGGTAATTTGCTTATTTCCACACTAATGCTTTAAAACATGGCGTTAGATGGTGAGAACTCGAAACAGCCCCCGAACGGCCCCGTGGGTGGCACCAACACCTCCCACGGGACCAACGTAACTCGTAGGAACTGACCCCGCAGCCGCGGGTGTCCCTGTTTGAGAGTACGACGGTAATTTGCTTATTTCCACACTTAGGCTTGAAAACATGGCGTTAGAGGGTGAGAACTCGAAACAGCCCCCGAACGGCCCCGTGGGTGGCACCAACACCTCCCACGGGACCAACGTAACTCGTAGGAACTGACCCCGCAGCCGCGGGTGTCCCGGTTTGAGAGTACGACGGTAATTTGCTAATTTCCACACTTAGGCTTAAAAACATGGCGTTAGAGGGTGAGAACTCGAAACAGCCCCCGAACGACCCCGTGGGTGGCACCAACACCACCCACGGGACCAACGTAACTCGTAGGAACTGACCCCGCAGCCGCGGGTGTCCCGGTTTGAGAGTACGACGGTAATTTGCTTATTTCCACACTAATGCTTGAAAACATGGCGTTAGATGGTGAGAACTCGAAACAGCCCCCGAACGGCCCCGTGGGTGGCACCAACACCTCCCACGGGACCAACGTAACTCGTAGGAACTGACCCCGCAGCCGCGGGTGTCCCTGTTTGAGAGTACGACGGTAATTTGCTTATTTCCACACTTAGGCTTGAAAACATGGCGTTAGAGGGTGAGAACTCGAAACAGCCCCCGAACGACCCCGTGGGTGGCACCAACACCACCCACGAGACCAACGTAACTCGTAGGAACTGACCCCGCAGCCGCGGGTGTCCCGGTTTGAGAGTACGACGGTAATTTGCTAATTTCCACACTTAGGCTTAAAAACATAGCGTTAGAGGGTGAGAACTCGAAACAGCCCCCGAACGACCCCGTGGGTGGCACCAACACCACCCACGGGACCAACGTAACTCGTAGGAACTGACCCCGCAGCCGCGGGTGTCCCGGTTTGAGAGTTCGACGGTAATTTGCTTATTTCCACACTTAGGCTTAAAAACATGGTGTTAGAGGGTGAGAACTCGAAACAGCCCCCGAACGACCCCGTGGGTGGCACCAACACCACCCACGGGACCAACGTAACTCGTAGGAACTGACCCCGCAGCCGCGGGTGTCCCGGTTTGAGAGTACGGCGGTAATTTGCTTATTTCCACACTTAGGCTTAAAAACATGGCGTTAGAGGGTGAGAACTCGAAACAGCCCCCGAACGGCCCCGTGGGTGGCACAAACACCACCCACGGGACCAACGTAACTCGTAGGAACTGACCCCGCAGCCGCGGGTGGCCCGGTTTGAGAGTACGACGGTAATTTGCTTATTTCCACACTTAGGGTTAAAAACATGGCGTTAGAGGGTGAGAACTCGAAACAGCCCCCGAACGGCCCCGTGGGTGGCACCAAAACCTCCCACGGGACCAACGTAACTCGTAGGAACTGACCCCGCAGCCGCGCGTGTCCCGGTTTGAGAGTACGACGGTAATTTGCTTATTTCCACACTTAGGCTTGAAAACATGGCGTTAGAGGGTGAGAACTCGAAACAGCCCCGAACGGCCCCGTGGGTGTCACCAACACCTCCCACGGGACCAACGTAACTCGTAGGAACTGACCCCGCAGCCGCGGGTGTCCCTGTTTGAGAGTACGACGGTAATTTGCTTATTTCCACACTTAGGCTTGAAAACATGGCGTTAGAGGGTGAGAACTCGAAACAGCCCCTGAACGGCCCCGTGGGTGGCACCAACACCTCCCACGGGACCAACGTAACTCGTAGGAACTGAACCCGCAGCCGCGGGTGTCCCGGTTTGAGAGTACGACGGTAATTTGCTTATTTCCACACTTAGGCTTAAAAACATGGCGTTAGAGGGTGAGAACTCGAAACAGCCCCCGAACGACCCCGTGGGTGGCACCAACACCTCCCACGGGACCAACGTTACTCGTAGGAACTGACCCCGCAGCCGCGCGTGTCCCGGTTTGAGAGTACGACGGTAATTTGCTTATTTCCACACTTAGGCTTGAAAACATGGCGTTAGAGGGTGAGAACTCGAAACAGCCCCGAACGGCCCCGTGGGTGTCACCAACACCTCCCACGGGACCAACGTAACTCGTAGGAACTGACCCCGCAGCCGCGGGTGTCCCTGTTTGAGAGTACCACGGTAATTTGCTTATTTCCACACTTAGGCTTGAAAACATGGCGTTAGAGGGTGAGAACTCGAAACAGCCCCCGAACGGCCCCGTGGGTGGCACCAACACCTCCCACGGGACCAACGTAACTCGTAGGAACTGAACCCGAAGCCGCGGGTGTCCCGGTTTGAGAGTACGACGGTAATTTGCTTATTTCCACACTTAGGCTTAAAAACATGGCGTTAGAGGGTGAGAACTCGAAACAGCCCCCGAACGACCCCGTGGGTGGCACCAACACCTCCCACGGGACCAACGTAACTCGTAGGAACTGACCCCGCAGCCGCGGGTGTCCCGGTTTGAGAGTTCGACGGTAATTTGCTTATTTCCACACTTAGGCTTAAAAACATGGCGTTAGAGGGTGAGAACTCGAAACAGCCCCCGAACGGCCCCGTGGGTGGCACCAACACCTCCCACGGGACCAACGTAACTCGTAGGAACTGACCCCTTAGCCGCGGGTGTCCCGGTTTGAGAGTACGACGGTATTTTGCTTATTTCCACACTTAGGCTTAAAAACATGGCGTTAGAGGGTGAGAACTCGAAACAGCCCCCGAACGGCCCCGTGGGTGGCACCAACACCACCCACGGGACCAACGTAACTCGTAAGAACTGACCCCGCAGCCGCGGGTGTCCCGGTTTGAGAGTACGTCGGTAATTTCCTTATTTCCACACTTAGGCTTAAAAACATGGCGTTAGAGGGTGACAACTCGAAACAGCCCCCGAACAACCCCGTGGGTGGCACCAACACCTCCCACGGGACCAACGTAACTCGTAGGAAATGACCCCGCAGCCGCGGGTGTCCCTGTTTGAGAGTACGGCGGTAATTTGCTTATTTCCACACTTAGGCTTAAAAACATGGCTTTAGGGGGTGAGAACTCGAAACATCCCCCGAACGGCCCCGTGAGTGGCACCAACACCTCCCACGGGACCAACGTAACTCGTAGGAACTGACCCCGCATCCGCGGGTGTCCCGGTTTGAGAGTACGACGGTAATTTGCTTATTTCCACAATTAGGCTTTAAAACATGGCGTTAGTGGGTGAGAACTCGAAACAGCCCCCGAACGGCCCCGTGGGTGGCACCAACACCTCCCACGAGACCAACGTAACTCGTAGGAACTGACCCCGCAGCCGCGGGTGTCCCGGTTTAAGAGTACGACGATAATTTGCTTATTTCCACACTTAGGCTTGAAAACATGGCGTTAGAGGGTGAAAACTCGAAACAGCCCCCGAACGGCCCAGTGGGTGGCACCAACACCTCCCACGGGACCAACGTTACTCGTAGGAACTGACCCCGCAGCCGCGGGTGTCCCGGTTTGAGAGTACGACGGTAATTTGCTTATTTCCACACTTAGGCTTGAAAATATGGCGTTAGAGGGTGAAAACTCGAAACAGCCCCCGAACGACCCAGTGGGTGGCACCAACACCTCCCACGGGACCAACTTAACTCGTAGGACTGACACCGCAGTCGCGGGTGTCCCGGTTTGAGAGTACGACGGTAATTTGCTTGTTTCCACACTAATGCTTGAAAACATGGCGTTAGAGGGCGAGAACTCGAAACAGCCCCCGAACGGCCCCGTGGGTGGCACCAACACCTCCCACGGGACCAACGTAACTCGTAGGAACTGACCCCGCAGCCGCGGGTGTCCCGGTTTGAGAGTACGACCGTAATTTGCTTATTTCCACACTTAGGCTTAAAAACATGGCGTTAGAGGGTGAGAACTCGAAACAGCCCCCGAACGACCCCGTGGGTGGCACCAACACCACCCACGAGACCAACGTAATTCGTAGGAACTGACCCCGCAGTCGCGGGTGGGTGGCACCAACACCTCCCACGGGACCAACGTAACTCGTAGGAACTGACCCCGCAGCCGTGGGTCTCCCGGTTTGAGAGTACGACGGTAATTTGCTTATTTCCACACTTAGGCTTAAAAACATGGCGTTAGAGGGTGAGAACTCGAAACATCCCCCGAACGGCCCCGTGGGTGGCACCAACACCTCCCACGGGACAAACGTAACTCGTAGGAACTGACCCCGCAGCCGCGGGTGTCCCAGTTTGAGAGTACGACGGTAATTTGCTTATTTCTACACTTAGGCTTCAAAAACATGGCGTTAGAGGGTGAGAACTCGAAACAGCCCCCGAACGGCCCCGTGGGTGGCACCAACACCTCCCACGGGACCAACGTAACTCGTAGGAACTGACCCCGCAGCCGCGGGTGTCCCGGTTTGAGAGTACGACGGTAATTTGCTTATTTCCACACTAATGCTTTAAAACATGGCGTTAGATGGTGAGAACTCGAAACAGCCCCCGAACGGCCCCGTGGGTGGCACCAACACCTCCCACGGGACCAACGTAACTCGTAGGAACTGACCCCGCAGCCGCGGGTGTCCCTGTTTGAGAGTACGACGGTAATTTGCTTATTTCCACACTTAGGCTTGAAAACATGGCGTTAGAGGGTGAGAACTCGAAACAGCCCCCGAACGGCCCCGTGGGTGGCACCAACACCTCCCACGGGACCAACGTAACTCGTAGGAACTGACCCCGCAGCCGCGGGTGTCCCGGTTTGAGAGTACGACGGTAATTTGCTAATTTCCACACTTAGGCTTAAAAACATGGCGTTAGAGGGTGAGAACTCGAAACAGCCTCCGAACGACCCCGTGGGTGGCACCAACACCACCCACGGGACCAACGTAACTCGTAGGAACTGACCCCGCAGCCGCGGGTGTCCCGGTTTGAGAGTACGACGGTAATTTGCTTATTTCCACACTAATGCTTGAAAACATGGCGTTAGATGGTGAGAACTCGAAACAGCCCCCGAACGGCCCCGTGGGTGGCACCAACACCTCCCACGGGACCAACGTAACTCGTAGGAACTGACCCCGCAGCCGCGGGTGTCCCTGTTTGAGAGTACGACGGTAATTTGCTTATTTCCACACTTAGGCTTGAAAACATGGCGTTAGAGGGTGAGAACTCGAAACAGCCCCCGAACGACCCCGTGGGTGGCACCAACACCACCCACGAGACCAACGTAACTCGTAGGAACTGACCCCGCAGCCGCGGGTGTCCCGGTTTGAGAGTACGACGGTAATTTGCTAATTTCCACACTTAGGCTTAAAAACATAGCGTTAGAGGGTGAGAACTCGAAACAGCCCCCGAACGACCCCGTGGGTGGCACCAACACCACCCACGGGACCAACGTAACTCGTAGGAACTGACCCCGCAGCCGCGGGTGTCCCGGTTTGAGAGTTCGACGGTAATTTGCTTATTTCCACACTTAGGCTTAAAAACATGGTGTTAGAGGGTGAGAACTCGAAACAGCCCCCGAACGACCCCGTGGGTGGCACCAACACCACCCACGGGACCAACGTAACTCGTAGGAACTGACCCCGCAGCCGCGGGTGTCCCGGTTTGAGAGTACGGCGGTAATTTGCTTATTTCCACACTTAGGCTTAAAAACATGGCGTTAGAGGGTGAGAACTCGAAACAGCCCCCGAACGGCCCCGTGGGTGGCACAAACACCACCCACGGGACCAACGTAACTCGTAGGAACTGACCCCGCAGCCGCGGGTGGCCCGGTTTGAGAGTACGACGGTAATTTGCTTATTTCCACACTTAGGGTTAAAAACATGGCGTTAGAGGGTGAGAACTCGAAACAGCCCCCGAACGGCCCCGTGGGTGGCACCAAAACCTCCCACGGGACCAACGTAACTCGTAGGAACTGACCCCGCAGCCGCGCGTGTCCCGGTTTGAGAGTACGACGGTAATTTGCTTATTTCCACACTTAGGCTTGAAAACATGGCGTTAGAGGGTGAGAACTCGAAACAGCCCCGAACGGCCCCGTGGGTGTCACCAACACCTCCCACGGGACCAACGTAACTCGTAGGAACTGACCCCGCAGCCGCGGGTGTCCCTGTTTGAGAGTACGACGGTAATTTGCTTATTTCCACACTTAGGCTTGAAAACATGGCGTTAGAGGGTGAGAACTCGAAACAGCCCCCGAACGGCCCCGTGGGTGGCACCAACACCTCCCACGGGACCAACGTAACTCGTAGGAACTGAACCCGCAGCCGCGGGTGTCCCGGTTTGAGAGTACGACGGTAATTTGCTTATTTCCACACTTAGGCTTAAAAACATGGCGTTAGAGGGTGAGAACTCGAAACAGCCCCCGAACGACCCCGTGGGTGGCACCAACACCTCCCACGGGACCAACGTTACTCGTAGGAACTGACCCCGCAGCCGCGCGTGTCCCGGTTTGAGAGTACGACGGTAATTTGCTTATTTCCACACTTAGGCTTGAAAACATGGCGTTAGAGGGTGAGAACTCGAAACAGCCCCGAACGGCCCCGTGGGTGTCACCAACACCTCCCACGGGACCAACGTAACTCGTAGGAACTGACCCCGCAGCCGCGGGTGTCCCTGTTTGAGAGTACGACGGTAATTTGCTTATTTCCACACTTAGGCTTGAAAACATGGCGTTAGAGGGTGAGAACTCGAAACAGCCCCCGAACGGCCCCGTGGGTGGCACCAACACCTCCCACGGGACCAACGTAACTCGTAGGAACTGAACCCGCAGCCGCGGGTGTCCCGGTTTGAGAGTACGACGGTAATTTGCTTATTTCCACACTTAGGCTTAAAAACATGGCGTTAGAGGGTGAGAACTCGAAACAGCCCCCGAACGACCCCGTGGGTGGCACCAACACCTCCCACGGGACCAACGTAACTCGTAGGAACTGACCCCGCAGCCGCGGGTGTCCCGGTTTGAGAGTTCGACGGTAATTTGCTTATTTCCACACTTAGGCTTAAAAACATGGCGTTAGAGGGTGAGAACTCGAAACAGCCCCCGAACGGCCCCGTGGGTGGCACCAACACCTCCCACGGGACCAACGTAACTCGTAGGAACTGACCCCTTAGCCGCGGGTGTCCCGGTTTGAGAGTACGACGGTATTTTGCTTATTTCCACACTTAGGCTTAAAAACATGGCGTTAGAGGGTGAGAACTCGAAACAGCCCCCGAACGGCCCCGTGGGTGGCACCAACACCACCCACGGGACCAACGTAACTCGTAAGAACTGACCCCGCAGCCGCGGGTGTCCCGGTTTGAGAGTACGTCGGTAATTTCCTTATTTCCACACTTAGGCTTAAAAACATGGCGTTAGAGGGTGACAACTCGAAACAGCCCCCGAACAACCCCGTGGGTGGCACCAACACCTCCCACGGGACCAACGTAACTCGTAGGAAATGACCCCGCAGCCGCGGGTGTCCCTGTTTGAGAGTACGGCGGTAATTTGCTTATTTCCACACTTAGGCTTAAAAACATGGCTTTAGGGGGTGAGAACTCGAAACATCCCCCGAACGGCCCCGTGAGTGGCACCAACACCTCCCACGGGACCAACGTAACTCGTAGGAACTGACCCCGCATCCGCGGGTGTCCCGGTTTGAGAGTACGACGGTAATTTGCTTATTTCCACAATTAGGCTTTAAAACATGGCGTTAGTGGGTGAGAACTCGAAACAGCCCCCGAACGGCCCCGTGGGTGGCACCAACACCTCCCACGAGACCAACGTAACTCGTAGGAACTGACCCCGCAGCCGCGGGTGTCCCGGTTTAAGAGTACGACGATAATTTGCTTATTTCCACACTTAGGCTTGAAAACATGGCGTTAGAGGGTGAAAACTCGAAACAGCCCCCGAACGGCCCAGTGGGTGGCACCAACACCTCCCACGGGACCAACGTTACTCGTAGGAACTGACCCCGCAGCCGCGGGTGTCCCGGTTTGAGAGTACGACGGTAATTTGCTTATTTCCACACTTAGGCTTGAAAATATGGCGTTAGAGGGTGAAAACTCGAAACAGCCCCCGAACGACCCAGTGGGTGGCACCAACACCTCCCACGGGACCAACTTAACTCGTAGGACTGACACCGCAGTCGCGGGTGTCCCGGTTTGAGAGTACGACGGTAATTTGCTTGTTTCCACACTAATGCTTGAAAACATGGCGTTAGAGGGCGAGAACTCGAAACAGCCCCCGAACGGCCCCGTGGGTGGCACCAACACCTCCCACGGGACCAACGTAACTCGTAGGAACTGACCCCGCAGCCGCGGGTGTCCCGGTTTGAGAGTACGACCGTAATTTGCTTATTTCCACACTTAGGCTTAAAAACATGGCGTTAGAGGGTGAGAACTCGAAACAGCCCCCGAACGACCCCGTGGGTGGCACCAACACCACCCACGAGACCAACGTAATTCGTAGGAACTGACCCCGCAGTCGCGGGTGGGTGGCACCAACACCTCCCACGGGACCAACGTAACTCGTAGGAACTGACCCCGCAGCCGTGGGTCTCCCGGTTTGAGAGTACGACGGTAATTTGCTTATTTCCACACTTAGGCTTAAAAACATGGCGTTAGAGGGTGAGAACTCGAAACATCCCCCGAACGGCCCCGTGGGTGGCACCAACACCTCCCACGGGACAAACGTAACTCGTAGGAACTGACCCCGCAGCCGCGGGTGTCCCAGTTTGAGAGTACGACGGTAATTTGCTTATTTCTACACTTAGGCTTCAAAAACATGGCGTTAGAGGGTGAGAACTCGAAACAGCCCCCGAACGGCCCCGTGGGTGGCACCAACACCTCCCACGGGACCAACGTAACTCGTAGGAACTGACCCCGCAGCCGCGGGTGTCCCGGTTTGAGAGTACGACGGTAATTTGCTTATTTCCACACTAATGCTTTAAAACATGGCGTTAGATGGTGAGAACTCGAAACAGCCCCCGAACGGCCCCGTGGGTGGCACCAACACCTCCCACGGGACCAACGTAACTCGTAGGAACTGACCCCGCAGCCGCGGGTGTCCCTGTTTGAGAGTACGACGGTAATTTGCTTATTTCCACACTTAGGCTTGAAAACATGGCGTTAGAGGGTGAGAACTCGAAACAGCCCCCGAACGGCCCCGTGGGTGGCACCAACACCTCCCACGGGACCAACGTAACTCGTAGGAACTGACCCCGCAGCCGCGGGTGTCCCGGTTTGAGAGTACGACGGTAATTTGCTAATTTCCACACTTAGGCTTAAAAACATGGCGTTAGAGGGTGAGAACTCGAAACAGCCCCCGAACGACCCCGTGGGTGGCACCAACACCACCCACGGGACCAACGTAACTCGTAGGAACTGACCCCGCAGCCGCGGGTGTCCCGGTTTGAGAGTACGACGGTAATTTGCTTATTTCCACACTAATGCTTGAAAACATGGCGTTAGATGGTGAGAACTCGAAACAGCCCCCGAACGGCCCCGTGGGTGGCACCAACACCTCCCACGGGACCAACGTAACTCGTAGGAACTGACCCCGCAGCCGCGGGTGTCCCTGTTTGAGAGTACGACGGTAATTTGCTTATTTCCACACTTAGGCTTGAAAACATGGCGTTAGAGGGTGAGAACTCGAAACAGCCCCCGAACGACCCCGTGGGTGGCACCAACACCACCCACGAGACCAACGTAACTCGTAGGAACTGACCCCGCAGCCGCGGGTGTCCCGGTTTGAGAGTACGACGGTAATTTGCTAATTTCCACACTTAGGCTTAAAAACATAGCGTTAGAGGGTGAGAACTCGAAACAGCCCCCGAACGACCCCGTGGGTGGCACCAACACCACCCACGGGACCAACGTAACTCGTAGGAACTGACCCCGCAGCCGCGGGTGTCCCGGTTTGAGAGTTCGACGGTAATTTGCTTATTTCCACACTTAGGCTTAAAAACATGGTGTTAGAGGGTGAGAACTCGAAACAGCCCCCGAACGACCCCGTGGGTGGCACCAACACCACCCACGGGACCAACGTAACTCGTAGGAACTGACCCCGCAGCCGCGGGTGTCCCGGTTTGAGAGTACGGCGGTAATTTGCTTATTTCCACACTTAGGCTTAAAAACATGGCGTTAGAGGGTGAGAACTCGAAACAGCCCCCGAACGGCCCCGTGGGTGGCACAAACACCACCCACGGGACCAACGTAACTCGTAGGAACTGACCCCGCAGCCGCGGGTGGCCCGGTTTGAGAGTACGACGGTAATTTGCTTATTTCCACACTTAGGGTTAAAAACATGGCGTTAGAGGGTGAGAACTCGAAACAGCCCCCGAACGGCCCCGTGGGTGGCACCAAAACCTCCCACGGGACCAACGTAACTCGTAGGAACTGACCCCGCAGCCGCGCGTGTCCCGGTTTGAGAGTACGACGGTAATTTGCTTATTTCCACACTTAGGCTTGAAAACATGGCGTTAGAGGGTGAGAACTCGAAACAGCCCCGAACGGCCCCGTGGGTGTCACCAACACCTCCCACGGGACCAACGTAACTCGTAGGAACTGACCCCGCAGCCGCGGGTGTCCCTGTTTGAGAGTACGACGGTAATTTGCTTATTTCCACACTTAGGCTTGAAAACATGGCGTTAGAGGGTGAGAACTCGAAACAGCCCCCGAACGGCCCCGTGGGTGGCACCAACACCTCCCACGGGACCAACGTAACTCGTAGGAACTGAACCCGCAGCCGCGGGTGTCCCGGTTTGAGAGTACGACGGTAATTTGCTTATTTCCACACTTAGGCTTAAAAACATGGCGTTAGAGGGTGAGAACTCGAAACAGCCCCCGAACGACCCCGTGGGTGGCACCAACACCTCCCACGGGACCAACGTAACTCGTAGGAACTGACCCCGCAGCCGCGGGTGTCCCGGTTTGAGAGTTCGACGGTAATTTGCTTATTTCCACACTTAGGCTTAAAAACATGGCGTTAGAGGGTGAGAACTCGAAACAGCCCCCGAACGGCCCCGTGGGTGGCACCAACACCTCCCACGGGACCAACATAACTCGTAGGAACTGACCCCTTAGCCGCGGGTGTCCCGGTTTGAGAGTACGACGGTATTTTGCTTATTTCCACACTTAGGCTTAAAAACATGGCGTTAGAGGGTGAGAACTCGAAACAGCCCCCGAACGGCCCCGTGGGTGGCACCAACACCACCCACGGGACCAACGTAACTCGTAAGAACTGACCCCGCAGCCGCGGGTGTCCCGGTTTGAGAGTACGTCGGTAATTTCCTTATTTCCACACTTAGGCTTAAAAACATGGCGTTAGAGGGTGACAACTCGAAACAGCCCCCGAACAACCCCGTGGGTGGCACCAACACCTCCCACGGGACCAACGTAACTCGTAGGAAATGACCCCGCAGCCGCGGGTGTCCCTGTTTGAGAGTACGGCGGTAATTTGCTTATTTCCACACTTAGGCTTAAAAACATGGCTTTAGGGGGTGAGAACTCGAAACATCCCCCGAACGGCCCCGTGAGTGGCACCAACACCTCCCACGGGACCAACGTAACTCGTAGGAACTGACCCCGCATCCGCGGGTGTCCCGGTTTGAGAGTACGACGGTAATTTGCTTATTTCCACAATTAGGCTTTAAAACATGGCGTTAGTGGGTGAGAACTCGAAACAGCCCCCGAACGGCCCCGTGGGTGGCACCAACACCTCCCACGAGACCAACGTAACTCGTAGGAACTGACCCCGCAGCCGCGGGTGTCCCGGTTTAAGAGTACGACGATAATTTGCTTATTTCCACACTTAGGCTTGAAAACATGGCGTTAGAGGGTGAAAACTCGAAACAGCCCCCGAACGGCCCAGTGGGTGGCACCAACACCTCCCACGGGACCAACGTTACTCGTAGGAACTGACCCCGCAGCCGCGGGTGTCCCGGTTTGAGAGTACGACGGTAATTTGCTTATTTCCACACTTAGGCTTGAAAATATGGCGTTAGAGGGTGAAAACTCGAAACAGCCCCCGAACGACCCAGTGGGTGGCACCAACACCTCCCACGGGACCAACTTAACTCGTAGGACTGACACCGCAGTCGCGGGTGTCCCGGTTTGAGAGTACGACGGTAATTTGCTTGTTTCCACACTAATGCTTGAAAACATGGCGTTAGAGGGCGAGAACTCGAAACAGCCCCCGAACGGCCCCGTGGGTGGCACCAACACCTCCCACGGGACCAACGTAACTCGTAGGAACTGACCCCGCAGCCGCGGGTGTCCCGGTTTGAGAGTACGACCGTAATTTGCTTATTTCCACACTTAGGCTTAAAAACATGGCGTTAGAGGGTGAGAACTCGAAACAGCCCCCGAACGACCCCGTGGGTGGCACCAACACCACCCACGAGACCAACGTAATTCGTAGGAACTGACCCCGCAGTCGCGGGTGGGTGGCACCAACACCTCCCACGGGACCAACGTAACTCGTAGGAACTGACCCCGCAGCCGTGGGTCTCCCGGTTTGAGAGTACGACGGTAATTTGCTTATTTCCACACTTAGGCTTAAAAACATGGCGTTAGAGGGTGAGAACTCGAAACATCCCCCGAACGGCCCCGTGGGTGGCACCAACACCTCCCACGGGACAAACGTAACTCGTAGGAACTGACCCCGCAGCCGCGGGTGTCCCAGTTTGAGAGTACGACGGTAATTTGCTTATTTCTACACTTAGGCTTCAAAAACATGGCGTTAGAGGGTGAGAACTCGAAACAGCCCCCGAACGGCCCCGTGGGTGGCACCAACACCTCCCACGGGACCAACGTAACTCGTAGGAACTGACCCCGCAGCCGCGGGTGTCCCGGTTTGAGAGTACGACGGTAATTTGCTTATTTCCACACTAATGCTTTAAAACATGGCGTTAGATGGTGAGAACTCGAAACAGCCCCCGAACGGCCCCGTGGGTGGCACCAACACCTCCCACGGGACCAACGTAACTCGTAGGAACTGACCCCGCAGCCGCGGGTGTCCCTGTTTGAGAGTACGACGGTAATTTGCTTATTTCCACACTTAGGCTTGAAAACATGGCGTTAGAGGGTGAGAACTCGAAACAGCCCCCGAACGGCCCCGTGGGTGGCACCAACACCTCCCACGGGACCAACGTAACTCGTAGGAACTGACCCCGCAGCCGCGGGTGTCCCGGTTTGAGAGTACGACGAATTTGCTAATTTCCACACTTAGGCTTAAAAACATGGCGTTAGAGGGTGAGAACCTCGAAACAGCCCCCGAACGACCCCGTGGGTGGCACCAACACCACCCACGGGACCAACGTAACTCGTAGGAACTGACCCCGCAGCCGCGGGTGTCCCGGTTTGAGAGTACGACGGTAATTTGCTTATTTCCACACTAATGCTTGAAAACATGGCGTTAGATGGTGAGAACTCGAAACAGCCCCCGAACGGCCCCGTGGGTGGCACCAACACCTCCCACGGGACCAACGTAACTCGTAGGAACTGACCCCCGCAGCCGCGGGTGTCCCTGTTTGAGAGTACGACGGTAATTTGCTTATTTCCACACTTAGGCTTGAAAAACATGGCGTTAGAGGGTGAGAACTCGAAACAGCCCCCCGAACGACACCGTGGGTGGCACCAACACCACCCACGAGACCAACGTAACTCGTAGGAACTGACCCCGCAGCCGCGGGTGTCCCGGTTGAGAGTACGACGGTAATTTGCTAATTTCCACACTTAGGCTTAAAAACATAGCGTTAGAGGGTGAGAACTCGAAACAGCCCCCCGAACGACCCCGTGGGTGGCACCAACACCACCCACGGGACCAACGTAACTCGTAGGAACTGACCCCGCAGCCGCGGGTGTCCCGGTTTGAGAGTACGGCGGTAATTTGCTTATTTCCACACTTAGGCTTAAAAACATGGTGTTAGAGGGTGAGAACTCGAAACAGCCCCCGAACGACCCCGTGGGTGGCACCAACACCACCCACGGGGACCAACGTAACTCGTAGGAACTGACCCCGCAGCCGCGGGTGTCCCCGGTTTGAGAGTACGACGGTAATTTGCTTATTTCCACACTAATGCTTGAAAACATGGCGTTAGATGGTGAGAACTCGAAACAGCCCCCGAACGGCCCCGTGGGTGGCACCAACACCTCCCACGGGACCAACGTAACTCGTAGGAACTGACCCCGCAGCCGCGGGTGTCCCTGTTTGAGAGTACGACGGTAATTTGCTTATTTCCACACTTAGGCTTGAAAACATGGCGTTAGAGGGTGAGAACTCGAAACAGCCCCCGAACGACCCCGTGGGTGGCACCAACACCACCCACGAGACCAACGTAACTCGTAGGAACTGACCCCGCAGCCGCGGGTGTCCCGGTTTGAGAGTACGACGGTAATTTGCTAATTTCCACACTTAGGCTTAAAAACATAGCGTTAGAGGGTGAGAACTCGAAACAGCCCCCCGAACGACCCCGTGGGTGGCACCAACACCACCCACGGGACCAACGTAACTCGTAGGAACTGACCCCGCAGCCGCGGGTGTCCCGGTTTGAGAGTTCGACGGTAATTTGCTTATTTCCACACTTAGGCTTAAAAACATGGTGTTAGAGGGTGAGAACTCGAAACAGCCCCCGAACGACCCCGTGGGTGGCACAACACCACCCACGGGACCAACGTAACTCGTAGGAACTGACCCCGCAGCCGCGGGTGTCCCGGTTTGAGAGTACGGCGGTAATTTGCTTATTTCCACACTTAGGCTTAAAAACATGGCGTTAGAGGGTGAGAACTCGAAACAGCCCCCGAACGGCCCCGTGGGTGGCACAAACACCACCCACGGGACCAACGTAACTCGTAGGAACTGACCCCGCAGCCGCGGGTGGCCCGGTTTGAGAGTACGACGGTAATTTGCTTATTTCCACACTTAGGGTTAAAAACATGGCGTTAGAGGGTGAGAACTCGAAACAGCCCCCGAACGGCCCCGTGGGTGGCACCAAAACCTCCCACGGGACCAACGTAACTCGTAGGAACTGACCCCGCAGCCGCGCGTGTCCCGGTTTGAGAGTACGACGGTAATTTGCTTATTTCCACACTTAGGCTTGAAAACATGGCGTTAGAGGGTGAGAACTCGAAACAGCCCCGAACGGCCCCGTGGGTGTCACCAACACCTCCCACGGGACCAACGTAACTCGTAGGAACTGACCCCGCAGCCGCGGGTGTCCCTGTTTGAGAGTACGACGGTAATTTGCTTATTTCCACACTTAGGCTTGAAAACATGGCGTTAGAGGGTGAGAACTCGAAACAGCCCCCGAACGGCCCCGTGGGTGGCACCAACACCTCCCACGGGACCAACGTAACTCGTAGGAACTGAACCCGCAGCCGCGGGTGTCCCGGTTTGAGAGTACGACGGTAATTTGCTTATTTCCACACTTAGGCTTAAAAACATGGCGTTAGAGGGTGAGAACTCGAAACAGCCCCCGAACGACCCCGTGGGTGGCACCAACACCTCCCACGGGACCAACGTTACTCGTAGGAACTGACCCCGCAGCCGCGCGTGTCCCGGTTTGAGAGTACGACGGTAATTTGCTTATTTCCACACTTAGGCTTGAAAACATGGCGTTAGAGGGTGAGAACTCGAAACAGCCCCGAACGGCCCCGTGGGTGTCACCAACACCTCCCACGGGACCAACGTAACTCGTAGGAACTGACCCCGCAGCCGCGGGTGTCCCTGTTTGAGAGTACGACGGTAATTTGCTTATTTCCACACTTAGGCTTGAAAACATGGCGTTAGAGGGTGAGAACTCGAAACAGCCCCCGAACGGCCCCGTGGGTGGCACCAACACCTCCCACGGGACCAACGTAACTCGTAGGAACTAAACCCGCAGCCGCGGGTGTCCCGGTTTGAGAGTACGACGGTAATTTGCTTATTTCCACACTTAGGCTTAAAAACATGGCGTTAGAGGGTGAGAACTCGAAACAGCCCCCGAACGACCCCGTGGGTGGCACCAACACCTCCCACGGGACCAACGTAACTCGTAGGAACTGACCCCGCAGCCGCGGGTGTCCCGGTTTGAGAGTTCGACGGTAATTTGCTTATTTCCACACTTAGGCTTAAAAACATGGCGTTAGAGGGTGAGAACTCGAAACAGCCCCCGAACGGCCCCGTGGGTGGCACCAACACCTCCCACGGGACCAACGTAACTCGTAGGAACTGACCCCTTAGCCGCGGGTGTCCCGGTTTGAGAGTACGACGGTATTTTGCTTATTTCCACACTTAGGCTTAAAAACATGGCGTTAGAGGGTGAGAACTCGAAACAGCCCCCGAACGGCCCCGTGGGTGGCACCAACACCACCCACGGGACCAACGTAACTCGTAAGAACTGACCCCGCAGCCGCGGGTGTCCCGGTTTGAGAGTACGTCGGTAATTTCCTTATTTCCACACTTAGGCTTAAAAACATGGCGTTAGAGGGTGACAACTCGAAACAGCCCCCGAACAACCCCGTGGGTGGCACCAACACCTCCCACGGGACCAACGTAACTCGTAGGAAATGACCCCGCAGCCGCGGGTGTCCCTGTTTGAGAGTACGGCGGTAATTTGCTTATTTCCACACTTAGGCTTAAAAACATGGCTTTAGGGGGTGAGAACTCGAAACATCCCCCGAACGGCCCCGTGAGTGGCACCAACACCTCCCACGGGACCAACGTAACTCGTAGGAACTGACCCCGCATCCGCGGGTGTCCCGGTTTGAGAGTACGACGGTAATTTGCTTATTTCCACAATTAGGCTTTAAAACATGGCGTTAGTGGGTGAGAACTCGAAACAGCCCCCGAACGGCCCCGTGGGTGGCACCAACACCTCCCACGAGACCAACGTAACTCGTAGGAACTGACCCCGCAGCCGCGGGTGTCCCGGTTTAAGAGTACGACGATAATTTGCTTATTTCCACACTTAGGCTTGAAAACATGGCGTTAGAGGGTGAAAACTCGAAACAGCCCCCGAACGGCCCAGTGGGTGGCACCAACACCTCCCACGGGACCAACGTTACTCGTAGGAACTGACCCCGCAGCCGCGGGTGTCCCGGTTTGAGAGTACGACGGTAATTTGCTTATTTCCACACTTAGGCTTGAAAATATGGCGTTAGAGGGTGAAAACTCGAAACAGCCCCCGAACGACCCAGTGGGTGGCACCAACACCTCCCACGGGACCAACTTAACTCGTAGGACTGACACCGCAGTCGCGGGTGTCCCGGTTTGAGAGTACGACGGTAATTTGCTTGTTTCCACACTAATGCTTGAAAACATGGCGTTAGAGGGCGAGAACTCGAAACAGCCCCCGAACGGCCCCGTGGGTGGCACCAACACCTCCCACGGGACCAACGTAACTCGTAGGAACTGACCCCGCAGCCGCGGGTGTCCCGGTTTGAGAGTACGACCGTAATTTGCTTATTTCCACACTTAGGCTTAAAAACATGGCGTTAGAGGGTGAGAACTCGAAACAGCCCCCGAACGACCCCGTGGGTGGCACCAACACCACCCACGAGACCAACGTAATTCGTAGGAACTGACCCCGCAGTCGCGGGTGGGTGGCACCAACACCTCCCACGGGACCAACGTAACTCGTAGGAACTGACCCCGCAGCCGTGGGTCTCCCGGTTTGAGAGTACGACGGTAATTTGCTTATTTCCACACTTAGGCTTAAAAACATGGCGTTAGAGGGTGAGAACTCGAAACATCCCCCGAACGGCCCCGTGGGTGGCACCAACACCTCCCACGGGACAAACGTAACTCGTAGGAACTGACCCCGCAGCCGCGGGTGTCCCAGTTTGAGAGTACGACGGTAATTTGCTTATTTCTACACTTAGGCTTCAAAAACATGGCGTTAGAGGGTGAGAACTCGAAACAGCCCCCGAACGGCCCCGTGGGTGGCACCAACACCTCCCACGGGACCAACGTAACTCGTAGGAACTGACCCCGCAGCCGCGGGTGTCCCGGTTTGAGAGTACGACGGTAATTTGCTTATTTCCACACTAATGCTTTAAAACATGGCGTTAGATGGTGAGAACTCGAAACAGCCCCCGAACGGCCCCGTGGGTGGCACCAACACCTCCCACGGGACCAACGTAACTCGTAGGAACTGACCCCGCAGCCGCGGGTGTCCCTGTTTGAGAGTACGACGGTAATTTGCTTATTTCCACACTTAGGCTTGAAAACATGGCGTTAGAGGGTGAGAACTCGAAACAGCCCCCGAACGGCCCCGTGGGTGGCACCAACACCTCCCACGGGACCAACGTAACTCGTAGGAACTGACCCCGCAGCCGCGGGTGTCCCGGTTTGAGAGTACGACGGTAATTTGCTAATTTCCACACTTAGGCTTAAAAACATGGCGTTAGAGGGTGAGAACTCGAAACAGCCCCCGAACGACCCCGTGGGTGGCACCAACACCACCCACGGGACCAACGTAACTCGTAGGAACTGACCCCGCAGCCGCGGGTGTCCCGGTTTGAGAGTACGACGGTAATTTGCTTATTTCCACACTAATGCTTGAAAACATGGCGTTAGATGGTGAGAACTCGAAACAGCCCCCGAACGGCCCCGTGGGTGGCACCAACACCTCCCACGGGACCAACGTAACTCGTAGGAACTGACCCCGCAGCCGCGGGTGTCCCTGTTTGAGAGTACGACGGTAATTTGCTTATTTCCACACTTAGGCTTGAAAACATGGCGTTAGAGGGTGAGAACTCGAAACAGCCCCCGAACGACCCCGTGGGTGGCACCAACACCACCCACGAGACCAACGTAACTCGTAGGAACTGACCCCGCAGCCGCGGGTGTCCCGGTTTGAGAGTACGACGGTAATTTGCTAATTTCCACACTTAGGCTTAAAAACATAGCGTTAGAGGGTGAGAACTCGAAACAGCCCCCGAACGACCCCGTGGGTGGCACCAACACCACCCACGGGACCAACGTAACTCGTAGGAACTGACCCCGCAGCCGCGGGTGTCCCGGTTTGAGAGTTCGACGGTAATTTGCTTATTTCCACACTTAGGCTTAAAAACATGGTGTTAGAGGGTGAGAACTCGAAACAGCCCCCGAACGACCCCGTGGGTGGCACCAACACCACCCACGGGACCAACGTAACTCGTAGGAACTGACCCCGCAGCCGCGGGTGTCCCGGTTTGAGAGTACGGCGGTAATTTGCTTATTTCCACACTTAGGCTTAAAAACATGGCGTTAGAGGGTGAGAACTCGAAACAGCCCCCGAACGGCCCCGTGGGTGGCACAAACACCACCCACGGGACCAACGTAACTCGTAGGAACTGACCCCGCAGCCGCGGGTGGCCCGGTTTGAGAGTACGACGGTAATTTGCTTATTTCCACACTTAGGGTTAAAAACATGGCGTTAGAGGGTGAGAACTCGAAACAGCCCCCGAACGGCCCCGTGGGTGGCACCAAAACCTCCCACGGGACCAACGTAACTCGTAGGAACTGACCCCGCAGCCGCGCGTGTCCCGGTTTGAGAGTACGACGGTAATTTGCTTATTTCCACACTTAGGCTTGAAAACATGGCGTTAGAGGGTGAGAACTCGAAACAGCCCCGAACGGCCCCGTGGGTGTCACCAACACCTCCCACGGGACCAACGTAACTCGTAGGAACTGACCCCGCAGCCGCGGGTGTCCCTGTTTGAGAGTACGACGGTAATTTGCTTATTTCCACACTTAGGCTTGAAAACATGGCGTTAGAGGGTGAGAACTCGAAACAGCCCCCGAACGGCCCCGTGGGTGGCACCAACACCTCCCACGGGACCAACGTAACTCGTAGGAACTGAACCCGCAGCCGCGGGTGTCCCGGTTTGAGAGTACGACGGTAATTTGCTTATTTCCACACTTAGGCTTAAAAACATGGCGTTAGAGGGTGAGAACTCGAAACAGCCCCCGAACGACCCCGTGGGTGGCACCAACACCTCCCACGGGACCAACGTAACTCGTAGGAACTGACCCCGCAGCCGCGGGTGTCCCGGTTTGAGAGTTCGACGGTAATTTGCTTATTTCCACACTTAGGCTTAAAAACATGGCGTTAGAGGGTGAGAACTCGAAACAGCCCCCGAACGGCCCCGTGGGTGGCACCAACACCTCCCACGGGACCAACATAACTCGTAGGAACTGACCCCTTAGCCGCGGGTGTCCCGGTTTGAGAGTACGACGGTATTTTGCTTATTTCCACACTTAGGCTTAAAAACATGGCGTTAGAGGGTGAGAACTCGAAACAGCCCCCGAACGGCCCCGTGGGTGGCACCAACACCACCCACGGGACCAACGTAACTCGTAAGAACTGACCCCGCAGCCGCGGGTGTCCCGGTTTGAGAGTACGTCGGTAATTTCCTTATTTCCACACTTAGGCTTAAAAACATGGCGTTAGAGGGTGACAACTCGAAACAGCCCCCGAACAACCCCGTGGGTGGCACCAACACCTCCCACGGGACCAACGTAACTCGTAGGAAATGACCCCGCAGCCGCGGGTGTCCCTGTTTGAGAGTACGGCGGTAATTTGCTTATTTCCACACTTAGGCTTAAAAACATGGCTTTAGGGGGTGAGAACTCGAAACATCCCCCGAACGGCCCCGTGAGTGGCACCAACACCTCCCACGGGACCAACGTAACTCGTAGGAACTGACCCCGCATCCGCGGGTGTCCCGGTTTGAGAGTACGACGGTAATTTGCTTATTTCCACAATTAGGCTTTAAAACATGGCGTTAGTGGGTGAGAACTCGAAACAGCCCCCGAACGGCCCCGTGGGTGGCACCAACACCTCCCACGAGACCAACGTAACTCGTAGGAACTGACCCCGCAGCCGCGGGTGTCCCGGTTTAAGAGTACGACGATAATTTGCTTATTTCCACACTTAGGCTTGAAAACATGGCGTTAGAGGGTGAAAACTCGAAACAGCCCCCGAACGGCCCAGTGGGTGGCACCAACACCTCCCACGGGACCAACGTTACTCGTAGGAACTGACCCCGCAGCCGCGGGTGTCCCGGTTTGAGAGTACGACGGTAATTTGCTTATTTCCACACTTAGGCTTGAAAATATGGCGTTAGAGGGTGAAAACTCGAAACAGCCCCCGAACGACCCAGTGGGTGGCACCAACACCTCCCACGGGACCAACTTAACTCGTAGGACTGACACCGCAGTCGCGGGTGTCCCGGTTTGAGAGTACGACGGTAATTTGCTTGTTTCCACACTAATGCTTGAAAACATGGCGTTAGAGGGCGAGAACTCGAAACAGCCCCCGAACGGCCCCGTGGGTGGCACCAACACCTCCCACGGGACCAACGTAACTCGTAGGAACTGACCCCGCAGCCGCGGGTGTCCCGGTTTGAGAGTACGACCGTAATTTGCTTATTTCCACACTTAGGCTTAAAAACATGGCGTTAGAGGGTGAGAACTCGAAACAGCCCCCGAACGACCCCGTGGGTGGCACCAACACCACCCACGAGACCAACGTAATTCGTAGGAACTGACCCCGCAGTCGCGGGTGGGTGGCACCAACACCTCCCACGGGACCAACGTAACTCGTAGGAACTGACCCCGCAGCCGTGGGTCTCCCGGTTTGAGAGTACGACGGTAATTTGCTTATTTCCACACTTAGGCTTAAAAACATGGCGTTAGAGGGTGAGAACTCGAAACATCCCCCGAACGGCCCCGTGGGTGGCACCAACACCTCCCACGGGACAAACGTAACTCGTAGGAACTGACCCCGCAGCCGCGGGTGTCCCAGTTTGAGAGTACGACGGTAATTTGCTTATTTCTACACTTAGGCTTCAAAAACATGGCGTTAGAGGGTGAGAACTCGAAACAGCCCCCGAACGGCCCCGTGGGTGGCACCAACACCTCCCACGGGACCAACGTAACTCGTAGGAACTGACCCCGCAGCCGCGGGTGTCCCGGTTTGAGAGTACGACGGTAATTTGCTTATTTCCACACTAATGCTTTAAAACATGGCGTTAGATGGTGAGAACTCGAAACAGCCCCCGAACGGCCCCGTGGGTGGCACCAACACCTCCCACGGGACCAACGTAACTCGTAGGAACTGACCCCGCAGCCGCGGGTGTCCCTGTTTGAGAGTACGACGGTAATTTGCTTATTTCCACACTTAGGCTTGAAAACATGGCGTTAGAGGGTGAGAACTCGAAACAGCCCCCGAACGGCCCCGTGGGTGGCACCAACACCTCCCACGGGACCAACGTAACTCGTAGGAACTGACCCCGCAGCCGCGGGTGTCCCGGTTTGAGAGTACGACGGTAATTTGCTAATTTCCACACTTAGGCTTAAAAACATGGCGTTAGAGGGTGAGAACTCGAAACAGCCCCCGAACGACCCCGTGGGTGGCACCAACACCACCCACGGGACCAACGTAACTCGTAGGAACTGACCCCGCAGCCGCGGGTGTCCCGGTTTGAGAGTACGACGGTAATTTGCTTATTTCCACACTAATGCTTGAAAACATGGCGTTAGATGGTGAGAACTCGAAACAGCCCCCGAACGGCCCCGTGGGTGGCACCAACACCTCCCACGGGACCAACGTAACTCGTAGGAACTGACCCCGCAGCCGCGGGTGTCCCTGTTTGAGAGTACGACGGTAATTTGCTTATTTCCACACTTAGGCTTGAAAACATGGCGTTAGAGGGTGAGAACTCGAAACAGCCCCCGAACGACCCCGTGGGTGGCACCAACACCACCCACGAGACCAACGTAACTCGTAGGAACTGACCCCGCAGCCGCGGGTGTCCCGGTTTGAGAGTACGACGGTAATTTGCTAATTTCCACACTTAGGCTTAAAAACATAGCGTTAGAGGGTGAGAACTCGAAACAGCCCCCGAACGACCCCGTGGGTGGCACCAACACCACCCACGGGACCAACGTAACTCGTAGGAACTGACCCCGCAGCCGCGGGTGTCCCGGTTTGAGAGTTCGACGGTAATTTGCTTATTTCCACACTTAGGCTTAAAAACATGGTGTTAGAGGGTGAGAACTCGAAACAGCCCCCGAACGACCCCGTGGGTGGCACCAACACCACCCACGGGACCAACGTAACTCGTAGGAACTGACCCCGCAGCCGCGGGTGTCCCGGTTTGAGAGTTCGACGGTAATTTGCTTATTTCCACACTTAGGCTTAAAAACATGGCGTTAGAGGGTGAGAACTCGAAACAGCCCCCCAACGGCCCCGTGGGTGGCACCAACACCTCCCACGGGACCAACGTAACTCGTAGGAATTGACCCCGCAGCCGCGGGTGTCCCGGTTTGAGAGTACGACGGTAATTTGCTTATTTCCACACTTAGGCTTGAAAACATGGCGTTAGAGGGTGAAAACTCGAAACAGCCCCCGAACGGCCCAGTGGGTGGCACCAACACCTCCCACGGGACCAACGTAACTCGTAGGAACTGACCCCGCAGCCGCGGGTGTCCCGGTTTGAGAGTACGACGGTAATTTGCTTATTTCCACACTAATGCTTGAAAACATGGCGTTAGATGGTGAGAACTCGAAACAGCCCCCGAACGGCCCCGTGGGTGGCACCAACACCTCCCACGGGACCAACGTAACTCGTAGGAACTGACCCCGCAGCCGCGGTTGTCCCTGTTTGAGAGTACGACGGTAATTTGCTTATTTCCACACTTAGGCTTGAAAACATGGCGTTAGAGGGTGAGAACTCGAAACAGCCCCCGAACGGCCCCTTGGGTGGCACCAACACCTCCCACGGGACCAACGTAACTCGTAGGAACTGACCCCGCAGCCGCGGGTGTCCCGGTTTGAGAGTACGACGGTAATTTGCTAATTTCCACACTTAGGCTTAAAAACATGGCGTTAGAGGGTGAGAACTCGAAACAGCCCCCGAACGACCCCGTGGGTGGCACCAACACCACCCACGGGACCAACGTAACTCGTAGGAACTGACCCCGCAGCCGCGGGTGTCCCGGTTTGAGAGTTCGACGGTAATTTGCTTATTTCCACACTTAGGCTTAAAAACATGGTGTTAGAGGGTGAGAACTCGAAACAGCCCCCGAACGACCCCGTGGGTGGCACCAACACCACCCACGGGACATCCGTAACTCGTAGGAACAGACCCCGCAGCCGCGGGTGTCCCGGTTTGAGAGTACGACGGTAATTTGCTTATTTCCACAATTAGGCTTGAAAACATGGCGTTAGAGGGTGAGAACTCGAAACAGCCCCCGAACGGCCCCGTGGGTGGCACCAACACCTCCCACGGGACCAACGTAACTCGTAGGAACTGACCCCGCAGCCGCGGGTGTCCCGGTTTGAGAGTACGATGGTAATTTGCTTATTTCCACACTTAGGCTTGAAAACATGGCGTTAGAGGGTGAAAACTCGAAACAGCCCCCGAACGGCCCCGTGGGTGGCACCAACACCTCCCACGAGACCAACGTAACTCGTACGAACTGACCCCGCAGCCGCGGTTGTCCCTGTTTGAGAGTACGACGGTAATTTGGTTATTTCCACACTTAGGCTTAAAAACATGGCGTTAGAGGGTGAGAATTCGAAACAGCCCCCGAACGGCCCCGTGGGCGGCACCAACACCTCCCACGGGACCAAAGTAACTCGTAGGAACTGACCCCGCAGCCGCGGTTGTCCCTGTTTGAGAGTACGACGGTAATTTGCTTATTTCCACACATAGGCTCGAAAACATGGCGTTAGAGGGTGAGAACTCGAAACAGCCCCCGAACGGCCCCGTGGGTGGCACCAACACCTCCCACGGGACCAACGTAACTCGTAGGAACTGACCCCGCAGCCGCGGGTGTCCCGGTTTGAGAGTACGACGGTAATTTGTTTATTTCCACACTTAGGCTTAAAAACATGGCGTTAGAGGGTGAGAACTCGAAACAGCCCCCGAACGACCCCGTGGGTGGCACCAACACCACCCACGGGACCAACGTAACTCGTAGGAACTGACCCCGCAGCTGCGGGTGTCCCGGTTTGAGAGTTCGACGGTAATTTGCTTATTTCCACACTTAGGCTTAAAAATATGGCGTTAGAGGGTGAGAACTCGAAACAGCCCCCGAACGGCCCCGTGGGTGGCACCAACACCTCCCACGGGACCAACGTAACTCGTAGGAACTGACCCCGCAGCCGCGGGTCTCCCGGTTTGAGAGTACGACGGTAATTTGCTTATTTCCACACTTAGGCTTAAAAACATGGCGTTAGAGGGTGAGAACTCGAAACATCCCCCGAACGGCCCCGTGGGTGGCACCAACACATCCCACGGGACAAACGTAACTCGTAGGAACTGACCCCGCAGCCGCGGGTGTCCCAGTTTGAGAGTACGACGGTAATTTGCTTATTTCTACACTTAGGCTTCAAAAACATGGCGTTAGAGGGTGAGAACTCGAAACAGCCCCCGAACGGCCCCGTGGGTGGCACCAACACCTCCCACGGGACCAACGTAACTCGTAGGAACTGACCCCGCAGCCGCAGGTGTCCCGATTTTAGAGTACGACGGTAATTTGCTTATTTCCACACTTAGGCTTAAAAACATGGCGTTAGAGGGTGAGAACTCGAAACAGCCCCCGAACGGCCCCGTGGGTGGCACCAACACCTCCCACGGGACCAACGTAACTCGTAGGAACTGACCCCGCAGCCGCGGGTGCCCCGGTTTGAGAGTACGACGGTAATTTGCTTATTTCCACACTAATGCTTGAAAACATGGCGTTAGATGGTGAGAACTCGAAACAGCCCCCGAACGGCCCCGTGGGTGGCACCAACACCTCCCACGGGACCAACGTAACTCGTAGGAACTGACCCCGCAGCCGCGGTTGTCCCTGTTTGAGAGTACGACGGTAATTTGCTTATTTCCACACTTAGGCTTGAAAACATGGCGTTAGAGGGTGAGAACTCGAAACAGCCCCCGAACGGCCCCGTGGGTGGCACCAACACCTCCCACGGGACCAACGTAACTCGTAGGAACTGACCCCGCAGCCGCGGGTGTCCCGGTTTGAGAGTACGACGGTAATTTGCTAATTTCCACACTTAGGCTTAAAAACATGGCGTTAGAGGGTGAGAACTCGAAACAGCCCCCGAACGACCCCGTGGGTGGCACCAACACCACCCACGGGACCAACGTAACTCGTAGGAACTGACCCCGCAGCCGCGGGTGTCCCGGTTTGAGAGTTCGACGGTAATTTGCTTATTTCCACACTTAGGCTTAAAAACATGGTGTTAGAGGGTGAGAACTCGAAACAGCCCCCGAACGACCCCGTGGGTGGCACCAACACCACCCACGGGACCAACGTAACTCGTAGGAACAGACCCCGCAGCCGCGCAGCCGCGGGTGTCCCGGTTTGAGAGTACGACGGTAATTTGCTTATTTCCACAATTAGGCTTGAAAACATGGCGTTAGAGGGTGAGAACTCGAAACAGCCCCCGAACGGCCCCGTGGGTGGCACCAACACCTCCCACGGGACCAACGTAACTCGTAGGAACTGACCCCGCAGCCGCGGGTGTCCCGGTTTGAGAGTACGATGGTAATTTGCTTATTTCCACACTTAGGCTTGAAAACATGGCGTTAGAGGGTGAAAACTCTAAACAGCCCCCGAACGGCCCAGTGGGTGTCACCAACACCTCCCACGGGACAACCGTAACTCGTAGGAACTGACCCCGCAGCCGCGGGTGTCCCGGTTTGAGAGTACGACGGTAATTTGCTTATTTCCACACTAATGCTTGAAAACATGGCGTTAGATGGTGAGAACTCGAAACAGCCCCCGAACGGCCCCGTGGGCGGCACCAACACCTCCCACGGGACCAACGTAACTCGTAGGAACTGACCCCGCAGCCGCGGTTGTCCCTGTTTGAGAGTACGACGGTAATTTGCTTATTTCCACACTTAGGCTTGAAAACATGGCGTTAGAGGGTGAGAACTCGAAACAGCCCCCGAACGGCCCCGTGGGTGGCACCAACACCTCCCACGGGACCAACGTAACTCGTAGGAACTGACCCCGCAGCCGCGGGTGTCCCGGTTTGAGAGTACGACTGTAAATTGTTTATTTCCACACTTAGGCTTAAAAACATGGCGTTAGAGGGTGAGAACTCGAAACAGCCCCCGAACGACCCCGTGGGTGGCAACAACACCACCCACGGGACCAACGTAACTCGTAGGAACTGACCCCGCAGCCGCGGGTGTCCCGGTTTGAGAGTTCGACGGTAATTTGCTTATTTCCACACTTAGGCTTAAAAACATGGCGTTAGAGGGTGAGAACTCGAAACAGCCCCCGAACGGCCCCGTGGGTGGCACCAACACCTCCCACGGGACCAACGTAACTCGTAGGAACTGACCCCGCAGCCGCGGGTCTCCCGGTTTGAGAGTACGACGGTAATTTGCTTATTTCCACACTTAGGCTTAAAAACATGGCGTTAGAGGGTGAGAGCTCGAAACATCCCCCGAACGGCCCCGTGGGTGGCACCAACACCTCCCACGGGACAAACGTAACTCGTAGGAACTGACCCCGCAGCCGCGGGTGTCCCAGTTTGAGAGTACGACGGTAATTTGCTTATTTCTACACTTAGGCTTCAAAAACATGGCGTTAGAGGGTGAGAACTCGAAACAGCCCCCGAACGGCCCCGTGGGTGGCACCAACACCTCCCACGGGACCAACGTAACTCGTAGGAACTGACCCCGCAGCCGCAGGTGTCCCGATTTGAGAGTACGACGGTAATTTGCTTATTTCCACACTTAGGCTTAAAAACATGGCGTTAGAGGGTGAGAACTCGAAACAGCCCCCGAACGGCCCCGTGGGTGGCACCAACACCTCCCACGGGACCAACGTAACTCGTAGGAACTGACCCCGCAGCCGCGGGTGCCCTGGTTTGAGAGTACGACGGTAATTCGATTATTTCCACACTTAGGCTTAAAAACATGGCGTTAGAGGGTGAGAACTCGAAACAGCCCCCGAACGGCCCCTTGGGTGGCACCAACACCTCCCACGGGACCAACGTAACTCGTAGGAACTGACCCCGCAGCCGCGGGTGTCCCTGTTTGAGAGTACGACGGTAATTTGCTTATTTCCACACTTAGGCTTGAAAACATGGCGTTAGAGGGTGAGAACTAGAAACAGCCCCCGAACGGCCCCGTGGGTGGCACCAACACCTCCCACGGGACCAACGTAACTCGTAGGAACTGACCCCGCAGCCGCGGGTGTCCCGGTTTGAGAGTACGACGGTAATTTGCTAATTTCCACACTTAGGCTTAAAAACATGGCGTTAGAGGGTGAGAACTCGAAACAGCCCCCGAACGACTCCGTGGGTGGCACCAACACCACCCACGGGACCAACGTAACTCGTAGGAACAGACCCCGCAGCCGCGGGTGTCCCGGTTTGAGAGTACGACGGTAATTTGCTTATTTCCACAATTAGGCTTGAAAACATGGCGTTAGAGGGTGAGAACTCGAAACAGCCCCCGAACGGCCCCGTGGGTGGCACCAACACCTCCCACGGGACCAACGTAACTCGTAGGAACTGACCCCGCAGCCGCGGGTGTCCCGGTTTGAGAGTACGATGGTAATTTGCTTATTTCCACACTTAGGCTTGAAAACATGGCGTTAGAGGGTGAAAACTCGAAACAGCCCCCGAACGGCCCAGTGGGTGGCACCAACACCTCCCACGGGACCAACGTAACTCGTAGGAACTGACCCCGCATCCGCGGGTGTCCCGGTTTGAGAGTACGACGGTAATTTGCTTATTTCCACACTAATGCTTGAAAACATGGCGTTAGATGGTGAGAACTCGAAACAGCCCCCGAACGGCCCCGTGGGCGGCACCAACACCTCCCACGGGACCAAAGTAACTCGTAGGAACTGACCCCGCAGCCGCGGTTGTCCCTGTTTGAGAGTACGACGGTAATTTGCTTATTTCCACACTTAGGCTCGAAAACATGGCGTTAGAGGGTGAGAACTCGAAACAGCCCCCGAACGGCCCCGTGGGTGGCACCAACACCTCCCACGGGACCAACGTAACTCGTAGGAACTGACCCCGCAGCCGCGGGTGTCCCGGTTTGAGAGTACGACGGTAATTTGTTTATTTCCACACTTAGGCTTAAAAACATGGCGTTAGAGGGTGAGAACTCGAAACAGCCCACGAACGACCCCGTGGGTGGCACCAACACCACCCACGGGACCAACGTAACTCGTAGGAACTGACCCCGCAGCTGCGGGTGTCCCGGTTTGAGAGTTCGACGGTAATTTGCTTATTTCCACACTTAGGCTTAAAAACATGGCGTTAGAGGGTGAGAACTCGAAACAGCCCCCGAACGGCCCCGTGGGTGGCACCAACACCTCCCAAGGGACCAACGTAACTCGTAGGAACTGACCCCGCAGCCGCGGTTGTCCCGGTTTGAGAGTACGACGGTATTTTGCTTATTTCCACACTTAGGCTTAAAAACATGGCGTTAGAGGGTGAAAACTCGAAACAGCCCCCGAACGGCCCAGTGGGTGGCACCAACACCTCCCACGGGACCAACGTAACTCGTAGGAACTGACCCCGCAGCCGCGGGTGTCACGGTTTGAGAGTACGACGGTAATTTGCTAATTTCCACACTTAGGCTTAAAAACATGGCGTTAGAGGGTGAGAACTCGAAACAGCCCCCGAACGACCCCGTGGGTGGCACCAACACCACCCACGGGACCAACGTAACTCGTAGGAACTGACCCCGCAGCCGCGGGTGTCCCGGTTTGAGAGTTCGACGGTAATTTGCTTATTTCCACACTTAGGCTTAAAAACATGGTGTTAGAGGGTGAGAACTCGAAACAGCCCCCGAACGGCCCCGTGGGTGGCACCAACACCTCCCACGGGACCAACGTAACTCGTAGGAACTGACCCCGCAGCCGCGGGTGCCCCGGTTTGAGAGTACGACGGTAATTTGCTTATTTCCACACTAATGCTTGAAAACATGGCGTTAGATGGTGAGAACTCGAAACAGCCCCCGAACGGCCCCGTGGGTGGCACCAACACCTCCCACGGGACCAACGTAACTCGTAGGAACTGACCCCGCAGCCGCGGTTGTCCCTGTTTGAGAGTACGACGGTAATTTGCTTATTTCCACACTTAGGCTTGAAAACATGGCGTTAGAGGGTGAGAACTCGAAACAGCCCCCGAACGGCCCCGTGGGCGGCACCAACACCTCCCACGGGACCAACGTAACTCGTAGGAACTGACCCCGCAGCCGCGGGTGTCCCGGTTTGAGAGTACGACGGTAATTTTCTAATTTCCACACTTAGGCTTAAAAACATGGCGTTAGAGGGTGAGAACTCGAAACAGCCCCCGAACGACCCCGTGGGTGGCACCAACACCACCCACGGGACCAACGTACCTCGTAGGAACTGACCCCGCAGCCGCGGGTGTCCCGGTTTGAGAGTTCGACGGTAATTTGCTTATTTCCACACTTAGGCTTAAAAACATGGTGTTAGAGGGTGAGAACTCGAAACAGCCCTCGAACGACCCCGTGGGTGGCACCAACACCACCCACGGGACCAACGTAACTCGTAGGAACAGAACCCGCAGCCGCGGGTGTCCCGGTTTGAGAGTACGACGGTAATTTGCTTATTTCCACAATTAGTTTTGAAAACATGGCGTTAGAGGGTGAGAACTCGAAACAGCCCCCGAACGGCCCCGTGGGTGGCACCAACACCTCCCACGGGACCAACGTAACTCGTAGGAACTGACCCCGCAGCCTCGGGTGTCCCGGTTTGAGAGTACGATGGTAATTTGCTTATTTCCACACTTAGGCTTGAAAACATGGCGTTAGAGGGTGAAAACTCGAAACAGCCCCCGAACGGCCCAGTGGGTGGCACCAACACCTCCCACGGGACAACCGTAACTCGTAGGAACTGACCCCGCAGCCGCGGGTGTCCCGGTTTGAGAGTACGACGGTAATTTGCTTATTTCCACACTAATGCTTGAAAACATGGCGTTAGATGGTGAGAACTCGAAACAGCCCCCGAACGGCCCCGTGGGCGGCACCAACACCTCCCACGGGACCAACGTAACTCGTAGGAACTGACCCCGCAGCCGCGGTTGTCCCTGTTTGAGAGTACGACGGTAATTTGCTTATTTCCACACTTAGGCTTGAAAACATGGCGTTAGAGGGTGAGAACTCGAAACAGCCCCCGAACGGCCCCGTGGGTGGCACCAACACCTCCCACGGGACCAACGTAACTCGTAGGAACTGACCCCGCAGCCGCGGGTGTCCCGGTTTGAGAGTACGACTGTAAATTGTTTATTTCCACACTTAGGCTTAAAAACATGGCGTTAGAGGGTGAGAACTCGAAACAGCCCCCGAACGACCCCGTGGGTGGCACCAACACCACCCACGGGACCAACGTAACTCGTAGGAACTGACCCCGCAGCCGCGGGTGTCCCGGTTTGAGAGTTCGACGGTAATTTGCTTATTTCCACACTTAGGCTTAAAAACATGGCGTTAGAGGGTGAGAACTCGAAACAGCCCCCGAACGGCCCCGTGGGTGGCACCAACACCTCCCACGGGACCAACGTAACTCGTAGGAACTGACCCCGCAGCCGCGGGTCTCCCGGTTTGAGAGTACGACGGTAATTTGCTTATTTCCACACTTAGGCTTAAAAACATGGCGTTAGAGGGTGAGAACTCGAAACATCCCCCGAACGGCCCCGTGGGTGGCACCAACACCTCCCATGGGACAAACGTAACTCGTAGGAACTGACCCCGCAGCCGCGGGTGTCCCAGTTTGAGAGTACGACGGTAATTTGCTTATTTCTACACTTAGGCTTCAAAAACATGGCGTTAGAGGGTGAGAACTCGAAACAGCCCCCGAACGGCCCCGTGGGTGGCACCAACACCTCCCACGGGACCAACGTAACTCGTAGGAACTGACCCCGCAGCCGCAGGTGTCCCGATTTGAGAGTACGACGGTAATTTGCTTATTTCCACACTTAGGCTTAAAAACATGGCGTTAGAGGGTGAGAACTCGAAACAGCCCCCGAACGGCCCCGTGGGTGGCACCAACACCTCCCACGGGACCAACGTAACTCGTAGGAACTGACCCCGCAGCCGCGGGTGCCCTGGTTTGAGAGTACGACGGTAATTTGATTATTTCCACACTTAGGCTTAAAAACATGGCGTTAGAGGGTGAGAACTCGAAACAGCCCCCGAACGGCCCCTTGGGTGGCACCAACACCACCCACGGGACCAACGTAACTCGTAGGAACAGACCCCGCAGCCGCGGGTGTCCCGGTTTGAGAGTACGACGGTAATTTGCTTATTTCCACAATTAGGCTTGAAAACATGGCGTTAGAGGGTGAGAACTCGAAACAGCCCCCGAACGGCCCCGTGGGTGGCACCAACACCTCCCACGGGACCAACGTAACTCGTAGTAACTGACCCCGCAGCCGCGGGTGTCCCGGTTTGAGAGTACGATGGTAATTTGCTTATTTCCACACTTAGGCTTGAAAACATGGCGTTAGAGGGTGAAAACTCGAAACAGCCCCCGAACGGCCCCGTGGGTGGCACCAACACCTCCCACGGGACAAACGTAACTCGTAGGAACTGACCCCGCAGCCGCGGGTGTCCCAGTTTGAGAGTACGACGGTAATTTGCTTATTTCTACACTTAGGCTTCAAAAACATGGCGTTAGAGGGTGAGAACTCGAAACAGCTCCCGAACGGCCCCGTGGGTGGCACCAACACCTCCCACGGGACCAACGTAACTCGTAGGAACTGACCCCGCAGCCGCGGGTGTCCCGGTTTGAGAGTACGACGGTAATTTGCTAATTTCCACACTTAGGCTTAAAAACATGGCGTTAGAGGGTGAGAACTCGAAACAGCCCCCGAACGACCCCGTGGGTGGCACCAACACCACCCACGGGACCAACGTAACTCGTAGGAACTGACCCCGCAGCCGCGGGTGTCCCGGTTTGAGAGTTCGACGGTAATTTGCTTATTTCCACACTTAGGCTTAAAAACATGGTGTTAGTGGGTGAGAACTCGAAACAGCCCCCGAACGACCCCGTGGGTGGCACCAACACCACCCACGGGACCAACGTAACTCGTAGGAACAGACCCCGCAGCCGCGGGTGTCCCGGTTTGAGAGTACGACGGTAATTTGCTTATTTCCACAATTAGGCTTGAAAACATGGCGTTAGAGGGTGAGAACTCGAAACAGCCCCCGAACGGCCCCGTGGGTGGCACCAACACCTCCCACGGGACCAACGTAACTCGTAGGAACTGACCCCGCAGCCGCGGGTGTCCCGGTTTGAGAGTACGATGGTAATTTGCTTATTTCCACACTTAGGCTTGAAAACATGGCGTTAGAGGGTGAAAACTCGAAACAGCCCCCGAACGGCCCAGTGGGTGGCACCAACACCTCCCACGGGACCAACGTAACTCGTAGGAACTGACCCCGCAGCCGCGGGTGTCCCGGTTTGAGAGTACGACGGTAATTTGCTTATTTCCACACTAATGCTTGAAAACATGGCGTTAGATGGTGAGAACTCGAAACAGCCCCCGAACGGCCCCGTGGGCGGCACCAACACCTCCCACGGGACCAACGTAACTCGTAGGAACTGACCCCGCAGCCGCGGTTGTCCCTGTTTGAGAGTACGACGGTAATTTGCTTATTTCCACACTTAGGCTTGAAAACATGGCGTTAGAGGGTGAGAACTCGAAACAGCCCCCGAACGGCCCCGTGGGTGGCACCAACACCTCCCACGGGACCAACGTAACTCGTAGGAACTGACCCCGCAGCCGCGGGTGTCCCGGTTTGAGAGTACGACGGTAATTTGTTTATTTCCACACTTAGGCTTAAAAACATAGCGTTAGAGGGTGAGAACTCGAAACAGCCTCCGAACGACCCCGTGGGTGGCACCAACACCACCCACGGGACCAACGTAACTCGTAGGAACTGACCCCGCAGCCGCGGGTGTCCCGGTTTGAGAGTTCAACGGTAATTTGCTTATTTCCACACTTAGGCTTAAAAACATGGCGTTAGAGGGTGAGAACTCGAAACAGCCCCCGAACGACCCCGTGGGTGGCACCAACACCACCCACGAGACCAACGTAATTCGTAGGAACTGACCCCGCAGTCGCGGGTGGGTGGCACCAACACCTCCCACGTGACCAACGTAACTCGTAGGAACTGACCCCGCAGCCGTGGGTCTCCCGGTTTGAGAGTACGACGGTAATTTGCTTATTTCCACACTTAGGCTTAAAAACATGGCGTTAGAGGGTGAGTACTCGAAACATCCCCCGAACGGCCCCGTGGGTGGCACCAACACCTCCCACGGGACAAACGTAACTCGTAGGAACTGACCCCGCAGCCGCGGGTGTCCCAGTTTGAGAGTACGACGGTAATTTGCTTATTTCTACACTTAGGCTTCAAAAACATGGCGTTAGAGGGTGAGAACTCGAAACAGCCCCCGAACGGCCCCGTGGGTGGCACCAACACCTCCCACGGGACCAACGTAACTCGTAGGAACTGACCCCGCAGCCGCGGGTGTCCCGGTTTGAGAGTACGACGGTAATTTGCTTATTTCCACACTAATGCTTGAAAACATGGCGTTAGATGGTGAGAACTCGAAACAGCCCCCGAACATCCCCGTGGGTGGCACCAACACCTCCCACGGGACCAACGTAACTCGTAGGAACTGACCCCGCAGCCGCGGGTGTCCCTGTTTGAGAGTACGACGGTAATTTGCTTATTTCCACACTTAGGCTTGAAAACATGGCGTTAGAGGGTGAGAACTCGAAACAGCCCCCGAACGGCCCCGTGGGTGGCACCAACACCTCCCACGGGACCAACGTAACTCGTAGGAACTGACCCCGCAGCCGCGGGTGTCCCGGTTTGAGAGTACGACGGTAATTTGCTAATTTCCACACTTAGGCTTAAAAACATGGCGTTAGAGGGTGAGAACTCGAAACAGCCCCCGAACGACCCCGTGGGTGGCACCAACACCACCCTCGGGACCAACGTAACTCGTAGGAACTGACCCCGGTGAGAACTCGAAACAGCCCCCGAACGACCCCGTGGGTGGCACCAACACCACCCACGGGACCAACGTAACTCGTAGGAACTGACCCCGCAGCCGCGGGTGTCCCGGTTTGAGAGTTCGACGGTAATTTGCTTATTTCCACACTTAGGCTTAAAAACATGGTGTTAGAGGGTGAGAACTCGAAACAACCCCCGAACGACCCCGTGGGTGGCACCAACACCACCCACGGGACCAACGTAACTCGTAGGAACAGACCCCGTAGCCGCGGGTGTCCCGGTTTGAGAGTACGACGGTAATTTGCTTATTTCCACAATTAGGCTTTAAAACATGGCGTTAGTGGGTGAGAACTCGAAACAGCCCCCGAACGGCCCCGTGGGTGGCACCAACACCACCCACGGGACCAACGTAACTCGTACGAACTGACCCCGCAGCCGCGGTTGTCCCTGTTTGAGAGTACGACGGTAATTTGGTTATTTCCACACTTAGGCTTAAAAACATGGCGTTAGAGGGTGAGAACTCGAAACAGCCCCCGAACGGCCCCATGGGTGGCACCAACACCACCCACGGGACCAACGTAACTCGTAGGAACTGACCCCGCAGCCGCGGGTGTCCCGGTTTGAGAGTACGACGGTAATTTGTTTATTTCCACACTTAGGCTTGAAAACATGGCGTTAGAGGGTGAAAACTCGAAACAGCCCCCGAACGACCCCGTGGGTGGCACCAACACCACCCACGGGACCAACGTAACTCGTAGGAACTGACCCCGCAGCTGCGGGTGTCCCGGTTTGAGAGTTCGACGGTAATTTGCTTATTTCCACACTTAGGCTTAAAAACATGGCGTTAGAGGGTGAGAACTCGAAACAGCCCCCGAACGGCCCCGTGGGTGGCACCAACACCTCCCAAGGGACCAACGTAACTCGTAGGAACTGACCCCGCAGCCGCGGTTGTCCCGGTTTGAGAGTACGACGGTATTTTGCTTATTTCCACACTTAGGCTTAAAAACATGGCGTTAGAGGGTGAAAACTCGAAACAGCCCCCGAACGGCCCAGTGGGTGGCACCAACACCTCCCACGGGACCAACGTAACTCGTAGGAACTGACCCCGCAGCCGCGGGTGTCACGGTTTGAGAGTACGACGGTAATTTGCTAATTTCCACACTTAGGCTTAAAAACATGGCGTTAGAGGGTGAGAACTCGAAACAGCCCCCGAACGACCCCGTGGGTGGCACCAACACCACCCACGGGACCAACGTAACTCGTAGGAACTGACCCCGCAGCCGCGGGTGTCCCGGTTTGAGAGTTCGACGGTAATTTGCTTATTTCCACACTTAGGCTTAAAAACATGGTGTTAGAGGGTGAGAACTCGAAACAGCCCCCGAACGGCCCCGTGGGTGGCACCAACACCTCCCACGGGACCAACGTAACTCGTAGGAACTGACCCCGCAGCCGCGGGTGCCCCGGTTTGAGAGTACGACGGTAATTTGCTTATTTCCACACTAATGCTTGAAAACATGGCGTTAGATGGTGAGAACTCGAAACAGCCCCCGAACGGCCCCGTGGGTGGCACCAACACCTCCCACGGGACCAACGTAACTCGTAGGAACTGACCCCGCAGCCGCGGTTGTCCCTGTTTGAGAGTACGACGGTAATTTGCTTATTTCCACACTTAGGCTTGAAAACATGGCGTTAGAGGGTGAGAACTCGAAACAGCCCCCGAACGGCCCCGTGGGCGGCACCAACACCTCCCACGGGACCAACGTAACTCGTAGGAACTGACCCCGCAGCCGCGGGTGTCCCGGTTTGAGAGTACGACGGTAATTTTCTAATTTCCACACTTAGGCTTAAAAACATGGCGTTAGAGGGTGAGAACTCGAAACAGCCCCCGAACGACCCCGTGGGTGGCACCAACACCACCCACGGGACCAACGTACCTCGTAGGAACTGACCCCGCAGCCGCGGGTGTCCCGGTTTGAGAGTTCGACGGTAATTTGCTTATTTCCACACTTAGGCTTAAAAACATGGTGTTAGAGGGTGAGAACTCGAAACAGCCCTCGAACGACCCCGTGGGTGGCACCAACACCACCCACGGGACCAACGTAACTCGTAGGAACAGAACCCGCAGCCGCGGGTGTCCCGGTTTGAGAGTACGACGGTAATTTGCTTATTTCCACAATTAGTTTTGAAAACATGGCGTTAGAGGGTGAGAACTCGAAACAGCCCCCGAACGGCCCCGTGGGTGGCACCAACACCTCCCACGGGACCAACGTAACTCGTAGGAACTGACCCCGCAGCCTCGGGTGTCCCGGTTTGAGAGTACGATGGTAATTTGCTTATTTCCACACTTAGGCTTGAAAACATGGCGTTAGAGGGTGAAAACTCGAAACAGCCCCCGAACGGCCCAGTGGGTGGCACCAACACCTCCCACGGGACAACCGTAACTCGTAGGAACTGACCCCGCAGCCGCGGGTGTCCCGGTTTGAGAGTACGACGGTAATTTGCTTATTTCCACACTAATGCTTGAAAACATGGCGTTAGATGGTGAGAACTCGAAACAGCCCCCGAACGGCCCCGTGGGCGGCACCAACACCTCCCACGGGACCAACGTAACTCGTAGGAACTGACCCCGCAGCCGCGGTTGTCCCTGTTTGAGAGTACGACGGTAATTTGCTTATTTCCACACTTAGGCTTGAAAACATGGCGTTAGAGGGTGAGAACTCGAAACAGCCCCCGAACGGCCCCGTGGGTGGCACCAACACCTCCCACGGGACCAACGTAACTCGTAGGAACTGACCCCGCAGCCGCGGGTGTCCCGGTTTGAGAGTACGACTGTAAATTGTTTATTTCCACACTTAGGCTTAAAAACATGGCGTTAGAGGGTGAGAACTCGAAACAGCCCCCGAACGACCCCGTGGGTGGCACCAACACCACCCACGGGACCAACGTAACTCGTAGGAACTGACCCCGCAGCCGCGGGTGTCCCGGTTTGAGAGTTCGACGGTAATTTGCTTATTTCCACACTTAGGCTTAAAAACATGGCGTTAGAGGGTGAGAACTCGAAACAGCCCCCGAACGGCCCCGTGGGTGGCACCAACACCTCCCACGGGACCAACGTAACTCGTAGGAACTGACCCCGCAGCCGCGGGTCTCCCGGTTTGAGAGTACGACGGTAATTTGCTTATTTCCACACTTAGGCTTAAAAACATGGCGTTAGAGGGTGAGAACTCGAAACATCCCCCGAACGGCCCCGTGGGTGGCACCAACACCTCCCATGGGACAAACGTAACTCGTAGGAACTGACCCCGCAGCCGCGGGTGTCCCAGTTTGAGAGTACGACGGTAATTTGCTTATTTCTACACTTAGGCTTCAAAAACATGGCGTTAGAGGGTGAGAACTCGAAACAGCCCCCGAACGGCCCCGTGGGTGGCACCAACACCTCCCACGGGACCAACGTAACTCGTAGGAACTGACCCCGCAGCCGCAGGTGTCCCGATTTGAGAGTACGACGGTAATTTGCTTATTTCCACACTTAGGCTTAAAAACATGGCGTTAGAGGGTGAGAACTCGAAACAGCCCCCGAACGGCCCCGTGGGTGGCACCAACACCTCCCACGGGACCAACGTAACTCGTAGGAACTGACCCCGCAGCCGCGGGTGCCCTGGTTTGAGAGTACGACGGTAATTTGATTATTTCCACACTTAGGCTTAAAAACATGGCGTTAGAGGGTGAGAACTCGAAACAGCCCCCGAACGGCCCCTTGGGTGGCACCAACACCACCCACGGGACCAACGTAACTCGTAGGAACAGACCCCGCAGCCGCGGGTGTCCCGGTTTGAGAGTACGACGGTAATTTGCTTATTTCCACAATTAGGCTTGAAAACATGGCGTTAGAGGGTGAGAACTCGAAACAGCCCCCGAACGGCCCCGTGGGTGGCACCAACACCTCCCACGGGACCAACGTAACTCGTAGTAACTGACCCCGCAGCCGCGGGTGTCCCGGTTTGAGAGTACGATGGTAATTTGCTTATTTCCACACTTAGGCTTGAAAACATGGCGTTAGAGGGTGAAAACTCGAAACAGCCCCCGAACGGCCCCGTGGGTGGCACCAACACCTCCCACGGGACAAACGTAACTCGTAGGAACTGACCCCGCAGCCGCGGGTGTCCCAGTTTGAGAGTACGACGGTAATTTGCTTATTTCTACACTTAGGCTTCAAAAACATGGCGTTAGAGGGTGAGAACTCGAAACAGCTCCCGAACGGCCCCGTGGGTGGCACCAACACCTCCCACGGGACCAACGTAACTCGTAGGAACTGACCCCGCAGCCGCGGGTGTCCCGGTTTGAGAGTACGACGGTAATTTGCTAATTTCCACACTTAGGCTTAAAAACATGGCGTTAGAGGGTGAGAACTCGAAACAGCCCCCGAACGACCCCGTGGGTGGCACCAACACCACCCACGGGACCAACGTAACTCGTAGGAACTGACCCCGCAGCCGCGGGTGTCCCGGTTTGAGAGTTCGACGGTAATTTGCTTATTTCCACACTTAGGCTTAAAAACATGGTGTTAGTGGGTGAGAACTCGAAACAGCCCCCGAACGACCCCGTGGGTGGCACCAACACCACCCACGGGACCAACGTAACTCGTAGGAACAGACCCCGCAGCCGCGGGTGTCCCGGTTTGAGAGTACGACGGTAATTTGCTTATTTCCACAATTAGGCTTGAAAACATGGCGTTAGAGGGTGAGAACTCGAAACAGCCCCCGAACGGCCCCGTGGGTGGCACCAACACCTCCCACGGGACCAACGTAACTCGTAGGAACTGACCCCGCAGCCGCGGGTGTCCCGGTTTGAGAGTACGATGGTAATTTGCTTATTTCCACACTTAGGCTTGAAAACATGGCGTTAGAGGGTGAAAACTCGAAACAGCCCCCGAACGGCCCAGTGGGTGGCACCAACACCTCCCACGGGACCAACGTAACTCGTAGGAACTGACCCCGCAGCCGCGGGTGTCCCGGTTTGAGAGTACGACGGTAATTTGCTTATTTCCACACTAATGCTTGAAAACATGGCGTTAGATGGTGAGAACTCGAAACAGCCCCCGAACGGCCCCGTGGGCGGCACCAACACCTCCCACGGGACCAACGTAACTCGTAGGAACTGACCCCGCAGCCGCGGTTGTCCCTGTTTGAGAGTACGACGGTAATTTGTTTATTTCCACACTTAGGCTTAAAAACATAGCGTTAGAGGGTGAGAACTCGAAACAGCCTCCGAACGACCCCGTGGGTGGCACCAACACCACCCACGGGACCAACGTAACTCGTAGGAACTGACCCCGCAGCCGCGGGTGTCCCGGTTTGAGAGTTCAACGGTAATTTGCTTATTTCCACACTTAGGCTTAAAAACATGGCGTTAGAGGGTGAGAACTCGAAACAGCCCCCGAACGACCCCGTGGGTGGCACCAACACCACCCACGAGACCAACGTAATTCGTAGGAACTGACCCCGCAGTCGCGGGTGGGTGGCACCAACACCTCCCACGTGACCAACGTAACTCGTAGGAACTGACCCCGCAGCCGTGGGTCTCCCGGTTTGAGAGTACGACGGTAATTTGCTTATTTCCACACTTAGGCTTAAAAACATGGCGTTAGAGGGTGAGTACTCGAAACATCCCCCGAACGGCCCCGTGGGTGGCACCAACACCTCCCACGGGACAAACGTAACTCGTAGGAACTGACCCCGCAGCCGCGGGTGTCCCAGTTTGAGAGTACGACGGTAATTTGCTTATTTCTACACTTAGGCTTCAAAAACATGGCGTTAGAGGGTGAGAACTCGAAACAGCCCCCGAACGGCCCCGTGGGTGGCACCAACACCTCCCACGGGACCAACGTAACTCGTAGGAACTGACCCCGCAGCCGCGGGTGTCCCGGTTTGAGAGTACGACGGTAATTTGCTTATTTCCACACTAATGCTTGAAAACATGGCGTTAGATGGTGAGAACTCGAAACAGCCCCCGAACATCCCCGTGGGTGGCACCAACACCTCCCACGGGACCAACGTAACTCGTAGGAACTGACCCCGCAGCCGCGGGTGTCCCTGTTTGAGAGTACGACGGTAATTTGCTTATTTCCACACTTAGGCTTGAAAACATGGCGTTAGAGGGTGAGAACTCGAAACAGCCCCCGAACGGCCCCGTGGGTGGCACCAACACCTCCCACGGGACCAACGTAACTCGTAGGAACTGACCCCGCAGCCGCGGGTGTCCCGGTTTGAGAGTACGACGGTAATTTGCTAATTTCCACACTTAGGCTTAAAAACATGGCGTTAGAGGGTGAGAACTCGAAACAGCCCCCGAACGACCCCGTGGGTGGCACCAACACCACCCTCGGGACCAACGTAACTCGTAGGAACTGACCCCGGTGAGAACTCGAAACAGCCCCCGAACGACCCCGTGGGTGGCACCAACACCACCCACGGGACCAACGTAACTCGTAGGAACTGACCCCGCAGCCGCGGGTGTCCCGGTTTGAGAGTTCGACGGTAATTTGCTTATTTCCACACTTAGGCTTAAAAACATGGTGTTAGAGGGTGAGAACTCGAAACAACCCCCGAACGACCCCGTGGGTGGCACCAACACCACCCACGGGACCAACGTAACTCGTAGGAACAGACCCCGTAGCCGCGGGTGTCCCGGTTTGAGAGTACGACGGTAATTTGCTTATTTCCACAATTAGGCTTTAAAACATGGCGTTAGTGGGTGAGAACTCGAAACAGCCCCCGAACGGCCCCGTGGGTGGCACCAACACCACCCACGGGACCAACGTAACTCGTACGAACTGACCCCGCAGCCGCGGTTGTCCCTGTTTGAGAGTACGACGGTAATTTGGTTATTTCCACACTTAGGCTTAAAAACATGGCGTTAGAGGGTGAGAACTCGAAACAGCCCCCGAACGGCCCCATGGGTGGCACCAACACCACCCACGGGACCAACGTAACTCGTAGGAACTGACCCCGCAGCCGCGGGTGTCCCGGTTTGAGAGTACGACGGTAATTTGTTTATTTCCACACTTAGGCTTGAAAACATGGCGTTAGAGGGTGAAAACTCGAAACAGCCCCCGAACGACCCCGTGGGTGGCACCAACACCACCCACGGGACCAACGTAACTCGTAGGAACTGACCCCGCAGCTGCGGGTGTCCCGGTTTGAGAGTTCGACGGTAATTTGCTTATTTCCACACTTAGGCTTAAAAACATGGCGTTAGAGGGTGAGAACTCGAAACAGCCCCCGAACGGCCCCGTGGGTGGCACCAACACCTCCCAAGGGACCAACGTAACTCGTAGGAACTGACCCCGCAGCCGCGGTTGTCCCGGTTTGAGAGTACGACGGTATTTTGCTTATTTCCACACTTAGGCTTAAAAACATGGCGTTAGAGGGTGAAAACTCGAAACAGCCCCCGAACGGCCCAGTGGGTGGCACCAACACCTCCCACGGGACCAACGTAACTCGTAGGAACTGACCCCGCAGCCGCGGGTGTCACGGTTTGAGAGTACGACGGTAATTTGCTAATTTCCACACTTAGGCTTAAAAACATGGCGTTAGAGGGTGAGAACTCGAAACAGCCCCCGAACGACCCCGTGGGTGGCACCAACACCACCCACGGGACCAACGTAACTCGTAGGAACTGACCCCGCAGCCGCGGGTGTCCCGGTTTGAGAGTTCGACGGTAATTTGCTTATTTCCACACTTAGGCTTAAAAACATGGTGTTAGAGGGTGAGAACTCGAAACAGCCCCCGAACGGCCCCGTGGGTGGCACCAACACCTCCCACGGGACCAACGTAACTCGTAGGAACTGACCCCGCAGCCGCGGGTGCCCCGGTTTGAGAGTACGACGGTAATTTGCTTATTTCCACACTAATGCTTGAAAACATGGCGTTAGATGGTGAGAACTCGAAACAGCCCCCGAACGGCCCCGTGGGTGGCACCAACACCTCCCACGGGACCAACGTAACTCGTAGGAACTGACCCCGCAGCCGCGGTTGTCCCTGTTTGAGAGTACGACGGTAATTTGCTTATTTCCACACTTAGGCTTGAAAACATGGCGTTAGAGGGTGAGAACTCGAAACAGCCCCCGAACGGCCCCGTGGGCGGCACCAACACCTCCCACGGGACCAACGTAACTCGTAGGAACTGACCCCGCAGCCGCGGGTGTCCCGGTTTGAGAGTACGACGGTAATTTTCTAATTTCCACACTTAGGCTTAAAAACATGGCGTTAGAGGGTGAGAACTCGAAACAGCCCCCGAACGACCCCGTGGGTGGCACCAACACCACCCACGGGACCAACGTACCTCGTAGGAACTGACCCCGCAGCCGCGGGTGTCCCGGTTTGAGAGTTCGACGGTAATTTGCTTATTTCCACACTTAGGCTTAAAAACATGGTGTTAGAGGGTGAGAACTCGAAACAGCCCTCGAACGACCCCGTGGGTGGCACCAACACCACCCACGGGACCAACGTAACTCGTAGGAACAGAACCCGCAGCCGCGGGTGTCCCGGTTTGAGAGTACGACGGTAATTTGCTTATTTCCACAATTAGTTTTGAAAACATGGCGTTAGAGGGTGAGAACTCGAAACAGCCCCCGAACGGCCCCGTGGGTGGCACCAACACCTCCCACGGGACCAACGTAACTCGTAGGAACTGACCCCGCAGCCTCGGGTGTCCCGGTTTGAGAGTACGATGGTAATTTGCTTATTTCCACACTTAGGCTTGAAAACATGGCGTTAGAGGGTGAAAACTCGAAACAGCCCCCGAACGGCCCAGTGGGTGGCACCAACACCTCCCACGGGACAACCGTAACTCGTAGGAACTGACCCCGCAGCCGCGGGTGTCCCGGTTTGAGAGTACGACGGTAATTTGCTTATTTCCACACTAATGCTTGAAAACATGGCGTTAGATGGTGAGAACTCGAAACAGCCCCCGAACGGCCCCGTGGGCGGCACCAACACCTCCCACGGGACCAACGTAACTCGTAGGAACTGACCCCGCAGCCGCGGTTGTCCCTGTTTGAGAGTACGACGGTAATTTGCTTATTTCCACACTTAGGCTTGAAAACATGGCGTTAGAGGGTGAGAACTCGAAACAGCCCCCGAACGGCCCCGTGGGTGGCACCAACACCTCCCACGGGACCAACGTAACTCGTAGGAACTGACCCCGCAGCCGCGGGTGTCCCGGTTTGAGAGTACGACTGTAAATTGTTTATTTCCACACTTAGGCTTAAAAACATGGCGTTAGAGGGTGAGAACTCGAAACAGCCCCCGAACGACCCCGTGGGTGGCACCAACACCACCCACGGGACCAACGTAACTCGTAGGAACTGACCCCGCAGCCGCGGGTGTCCCGGTTTGAGAGTTCGACGGTAATTTGCTTATTTCCACACTTAGGCTTAAAAACATGGCGTTAGAGGGTGAGAACTCGAAACAGCCCCCGAACGGCCCCGTGGGTGGCACCAACACCTCCCACGGGACCAACGTAACTCGTAGGAACTGACCCCGCAGCCGCGGGTCTCCCGGTTTGAGAGTACGACGGTAATTTGCTTATTTCCACACTTAGGCTTAAAAACATGGCGTTAGAGGGTGAGAACTCGAAACATCCCCCGAACGGCCCCGTGGGTGGCACCAACACCTCCCATGGGACAAACGTAACTCGTAGGAACTGACCCCGCAGCCGCGGGTGTCCCAGTTTGAGAGTACGACGGTAATTTGCTTATTTCTACACTTAGGCTTCAAAAACATGGCGTTAGAGGGTGAGAACTCGAAACAGCCCCCGAACGGCCCCGTGGGTGGCACCAACACCTCCCACGGGACCAACGTAACTCGTAGGAACTGACCCCGCAGCCGCAGGTGTCCCGATTTGAGAGTACGACGGTAATTTGCTTATTTCCACACTTAGGCTTAAAAACATGGCGTTAGAGGGTGAGAACTCGAAACAGCCCCCGAACGGCCCCGTGGGTGGCACCAACACCTCCCACGGGACCAACGTAACTCGTAGGAACTGACCCCGCAGCCGCGGGTGCCCTGGTTTGAGAGTACGACGGTAATTTGATTATTTCCACACTTAGGCTTAAAAACATGGCGTTAGAGGGTGAGAACTCGAAACAGCCCCCGAACGGCCCCTTGGGTGGCACCAACACCACCCACGGGACCAACGTAACTCGTAGGAACAGACCCCGCAGCCGCGGGTGTCCCGGTTTGAGAGTACGACGGTAATTTGCTTATTTCCACAATTAGGCTTGAAAACATGGCGTTAGAGGGTGAGAACTCGAAACAGCCCCCGAACGGCCCCGTGGGTGGCACCAACACCTCCCACGGGACCAACGTAACTCGTAGTAACTGACCCCGCAGCCGCGGGTGTCCCGGTTTGAGAGTACGATGGTAATTTGCTTATTTCCACACTTAGGCTTGAAAACATGGCGTTAGAGGGTGAAAACTCGAAACAGCCCCCGAACGGCCCCGTGGGTGGCACCAACACCTCCCACGGGACAAACGTAACTCGTAGGAACTGACCCCGCAGCCGCGGGTGTCCCAGTTTGAGAGTACGACGGTAATTTGCTTATTTCTACACTTAGGCTTCAAAAACATGGCGTTAGAGGGTGAGAACTCGAAACAGCTCCCGAACGGCCCCGTGGGTGGCACCAACACCTCCCACGGGACCAACGTAACTCGTAGGAACTGACCCCGCAGCCGCGGGTGTCCCGGTTTGAGAGTACGACGGTAATTTGCTAATTTCCACACTTAGGCTTAAAAACATGGCGTTAGAGGGTGAGAACTCGAAACAGCCCCCGAACGACCCCGTGGGTGGCACCAACACCACCCACGGGACCAACGTAACTCGTAGGAACTGACCCCGCAGCCGCGGGTGTCCCGGTTTGAGAGTTCGACGGTAATTTGCTTATTTCCACACTTAGGCTTAAAAACATGGTGTTAGTGGGTGAGAACTCGAAACAGCCCCCGAACGACCCCGTGGGTGGCACCAACACCACCCACGGGACCAACGTAACTCGTAGGAACAGACCCCGCAGCCGCGGGTGTCCCGGTTTGAGAGTACGACGGTAATTTGCTTATTTCCACAATTAGGCTTGAAAACATGGCGTTAGAGGGTGAGAACTCGAAACAGCCCCCGAACGGCCCCGTGGGTGGCACCAACACCTCCCACGGGACCAACGTAACTCGTAGGAACTGACCCCGCAGCCGCGGGTGTCCCGGTTTGAGAGTACGATGGTAATTTGCTTATTTCCACACTTAGGCTTGAAAACATGGCGTTAGAGGGTGAAAACTCGAAACAGCCCCCGAACGGCCCAGTGGGTGGCACCAACACCTCCCACGGGACCAACGTAACTCGTAGGAACTGACCCCGCAGCCGCGGGTGTCCCGGTTTGAGAGTACGACGGTAATTTGCTTATTTCCACACTAATGCTTGAAAACATGGCGTTAGATGGTGAGAACTCGAAACAGCCCCCGAACGGCCCCGTGGGCGGCACCAACACCTCCCACGGGACCAACGTAACTCGTAGGAACTGACCCCGCAGCCGCGGTTGTCCCTGTTTGAGAGTACGACGGTAATTTGCTTATTTCCACACTTAGGCTTGAAAACATGGCGTTAGAGGGTGAGAACTCGAAACAGCCCCCGAACGGCCCCGTGGGTGGCACCAACACCTCCCACGGGACCAACGTAACTCGTAGGAACTGACCCCGCAGCCGCGGGTGTCCCGGTTTGAGAGTACGACGGTAATTTGTTTATTTCCACACTTAGGCTTAAAAACATAGCGTTAGAGGGTGAGAACTCGAAACAGCCTCCGAACGACCCCGTGGGTGGCACCAACACCACCCACGGGACCAACGTAACTCGTAGGAACTGACCCCGCAGCCGCGGGTGTCCCGGTTTGAGAGTTCAACGGTAATTTGCTTATTTCCACACTTAGGCTTAAAAACATGGCGTTAGAGGGTGAGAACTCGAAACAGCCCCCGAACGACCCCGTGGGTGGCACCAACACCACCCACGAGACCAACGTAATTCGTAGGAACTGACCCCGCAGTCGCGGGTGGGTGGCACCAACACCTCCCACGTGACCAACGTAACTCGTAGGAACTGACCCCGCAGCCGTGGGTCTCCCGGTTTGAGAGTACGACGGTAATTTGCTTATTTCCACACTTAGGCTTAAAAACATGGCGTTAGAGGGTGAGTACTCGAAACATCCCCCGAACGGCCCCGTGGGTGGCACCAACACCTCCCACGGGACAAACGTAACTCGTAGGAACTGACCCCGCAGCCGCGGGTGTCCCAGTTTGAGAGTACGACGGTAATTTGCTTATTTCTACACTTAGGCTTCAAAAACATGGCGTTAGAGGGTGAGAACTCGAAACAGCCCCCGAACGGCCCCGTGGGTGGCACCAACACCTCCCACGGGACCAACGTAACTCGTAGGAACTGACCCCGCAGCCGCGGGTGTCCCGGTTTGAGAGTACGACGGTAATTTGCTTATTTCCACACTAATGCTTGAAAACATGGCGTTAGATGGTGAGAACTCGAAACAGCCCCCGAACATCCCCGTGGGTGGCACCAACACCTCCCACGGGACCAACGTAACTCGTAGGAACTGACCCCGCAGCCGCGGGTGTCCCTGTTTGAGAGTACGACGGTAATTTGCTTATTTCCACACTTAGGCTTGAAAACATGGCGTTAGAGGGTGAGAACTCGAAACAGCCCCCGAACGGCCCCGTGGGTGGCACCAACACCTCCCACGGGACCAACGTAACTCGTAGGAACTGACCCCGCAGCCGCGGGTGTCCCGGTTTGAGAGTACGACGGTAATTTGCTAATTTCCACACTTAGGCTTAAAAACATGGCGTTAGAGGGTGAGAACTCGAAACAGCCCCCGAACGACCCCGTGGGTGGCACCAACACCACCCTCGGGACCAACGTAACTCGTAGGAACTGACCCCGGTGAGAACTCGAAACAGCCCCCGAACGACCCCGTGGGTGGCACCAACACCACCCACGGGACCAACGTAACTCGTAGGAACTGACCCCGCAGCCGCGGGTGTCCCGGTTTGAGAGTTCGACGGTAATTTGCTTATTTCCACACTTAGGCTTAAAAACATGGTGTTAGAGGGTGAGAACTCGAAACAACCCCCGAACGACCCCGTGGGTGGCACCAACACCACCCACGGGACCAACGTAACTCGTAGGAACAGACCCCGTAGCCGCGGGTGTCCCGGTTTGAGAGTACGACGGTAATTTGCTTATTTCCACAATTAGGCTTTAAAACATGGCGTTAGTGGGTGAGAACTCGAAACAGCCCCCGAACGGCCCCGTGGGTGGCACCAACACCACCCACGGGACCAACGTAACTCGTACGAACTGACCCCGCAGCCGCGGTTGTCCCTGTTTGAGAGTACGACGGTAATTTGGTTATTTCCACACTTAGGCTTAAAAACATGGCGTTAGAGGGTGAGAATTCGAAACAGCCCCCGAACGGCCCCATGGGTGGCACCAACACCACCCACGGGACCAACGTAACTCGTAGGAACTGACCCCGCAGCCGCGGGTGTCCCGGTTTGAGAGTACGACGGTAATTTGCTTATTTCCACACTTAGGCTTTAAAACATGGCGTTAGAGGGTGAGAACTCGAAACAGCCCCGAACGGCCCCGTGGGTGTCACCAACACCTCCCACGGGACCAACGTAACTCGTAGGAACTGACCCCGCAGCCGCGGGTGTCCCTGTTTGAGAGTACGACGGTAATTTGCTTATTTCCACACTTAGGCTTGAAAACATGGCGTTAGAGGGTGAGAACTCGAAACAGCCCCCGAACGGCCCCGTGGGTGGCACCAACACCTCCCACGGGACCAACGTAACTCGTAGGAACTGAACCCGCAGCCGCGGGTGTCCCGGTTTGAGAGTACGACGGTAATTTGCTTATTTCCACACTTAGGCTTAAAAACATGGCGTTAGAGGGTGAGAACTCGAAACAGCCCCCGAACGACCCCGTGGGTGGCACCAACACCTCCCACGGGACCAACGTAACTCGTAGGAACTGACCCCGCAGCCGCGGGTGTCCCGGTTTGAGAGTACGACGGTAATTTGCTTATTTCCACACTTAGGCTTAAAAACATGGCGTTAGAGGGTGAGAACTCGAAACAGCCCCCGAACGGCCCCTTGGGTGGCACCAACACCACCCACGGGACCAACGTAACTCGTAGGAACAGACCCCGCAGCCGCGGGTGTCCCGGTTTGAGAGTACGACGGTAATTTGCTTATTTCCACAATTAGGCTTGAAAACATGGCGTTAGAGGGTGAGAACTCGAAACAGCCCCCGAACGGCCCCGTGGGTGGCACCAACACCTCCCACGGGACCAACGTAACTCGTAGTAACTGACCCCGCAGCCGCGGGTGTCCCGGTTTGAGAGTACGATGGTAATTTGCTTATTTCCACACTTAGGCTTGAAAACATGGCGTTAGAGGGTGAAAACTCGAAACAGCCCCCGAACGGCCCCGTGGGTGGCACCAACACCTCCCACGGGACAAACGTAACTCGTAGGAACTGACCCCGCAGCCGCGGGTGTCCCAGTTTGAGAGTACGACGGTAATTTGCTTATTTCTACACTTAGGCTTCAAAAACATGGCGTTAGAGGGTGAGAACTCGAAACAGCTCCCGAACGGCCCCGTGGGTGGCACCAACACCTCCCACGGGACCAACGTAACTCGTAGGAACTGACCCCGCAGCCGCGGGTGTCCCGGTTTGAGAGTACGACGGTAATTTGCTAATTTCCACACTTAGGCTTAAAAACATGGCGTTAGAGGGTGAGAACTCGAAACAGCCCCCGAACGACCCCGTGGGTGGCACCAACACCACCCACGGGACCAACGTAACTCGTAGGAACTGACCCCGCAGCCGCGGGTGTCCCGGTTTGAGAGTTCGACGGTAATTTGCTTATTTCCACACTTAGGCTTAAAAACATGGTGTTAGTGGGTGAGAACTCGAAACAGCCCCCGAACGACCCCGTGGGTGGCACCAACACCACCCACGGGACCAACGTAACTCGTAGGAACAGACCCCGCAGCCGCGGGTGTCCCGGTTTGAGAGTACGACGGTAATTTGCTTATTTCCACAATTAGGCTTGAAAACATGGCGTTAGAGGGTGAGAACTCGAAACAGCCCCCGAACGGCCCCGTGGGTGGCACCAACACCTCCCACGGGACCAACGTAACTCGTAGGAACTGACCCCGCAGCCGCGGGTGTCCCGGTTTGAGAGTACGATGGTAATTTGCTTATTTCCACACTTAGGCTTGAAAACATGGCGTTAGAGGGTGAAAACTCGAAACAGCCCCCGAACGGCCCAGTGGGTGGCACCAACACCTCCCACGGGACCAACGTAACTCGTAGGAACTGACCCCGCAGCCGCGGGTGTCCCGGTTTGAGAGTACGACGGTAATTTGCTTATTTCCACACTAATGCTTGAAAACATGGCGTTAGATGGTGAGAACTCGAAACAGCCCCCGAACGGCCCCGTGGGCGGCACCAACACCTCCCACGGGACCAACGTAACTCGTAGGAACTGACCCCGCAGCCGCGGTTGTCCCTGTTTGAGAGTACGACGGTAATTTGCTTATTTCCACACTTAGGCTTGAAAACATGGCGTTAGAGGGTGAGAACTCGAAACAGCCCCCGAACGGCCCCGTGGGTGGCACCAACACCTCCCACGGGACCAACGTAACTCGTAGGAACTGACCCCGCAGCCGCGGGTGTCCCGGTTTGAGAGTACGACGGTAATTTGTTTATTTCCACACTTAGGCTTAAAAACATAGCGTTAGAGGGTGAGAACTCGAAACAGCCTCCGAACGACCCCGTGGGTGGCACCAACACCACCCACGGGACCAACGTAACTCGTAGGAACTGACCCCGCAGCCGCGGGTGTCCCGGTTTGAGAGTTCGACGGTAATTTGCTTATTTCCACACTTAGGCTTAAAAACATGGCGTTAGAGGGTGAGAACTCGAAACAGCCCCCGAACGACCCCGTGGGTGGCACCAACACCACCCACGAGACCAACGTAATTCGTAGGAACTGACCCCGCAGTCGCGGGTGGGTGGCACCAACACCTCCCACGTGACCAACGTAACTCGTAGGAACTGACCCCGCAGCCGTGGGTCTCCCGGTTTGAGAGTACGACGGTAATTTGCTTATTTCCACACTTAGGCTTAAAAACATGGCGTTAGAGGGTGAGTACTCGAAACATCCCCCGAACGGCCCCGTGGGTGGCACCAACACCTCCCACGGGACAAACGTAACTCGTAGGAACTGACCCCGCAGCCGCGGGTGTCCCAGTTTGAGAGTACGACGGTAATTTGCTTATTTCTACACTTAGGCTTCAAAAACATGGCGTTAGAGGGTGAGAACTCGAAACAGCCCCCGAACGGCCCCGTGGGTGGCACCAACACCTCCCACGGGACCAACGTAACTCGTAGGAACTGACCCCGCAGCCGCGGGTGTCCCGGTTTGAGAGTACGACGGTAATTTGCTTATTTCCACACTAATGCTTGAAAACATGGCGTTAGATGGTGAGAACTCGAAACAGCCCCCGAACATCCCCGTGGGTGGCACCAACACCTCCCACGGGACCAACGTAACTCGTAGGAACTGACCCCGCAGCCGCGGGTGTCCCTGTTTGAGAGTACGACGGTAATTTGCTTATTTCCACACTTAGGCTTGAAAACATGGCGTTAGAGGGTGAGAACTCGAAACAGCCCCCGAACGGCCCCGTGGGTGGCACCAACACCTCCCACGGGACCAACGTAACTCGTAGGAACTGACCCCGCAGCCGCGGGTGTCCCGGTTTGAGAGTACGACGGTAATTTGCTAATTTCCACACTTAGGCTTAAAAACATGGCGTTAGAGGGTGAGAACTCGAAACAGCCCCCGAACGACCCCGTGGGTGGCACCAACACCACCCTCGGGACCAACGTAACTCGTAGGAACTGACCCCGGTGAGAACTCGAAACAGCCCCCGAACGACCCCGTGGGTGGCACCAACACCACCCACGGGACCAACGTAACTCGTAGGAACTGACCCCGCAGCCGCGGGTGTCCCGGTTTGAGAGTTCGACGGTAATTTGCTTATTTCCACACTTAGGCTTAAAAACATGGTGTTAGAGGGTGAGAACTCGAAACAACCCCCGAACGACCCCGTGGGTGGCACCAACACCACCCACGGGACCAACGTAACTCGTAGGAACAGACCCCGTAGCCGCGGGTGTCCCGGTTTGAGAGTACGACGGTAATTTGCTTATTTCCACAATTAGGCTTTAAAACATGGCGTTAGTGGGTGAGAACTCGAAACAGCCCCCGAACGGCCCCGTGGGTGGCACCAACACCACCCACGGGACCAACGTAACTCGTACGAACTGACCCCGCAGCCGCGGTTGTCCCTGTTTGAGAGTACGACGGTAATTTGGTTATTTCCACACTTAGGCTTAAAAACATGGCGTTAGAGGGTGAGAATTCGAAACAGCCCCCGAACGGCCCCATGGGTGGCACCAACACCACCCACGGGACCAACGTAACTCGTAGGAACTGACCCCGCAGCCGCGGGTGTCCCGGTTTGAGAGTACGACGGTAATTTGCTTATTTCCACACTTAGGCTTTAAAACATGGCGTTAGAGGGTGAGAACTCGAAACAGCCCCGAACGGCCCCGTGGGTGTCACCAACACCTCCCACGGGACCAACGTAACTCGTAGGAACTGACCCCGCAGCCGCGGGTGTCCCTGTTTGAGAGTACGACGGTAATTTGCTTATTTCCACACTTAGGCTTGAAAACATGGCGTTAGAGGGTGAGAACTCGAAACAGCCCCCGAACGGCCCCGTGGGTGGCACCAACACCTCCCACGGGACCAACGTAACTCGTAGGAACTGAACCCGCAGCCGCGGGTGTCCCGGTTTGAGAGTACGACGGTAATTCGATTATTTCCACACTTAGGCTTAAAAACATGGCGTTAGAGGGTGAGAACTCGAAACAGCCCCCGAACGGCCCCTTGGGTGGCACCAACACCTCCCACGGGACCAACGTAACTCGTAGGAACTGACCCCGCAGCCGCGGGTGTCCCTGTTTGAGAGTACGACGGTAATTTGCTTATTTCCACACTTAGGCTTGAAAACATGGCGTTAGAGGGTGAGAACTAGAAACAGCCCCCGAACGGCCCCGTGGGTGGCACCAACACCTCCCACGGGACCAACGTAACTCGTAGGAACTGACCCCGCAGCCGCGGGTGTCCCGGTTTGAGAGTACGACGGTAATTTGCTAATTTCCACACTTAGGCTTAAAAACATGGCGTTAGAGGGTGAGAACTCGAAACAGCCCCCGAACGACTCCGTGGGTGGCACCAACACCACCCACGGGACCAACGTAACTCGTAGGAACAGACCCCGCAGCCGCGGGTGTCCCGGTTTGAGAGTACGACGGTAATTTGCTTATTTCCACAATTAGGCTTGAAAACATGGCGTTAGAGGGTGAGAACTCGAAACAGCCCCCGAACGGCCCCGTGGGTGGCACCAACACCTCCCACGGGACCAACGTAACTCGTAGGAACTGACCCCGCAGCCGCGGGTGTCCCGGTTTGAGAGTACGATGGTAATTTGCTTATTTCCACACTTAGGCTTGAAAACATGGCGTTAGAGGGTGAAAACTCGAAACAGCCCCCGAACGGCCCAGTGGGTGGCACCAACACCTCCCACGGGACCAACGTAACTCGTAGGAACTGACCCCGCATCCGCGGGTGTCCCGGTTTGAGAGTACGACGGTAATTTGCTTATTTCCACACTAATGCTTGAAAACATGGCGTTAGATGGTGAGAACTCGAAACAGCCCCCGAACGGCCCCGTGGGCGGCACCAACACCTCCCACGGGACCAAAGTAACTCGTAGGAACTGACCCCGCAGCCGCGGTTGTCCCTGTTTGAGAGTACGACGGTAATTTGCTTATTTCCACACTTAGGCTCGAAAACATGGCGTTAGAGGGTGAGAACTCGAAACAGCCCCCGAACGGCCCCGTGGGTGGCACCAACACCTCCCACGGGACCAACGTAACTCGTAGGAACTGACCCCGCAGCCGCGGGTGTCCCGGTTTGAGAGTACGACGGTAATTTGTTTATTTCCACACTTAGGCTTAAAAACATGGCGTTAGAGGGTGAGAACTCGAAACAGCCCACGAACGACCCCGTGGGTGGCACCAACACCACCCACGGGACCAACGTAACTCGTAGGAACTGACCCCGCAGCTGCGGGTGTCCCGGTTTGAGAGTTCGACGGTAATTTGCTTATTTCCACACTTAGGCTTAAAAACATGGCGTTAGAGGGTGAGAACTCGAAACAGCCCCCGAACGGCCCCGTGGGTGGCACCAACACCTCCCAAGGGACCAACGTAACTCGTAGGAACTGACCCCGCAGCCGCGGTTGTCCCGGTTTGAGAGTACGACGGTATTTTGCTTATTTCCACACTTAGGCTTAAAAACATGGCGTTAGAGGGTGAAAACTCGAAACAGCCCCCGAACGGCCCAGTGGGTGGCACCAACACCTCCCACGGGACCAACGTAACTCGTAGGAACTGACCCCGCAGCCGCGGGTGTCACGGTTTGAGAGTACGACGGTAATTTGCTAATTTCCACACTTAGGCTTAAAAACATGGCGTTAGAGGGTGAGAACTCGAAACAGCCCCCGAACGACCCCGTGGGTGGCACCAACACCACCCACGGGACCAACGTAACTCGTAGGAACTGACCCCGCAGCCGCGGGTGTCCCGGTTTGAGAGTTCGACGGTAATTTGCTTATTTCCACACTTAGGCTTAAAAACATGGTGTTAGAGGGTGAGAACTCGAAACAGCCCCCGAACGGCCCCGTGGGTGGCACCAACACCTCCCACGGGACCAACGTAACTCGTAGGAACTGACCCCGCAGCCGCGGGTGCCCCGGTTTGAGAGTACGACGGTAATTTGCTTATTTCCACACTAATGCTTGAAAACATGGCGTTAGATGGTGAGAACTCGAAACAGCCCCCGAACGGCCCCGTGGGTGGCACCAACACCTCCCACGGGACCAACGTAACTCGTAGGAACTGACCCCGCAGCCGCGGTTGTCCCTGTTTGAGAGTACGACGGTAATTTGCTTATTTCCACACTTAGGCTTGAAAACATGGCGTTAGAGGGTGAGAACTCGAAACAGCCCCCGAACGGCCCCGTGGGCGGCACCAACACCTCCCACGGGACCAACGTAACTCGTAGGAACTGACCCCGCAGCCGCGGGTGTCCCGGTTTGAGAGTACGACGGTAATTTTCTAATTTCCACACTTAGGCTTAAAAACATGGCGTTAGAGGGTGAGAACTCGAAACAGCCCCCGAACGACCCCGTGGGTGGCACCAACACCACCCACGGGACCAACGTACCTCGTAGGAACTGACCCCGCAGCCGCGGGTGTCCCGGTTTGAGAGTTCGACGGTAATTTGCTTATTTCCACACTTAGGCTTAAAAACATGGTGTTAGAGGGTGAGAACTCGAAACAGCCCTCGAACGACCCCGTGGGTGGCACCAACACCACCCACGGGACCAACGTAACTCGTAGGAACAGAACCCGCAGCCGCGGGTGTCCCGGTTTGAGAGTACGACGGTAATTTGCTTATTTCCACAATTAGTTTTGAAAACATGGCGTTAGAGGGTGAGAACTCGAAACAGCCCCCGAACGGCCCCGTGGGTGGCACCAACACCTCCCACGGGACCAACGTAACTCGTAGGAACTGACCCCGCAGCCTCGGGTGTCCCGGTTTGAGAGTACGATGGTAATTTGCTTATTTCCACACTTAGGCTTGAAAACATGGCGTTAGAGGGTGAAAACTCGAAACAGCCCCCGAACGGCCCAGTGGGTGGCACCAACACCTCCCACGGGACAACCGTAACTCGTAGGAACTGACCCCGCAGCCGCGGGTGTCCCGGTTTGAGAGTACGACGGTAATTTGCTTATTTCCACACTAATGCTTGAAAACATGGCGTTAGATGGTGAGAACTCGAAACAGCCCCCGAACGGCCCCGTGGGCGGCACCAACACCTCCCACGGGACCAACGTAACTCGTAGGAACTGACCCCGCAGCCGCGGTTGTCCCTGTTTGAGAGTACGACGGTAATTTGCTTATTTCCACACTTAGGCTTGAAAACATGGCGTTAGAGGGTGAGAACTCGAAACAGCCCCCGAACGGCCCCGTGGGTGGCACCAACACCTCCCACGGGACCAACGTAACTCGTAGGAACTGACCCCGCAGCCGCGGGTGTCCCGGTTTGAGAGTACGACTGTAAATTGTTTATTTCCACACTTAGGCTTAAAAACATGGCGTTAGAGGGTGAGAACTCGAAACAGCCCCCGAACGACCCCGTGGGTGGCACCAACACCACCCACGGGACCAACGTAACTCGTAGGAACTGACCCCGCAGCCGCGGGTGTCCCGGTTTGAGAGTTCGACGGTAATTTGCTTATTTCCACACTTAGGCTTAAAAACATGGCGTTAGAGGGTGAGAACTCGAAACAGCCCCCGAACGGCCCCGTGGGTGGCACCAACACCTCCCACGGGACCAACGTAACTCGTAGGAACTGACCCCGCAGCCGCGGGTCTCCCGGTTTGAGAGTACGACGGTAATTTGCTTATTTCCACACTTAGGCTTAAAAACATGGCGTTAGAGGGTGAGAACTCGAAACATCCCCCGAACGGCCCCGTGGGTGGCACCAACACCTCCCATGGGACAAACGTAACTCGTAGGAACTGACCCCGCAGCCGCGGGTGTCCCAGTTTGAGAGTACGACGGTAATTTGCTTATTTCTACACTTAGGCTTCAAAAACATGGCGTTAGAGGGTGAGAACTCGAAACAGCCCCCGAACGGCCCCGTGGGTGGCACCAACACCTCCCACGGGACCAACGTAACTCGTAGGAACTGACCCCGCAGCCGCAGGTGTCCCGATTTGAGAGTACGACGGTAATTTGCTTATTTCCACACTTAGGCTTAAAAACATGGCGTTAGAGGGTGAGAACTCGAAACAGCCCCCGAACGGCCCCGTGGGTGGCACCAACACCTCCCACGGGACCAACGTAACTCGTAGGAACTGACCCCGCAGCCGCGGGTGCCCTGGTTTGAGAGTACGACGGTAATTTGATTATTTCCACACTTAGGCTTAAAAACATGGCGTTAGAGGGTGAGAACTCGAAACAGCCCCCGAACGGCCCCTTGGGTGGCACCAACACCACCCACGGGACCAACGTAACTCGTAGGAACAGACCCCGCAGCCGCGGGTGTCCCGGTTTGAGAGTACGACGGTAATTTGCTTATTTCCACAATTAGGCTTGAAAACATGGCGTTAGAGGGTGAGAACTCGAAACAGCCCCCGAACGGCCCCGTGGGTGGCACCAACACCTCCCACGGGACCAACGTAACTCGTAGTAACTGACCCCGCAGCCGCGGGTGTCCCGGTTTGAGAGTACGATGGTAATTTGCTTATTTCCACACTTAGGCTTGAAAACATGGCGTTAGAGGGTGAAAACTCGAAACAGCCCCCGAACGGCCCCGTGGGTGGCACCAACACCTCCCACGGGACAAACGTAACTCGTAGGAACTGACCCCGCAGCCGCGGGTGTCCCAGTTTGAGAGTACGACGGTAATTTGCTTATTTCTACACTTAGGCTTCAAAAACATGGCGTTAGAGGGTGAGAACTCGAAACAGCTCCCGAACGGCCCCGTGGGTGGCACCAACACCTCCCACGGGACCAACGTAACTCGTAGGAACTGACCCCGCAGCCGCGGGTGTCCCGGTTTGAGAGTACGACGGTAATTTGCTAATTTCCACACTTAGGCTTAAAAACATGGCGTTAGAGGGTGAGAACTCGAAACAGCCCCCGAACGACCCCGTGGGTGGCACCAACACCACCCACGGGACCAACGTAACTCGTAGGAACTGACCCCGCAGCCGCGGGTGTCCCGGTTTGAGAGTTCGACGGTAATTTGCTTATTTCCACACTTAGGCTTAAAAACATGGTGTTAGTGGGTGAGAACTCGAAACAGCCCCCGAACGACCCCGTGGGTGGCACCAACACCACCCACGGGACCAACGTAACTCGTAGGAACAGACCCCGCAGCCGCGGGTGTCCCGGTTTGAGAGTACGACGGTAATTTGCTTATTTCCACAATTAGGCTTGAAAACATGGCGTTAGAGGGTGAGAACTCGAAACAGCCCCCGAACGGCCCCGTGGGTGGCACCAACACCTCCCACGGGACCAACGTAACTCGTAGGAACTGACCCCGCAGCCGCGGGTGTCCCGGTTTGAGAGTACGATGGTAATTTGCTTATTTCCACACTTAGGCTTGAAAACATGGCGTTAGAGGGTGAAAACTCGAAACAGCCCCCGAACGGCCCAGTGGGTGGCACCAACACCTCCCACGGGACCAACGTAACTCGTAGGAACTGACCCCGCAGCCGCGGGTGTCCCGGTTTGAGAGTACGACGGTAATTTGCTTATTTCCACACTAATGCTTGAAAACATGGCGTTAGATGGTGAGAACTCGAAACAGCCCCCGAACGGCCCCGTGGGCGGCACCAACACCTCCCACGGGACCAACGTAACTCGTAGGAACTGACCCCGCAGCCGCGGTTGTCCCTGTTTGAGAGTACGACGGTAATTTGCTTATTTCCACACTTAGGCTTGAAAACATGGCGTTAGAGGGTGAGAACTCGAAACAGCCCCCGAACGGCCCCGTGGGTGGCACCAACACCTCCCACGGGACCAACGTAACTCGTAGGAACTGACCCCGCAGCCGCGGGTGTCCCGGTTTGAGAGTACGACGGTAATTTGTTTATTTCCACACTTAGGCTTAAAAACATAGCGTTAGAGGGTGAGAACTCGAAACAGCCTCCGAACGACCCCGTGGGTGGCACCAACACCACCCACGGGACCAACGTAACTCGTAGGAACTGACCCCGCAGCCGCGGGTGTCCCGGTTTGAGAGTTCAACGGTAATTTGCTTATTTCCACACTTAGGCTTAAAAACATGGCGTTAGAGGGTGAGAACTCGAAACAGCCCCCGAACGACCCCGTGGGTGGCACCAACACCACCCACGAGACCAACGTAATTCGTAGGAACTGACCCCGCAGTCGCGGGTGGGTGGCACCAACACCTCCCACGTGACCAACGTAACTCGTAGGAACTGACCCCGCAGCCGTGGGTCTCCCGGTTTGAGAGTACGACGGTAATTTGCTTATTTCCACACTTAGGCTTAAAAACATGGCGTTAGAGGGTGAGTACTCGAAACATCCCCCGAACGGCCCCGTGGGTGGCACCAACACCTCCCACGGGACAAACGTAACTCGTAGGAACTGACCCCGCAGCCGCGGGTGTCCCAGTTTGAGAGTACGACGGTAATTTGCTTATTTCTACACTTAGGCTTCAAAAACATGGCGTTAGAGGGTGAGAACTCGAAACAGCCCCCGAACGGCCCCGTGGGTGGCACCAACACCTCCCACGGGACCAACGTAACTCGTAGGAACTGACCCCGCAGCCGCGGGTGTCCCGGTTTGAGAGTACGACGGTAATTTGCTTATTTCCACACTAATGCTTGAAAACATGGCGTTAGATGGTGAGAACTCGAAACAGCCCCCGAACATCCCCGTGGGTGGCACCAACACCTCCCACGGGACCAACGTAACTCGTAGGAACTGACCCCGCAGCCGCGGGTGTCCCTGTTTGAGAGTACGACGGTAATTTGCTTATTTCCACACTTAGGCTTGAAAACATGGCGTTAGAGGGTGAGAACTCGAAACAGCCCCCGAACGGCCCCGTGGGTGGCACCAACACCTCCCACGGGACCAACGTAACTCGTAGGAACTGACCCCGCAGCCGCGGGTGTCCCGGTTTGAGAGTACGACGGTAATTTGCTAATTTCCACACTTAGGCTTAAAAACATGGCGTTAGAGGGTGAGAACTCGAAACAGCCCCCGAACGACCCCGTGGGTGGCACCAACACCACCCTCGGGACCAACGTAACTCGTAGGAACTGACCCCGGTGAGAACTCGAAACAGCCCCCGAACGACCCCGTGGGTGGCACCAACACCACCCACGGGACCAACGTAACTCGTAGGAACTGACCCCGCAGCCGCGGGTGTCCCGGTTTGAGAGTTCGACGGTAATTTGCTTATTTCCACACTTAGGCTTAAAAACATGGTGTTAGAGGGTGAGAACTCGAAACAACCCCCGAACGACCCCGTGGGTGGCACCAACACCACCCACGGGACCAACGTAACTCGTAGGAACAGACCCCGTAGCCGCGGGTGTCCCGGTTTGAGAGTACGACGGTAATTTGCTTATTTCCACAATTAGGCTTTAAAACATGGCGTTAGTGGGTGAGAACTCGAAACAGCCCCCGAACGGCCCCGTGGGTGGCACCAACACCACCCACGGGACCAACGTAACTCGTACGAACTGACCCCGCAGCCGCGGTTGTCCCTGTTTGAGAGTACGACGGTAATTTGGTTATTTCCACACTTAGGCTTAAAAACATGGCGTTAGAGGGTGAGAATTCGAAACAGCCCCCGAACGGCCCCATGGGTGGCACCAACACCACCCACGGGACCAACGTAACTCGTAGGAACTGACCCCGCAGCCGCGGGTGTCCCGGTTTGAGAGTACGACGGTAATTTGCTTATTTCCACACTTAGGCTTTAAAACATGGCGTTAGAGGGTGAGAACTCGAAACAGCCCCGAACGGCCCCGTGGGTGTCACCAACACCTCCCACGGGACCAACGTAACTCGTAGGAACTGACCCCGCAGCCGCGGGTGTCCCTGTTTGAGAGTACGACGGTAATTTGCTTATTTCCACACTTAGGCTTGAAAACATGGCGTTAGAGGGTGAGAACTCGAAACAGCCCCCGAACGGCCCCGTGGGTGGCACCAACACCTCCCACGGGACCAACGTAACTCGTAGGAACTGAACCCGCAGCCGCGGGTGTCCCGGTTTGAGAGTACGACGGTAATTTGCTTATTTCCACACTTAGGCTTAAAAACATGGCGTTAGAGGGTGAGAACTCGAAACAGCCCCCGAACGACCCCGTGGGTGGCACCAACACCTCCCACGGGACCAACGTAACTCGTAGGAACTGACCCCGCAGCCGCGGGTGTCCCGGTTTGAGAGTACGACGGTAATTTGCTTATTTCCACACTTAGGCTTAAAAACATGGCGTTAGAGGGTGAGAACTCGAAACAGCCCCCGAACGGCCCCTTGGGTGGCACCAACACCACCCACGGGACCAACGTAACTCGTAGGAACAGACCCCGCAGCCGCGGGTGTCCCGGTTTGAGAGTACGACGGTAATTTGCTTATTTCCACAATTAGGCTTGAAAACATGGCGTTAGAGGGTGAGAACTCGAAACAGCCCCCGAACGGCCCCGTGGGTGGCACCAACACCTCCCACGGGACCAACGTAACTCGTAGTAACTGACCCCGCAGCCGCGGGTGTCCCGGTTTGAGAGTACGATGGTAATTTGCTTATTTCCACACTTAGGCTTGAAAACATGGCGTTAGAGGGTGAAAACTCGAAACAGCCCCCGAACGGCCCCGTGGGTGGCACCAACACCTCCCACGGGACAAACGTAACTCGTAGGAACTGACCCCGCAGCCGCGGGTGTCCCAGTTTGAGAGTACGACGGTAATTTGCTTATTTCTACACTTAGGCTTCAAAAACATGGCGTTAGAGGGTGAGAACTCGAAACAGCTCCCGAACGGCCCCGTGGGTGGCACCAACACCTCCCACGGGACCAACGTAACTCGTAGGAACTGACCCCGCAGCCGCGGGTGTCCCGGTTTGAGAGTACGACGGTAATTTGCTAATTTCCACACTTAGGCTTAAAAACATGGCGTTAGAGGGTGAGAACTCGAAACAGCCCCCGAACGACCCCGTGGGTGGCACCAACACCACCCACGGGACCAACGTAACTCGTAGGAACTGACCCCGCAGCCGCGGGTGTCCCGGTTTGAGAGTTCGACGGTAATTTGCTTATTTCCACACTTAGGCTTAAAAACATGGTGTTAGTGGGTGAGAACTCGAAACAGCCCCCGAACGACCCCGTGGGTGGCACCAACACCACCCACGGGACCAACGTAACTCGTAGGAACAGACCCCGCAGCCGCGGGTGTCCCGGTTTGAGAGTACGACGGTAATTTGCTTATTTCCACAATTAGGCTTGAAAACATGGCGTTAGAGGGTGAGAACTCGAAACAGCCCCCGAACGGCCCCGTGGGTGGCACCAACACCTCCCACGGGACCAACGTAACTCGTAGGAACTGACCCCGCAGCCGCGGGTGTCCCGGTTTGAGAGTACGATGGTAATTTGCTTATTTCCACACTTAGGCTTGAAAACATGGCGTTAGAGGGTGAAAACTCGAAACAGCCCCCGAACGGCCCAGTGGGTGGCACCAACACCTCCCACGGGACCAACGTAACTCGTAGGAACTGACCCCGCAGCCGCGGGTGTCCCGGTTTGAGAGTACGACGGTAATTTGCTTATTTCCACACTAATGCTTGAAAACATGGCGTTAGATGGTGAGAACTCGAAACAGCCCCCGAACGGCCCCGTGGGCGGCACCAACACCTCCCACGGGACCAACGTAACTCGTAGGAACTGACCCCGCAGCCGCGGTTGTCCCTGTTTGAGAGTACGACGGTAATTTGCTTATTTCCACACTTAGGCTTGAAAACATGGCGTTAGAGGGTGAGAACTCGAAACAGCCCCCGAACGGCCCCGTGGGTGGCACCAACACCTCCCACGGGACCAACGTAACTCGTAGGAACTGACCCCGCAGCCGCGGGTGTCCCGGTTTGAGAGTACGACGGTAATTTGTTTATTTCCACACTTAGGCTTAAAAACATAGCGTTAGAGGGTGAGAACTCGAAACAGCCTCCGAACGACCCCGTGGGTGGCACGAACACCACCCACGGGACCAACGTAACTCGTAGGAACTGACCCCGCAGCCGCGGGTGTCCCGGTTTGAGAGTTCGACGGTAATTTGCTTATTTCCACACTTAGGCTTAAAAACATGGCGTTAGAGGGTGAGAACTCGAAACAGCCCCCGAACGACCCCGTGGGTGGCACCAACACCACCCACGAGACCAACGTAATTCGTAGGAACTGACCCCGCAGTCGCGGGTGGGTGGCACCAACACCTCCCACGTGACCAACGTAACTCGTAGGAACTGACCCCGCAGCCGTGGGTCTCCCGGTTTGAGAGTACGACGGTAATTTGCTTATTTCCACACTTAGGCTTAAAAACATGGCGTTAGAGGGTGAGTACTCGAAACATCCCCCGAACGGCCCCGTGGGTGGCACCAACACCTCCCACGGGACAAACGTAACTCGTAGGAACTGACCCCGCAGCCGCGGGTGTCCCAGTTTGAGAGTACGACGGTAATTTGCTTATTTCTACACTTAGGCTTCAAAAACATGGCGTTAGAGGGTGAGAACTCGAAACAGCCCCCGAACGGCCCCGTGGGTGGCACCAACACCTCCCACGGGACCAACGTAACTCGTAGGAACTGACCCCGCAGCCGCGGGTGTCCCGGTTTGAGAGTACGACGGTAATTTGCTTATTTCCACACTAATGCTTGAAAACATGGCGTTAGATGGTGAGAACTCGAAACAGCCCCCGAACATCCCCGTGGGTGGCACCAACACCTCCCACGGGACCAACGTAACTCGTAGGAACTGACCCCGCAGCCGCGGGTGTCCCTGTTTGAGAGTACGACGGTAATTTGCTTATTTCCACACTTAGGCTTGAAAACATGGCGTTAGAGGGTGAGAACTCGAAACAGCCCCCGAACGGCCCCGTGGGTGGCACCAACACCTCCCACGGGACCAACGTAACTCGTAGGAACTGACCCCGCAGCCGCGGGTGTCCCGGTTTGAGAGTACGACGGTAATTTGCTAATTTCCACACTTAGGCTTAAAAACATGGCGTTAGAGGGTGAGAACTCGAAACAGCCCCCGAACGACCCCGTGGGTGGCACCAACACCACCCTCGGGACCAACGTAACTCGTAGGAACTGACCCCGGTGAGAACTCGAAACAGCCCCCGAACGACCCCGTGGGTGGCACCAACACCACCCACGGGACCAACGTAACTCGTAGGAACTGACCCCGCAGCCGCGGGTGTCCCGGTTTGAGAGTTCGACGGTAATTTGCTTATTTCCACACTTAGGCTTAAAAACATGGTGTTAGAGGGTGAGAACTCGAAACAACCCCCGAACGACCCCGTGGGTGGCACCAACACCACCCACGGGACCAACGTAACTCGTAGGAACAGACCCCGTAGCCGCGGGTGTCCCGGTTTGAGAGTACGACGGTAATTTGCTTATTTCCACAATTAGGCTTTAAAACATGGCGTTAGTGGGTGAGAACTCGAAACAGCCCCCGAACGGCCCCGTGGGTGGCACCAACACCACCCACGGGACCAACGTAACTCGTACGAACTGACCCCGCAGCCGCGGTTGTCCCTGTTTGAGAGTACGACGGTAATTTGGTTATTTCCACACTTAGGCTTAAAAACATGGCGTTAGAGGGTGAGAATTCGAAACAGCCCCCGAACGGCCCCATGGGTGGCACCAACACCACCCACGGGACCAACGTAACTCGTAGGAACTGACCCCGCAGCCGCGGGTGTCCCGGTTTGAGAGTACGACGGTAATTTGCTTATTTCCACACTTAGGCTTTAAAACATGGCGTTAGAGGGTGAGAACTCGAAACAGCCCCGAACGGCCCCGTGGGTGTCACCAACACCTCCCACGGGACCAACGTAACTCGTAGGAACTGACCCCGCAGCCGCGGGTGTCCCTGTTTGAGAGTACGACGGTAATTTGCTTATTTCCACACTTAGGCTTGAAAACATGGCGTTAGAGGGTGAGAACTCGAAACAGCCCCCGAACGGCCCCGTGGGTGGCACCAACACCTCCCACGGGACCAACGTAACTCGTAGGAACTGAACCCGCAGCCGCGGGTGTCCCGGTTTGAGAGTACGACGGTAATTTGCTTATTTCCACACTTAGGCTTAAAAACATGGCGTTAGAGGGTGAGAACTCGAAACAGCCCCCGAACGACCCCGTGGGTGGCACCAACACCTCCCACGGGACCAACGTAACTCGTAGGAACTGACCCCGCAGCCGCGGGTGTCCCGGTTTGAGAGTACGACGGTAATTTGCTTATTTCCACACTTAGGCTTAAAAACATGGCGTTAGAGGGTGAGAACTCGAAACAGCCCCCGAACGGCCCCGTGGGTGGCACCAACACCTCCCACGGGACCAACATCACTCGTAGGAACTGACCCCGCAGCCGCGGGTGTCCCGGTTTGAGAGTACGACGGTATTTTGCTTATTTCCACACTTAGGCTTAAAAACATGGCGTTAGAGGGTGAGAACTCGAAACAGCCCCCGAACGGCCCCGTGGGTGGCACCAACACCACCCACGGGACCAACGTAACTCGTAAGAACTGACCCCGCAGCCGCGGGTGTCCCGGTTTGAGAGTACGTCGGTAATTTGCTTATTTCCACACTTAGGCTTAAAAACATGGCGTTAGAGGGTGAGAACTCGAAACAGCCCCCGAACAACCCCGTGGGTGGCACCAACACCTCCCACGGGACCAACGTAACTCGTAGGAAATGACCCCGCAGCCGCGGGTGTCCCTGTTTGAGAGTACGGCCGTAATTTGATTATTTCCACACTTAGGCTTAAAAACATGGCTTTAGGCGTTGAGAACTCGAAACAGCCCCCGAACGGCCCCGTGAGTGGCACCAACACCTCCCACGGGACCAACGTAACTCGTAGGAACTGACCCCGCAGCCGCGGGTGTCCCGGTTTGAGAGTACGACGGTAATTTGCTTATTTCCACAATTAGGCTTTAAAACATGGCGTTAGTGGGTGAGAACTCGAAACAGCCCCCTAACGGCCCCGTGGGTGGCACCAACACCTCCCACGAGACCAACGTAACTCGTAGGAACTGACCCCGCAGCCGCGGGTGTCCCGGTTTAAGAGTACGACGATAATTTGCTTATTTCCACACTTAGGCTTGAAAACATGGCGTTAGAGGGTGAGAACTCGAAACAGCCCCCGAACGACCCCGTGGGTGGCACCAACACCACCCACGGGACCAACGTAACTCGTAGGAACTGACCCCGCAGCCGCGGGTGTCCCGGTTTGAGAGTTCGACGGTAATTTGCTTATTTCCACACTTAGGCTTAAAAACATGGTGTTAGAGGGTGAGAACTCGAAACAGCCCCCGAACGACCCCGTGGGTGGCACCAACACCACCCACGGGACCAACGTAACTCGTAGGAACAGACCCCGCAGCCGCGGGTGTCCCGGTTTGAGAGTACGACGGTAATTTGCTTATTTCCACAATTAGGCTTGAAAACATGGCGTTAGAGGGTGAGAACTCGAAACAGCCCCCGAACGGCCCCGTGGGTGGCACCAACACCTCCCACGGGACCAACGTAACTCGTAGGAACTGACCCCGCAGCCGCGGGTGTCCCGGTTTGAGAGTACGATGGTAATTTGCTTATTTCCACACTTAGGCTTGAAAACATGGCGTTAGAGGGTGAAAACTCGAAACAGCCCCCGAACGGCCCAGTGGGTGGCACCAACACCTCCCACGGGACCAACGTAACTCGTAGGAACTGACCCCGCAGCCGCGGGTGTCCCGGTTTGAGAGTACGACGGTAATTTGCTTATTTCCACACTAATGCTTGAAAACATGGCGTTAGATGGTGAGAACTCGAAACAGCCCCCGAACGGCCCCGTGGGCGGCACCAACACCTCCCACGGGACCAACGTAACTCGTAGGAACTGACCCCGCAGCCGCGGTTGTCCCTGTTTGAGAGTACGACGGTAATTTGCTTATTTCCACACTTAGGCTTGAAAACATGGCGTTAGAGGGTGAGAACTCGAAACAGCACCCGAACGGCCCCGTGGGTGGCACCAACACCTCCCACGGGACCAACGTAACTCGTAGGAACTGACCCCGCAGCCGCGGGTGTCCCGGTTTGAGAGTACGACGGTAATTAGTTTATTTCCACACTTAGGCTTAAAAACATAGCGTTAGAGGGTGAGAACTCGAAACAGCCTCCGAACGACCCCGTGGGTGGCACCAACACCACCCACGGGACCAACGTAACTCGTAGGAACTGACCCCGCAGCCGCGGGTGTCCCGGTTTGAGAGTTCGACGGTAATTTGCTTATTTCCACACTTAGGCTTAAAAACATGGCGTTAGAGGGTGAGAACTCGAAACAGCCCCCGAACGACCCCGTGGGTGGCACCAACACCACCCACGAGACCAACGTAATTCGTAGGAACTGACCCCGCAGTCGCGGGTGGGTGGCACCAACACCTCCCACGGGACCAACGTAACTCGTAGGAACTGACCCCGCAGCCGTGGGTCTCCCGGTTTGAGAGTACGACGGTAATTTGCTTATTTCCACACTTAGGCTTAAAAACATGGCGTTAGAGGGTGAGTACTCGAAACATCCCCCGAACGGCCCCGTGGGTGGCACCAACACCTCCCACGGGACAAACGTAACTCGTAGGAACTGACCCCGCAGCCGCGGGTGTCCCAGTTTGAGAGTACGACGGTAATTTGCTTATTTCTACACTTAGGCTTCAAAAACATGGCGTTAGAGGGTGAGAACTCGAAACAGCCCCCGAACGGCCCCGTGGGTGGCACCAACACCTCCCACGGGACCAACGTAACTCGTAGGAACTGACCCCGCAGCCGCGGGTGTCCCGGTTTGAGAGTACGACGGTAATTTGCTTATTTCCACACTAATGCTTGAAAACATGGCGTTAGATGGTGAGAACTCGAAACAGCCCCCGAACATCCCCGTGGGTGGCACCAACACCTCCCACGGGACCAACGTAACTCGTAGGAACTGACCCCGCAGCCGCGGGTGTCCCTGTTTGAGAGTACGACGGTAATTTGCTTATTTCCACACTTAGGCTTGAAAACATGGCGTTAGAGGGTGAGAACTCGAAACAGCCCCCGAACGGCCCCGTGGGTGGCACCAACACCTCCCACGGGACCAACGTAACTCGTAGGAACTGACCCCGCAGCCGCGGGTGTCCCGGTTTGAGAGTACGACGGTAATTTGCTAATTTCCACACTTAGGCTTAAAAACATGGCGTTAGAGGGTGAGAACTCGAAACAGCCCCCGAACGACCCCGTGGGTGGCACCAACACCACCCACGGGACCAACGTAACTCGTAGGAACTGACCCCGGTGAGAACTCGAAACAGCCCCCGAACGACCCCGTGGGTGGCACCAACACCACCCACGGGACCAACGTAACTCGTAGGAACTGACCCCGCAGCCGCGGGTGTCCCGGTTTGAGAGTTCGACGGTAATTTGCTTATTTCCACACTTAGGCTTAAAAACATGGTGTTAGAGGGTGAGAACTCGAAACAGCCCCCGAACGACCCCGTGGGTGGCACCAACACCACCCACGGGACCAACGTAACTCGTAGGAACAGACCCCGTAGCCGCGGGTGTCCCGGTTTGAGAGTACGACGGTAATTTGCTTATTTCCACAATTAGGCTTTAAAACATGGCGTTAGTGGGTGAGAACTCGAAACAGCCCCCGAACGGCCCCGTGGGTGGCACCAACACCTCCCACGAGACCAACGTAACTCGTACGAACTGACCCCGCAGCCGCGGTTGTCCCTGTTTGAGAGTACGACGGTAATTTGGTTATTTCCACACTTAGGCTTAAAAACATGGCGTTAGAGGGTGAGAATTCGAAACAGCCCCCGAACGGCCCCATGGGTGGCACCAACACCACCCACGGGACCAAATTTAACTCGTAGGAACTGACCCCGCAGCCGCGGGTGTCCCGGTTTGAGAGTACGGCGGTAATTTGCTTATTTCCACACTTAGGCTTAAAAACATGGCGTTAGAGGGTGAGAACTCGAAACAGCCCCCGCACGGCCCCGTGGGTGGCACAAACACCACCCACGGGACCAACGTAACTCGTAGGAACTGACCCCGCAGCCGCGGGTGGCCCGGTTTGAGAGTACGACGGTAATTTGCTTATTTCCACACTTAGGGTTAAAAACATGGCGTTAGAGGGTGAGAACTCGAAACAGCCCCCGAACGGCCCCGTGGGTGGCACCAAAACCTCCCACGGGACCAACGTAACTCGTAGGAAATGACCCCGCAGCCGCGGGTGTCCCGGTTTGAGAGTACGACGGTAATTTGCTTATTTCCACACTTAGGCTTGAAAACATGGCGTTAGAGGGTGAGAACTCGAAACAGCCCCGAACGGCCCCGTGGGTGTCACCAACACCTCCCACGGGACCAACGTAACTCGTAGGAACTGACCCCGCAGCCGCGGGTGTCCCTGTTTGAGAGTACGACGGTAATTTGCTTATTTCCACACTTAGGCTTGAAAACATGGCGTTAGAGGGTGAGAACTCGAAACAGCCCCCGAACGGCCCCGTGGGTGGCACCAACACCTCCCACGGGACCAACGTAACTCGTAGGAACTGAACCCGCAGCCGCGGGTGTCCCGGTTTGAGAGTACGACGGTAATTTGCTTATTTCCACACTTAGGCTTAAAAACATGGCGTTAGAGGGTGAGAACTCGAAACAGCCCCCGAACGACCCCGTGGGTGGCACCAACACCTCCCACGGGACCAACGTAACTCGTAGGAACTGACCCCGCAGCCGCGGGTGTCCCGGTTTGAGAGTACGACGGTAATTTTCTTATTTCCACACTTAGGCTTAAAAACATGGCGTTAGAGGGTGAGAACTCGAAACAGCCCCCGAACGGCCCCGTGGGTGGCACCAACACCTCCCACGGGACCAACATAACTCGTAGGAACTGACCCCGCAGCCGCGGGTGTCCCGGTTTGAGAGTACGACGGTATTTTGCTTATTTCCACACTTAGGCTTAAAAACATGGCGTTAGAGGGTGAGAACTCGAAACAGCCCCCGAACGGCCCCGTGGGTGGCACCAACACCACCCACGGGACCAACGTAACTCGTAAGAACTGACCCCGCAGCCGCGGGTGTCCCGGTTTGAGAGTACGTCGGTAATTTGCTTATTTCCACACTTAGGCTTAAAAACATGGCGTTAGAGGGTGAGAACTCGAAACAGCCCCCGAACAACCCCGTGGGTGGCACCAACACCTCCCACGGGACCAACGTAACTCGTAGGAAATGACCCCGCAGCCGCGGGTGTCCCTGTTTGAGAGTACGGCCGTAATTTGCTTATTTCCACACTTAGGCTTAAAAACATGGCTTTAGGCGTTGAGAACTCGAAACATCCCCCGAACGGCCCCGTGAGTGGCAGCAACACCTCCCACGGGACCAACGTAACTCGTAGGAACTGACCCCGCATCCGCGGGTGTCCCGGTTTGAGAGTACGACGGTAATTTGCTTATTTCCACAATTAGGCTTTAAAACATGGCGTTAGTGGGTGAGAACTCGAAACAGCCCCCGAACGGCCCCGTGGGTGGCACCAACACCTCCCACGAGACCAACGTAACTCGTAGGAACTGACCCCGCAGCCGCGGGTGTCCCGGTTTAAGAGTACGACGATAATTTGCTTATTTCCACACTTAGGCTTGAAAACATGGCGTTAGAGGGTGAAAACTCGAAACAGCCACCGAACGGCCCAATGGGTGGCACCAACACCTCCCACGGGACCAACGTAACTCGTAGGAACTGACCCCGCAGCCGCGGGTGTCCCGGTTTGAGAGTACGACGGTAATTTGCTTATTTCCACACTTAGGCTTGAAAATATGGCGTTAGAGGGTGAAAACTCGAAACAGCCCCCGAACGGCCCAGTGGGTGGCACCAACACCTCGCACGGGACCAACTTAACTCGTAGGACTGACACCGCAGTCGCGGGTGTCCCGGTTTGAGAGTACGACGGTAATTTGCTTGTTTCCACACTAATGCTTGAAAACATGGCGTTAGAGGGCGAGAACTCGAAACAGCCCCCGAACGGCCCCGTGGGTGGCACCAACACCTCCCACGGGACCAACGTAACTCGTAGGAACTGACCCCCCAGCCGCGGGTGTCCCGGTTTGAGAGTACGACCGTAATTTGCTTACTTCCACACTTAGGCTTAAAAACATGGCGTTAGAGGGTGGGAACTCGAAACAGCCCCCGAACGACCCCGTGGGTGGCACCAACACCACCCACGGGACCAACGTAACTCGTAGGAACTGACCCCGCAGCCGCGGGTGTCCCGGTTTGAGAGTTCGACGGTAATTTGCTTATTTCCACACTTAGGCTTAAAAACATGGTGTTAGAGGGTGAGAACTCGAAACAGCCCCCGAACGACCCCGTGGGTGGCACCAACACCACCCACGGGACCAACGTAACTCGTAGGAACAGACCCCGCAGCCGCGGGTGTCCCGGTTTGAGAGTACGACGGTAATTTGCTTATTTCCACAATTAGGCTTGAAAACATGGCGTTAGAGGGTGAGAACTCGAAACAGCCCCCGAACGGCCCCGTGGGTGGCACCAACACCACCCACGGGACCAACGTAACTCGTAGGAACAGACCCCGTAGCCGCGGGTGTCCCGGTTTGAGAGTACGACGGTAATTTGCTTATTTCCACAATTAGGCTTTAAAACATGGCGTTAGTGGGTGAGAACTCGAAACAGCCCCCGAACGGCCCCGTGGGTGGCACCAACACCTCCCACGAGACCAACGTAACTCGTACGAACTGACCCCGCAGCCGCGGTTGTCCCTGTTTGAGAGTACGACGGTAATTTGGTTATTTCCACACTTAGGCTTAAAAACATGGCGTTAGAGGGTGAGAATTCGAAACAGCCCCCGAACGGCCCCATGGGTGGCACCAACACCACCCACGGGACCAAATTTAACTCGTAGGAACTGACCCCGCAGCCGCGGGTGTCCCGGTTTGAGAGTACGGCGGTAATTTGCTTATTTCCACACTTAGGCTTAAAAACATGGCGTTAGAGGGTGAGAACTCGAAACAGCCCCCGCACGGCCCCGTGGGTGGCACAAACACCACCCACGGGACCAACGTAACTCGTAGGAACTGACCCCGCAGCCGCGGGTGGCCCGGTTTGAGAGTACGACGGTAATTTGCTTATTTCCACACTTAGGGTTAAAAACATGGCGTTAGAGGGTGAGAACTCGAAACAGCCCCCGAACGGCCCCGTGGGTGGCACCAAAACCTCCCACGGGACCAACGTAACTCGTAGGAAATGACCCCGCAGCCGCGGGTGTCCCGGTTTGAGAGTACGACGGTAATTTGCTTATTTCCACACTTAGGCTTGAAAACATGGCGTTAGAGGGTGAGAACTCGAAACAGCCCCGAACGGCCCCGTGGGTGTCACCAACACCTCCCACGGGACCAACGTAACTCGTAGGAACTGACCCCGCAGCCGCGGGTGTCCCTGTTTGAGAGTACGACGGTAATTTGCTTATTTCCACACTTAGGCTTGAAAACATGGCGTTAGAGGGTGAGAACTCGAAACAGCCCCCGAACGGCCCCGTGGGTGGCACCAACACCTCCCACGGGACCAACGTAACTCGTAGGAACTAAACCCGCAGCCGCGGGTGTCCCGGTTTGAGAGTACGACGGTAATTTGCTTATTTCCACACTTAGGCTTAAAAACATGGCGTTAGAGGGTGAGAACTCGAAACAGCCCCCGAACGACCCCGTGGGTGGCACCAACACCTCCCACGGGACCAACGTAACTCGTAGGAACTGACCCCGCAGCCGCGGGTGTCCCGGTTTGAGAGTACGACGGTAATTTTCTTATTTCCACACTTAGGCTTAAAAACATGGCGTTAGAGGGTGAGAACTCGAAACAGCCCCCGAACGGCCCCGTGGGTGGCACCAACACCTCCCACGGGACCAACATAACTCGTAGGAACTGACCCCGCAGCCGCGGGTGTACCGGTTTGAGAGTACGACGGTATTTTGCTTATTTCCACACTTAGGCTTAAAAACATGGCGTTAGAGGGTGAGAACTCGAAACAGCCCCCGAACGACCCCGTGGGTGGCACCAACACCTCCCACGGGACCAACGTAACTCGTAGGAACTGACCCCGCAGCCGCGGGTGTCCCGGTTTGAGAGTACGACGGTAATTTGCTTATTTCCACACTTAGGCTTAAAAACATGGCGTTAGAGGGTGAGAACTCGAAACAGCCCCCGAACGGCCCCGTGGGTGGCACCAACACCTCCCACGGGACCAACATAACTCGTAGGAACTGACCCCGCAGCCGCGGGTGTCCCGGTTTGAGAGTACGACGGTATTTTGCTTATTTCCACACTTAGGCTTAAAAACATGGCGTTAGAGGGTGAGAACTCGAAACAGCCCCCGAACGGCCCCGTGGGTGGCACCAACACCACCCACGGGACCAACGTAACTCGTAAGAACTGACCCCGCAGCCGCGGGTGTCCCGGTTTGAGAGTACGTCGGTAATTTGCTTATTTCCACACTTAGGCTTAAAAACATGGCGTTAGAGGGTGAGAACTCGAAACAGCCCCCGAACAACCCCGTGGGTGGCACCAACACCTCCCACGGGACCAACGTAACTCGTAGGAAATGACCCCGCAGCCGCGGGTGTCCCTGTTTGAGAGTACGGCCGTAATTTGCTTATTTCCACACTTAGGCTTAAAAACATGGCTTTAGGCGTTGAGAACTCGAAACATCCCCCGAACGGCCCCGTGAGTGGCAGCAACACCTCCCACGGGACCAACGTAACTCGTAGGAACTGACCCCGCATCCGCGGGTGTCCCGGTTTGAGAGTACGACGGTAATTTGCTTATTTCCACAATTAGGCTTTAAAACATGGCGTTAGTGGGTGAGAACTCGAAACAGCCCCCGAACGGCCCCGTGGGTGGCACCAACACCTCCCACGAGACCAACGTAACTCGTAGGAACTGACCCCGCAGCCGCGGGTGTCCCGGTTTAAGAGTACGACGATAATTTGCTTATTTCCACACTTAGGCTTGAAAACATGGCGTTAGAGGGTGAAAACTCGAAACAGCCCCCGAACGGCCCAATGGGTGGCACCAACACCTCCCACGGGACCAACGTAACTCGTAGGAACTGACCCCGCAGCCGCGGGTGTCCCGGTTTGAGAGTACGACGGTAATTTGCTTATTTCCACACTTAGGCTTGAAAATATGGCGTTAGAGGGTGAAAACTCGAAACAGCCCCCGAACGGCCCAGTGGGTGGCACCAACACCTCGCACGGGACCAACTTAACTCGTAGGACTGACACCGCAGTCGCGGGTGTCCCGGTTTGAGAGTACGACGGTAATTTGCTTGTTTCCACACTAATGCTTGAAAACATGGCGTTAGAGGGCGAGAACTCGAAACAGCCCCCGAACGGCCCCGTGGGTGGCACCAACACCTCCCACGGGACCAACGTAACTCGTAGGAACTGACCCCCCAGCCGCGGGTGTCCCGGTTTGAGAGTACGACCGTAATTTGCTTACTTCCACACTTAGGCTTAAAAACATGGCGTTAGAGGGTGGGAACTCGAAACAGCCCCCGAACGACCCCGTGGGTGGTACCAACACCACCCACGGGACCAACGTAACTCGTAGGAACTGACCCCGCAGCCGCGGGTGTCCCGGTTTGAGAGTTCGACGGTAATTTGCTTATTTCCACACTTAGGCTTAAAAACATGGTGTTAGAGGGTGAGAACTCGAAACAGCCCCCGAACGACCCCGTGGGTGGCACCAACACCACCCACGGGACCAACGTAACTCGTAGGAACAGACCCCGCAGCCGCGGGTGTCCCGGTTTGAGAGTACGACGGTAATTTGCTTATTTCCACAATTAGGCTTGAAAACATGGCGTTAGAGGGTGAGAACTCGAAACAGCCCCCGAACGGCCCCGTGGGTGGCACCAACACCTCCCACGGGACCAACGTAACTCGTAGGAACTGACCCCGCAGCCGCGGGTGTCCCGGTTTGAGAGTACGGCGGTAAGTTGCTTATTTCCACACTTAGGCTTAAAAACATGGCGTTAGAGGGTGAGAACTCGAAACAGCCCCCGAACGGCCCCGTGGGTGGCACAAACACCACCCACGGGACCAACGTAACTCGTAGGAACTGACCCCGCAGCCGCGGGTGGCCCGGTTTGAGAGTACGACGGTAATTTGCTTATTTCCACACTTAGGGTTAAAAACATGGCGTTAGAGGGTGAGAACTCGAAACAGCCCCCGAACGGCCCCGTGGGTGGCACCAAAACCTCCCACGGGACCAACGTAACTCGTAGGAAATGACCCCGCAGCCGCGGGTGTCCCGGTTTGAGAGTACGACGGTAATTTGCTTATTTCCACACTTAGGCTTGAAAACATGGCGTTAGAGGGTGAGAACTCGAAACAGCCCCGAACGGCCCCGTGGGTGTCACCAACACCTCCCACGGGACCAACGTAACTCGTAGGAACTGACCCCGCAGCCGCGGGTGTCCCTGTTTGAGAGTACGACGGTAATTTGCTTATTTCCACACTTAGGCTTGAAAACATGGCGTTAGAGGGTGAGAACTCGAAACAGCCCCCGAACGGCCCCGTGGGTGGCACCAACACCTCCCACGGGACCAACGTAACTCGTAGGAACTGAACCCGCAGCCGCGGGTGTCCCGGTTTGAGAGTGCGACGGTAATTTGCTTATTTCCACACTTAGGCTTAAAAACATGGCGTTAGAGGGTGAGAACTCGAAACAGCCCCCGAACGACCCCGTGGGTGGCACCAACACCTCCCACGGGACCAACGTAACTCGTAGGAACTGACCCCGCAGCCGCGGGTGTCCCGGTTTGAGAGTACGACGGTAATTTGCTTATTTCCACACTTAGGCTTAAAAACATGGCGTTAGAGGGTGAGAACTCGAAACAGCCCCCGAACGGCCCCGTGGGTGGCACCAACACCTCCCACGGGACCAACATAACTCGTAGGAACTGACCCCGCAGCCGCGGGTGTCCCGGTTTGAGAGTACGACGGTATTTTGCTTATTTCCACACTTAGGCTTAAAAACATGGCGTTAGAGGGTGAGAACTCGAAACAGCCCCCGAACGGCCCCGTGGGTGGCACCAACACCACCCACGGGACCAACGTAACTCGTAAGAACTGACCCCGCAGCCGCGGGTGTCCCGGTTTGAGAGTACGTCGGTAATTTGCTTATTTCCACACTTAGGCTTAAAAACATGGCGTTAGAGGGTGAGAACTCGAAACAGCCCCCGAACAACCTCGTGGGTGGCACCAACACCTCCCACGGGACCAACGTAACTCGTAGGAAATGACCCCGCAGCCGCGGGTGTCCCTGTTTGAGAGTACGGCGGTAATTTGCTTATTTCCACACTTAGGCTTAAAAACATGGCTTTAGGCGGTGAGAACTCGAAACATCCCCCGAACGGCCCCGTGAGTGGCACCAACACCTCCCACGGGACCAACGTAACTCGTAGGAACTGACCCCGCATCCGCGGGTGTCCCGGTTTGAGAGTACGACGGTAATTTGCTTATTTCCACAATTAGGCTTTAAAACATGGCGTTAGTGGGTGAGAACTCGAAACAGCCCCCGAACGGCCCCGTGGGTGGCACCAACACCTCCCACGAGACCAACGTAACTCGTAGGAACTGACCCCGCAGCCGCGGGTGTCCCGGTTTAAGAGTACGACGATAATTTGCTTATTTCCACACTTAGGCTTGAAAACATGGCGTTAGAGGGTGAAAACTCGAAACAGACCCCGAACGGCCCAGTGGGTGGCACCAACACCTCCCACGGGACCAACGTAACTCGTAGGAACTGACCCCGCAGCCGCGGGTGTCCCGGTTTGAGAGTACGACGGTAATTTGCTTATTTCCACACTTGGGCTTGAAAATATGGCGTTAGAGGCTGAAAACTCGAAACAGCCCCCGAACGGCCCAGTGGGTGGCACCAACACCTCCCACGGGACCAACTTAACTCGTAGGACTGACACCGCAGTCGCGGGTGTCCCGGTTTGAGAGTACGACGGTAATTTGCTTGTTTCCACACTAATGCCTTAAAACATGGCGTTAGAGGGCGAGAACTCGAAACAGCCCCCGAACGGCCCGTGGGTGGCACCAACACCTCCCACGGGACCAACGTAACTCGTAGGAACTGACCCCGCAGCCGCGGGTGTCCCGGCTTGAGAGTACGACCGTAATTTGCTTATTTCCACACTTAGGCTTAAAAACATGGCGTTAGAGGGTGAGAACTCGAAACAGCCCCCGAACGACCCCGTGGGTGGCACCAACACCACCCACGGGACCAACGTAACTCGTAGGAACTGACCCCGCAGCCGCGGGTGTCCCGGTTTGAGAGTTCGACGGTAATTTGCTTATTTCCACACTTAGGCTTAAAAACATGGTGTTAGAGGGTGAGAACTCGAAACAGCCCCCGAACGACCCCGTGGGTGGCACCAACACCACCCACGGGACCAACGTAACTCGTAGGAACTGACCCCGCAGCCGCGGGTGTCCCGGTTTGAGAGTACGACGGTAATTTGCTTATTTCCACAATTAGGCTTGAAAACATGGCGTTAGAGGGTGAGAACTCGAAACAGCCCCCGAACGGCCCCGTGGGTGGCACCAACACCTCCCACGGGACCAACGTAACTCGTAGGAACTGACCCCGCAGCCGCGGGTGTCCCGGTTTGAGAGTACGATGGTAATTTGCTTATTTCCACACTTAGGCTTGAAAACATGGCGTTAGAGGGTGAAAACTCGAAACAGCCCCCGAACGGCCCAGTGGGTGGCACCAACACCTCCCACGGGACAACCGTAACTCGTAGGAACTGACCCCGCAGCCGCGGGTGTCCCGGTTTGAGAGTACGACGGTAATTTGCTTATTTCCACACTAATGCTTGAAAACATGGCGTTAGATGGTGAGAACTCGAAACAGCCCCCGAACGGCCCCGTGGGCGGCACCAACACCTCCCACGGGACCAACGTAACTCGTAGGAACTGACCCCGCAGCCGCGGTTGTCCCTGTTTGAGAGTACGACGGTAATTTGCTTATTTCCACACTAATGCTTGAAAACATGGCGTTAGATGGTGAGAACTCGAAACAGCCCCCGAACGGCCCCGTGGGCGGCACCAACACCTCCCACGGGACCAACGTAACTCGTAGGAACTGACCCCGCAGCCGCGGGTGTCCCGGTTTGAGAGTACGACGGTAATTTGTTTATTTCCACACTTAGGCTTAAAAACATGGCGTTAGAGGGTGAGAACTCGAAACAGCCCCCGAACGACCCCGTGGGTGGCACCAACACCACCCACGGGACCAACGTAACTCGTAGGAACTGACCCCGCAGCCGCGGGTGTCCCGGTTTGAGAGTTCGACGGTAATTTGCTTATTTCCACACTTAGGCTTAAAAACATGGCGTTAGAGGGTGAGAACTCGAAACAGCCCCCGAACGGCCCCGTGGGTGGCACCAACACCTCCCATGGGACCAACGTAACTCGTAGGAACTGACCCCCCAGCCGCGGTTGTCCCTGTTTGAGAGTACGACGGTAATTTGCTTATTTCCACACTTAGGCTTAAAAACATGGCGTTAGAGGGTGAGAACTCGAAACAACCCCCGAACGGCCCCGTGGGTGGCACCAACACCTCCCACGGGACAAACGTAACTCGTAGGAACTGACCCCGCAGCCGCGGGTGTCCCAGTTTGAGAGTACGACGGTAATTTGCTTATTTCTACACTTAGGCTTCAAAAACATGGCGTTAGAGGGTGAGAACTCGAAACAGCCCCCGAACGGCCCCGTGGGTGGCACCAACACCTCCCACGGGACCAACGTAACTCGTAGGAACTGACCCCGCAGCCGCAGGTGTCCCGATTTGAGAGTACGACGGTAATTTGCTTATTTCCACACTTAGGCTTAAAAACATGGCGTTAGAGGGTGAGAACTCGAAACAGCCCCCGAACGGCCCCGTGGGTGGCACCAACACCTCCCACGGGACCAACGTAACTCGTAGGAACTGACCCCGCAGCCGCGGGTGCCCTGGTTTGAGAGTACGACGGTAATTTGATTATTTCCACACTTAGGCTTAAAAACATGGCGTTAGAGGGTGAGAACTCGAAACAGCCCCCGAACGGCCCCTTGGGTGGCACCAACACCTCCCACGGGACCAACGTAACTCGTAGGAACTGACCCCGCAGCCGCGGGTGTCCCGGTTTGAGAGTACGACGGTAATTTGCTTATTTCCACACTTAGGCTTGAAAACATGGCGTTAGAGGGTGAAAACTCGAAACAGCCCCCGAACGGCCCCGTGGGTGGCACCAACACCTCCCACAGGACCAACGTAACTCGTAGGAACTTACCCCGCAGCCACGGGTGTCCCGGTTTGAGAGTACGACGGTAATTTGCTTATTTCCACACTAATGCTTGAAAACATGGCGTTAGATGGTGAGAACTCGAAACAGCCCCCGAACGGCCCCGTGGGTGGCACCAACACCTCCCACGGGACCAACGTAACTCGTAGGAACTGACCCCGCAGCCGCGGGTGTCCCTGTTTGAGAGTACGACGGTAATTTGCTTATTTCCACACTTAGGCTTGAAAACATGGCGTTAGAGGGTGAGAACTCGAAACAGCCCCCGAACGGCCCCGTGGGTGGCACCAACACCTCCCACGGGACCAACGTAAATCGTAGGAACTGACCCCGCAGCCGCGGGTGTCCCGGTTTGAGAGTACGACGGTAATTTGCTAATTTCCACACTTAGGCTTAAAAACATGGCGTTAGAGGGTGAGAACTCGAAACAGCCCCCGAACGGCCCCGTGGGTGGCACCAACACCACCCACGGGACCAACGTAACTCGTAGGAACTGACCCCGCAGCCGCGGGTGTCCCGGTTTGAGAGTTCGACGGTAATTTGCTTATTTCCACACTTAGGCTTAAAAACATGGTGTTAGAGGGTGAGAACTCGAAACAGCCCCCGAACGACCCCGTGGGTGGCACCAACACCACCCACGGGACCAACGTAACTCGTAGGAACAGACCCCGCAGCCGCGGGTGTCCCGGTTTGAGAGTACGACGGTAATTTGCTTATTTCCACAATTAGGCTAGAAAACATGGCGTTAGAGGGTGAGAACTCGAAACAGCCCCCGAACGGCCCCGTGGGTGGCACCAACACCTCCCACGGGACAAACGTAACTCGTAGGAACTGACCCCGCAGCCGCGGGTAGCCCAGTTTGAGAGTACGACGGTAATTTGCTTATTTCCACACTTAGGATTAAAAACATGGCGTTAGAGGGTGAGAACTCGAAACAGCCCCCGAACGGCCCAGTGGGTGGCACCAACACCTCCCACGGGACCAACGTAACTCGTAGGAACTGACCCCGCAGCCGCGGGTGTCCCGGTTTGAGAGTACGACGGTAATTTGCTTATTTCCACACTAATGCTTGAAAACATGGCGTTAGATGGTGAGAACTCGAAACAGCCCCCGAACGGCCCCGTGGGCGGCACCAACACCTCCCACGGGACCAACGTAACTCGTAGGAACTGACCCTGCAGCCGCGGTTGTCCCTGTTTGAGAGTACGACGGTAATTTGCTTATTTCCACACTTAGGCTGGAAAACATGGCGTTAGAGGGTGAGAACTCGAAACAGCCCCCGAACGGCCCCGTGGGTGGCACCAACACCTCCCACGGGACCAACGTAACTCGTAGGAACTGACCCCGCAGCCGCGGGTGTCCCGGTTTGAGAGTACGACGGTAATTTGTTTATTTCCACACTTAGGCTTAAAAACATAGCGTTAGAGGGTGAGAACTCGAAACAGCCTCCGAACGACCCCGTGGGTGGCACCAACACCACCCACGGGACCAACGTAACTCATAGGAACTGACCCCGCAGCCGCGGGTGTCCCGGTTTGAGAGTTCGACGGTAATTTGCTTATTTCCACACTTAGGCTTAAAAACATGGCGTTAGAGGGTGAGAACTCGAAACAGCCCCCGAACGGCCCCTTGGGTGGCACCAACACCTCCCACGGGACCAACGTAACTCGTAGGAACTGAACCCGCAGCCGCGGGTCTCCCGGTTTGAGAGTACGACGGTAATTTGCTTATTTCCACACTAAGGCTTAAAAACATGGCGTTAGAGGGTGAGAACTCGAAACATCCCTCGAACGGCCCCGTGGGTGGCACCAACACCTCCCACGGGACAAACGTAACTCGAAGGAACTGACCCCGCAGCCGCGGGTGTCCCAGTTTGAGAGTACGACGGTAATTTGCTTATTTCTACACTTAGGCTTCAAAAACATGGCGTTAGAGGGTGAGAACTCGAAACAGCCCCCGAACGGCCCCGTGGGTGGCACCAACACCTCCCACGGGACCAACGTAACTCGTAGGAACTGACCCCGCAGCCGCGGGTGTCCCGGTTTGAGAGTACGACGGTAATTTGCTTATTTCCACACTAATGCTTGAAAACATGGCGTTAGATGGTGAGAACTCGAAACAGCCCCCGAACGGCCCCGTGGGTGGCACCAACACCTCCCACGGGACCAACGTAACTCGTAGGAACTGACCCCGCAGCCGCGGGTGTCCCTGTTTGAGAGTACGACGGTAATTTGCTTATTTCCACACTTAGGCTTGAAAACATGGCGTTAGAGGGTGAGAACTCGAAACAGCCCCCGAACGGCCCCGTGGGTGGCACCAACACCTCCCACGGGACCAACGTAACTCGTAGGAACTGACCCCGCAGCCGCGGGTGTCCCGGTTTGAGAGTTCGACGGTAATTTGCTTATTTCCACACTTAGGCTTGAAAACATGGCGTTAGAGGGTGAGAACTCGAAACAGCCCCCGAACGACCCCGTGGGCGGCACCAACACCACCCACGGGACCAACGTAACTCGTAGGAACAGACCCCGTAGCCGCGGGTGTCCCGGTTTGAGAGTACGACGGTAATTTGCTTATTTCCACAATTAGGCTTGAAAACATGGCGTTAGAGGGTGAGAACTCGAAACAGCCCCCGAACGGCCCCGTGGGTGGCACCAACACCTCCCACGGGACCAACGTAACTCGTAGGAACTGAACCCGCAGCCGCGGGTGTCCCGGTTTGAGAGTACGATGGTAATTTGCTTATTTCCACACTTAGGCTTGAAAACATGGCGTTAGAGGGTGAGAACTCGAAACAGCACCCGAACGACCCCGTGGGTGGTACCAACACCTCCCGCGGGACCAACGTAACTCGTAGGAAATGACCCCGCAGCCGCGGGTGTCCCGGTTTGAGTGTACGACGGTAATTTTCTTATTTCCACACTAATGCTTAAAAACATGGCGTTAGAGGGTGAGAACTCGAAACATCCCCCGAACGGCCCCGTGGGTGGCACCAACACCTCCCACGGGACCAATGTAACTCGTAGGAACTGACCCCGCAGCCGCGGTTGTCCCGGTTTGAGAGTACGACGGTATTTTGCTTATTTCCACACTTAGGCTTGAAAACATGGCGTTAGAGGGTGAGAACTCGAAACAGCCCCCGAACGGCCCCGTGGGTGGCACCAACACCTCCCACGGGACCAACGTAACTCGTAGGAACTGAACCCGCAGCCGCGGGTGTCCCGGTTTGAGAGTACGACGGTAATTTGCTTATTTCCACACTTAGGCTTGAAAACATGGCGTTAGAGGGTGAGAACTCGAAACAGCCCCCGAACGACCCCGTGGGTGGCACCAACACCTCCCACGGGACCAACGTAACTCGTAGGAACTGACCCCGCAGCCGCGGGTGTCCCGGTTTGAGAGTACGACGGTAATTTGCTTATTTCCACACTTAGGCTTAAAAATATGGCGTTAGAGGGTGAGAACTTGAAACAGCCCCCGAACGGCCCCGTGGGTGGCACCAACACCTCCCACGGGACCAACATAACTCGTAGGAACTGACCCCGCAGCCGCGGGTGTCCCGGTTTGAGAGTACGACGGTATTTTGCTTATTTCCACACTTAGGCTTAAAAACATGGCGTTAGAGGGTGAGAACTCGAAACAGCCCCCGAACGGCCCCGTGGGTGGCACCAACACCTCCCACGGGACCAACGTAACTCGTAGGAACTGACCCCGCAGCCGCGGGTGTCCCGGTTTGAGAGTACGACGGTAATTTGCTTATTTCCACACTTAGGCTTAAAAATATGGCGTTAGAGGGTGAGAACTTGAAACAGCGCCCGAACGGCCCCGTGGGTGGCACCAACACCTCCCACGGGACCAACATAACTCGTAGGAACTGACCCCGCAGCCGCGGGTGTCCCGGTTTGAGAGTACGACGGTATTTTGCTTATTTCCACACTTAGGCTTAAAAACATGGCGTTAGAGGGTGAGAACTCGAAACAGCCCCCGAACGGCCCCGTGGGTGGCACCAACACCTCCCACGGGACCAACGTAACTCGTAGGAACTGACCCCGCAGCCGCGGGTGTCCCGGTTTGAGAGTACGACCGTAATTTGCTTATTTCCACACTTAGGCTTAAAAACACGGCGTTAGAGGGTGAGAACTCGAAACAGCCCCCGAACGACCCCGTGGGTGGCACCAACACCACCCACGGGACCAACGTAACTCGTAGGAAATGACCCCGCAGCCGCGGGTGTCCCGGTTTGAGAGTTCGACGGTAATTTGCTTATTTCCACACTTAGGCTTAAAAAATGGCTTTAGGGGGTGAGAACTCGAAACATCCCCCGAACGGCCCCGTGAGTGGCACCAACACCTCCCACGGGACCAACGTAACTCGTAGGAACAGACCCCGCAGCCGCGGGTGTCCCGGTTTGAGAGTACGACGGTAATTTGCTTATTTCCACAATTAGGCTTGAAAACATGGCGTTAGAGGGTGAGAACTCGAAACAGCCCCCGAACGGCCCCGTGGGTGGCACCAACACCTCCCACGAGACCAACGTAACTCGTAGGAACTGACCCCGCAGCCGCGGGTGTCCCGGTTTGAGAGTACGATGGTAATTTGCTTATTTCCACACTTAGGCTTGAAAACATGGCGTTAGAGGGTGAAAACTCGAAACAGCCCCCGAACGGCCCAGTGGGTGGCACCAACACCTCCCACGGGACCAACGTAACTCGTAGGAACTGACCCCGCAGCCGCGGGTGTCCTGGTTTGAGAGTACGACGGTAATTTGCTTATTTCCACACTTAGGCTTGAAAACATGGCGTTAGATGGTGAGAACTCGAAACAGCCCCCGAACGGCCCAGTGGGTGGCACCAACACCTCCCACGGGACCAACTTAACTCGTAGGACTGACACCGCAGTCGCGGGTGTCCCGGTTTGAGAGTACGACGGTAATTTGCTTGTTTCCACACTAATGCTTGAAAACATGGCGTTAGATGGTGAGAACTCGAAACAGCCCCCGAACGGCCCCGTGGGCGGCACCAACACCTCCCACGGGACCAACGTAACTCTTCGGAACTGACCCCGCAGCCGCGGGTGTCCCGGTTTGAGAGTACGACGGTAATTTGTTTATTTCCACACTTAGGCTTAAAAACATGGCGTTAGAGGGTGAGAACTCGAAACAGCCCCCGAACGACCCCGTGGGTGGCACCATCACCACCCACGGGACCAACGTAACTCGTAGGAACTGACCCCGCAGCCGCGGGTGTCCCGGTTTGAGAGTACGACGGTAATTTGCTTATTTCCACACTTAGGCTTGAAAACATGGCGTTAGAGGGTGAAAACTCGAAACATCCCCCGAACGGCCCAGTGGGTGGCACCAACACCTCCCACGGGACCAACGTAACTCGTAGGAACTTACCCCGCGGCCGCGGGTGTCCCGGTTTGAGAGTACGACGGTAATTTGCTTATTTCCACACTAATGCTTGAAAACATGGCGTTAGATGGTGAGAACTCGAAACAGCTCCCGAACGGCCCCGTGGGTGGCACCAACACCTCCCACGGGACCAACGTAACTCGTAGGAACTGACCCCGCAGCCGCGGGTGTCCCGGTTTGAGAGTACGACGGTAATTTGTTTATTTCCACACTTAGGCTTAAAAACATAGCGTTAGAGGTTGAGAACTCGAAACAGCCTCCGAACGACCCCGTGGGTGGCACCAACACCACCCACGGGACCAACGTAACTCATAGGAACTGACCCCGCAGCCGCGGGTGTCCCGGTTTGAGAGTTCGACGGTAATTTGCTTATTTCCACACTTAGGCTTAAAAACATGGCGTTAGAGGGTGAGAACTCGAAACAGCCCCCGAACGACCCCGTGGGTGGCACCAACACCACCCACGAGACCAACGTAATTCGTAGGAACTGACCCCGCAGTCGCGGGTGGGTGGCACCAACACCTCCCACGGGACCAACGTAACTTGTAGGAACTGACCCCGCAGCCGTGGGTCTCCCGGTTTGAGAGTACGACGGTAATTTGCTTATTTCCACACTAAGGCTTAAAAACATGGCGTTAGAGGGTGAGAACTCGAAACATCCCCCGAACGGCCCCGTGGGTGGCACCAACACCTCCCACGGGACAAACGTAACTCGTAGGAACTGACCCCGCAGCCGCGGGTGTCCCAGTTTGAGAGTACGATGGTAATTTGCTTATTTCTACACTTAGGCTTCAAAAACATGGCGTTAGAGGGTGAGAACTCGAAACAGCCCCCGAACGGCCCCGTGGGTGGCACCAACACCTCCCACGGGACCAACGTAACTCGTAGGAACTGACCCCGCAGCCGCGGGTGTCCCGGTTTGAGAGTACGACGGTAATTTGCTTATTTCCACACTAATGCTTGAAAACATGGCGTTAGATGGTGAGAACTCGAAACAGCCCCCGAACGGCCCCGTGGGTGGCACCAACACCTCCCACGGGACCAACGTAACTCGTAGGAACTGACCCCGCAGCCGCGGGTGTCCCTGTTTGAGAGTACGACGGTAATTTGCTTATTTCCACACTTAGGCTTGAAAACATGGCGTTAGAGGGTGAGAACTCGAAACAGCCCCCGAACGGCCCAGTGGGTGGCACCAACACCTCCCACGGGACCAACGTAACTCGTAGGAACTGACCCCGCAGCCGCGGGTGTCCCGGTTTGAGAGTTCGACGGTAATTTGCTTATTTCCACACTTAGGCTTGAAAACATGGCGTTAGAGGGTGAGAACTCGAAACAGCCCCCGAACGACCCCGTGGGCGGCACCAACACCACCCACGGGACCAACGTAACTCGTAGGAACAGACCCCGTAGCCGCGGGTGTCCCGGTTTGAGAGTACGACGGTAATTTGCTTATTTCCACAATTAGGCTTGAAAACATGGCGTTAGAGGGTGAGAACTCGAAACAGCCCCCGAACGGCCCCGTGGGTGGCACCAACACCTCCCACGGGACCAACGTAACTCGTAGGAACTGAACCCGCAGCCGCGGGTGTCCCGGTTTGAGAGTACGATGGTAATTTGCTTATTTCCACACTTAGGCTTGAAAACATGGCGTTAGAGGGTGAGAACTCGAAACAGCACCCGAACGACCCCGTGGGTGGTACCAACACCTCCCACGGGACCAACGTAACTCGTAGGAAATGACCCCGCAGCCGCGGGTGTCCCGGTTTGAGTGTACGACGGTAATTTTCTTATTTCCACACTAATGCTTAAAAACATGGCGTTAGAGGGTGAGAACTCGAAACATCCCCCGAACGGCCCCGTGGGTGGCACCAACACCTCCCACGGGACCAATGTAACTCGTAGGAACTGACCCCGCAGCCGCGGTTGTCCCGGTTTGAGAGTACGACGGTATTTTGCTTATTTCCACACTTAGGCTTGAAAACATGGCGTTAGAGGGTGAGAACTCGAAACAGCCCCCGAACGGCCCCGTGGGTGGCACCAACACCTCCCACGGGACCAACGTAACTCGTAGGAACTGAACCCGCAGCCGCGGGTGTCCCGGTTTGAGAGTACGACGGTAATTTGCTTATTTCCACACTTAGGCTTGAAAACATGGCGTTAGAGGGTGAGAACTCGAAACAGCCCCCGAACGACCCCGTGGGTGGCACCAACACCTCCCACGGGACCAACGTAACACGTAGGAACTGACCCCGCAGCCGCGGGTGTCCCGGTTTGAGAGTACGACGGTAATTTGCTTATTTCCACACTTAGGCTTAAAAATATGGCGTTAGAGGGTGAGAACTTGAAACAGCCCCCGAACGGCCCCGTGGGTGGCACCAACACCTCCCACGGGACCAACATAACTCGTAGGAACTGACCCCGCAGCCGCGGGTATCCCGGTTTGAGAGTACGACGGTATTTTGCTTATTTCCACACTTAGGCTTAAAAACATGGCGTTAGAGGGTGAGAACTCGAAACAGCCCCCGAACGGCCCCGTGGGTGGCACCAACACCTCCCACGGGACCAACGTAACTCGTAGGAACTGACCCCGCAGCCGCGGGTGTCCCGGTTTGAGAGTACGACGGTAATTTGCTTATTTCCACACTTAGGCTTAAAAATATGGCGTTAGAGGGTGAGAACTTGAAACAGCCCCCGAACGGCCCCGTGGGTGGCACCAACACCTCCCACGGGACCAACATAACTCGTAGGAACTGACCCCGCAGCCGCGGGTGTCCCGGTTTGAGAGTACGACGGTATTTTGCTTATTTCCACACTTAGGCTTAAAAACATGGCGTTAGAGGGTGAGAACTCGAAACAGCCCCCGAACGGCCCCGTGGGTGGCACCAACACCTCCCACGGGACCAACGTAACTCGTAGGAACTGACCCCGCAGCCGCGGGTGTCCCGGTTTGAGAGTACGACCGTAATTTCTTATTTCCACACTTAGGCTTAAAAACACGGCGTTAGAGGGTGAGAACTCGAAACAGCCCCCGAACGACCCCGTGGGTGGCACCAACACCACCCACGGGACCAACGTAACTCGTAGAAAATGACCCCGCAGCCGCGGGTGTCCCGGTTTGAGAGTTCGACGGTAATTTGATTATTTCCACACTTAGGCTTAAAAAATGGCTTTAGGGGGTGAGAACTCGAAACATCCCCCGAACGGCCCCGTGAGTGGCACCAACACCTCCCACGGGACCAACGTAACTCGTAGGAACAGACCCCGCAGCCGCGGGTGTCCCGGTTTGAGAGTACGACGGTAATTTGCTTATTTCCACAATTAGGCTTGAAAACATGGCGTTAGAGGGTGAGAACTCGAAACAGCCCCCGAACGGCCCCGTGGGTGGCACCAACACCTCCCACGAGACCAACGTAACTCGTAGGAACTGACCCCGCAGCCGCGGGTGTCCCGGTTTGAGAGTACGATTGTAATTTGCTTATTTCCACACTTAGGCTTGAAAACATGGCGTTAGAGGGTGAAAACTCGAAACAGCCCCCGAACGGCCCAGTGGGTGGCACCAACACCTCCCACGGGACCAACGTAACTCGTAGGAACTGACCCCGCAGCCGCGGGTGTCCTGGTTTGAGAGTACGACGGTAATTTGCTTATTTCCACACTTAGGCTTGAAAACATGGCGTTAGATGGTGAGAACTCGAAACAGCCCCCGAACGGCCCAGTGGGTGGCACCAACACCTCCCACGGGACCAACTTAACTCGTAGGACTGACACCGCAGTCGCGGGTGTCCCGATTTGAGAGTACGACGGTAATTTGCTTGTTTCCACACTAATGCTTGAAAACATGGCGTTAGATGGTGAGAACTCGAAACAGCCCCCGAACGGCCCCGTGGGCGGCACCAACACCTCCCACGGGACCAACGTAACTCTTCGGAACTGACCCCGCAGCCGCGGGTGTCCCGGTTTGAGAGTACGACGGTAATTTGTTTATTTCCACACTTAGGCTTAAAAACATGGCGTTAGAGGGTGAGAACTCGAAACAGCCCCCGAACGACCCCGTGGGTGGCACCATCACCACCCACGGGACCAACGTAACTCGTAGGCACTGACCCCGCAGCCGCGGGTGTCCCGGTTTGAGAGTACGACGGTAATTTGCTTATTTCCACACTTAGGCTTGAAAACATGGCGTTAGAGGGTGAAAACTCGAAACAGCCCCCGAACGGCCCAGTGGGTGGCACCAACACCTCCCACGGGACCAACGTAACTCGTATTAACTTACCCCGCAGCCGCGGGTGTCCCGGTTTGAGAGTACGACGGTAATTTGCTTATTTCCACACTAATGCTTGAAAACATGGCGTTAGATGGTGAGAACTCGAAACAGCCCCCGAACGGCCCCGTGGGTGGCACCAACACCTCCCACGGGACCAACGTAACTCGTAGGAACTGACCCCGCAGCCGCGGGTGTCCCTGTTTGAGAGTACGACGGTAATTTGCTTATTTCCACACTTAGGCTTGAAAACATGGCGTTAGAGGGTGAGAACTCGAAACAGCCCCCGAAAGGCCCCGTGGGTGGCATCAACACCTCCCACGGGACCAACGTAACTCGTAGGAACTGACCCAGCAGCCGCGGGTGTCCCGGTTTGAGAGTACGACGGTAATTTGCTAATTTCCACACTTAGGCTTAAAAACATGGCGTTAGAGGGTGAGAACTCGAAACAGCCCCCGAACGACCCCGTGGGTGGCACCAACACCACCCACGGGACCAACGTAACTCGTAGGAACTGACCCCGCAGCCGCGGGTGTCCCGGTTTGAGAGTTCGACGGTAATTTGCTTATTTCCACACTTAGGCTTAAAAACATGGTGTTAGAGGGTGAGAACTCGAAACAGCCCCCGAACGACCCCGTGGGTGGCACCAACACCACCCACGGGACCAACGTAACTCGTAGGAACAGACCCCGCAGCCGCGGGTGTACCGGTTTGAGAGTACGACGGTAATTTGCTTATTTCCACAATTAGGCTTGAAAACATGGCGTTAGAGGGTGAGAACTCGAAACAGCCCCCGAACGGCCCCGTGGGTGGCACCAACACCTCCCACGGGACCAACGTAACTCGTAGGAACTGACCCCGCAGCCGCGGGTGTCCCGGTTTGAGAGTACGATGGTAATTTGCTTATTTCCACACTTAGGCTTGAAAACATGGCGTTAGAGGGTGAAAACTCGAAACAGCCCCCGAACGGCCCAGTGGGTGGCACCAACACCTCCCACGGGACCAACGTAACTCGTAGGAACTGACCCCGCAGCCGCGGGTGTCCCGGTTTGAGAGTACGACGGTAATTTGCTTATTTCCACACTAATGCTTGAAAACATGGCGTTAGATGGTGAGAACTCGAAACAGCCCCCGAACGGCCCCGTGGGCGGCACCAACACCTCCCACGGGACCAACGTAACTCGTAGGAACTGACCCCGCAGCCGCGGTTGTCCCTGTTTGAGAGTACGACGGTAATTTGCTTATTTCCACACTTAGGCTTGAAAACATGGCGTTAGAGGGTGAGAACTCGAAACAGCCCCCGAACGGCCCCGTGGGTGACACCAACACCTCCCACGGGACCAACGTAACTCGTAGGAACTGACCCCGCAGCCGCGGGTGTCCCGGTTTGAGAGTACGACGGTAATTTGTTTATTTCCACACTTAGGCTTAAAAACATAGCGTTAGAGGGTGAGAACTCGAAACAGCCTCCGAACGACCCCGTGGGTGGCACCAACACCACCCACGGGACCAACGTAACTCGTAGGAACTGACCCCGCAGCCGCGGGTGTCCCGGTTTGAGAGTTCGACGGTAATTTGCTTATTTCCACACTTAGGCTTAAAAACATGGCGTTAGAGGGTGAGAACTCGAAACAGCCCCCGAACGACCCCGTGGGTGGCACCAACACCACCCACGAGACCAACGTAATTCGTAGGAACTGACCCCGCAGTCGCGGGTGGGTGGCACCAACACCTCCCACGGGACCAACGTAACTTGTAGGAACTGACCCCGCAGCCGTGGGTCTCCCGGTTTGAGAGTACGACGGTAATTTGCTTATTTCCACACTTAGGCTTAAAAACATGGCGTTAGAGGGTGAGAACTCGAAACATCCCCCGAACGGACCCGTGGGTGGCACCAACACCTCCCACGGGACAAACGTAACTCGTAGGAACTGACCCCGCAGCCGCGGGTGTCCCAGTTTGAGAGTACGACGGTAATTTGCTTATTTCTACACTTAGGCTTCAAAAACATGGCGTTAGAGGGTGAGAACTCGAAACAGCCCCCGAACGGCCCCGTGGGTGGCACCAACACCTCCCACGGGACCAACGTAACTCGTAGGAACTGACCCCGCAGCCGCGGGTGTCCCGGTTTGAGAGTACGACGGTAATTTGCTTATTTCCACACTAATGCTTGAAAACATGGCGTTAGATGGTGAGAACTCGAAACAGCCCCCGAACGGCCCCGTGGGTGGCACCAACACCTCCCACGGGACCAACGTAACTCGTAGGAACTGACCCCGCAGCCGCGGGTGTCCCTGTTTGAGAGTACGACGGTAATTTGCTTATTTCCACACTTAGGCTTGAAAACATGGCGTTAGAGGGTGAGAACTCGAAACAGCCCCCGAACGGCCCCGTGGGTGGCACCAACACCTCCCACGGGACCAACGTAACTCGTAGGAACTGACCCCGCAGCCGCGGGTGTCCCGGTTTGAGAGTACGACGGTAATTTTCTAATTTCCACACTTAGGCTTAAAAACATGGCGTTAGAGGGTGACAACTCGAAACAGCCCCCGAACGACCCCGTGGGTGGCACCAACACCACCCACGGGACCAACGTAACTCGTAGGAACTGACCCCGGTGAGAACTCGAAACAGCCCCCGAACGACCCCGTGGGTGGCACCAACACCACCCACGGGACCAACGTAACTCGTAGGAACTGACCCCGCAGCCGCGGGTGTCCCGGTTTGAGAGTACGACGGTAATTTGCTTATTTCCACACTTAGGCTTGAAAACATGGCGTTAGAGGGTGAGAACTCGAAACAGCCCCCGAACGGCCCCGTGGGTGGCACCAACACCTCCCACGGGACCAACGTAACTCGTAGGAACTGAACCCGCAGCCGCGGGTGTCCCGGTTTGAGAGTACGATGGTACTTTGCTTATTTCCACACTTAGGCTTGAAAACATGGCGTTAGAGGGTGAAAACTCGAAACAGCCCCCGAACGACCCCGTGGGTGGCACCAACACCTCCCACGGGACCAACGTAACTCGTAGGAACTGACCCCGCAGCCGCGGGTGTCCCGGTTTGAGTGTACGACGGTAATTTTCTTATTTCCACACTAATGCTTGAAAACATGGCGTTAGAGGGTGAGAACTCGAAACAACCCCCGAACGGCCCCGTGGGCGGCACCAACACCTCCCAAGGGACCAACGTAACTCGTAGGAATTGACCCCGCAGCCGCGGTTGTCCCGGTTTGAGAGTACGACGGTATTTTGCTTATTTCCACACTTAGGCTTAAAAACATGGCGTTAGAGGGTGAGAACTCGAAACAGCCCCCGAACGGCCCCGTGGGTGGCACCAACACCACCCACGGGACCAACGTAACTCGTAGGAACTGACCCCGCAGCCGCGGGTGTCCCGGTTTGAGAGTACGTCGGTAATTTGCTTATTTCCACACTTAGGCTTAAAAACATAGCGTTAGAGGGTGAGAACTCGAAACAGCCCCCGAACAACCCCGTGGGTGGCACCAACACCTCCCACGGGACCAACGTAACTCGTAGGAAATGACCCCGCAGCCGCGGGTGTCCCTGTTTGAGAGTACGGCGGTAATTTGCTTATTTCCACACTTAGGCTTAAAAGCATGGCTTTAGGGGGTGAGAACTCGAAACATCCCCCGAACGGCCCAGTGGGTGGCACCAACACCTCCCACGGGACCAACGTAACTCGTAGGAACTGACCCCACATCCGCGGGTGTCCCGGTTTGAGAGTACGACGGTAATTTGCTTATTTCCACAATTAGGCTTTAAAACATGGCGTTAGTGGGTGAGAACTCGAAACAGCCCCCGAACGGCCCCGTGGGTGGCACCAACACCTCCCACGAGACCAACGTAACTCGTACGAACTGACCCCGCAGCCGCGGTTGTCCCTGTTTGAGAGTACGACGGTAATTTGGTTATTTCCACACTTAGGCTTAAAAACATGGCGTTAGAGGGTGAGAATTCGAAACAGCCCCCGAACGGCCCCATGGGTGGCACCAACACCACCCACGGGACCAACGTAACTCGTAGGAACTGACCCCGCAGCCGCGGGTGTCCCGGTTTGAGAGTACGGCGGTAATTTGCTTATTTCCACACTTAGGCTTAAAAACATGGCGTTAGAGGGTGAGAACTCGAAACAGCCCCCGAACGGCCCTGTGGGTGGCACAAACACCACCCACGGGACCAACGTAACTCGTAGGAACTGACCCCGCAGCCGCGGGTGGCCCGGTTTGAGAGTACGACGGTAATTTGCTTATTTCCACACTTAGGGTTAAAAACATGGCGTTAGAGGGTGAGAACTCGAAACAGCCCCCGAACGGCCCCGTGGGTGGCACCAAAACCTCCCACGGGACCAACGTAACTCGTAGGAACTGACCCCGCAACCGCGGGTGTCCCGGTTTGAGAGTACGACGGTAATTTGCTTATTTCCACACTTAGGCTTGAAAACATGGCGTTAGAGGGTGAGAACTCGAAACAGCCCCGAACGGCCCCGTGGGTGTCACCAACACCTCCCACGGGACCAACGTAACTCGTAGGAACTGACCCCGCAGCCGCGGGTGTCCCTGTTTGAGAGTACGACGGTAATTTGCTTATTTCCACACTTAGGCTTGAAAACATGGCGTTAGAGGGTGAGAACTCGAAACAGCCCCCGAACGGCCCCGTGGGTGGCACCAACACCTCCCACGGGACCAACGTAACTCGTAGGAACTGAACCCGCAGCCGCGGGTGTCCCGGTTTGAGAGTACGACGGTAATTTGCTTATTTCCACACTTAGGCTTAAAAACATGGCGTTAGAGGGTGAGAACTCGAAACAGCCCCCGAACGACCCCGTGGGTGGCACCAACACCTCCCACGGGACCAACGTAACTCGTAGGAACTGACCCCGCAGCCGCGGGTGTCCCGGTTTGAGAGTACGACGGTAATTTGCTTATTTCCACACTTAGGCTTAAAAACATGGCGTTAGAGAGTGAGAACTCGAAACAGCCCCCGAACGGCCCCGTGGGTGGCACCAACACCTCCCACGGGACCAACATAACTCGTAGGAACTGACCCCGCAGCCGCGGGTGTCCCGGTTTGAGAGTACGACGGTATTTTGCTTATTTCCACACTTAGGCTTAAAAACATGGCGTTAGAGGGTGAGAACTCGAAACAGCCCCCGAACGGCCCCGTGGGTGGCACCAACACCACCCATGGGACCAACGTAACTCGTAGGAACTGACCCCGCAGCCGCGGGTGTCCCGGTTTGAGAGTACGTCGGTAATTTGCTTATTTCCACACTTAGGCTTAAAAACATGGCGTTAGAGGGTGAGAACTCGAAACAGCCCCCGAACAACCCCGTGGGTGGCACAAACACCTCCCACGGGACCAACGTAACTCGTAGGAAATGACCCCGCAGCCGCGGGTGTCCCTGTTTGAGAGTACGGAGGTAATTTGCTTATTTCCACACTTAGGCTTAAAAAATGGCTTTAGGGGGTGAGAACTCGAAACATCCCCCGAACGGCCCCGTGAGTGGCACCAACACCTCCCACGGGACCAACGTAACTCGTAGGAACTGACCCCGCATCCGCGGGTGTCCCGGTTTGAGAGTACGACGGTAATTTGCTTATTTCCACAATTAGGCTTTAAAACATGGCGTTAGTGGGTGAGAACTCGAAACAGCCCCCGAACGGCCCCGTGGGTGGCACCAACACCTCCCACGAGACCAACGTAACTCGTAGGAACTGACCCCGCAGCCGCGGGTGTCCCGGTTTAAGAGTACGACGATAATTTGCTTATTTCCACACTTAGGCTTGAAAACATGGCGTTAGAGGGTGAAAACTCGAAACAGCCCCCGAACGGCCCAGTGGGTGGCACCAACACCTCCCACGGGACCAACGTAACTCGTAGGAACTGACCCCGCAGCCGCGGGTGTCCCGGTTTGAGAGTACGACGATAATTTGCTTATTTCCACACTTAGGCTTGAAAATATGGCGTTAGAGGGTGAAAACTCGAAACAGCCCCCGAACGGCCCAGTGGGTGGCACCAACACCTCCCACGGGACCAACTTAACTCGTAGGACTGACACCGCAGTCGCGGGTGTCCCGGTTTGAGAGTACGACGGTAATTTGCTTGTTTCCACACTAATGCTTGAAAACATGGCGTTAGAGGGCGAGAACTCGAAACAGCCCCCGAACGGCCCCGTGGGTGGCACCAACACCTCCCACGGGACCAACGTAACTCGTTGGAACTGACCCCGCAGCCGCGGGTGTCCCGGTTTGAGAGTACGACCGTAATTTGCTTATTTCCATACTAATGCTTAAAAACATGGCGTTAGAGGGTGAGAACTCGAAACAGCCCCCGAACGACCCCGTGGGTGGCACCAACACCACCCACGGGACCAACGTAACTCGTAGGAACTGACCCCGCAGCCGCGGGTGTCCCGGTTTGAGAGTACGACAGTAATTTGTTTATTTCCACACTTAGGCTTAAAAACATGGCGTTAGAGGGTGAGATCTCGAAACAGCCCCCGAACGTCCCCGTGGGTGGCACCAACACCTCCCACGGGACCAACGTAACTCGTAGGAACTGACCCCGCAGCCGCGGGTGTCCCGGTTTGAGAGTACGACCGTAATTTGCTTATTTCCACACTTAGGCTTAAAAACATGGCGTTAGAGGGTGAGAACTCGAAACAGCCCCCGAACGGCCCCGTGGGTGGCACCAACACCTCCCACGGGACCAACGTAACTCGTAGGAACTGACCCCGCAGCCGCGGGTGTCCCGGTTTGAGAGTTCGACGGTAATTTGCTTATTTCCACACTTAGGCTTAAAAACATGGTGTTAGAGGGTGAGAACTCGAAACAGCCCCCGAACGACCCCGTGGGTGGCACCAACACCACCCACGGGACCAACGTAACTCGTAGGAACAGACCCCGCAGCCGCGGGTGTACCGGTTTGAGAGTACGACGGTAATTTGCTTATTTCCACAATTAGGCTTGAAAACATGGCGTTAGAGGGTGAGAACTCGAAACAGCCCCCGAACGGCCCCGTGGGTGGCACCAACACCTCCCACGGGACCAACGTAACTCGTAGGAACTGACCCCGCAGCCGCGGGTGTCCCGGTTTGAGAGTACGATGGTAATTTGCTTATTTCCACACTTAGGCTTGAAAACATGGCGTTAGAGGGTGAAAACTCGAAACAGCCCCCGAACGGCCCAGTGGGTGGCACCAACACCTCCCACGGGACCAACGTAACTCGTAGGAACTGACCCCGCAGCCGCGGGTGTCCCGGTTTGAGAGTACGACGGTAATTTGCTTATTTCCACACTAATGCTTGAAAACATGGCGTTAGATGGTGAGAACTCGAAACAGCCCCCGAACGGCCCCGTGGGCGGCACCAACACCTCCCACGGGACCAACGTAACTCGTAGGAACTGACCCCGCAGCCGCGGTTGTCCCTGTTTGAGAGTACGACGGTAATTTGCTTATTTCCACACTTAGGCTTGAAAACATGGCGTTAGAGGGTGAGAACTCGAAACAGCCCCCGAACGGCCCCGTGGGTGGCACCAACACCTCCCACGGGACCAACGTAACTCGTAGGAACTGACCCCGCAGCCGCGGGTGTCCCGGTTTGAGAGTACGACGGTAATTTGTTTATTTCCACACTTAGGCTTAAAAACATAGCGTTAGAGGGTGAGAACTCGAAACAGCCTCCGAACGACCCCGTGGGTGGCACCAACACCACCCACGGGACCAACGTAACTCATAGGAACTGACCCCGCAGCCGCGGGTGTCCCGGTTTGAGAGTTCGACGGTAATTTGCTTATTTCCACACTTAGGCTTAAAAACATGGCGTTAGAGGGTGAGAACTCGAAACAGCCCCCGAACGACCCCGTGGGTGGCACCAACACCACCCACGAGACCAACGTAATTCGTAGGAACTGACCCCGCAGTCGCGGGTGGGTGGCACCAACACCTCCCACGGGACCAACGTAACTTGTAGGAACTGACCCCGCAGCCGTGGGTCTCCCGGTTTGAGAGTACGACGGTAATTTGCTTATTTCCACACTTAGGCTTAAAAACATGGCGTTAGAGGGTGAGAACTCGAAACATCCCCCGAACGGCCCCGTGGGTGGCACCAACACCTCCCACGGGACAAACGTAACTCGTAGGAACTGACCCCGCAGCCGCGGGTGTCCCAGTTTGAGAGTACGACGGTAATTTGCTTATTTCTACACTTAGGCTTCAAAAACATGGCGTTAGAGGGTGAGAACTCGAAACAGCCCCCGAACGGCCCCGTGGGTGGCACCAACACCTCCCACGGGACCAACGTAACTCGTAGGAACTGACCCCGCAGCCGCGGGTGTCCCGGTTTGAGAGTACGACGGTAATTTGCTTATTTCCACACTAATGCTTGAAAACATGGCGTTAGATGGTGAGAACTCGAAACAGCCCCCGAACGGCCCCGTGGGTGGCACCAACACCTCCCACGGGACCAACGTAACTCGTAGGAACTGACCCCGCAGCCGCGGGTGTCCCTGTTTGAGAGTACGACGGTAATTTGCTTATTTCCACACTTAGGCTTGAAAACATGGCGTTAGAGGGTGAGAACTCGAAACAGCCCCCGAACGGCCCCGTGGGTGGCACCAACACCTCCCACGGGACCAACGTAACTCGTAGGAACTGACCCCGCAGCCGCGGGTGTCCCGGTTTGAGAGTACGACGGTAATTTTCTAATTTCCACACTTAGGCTTAAAAACATGGCGTTAGAGGGTGACAACTCGAAACAGCCCCCGAACGACCCCGTGGGTGGCACCAACACCACCCACGGGACCAACGTAACTCGTAGGAACTGACCCCGGTGAGAACTCGAAACAGCCCCCGAACGACCCCGTGGGTGGCACCAACACCACCCACGGGACCAACGTAACTCGTAGGAACTGACCCCGCAGCCGCGGGTGTCCCGGTTTGAGAGTTCGACGGTAATTTGCTTATTTCCACACTTAGGCTTAAAAACATTGTGTTAGAGGGTGAGAACTCGAAACAGCCCCCGAACGACCCCGTGGGTGGCACCAACACCACCCACGGGACCAACGTAACTCGTAGGAACAGACCCCGTAGCCGCGGGTGTCCCGGTTTGAGAGTACGACGGTAATTTGCTTATTTCCACAATTAGGCTTGAAAACATGGCGTTAGAGGGTGAGAACTCGAAACAGCCCCCGAACGGCCCCGTGGGTGGCACCAACACCTCCCACGGGACCAACGTAACTCGTAGGAACTGAACCCGCAGCCGCGGGTGTCCCGGTTTGAGAGTACGATGGTACTTTGCTTATTTCCACACTTAGGCTTGAAAACCTGGCGTTAGAGGGTGAAAACTCGAAACAGCCCCCGAACGACCCCGTGGGTGGCACCAACACCTCCCACGGGACCAACGTAACTCGTAGGAACTGACCCCGCAGCCGCGGGTGTCCCGGTTTGAGTGTACGACGGTAATTTTCTTATTTCCACACTAATGCTTGAAAACATGGCGTTAGAGGGTGAGAACTCGAAACAACCCCCGAACGGCCCCGTGGGCGGCACCAACACCTCCCAAGGGACCAACGTAACTCGTAGGAATTGACCCCGCAGCCGCGGTTGTCCCGGTTTGAGAGTACGACGGTATTTTGCTTATTTCCACACTTAGGCTTAAAAACATGGCGTTAGAGGGTGAGAACTCGAAACAGCCCCCGAACGGCCCCGTGGGTGGCACCAACACCACCCACGGGACCAACGTAACTCGTAGGAACTGACCCCGCAGCCGCGGGTGTCCCGGTTTGAGAGTACGTCGGTAATTTGCTTATTTCCACACTTAGGCTTAAAAACATAGCGTTAGAGGGTGAGAACTCGAAACAGCCCCCGAACAACCCCGTGGGTGGCACCAACACCTCCCACGGGACCAACGTAACTCGTAGGAAATGACCCCGCAGCCGCGGGTGTCCCTGTTTGAGAGTACGACGGTAATTTGCTTATTTCCACACTTAGGCTTAAAAGCATGGCTTTAGGGGGTGAGAACTCGAAACATCCCCCGAACGGCCCAGTGGGTGGCACCAACACCTCCCACGGGACCAACGTAACTCGTAGGAACTGACCCCGCATCCGCGGGTGTCCCGGTTTGAGAGTACGACGGTAATTTGCTTATTTCCACAATTAGGCTTTAAAACATGGCGTTAGTGGGTGAGAACTCGAAACAGCCCCCGAACGGCCCCGTGGGTGGCACCAACACCTCCCACGAGACCAACGTAACTCGTACGAACTAACCCCGCAGCCGCGGTTGTCCCTGTTTGAGAGTACGACGGTAATTTGGTTATTTCCACACTTAGGCTTAAAAACATGGCGTTAGAGGGTGAGAATTCGAAACAGCCCCCGAACGGCCCCATGGGTGGCACCAACACCACCCACGGGACCAACGTAACTCGTAGGAACTAACCCCGCAGCCGCGGGTGTCCCGGTTTGAGAGTACGGCGGTAATTTGCTTATTTCCACACTTAGGCTTAAAAACATGGCGTTAGAGGGTGAGAACTCGAAACAGCCCCCGAACGGCCCTGTGGGTGGCACAAACACCACCCACGGGACCAACGTAACTCGTAGGAACTGACCCCGCAGCCGCGGGTGGCCCGGTTTGAGAGTACGACGGTAATTTGCTTATTTCCACACTTAGGGTTAAAAACATGGCGTTAGAGGGTGAGAACTCGAAACAGCCCCCGAACGGCCCCGTGGGTGGCACCAAAACCTCCCACGGGACCAACGTAACTCGTAGGAACTGACCCCGCAGCCGCGGGTGTCCCGGTTTGAGAGTACGACGGTAATTTGCTTATTTCCACACTTAGGCTTGAAAACATGGCGTTAGAGGGTGAGAACTCGAAACAGCCCCGAACGGCCCCGTGGGTGTCACCAACACCTCCCACGGGACCAACGTAACTCGTAGGAACTGACCCCGCAGCCGCGGGTGTCCCTGTTTGAGAGTACGACGGTAATTTGCTTATTTCCACACTTAGGCTTGAAAACATGGCGTTAGAGGGTGAGAACTCGAAACAGCCCCCGAACGGCCCCGTGGGTGGCACCAACACCTCCCACGGGACCAACGTAACTCGTAGGAACTGAACTCGCAGCCGCGGGTGTCCCGGTTTGAGAGTACGACGGTAATTTGCTTATTTCCACACTTAGGCTTAAAAACATGGCGTTAGAGGGTGAGAACTCGAAACAGCCCCCGAACGACCCCGTGGGTGGCACCAACACCTCCCACGGGACCAACGTAACTCGTAGGAACTGACCCCGCAGCCGCGGGTGTCCCGGTTTGAGAGTACGACGGTAATTTGCTTATTTCCACACTTAGGCTTAAAAACATGGCGTTAGAGGGTGAGAACTCGAAACAGCCCCCGAACGGCCCCGTGGGTGGCACCAACACCTCCCACGGGACCAACATAACTCGTAGGAACTGACCCCGCAGCCGCGGGTGTCCCGGTTTGAGAGTACGACGGTATTTTGCTTATTTCCACACTTAGGCTTAAAAACATGGCGTTAGAGGGTGAGAACTCGAAACAGCCCCCGAACGGCCCCGTGGGTGGCACCAACACCACCCACGGGACCAACGTAACTCGTAGGAACTGACCCCGCAGCCGCGGGTGTCCCGGTTTGAGAGTACGTCGGTAATTTGCTTATTTCCACACTTAGGCTTAAAAACATGGCGTTAGAGGGTGAGAACTCGAAACAGCCCCCGAACAACCCCGTGGGTGGCACCAACACCTCCCACGGGACCAACGTAACTCGTAGGAAATGACCCCGCAGCCGCGGGTGTCCCTGTTTGAGAGTACGGCGGTAATTTGCTTATTTCCACACTTAGGCTTAAAAACATGGCTTTAGGCGGTGAGAACTCGAAACATCCCCCGAACGGCCCCGTGAGTGGCACCAACACCTCCCACGGGACCAACGTAACTGGTAGGAACTGACCCCGCATCCGCGGGTGTCCCGGTTTGAGAGTACGACGGTAATTTGCTTATTTCCACAATTAGGCTTTAAAACATATCGTTAGTGGGTGAGAACTCGAAACAGCCCCCGAACGGCCCCGTGGGTGGCACCAACACCTCCCACGAGACCAACGTAACTCGTAGGAACTGACCCCGCAGCCGCGGGTGTCCCGGTTTAAGAGTACGACGATAATTTGCTTATTTCCACACTTAGGCTTGAAAACATGGCGTTAGAGGGTGAAAACTCGAAACAGCCCCCGAACGGCCCAGTGGGTGGCACCAACACCTCCCACGGGACCAACGTAACTCGTAGGAACTGACCCCGCAGCCGCGGGTGTCCCGGTTTGAGAGTACGACGATAATTTGCTTATTTCCACACTTAGGCTTGAAAATATGGCGTTAGAGGGTGAAAACTCGAAACAGCCCCCGAACGGCCCAGTGGGTGGCACCAACACCTCCCACGGGACCAACTTAACTCGTAGGACTGACACCGCAGTCGCGGGTGTCCCGGTTTGAGAGTACGACGGTAATTTGCTTGTTTCCACACTAATGCTTGAAAACATGGCGTTAGAGGGCGAGAACTCGAAACAGCCCCCGAACGGCCCCGTGGGTGGCACCAACACCTCCCACGGGACCAACGTAACTCGTTGGAACTGACCCCGCAGCCGCGGGTGTCCCGGTTTGAGAGTACGACCGTAATTTGCTTATTTCCATACTAATGCTTAAAAACATGGCGTTAGAGGGTGAGAACTCGAAACAGCCCCCGAACGACCCCGTGGGTGGCACCAACACCACCCACGGGACCAACGTAACTCGTAGGAACTGACCCCGCAGCCGCGGGTGTCCCGGTTTGAGAGTACGACAGTAATTTGTTTATTTCCACACTTAGGCTTAAAAACATGGCGTTAGAGGGTGAGATCTCGAAACAGCCCCCGAACGTCCCCGTGGGTGGCACCAACACCTCCCACGGGACCAACGTAACTCGTAGGAACTGACCCCGCAGCCGCGGGTGTCCCGGTTTGAGAGTACGACCGTAATTTGCTTATTTCCACACTTAGGCTTAAAAACATGGCGTTAGAGGGTGAGAACTCGAAACAGTCCCCGAACGGCCCCGTGGGTGGCACCAACACCTCCCACGGGACCAACGTAACTCGTAGGAACTGACCCCGCAGCCGCGGGTGTCCTGGTTTGAGAGTACGACGGTAATTTACTTATTTCCACACTTAGGCTTAAAAACATGGCGTTAGAGGGTGAGAACTCGAAACAGCCCCCGAACGAACCCGTGGGTGGCACCAACACCACCCACGGGACCAACGTAACTCGTAGGAACTGACCCCGCAGCCGCGGGTGGCCCGGTTTGAAAGTACGACCGTAATTTGCTTATTTCCACACTTAGGCTTAAAAACATGGCGTTAGAGGGTGAGAACTCGAAACAGCCCCCGAACGGCCCCGTGGGTGGCACCAACACCTCCCACGGGACCAACGTAACTCGTAGGAACTGACCCCGCAGCCGCGGGTGTCCCGGTTTGAGAGTACGACGGAAATTACCTTATTTCCACACTTAGGCTTGAAAACATGGCGTTAGAGGGTGAGAACTCGAAACAGCCCCCGAACGACCCCGTGGGTGGCACCAACACCACCCACGGGACCAACGTAACTCGTAGGAACTGACCCCGCAGCCGCGGGTGGCCCGGTTTGAGAGTACGACAGTAATTTGTTTATTTCCACACTTAGGCTTAAAAACATGGCGTTAGAGGGTGAGAACTCGAAACAGCCCCCGAACGTCCCCGTGGGTGGCACCAAAACCTCCCACGGGACCAACGTAACTCGTAAGAACTGACCCCGCAGCCGCGGGTCTCCCGGTTTGAGAGTACGACGGTAATTTGGTTATTTCCACACTTAGGCTTAAAAACATGGCGTTAGAGGGTGAGAATTCGAAACAGCCCCCGAACGGCCCCGTGGGTGGCACCAACACCACCCACGGGACCAACGTAACTCGTAGGAACTGACCCCCCAGCCGCGGGTGTCCCGGTTTCAGAGTTCGACGGTAATTTGCTTATTTCCACACTTAGGCTTAAAAACATGGCGTTAGAGGGTGAGAACTCGAAACAGCCCACGAACGACCCCGTGGGTGGCACCAACACCACCCACGGGACCAACGTAACTCGTAGGAACTGACCCCGCAGCCGCGGGTGTCCCGGTTTCAGAGTTCGACGGTAATTTGCTTATTTCCACACTTAGGCTTAAAAACATGGCGTTAGAGGGTGAGAACTCGAAACAGCCCCCGAACGACCCCGTGGGTGGCACCAACACCACCCACGGGACCAACGTAACTCGCAGGAACTGACCCCGCAGCCGCGGGTGTCCCGGTTTGAGAGTACGGCGGTAATTTGCTTATTTCCACACTTAGGCTTAAAAACATGGCGTTAGAGGGTGAGAACTCGAAACAGCCCCCGAACGGCCCCGTGGGTGGCACCAACACCTCCCACGGGACCAACGTAACTCGTAGGAACTGACCCCGCAGCCGTGGGTGTCCCGGTTTGAGAGTACGACGGTAATTTGCTTATTTCCACACTTAGGCTTGAAAACATGGCGTTAGAGGGTGAGAACTCGAAACAACCCCCGAACGTCCCCGTGGGTGGCACCACCACCTCCCACGGGACCAACGTAACTCGTAGGAACTGACCCCGCAGCCGCGGGTCTCCCGGTTTGAGAGTACGACGGTAATTTGGTTATTTCCACACTTAGCCTTAAAAACATGGCGTTAGAGGGTGAGAACTCGAAACAGCCCCCGAACGTCCCCGTGGGTGGCACCACCACCTCCCACGGGACCAACGTAACTCGTAGGAACTAACCCCGCAGCCGCGGGTCTCCCGGTTTGAGAGTACGACGGTAATTTGGTTATTTCCACACTTAGGCTTGAAAACATGGCGTTAGAGGGTGAGAACTCGAAACAGCCCCCGAACGGCCCCGTGGGTGGCACCAACACCTCCCACGTGACCAACGTAACTCGTAGGAACTGACCCCGCAGCCGCGGGTGTCCCGGTTTGAGAGTACGACGGTAATTTGCTTATTTCCACACTTAGGCTTAAAAACATGGCGTTAGAGGGTGAGAACTCGAAACAGCCCCTGAACGGCCCCGTGGGTGGCACCAACACCTCCCACGGGACAAACGTAACTCGTAGGAACTGACCCCGCAGCCGCGGGTCTCCCCGTTTGAGAGTACGACGGTAATTTGCTTATTTCCACACTTAGGCTGAAAAACATGGCATTAGAGGGTGAGAACTCGAAACAGCCCCCGAACGGCCCCGTGGGTGGCACCAACACCTCCCACGGGACCAACGTAACTCGTTGGAACTGACCCCGCAGCCGCGGGTCTCCCGGTTTGAGAGTACGACGGTAATTTGCTTATTTCCACACTTAGGCATAAAAACATGGCGTTAGAGGGTGAGAACTCGAAACAGCCCCCGAACGGCCCCGTGGGTGGCACCAACACCTCCCACGGGACCAACGTAACTCGTAGGAACTGACCCCGCAGCCGCGGGTCTCCCGGTTTGAGAGTACGACGGTAATTTGTTTATTTTCACACTTAGGCTTCAAAACATGGCGTTAGAGGGTGAGAACTCGAAACAACCCCCGAACGACCCCATGGGTGGCACCAACACCACCCACGGGACCAACGTAACTCGTAGGAACTGACCCCGCAGCCGCGGGTCTCCCGGTTTGAGAGTACGACGGTAATTTGCTTATTTCCACACTTAGGCATAAAAACATGGCGTTAGAGGGTGAGAACTCGAAACAGCCCCCGAACGGCCCCGTGGGTGGCACCAACACCTCCCACGGGACCAACGTAACTCGTAGGAACTGACCCCGCATCCGCGGGTCTCCCGGTTTGAGAGTACGACGATAATTTGCTTATTTTCACACTTAGGCTTAAAAACATGGCGTTAGAGGGTGAGAACTCGAAACAGCCCCCGAACGACCCCGTGGGTGGCACCAACACCACCCACGGGACCAACGTAACTCGTAGGAACTGACCTCGCAGCCGCGGGTGTCCCAGTTTGAGAGTACGACGGTAATTTGCTTATTTCTACACTTAGGCTTAAAAACATGGCGTTAGAGGGTGAGAACTCGAAACAGCCCCCGAACGGCCCCGTGGGTGGCACCAACACCTCCCACGGGACCAACGTAACTCGTAGGAACTGACCCCGCAGCCGCAGGTGTCCCGGTTTGAGAGTACGACGGTAATTTGCTTATTTCCACACTTAGGCTTAAAAACATGGCGTTAGAGGGTGAGAACTCGAAACAGCCCCCGAACGGCCCCGTGGGTGGCATCAACACCTCCCACGGGACCAACGTAACTCGTAGGAACTGACCCCGCAGCCGCGGGTGTCCCGGTTTGAGAGTAAGACGGTAATTTGCCCCCGAACGGCCCCGTGGGTGGCACCAACACCTCCCACGGGACCAACGTAACTCGTAGGAACTGACCCCGCAGCCGCGGGTGTCCCGGTTTGACAGTACGACGGTAATTTGCTTATTTCCACACTTAGGCTTAAAAACATGGCGTTAGAGGGTGAGAACTCGAAACAGCCCCCGAACGACCCCGTGGGTGGCACCAACACCACCCACGGGACCAACGTAACTCGTAGGAACTGACCCCGCAGCCGCGGGTGTCCCGGTTTGAATGTTCGACAGTAATTTGCTTATTTCCACACTTAGGCTTAAAAACATGGCGTTAGAGGGTGAGAACTCGAAACAGCCCCCGAACGGCCCCGTGGGTGGCACCAACACCTCCCACGGGACCAACGTAACTCGTAGGAACTGACCCCGCAGCCGCGGGTCTCCCGGTTTGAGAACACGACGATAATTTGCTTATTTCCACACTTAGGCTTAAAAACATGACGTTAGAGGGTGAAAACTCGAAACATCCCCCGAACGGCCCCGTGGGTGGCACCAACACCTCCCACGGGACCAACGTAACTCGTAGAAACTGACCCCGCAGTCGCGGGTGTCCCGGTTTGAGAGTACGGCGGTAATTTGCTTATTTCCACACTTAGGCTTAAAAACATGGCGTTAGAGGGTGAGAACTCGAGACCGCCCCCGAACGGCCCCTTGGGTGGCACCAACACCTCCCACGGGACCAACGTAACTCGTAGGAACTGACCCCGCAGCCGCGGGTGTCCCGGTTTGAGAGTACGACGGTAATTTGCTTATTTCCACACTTAGGCTTGAAAACATGGCGTTAGAGGGTGAGAACTCGAAACAGCCCCCGAACGGCCCCGTGGGTGTCACCAACACCTCCCACGGGACCAACGTAACTCGTAGGAATTGACCCCGCAGTCGCGGGTGTCCCGGTTTGAGAGTACGACGGTAATTTGCTTATTTTCACACTTAGGCTTAAAAACATGGGGTTAGAGGGTAAGAACTCGAAACAGCCCCCGAACGGCCCCGTGGGTGGCACCAACACCACCCACGGGACCAACGTAACTCGTAGGAACTGACCCCGCAGCCGCGGGTGTCCCGGTTTGAGAGTACGACGGTAATTTGCTTATTTTCACACTTAGGCTTAAAAACATGGCGTTTGAGGGTGAGAACTCGAAACAGCCCCCGAACGACACCCTGGGTGGCACCAACACCTCCCACGGGACCAACGTAACTCGTAGGTACAGACCCCGCAGCCGCGGGTCTCCCGGTTTGAGAGTACGGCGGTAATTTGCTTATTTCCACACTTAGGCTTAAAAACATCACTTTAGGGGGTGAGAACTCGAAACAGCCCCCGAACGGCCCCGTGGGTGGCACCAACACCTCCCACGGGACCAACGTAACTCGTAGGAACTGACCCCGCAGCCGCGGGTGTCCCGGTTTGAGAGTACGACGGTAATTTGCTTATTTCCACAATTAGGCTTGAAAACATGGCGTTAGAGGGTGAGAACTCGAAACAGCCCCCGAACGGCCCCGTGGGTGGCACCAACACCTCCCACGGGACCAACGTAACTCGTAGGAACTGACCCCGCAGCCGCGGGTGTCCCGGTTTGAGAGTACGACGGTAATTTGCTTATTTCCACACTTAGGCTTGAAAATATGGCGTTAGAGGGTGAAAACTCGAAACAGCCCCCGAACGGCCCAGTGGGTGGCACCAACACCTCCCACGGGACCAACGTAACCCGTAGGAACTGACCCCGCAGCCGCGGGTGTCCCGGTTTGAGAGTACGACGGTAATTTGCTTATTTCCACACTAATGCTTGAAAACATGGCGTTAGATGGTGAGAACTCGAAACAGCCCCCGAACGGCCCCGTGGGTGGCACCAACACCACCCACGGGACCAACGTAACTCGTAGGAACTGACCCCGCAGCCGCGGGTGGCCCGGTTTGAAAGTACGACCGTAATTTGCTTATTTCCACACTTAGGCTTAAAAACATGGCGTTAGAGGGTGAGAACTCGAAACAGCCCCCGAACGGCCCCGTGGGTGGCACCAACACCTCCCACGGGACCAACGTAACTCGTAGGAACTGACCCCGCAGCCGCGGGTGTCCCGGTTTGAGAGTACGACGGAAATTACCTTATTTCCACACTTAGGCTTGAAAACATGGCGTTAGAGGGTGAGAACTCGAAACAGCCCCCGAACGACCCCGTGGGTGGCACCAACACCACCCACGGGACCAACGTAACTCGTAGGAACTGACCCCGCAGCCGCGGGTGGCCCGGTTTGAGAGTACGACAGTAATTTGTTTATTTCCACACTTAGGCTTAAAAACATGGCGTTAGAGGGTGAGAACTCGAAACAGCCCCCGAACGTCCCCGTGGGTGGCACCAAAACCTCCCACGGGACCAACGTAACTCGTAAGAACTGACCCCGCAGCCGCGGGTCTCCCGGTTTGAGAGTACGACGGTAATTTGGTTATTTCCACACTTAGGCTTAAAAACATGGCGTTAGAGGGTGAGAATTCGAAACAGCCCCCGAACGGCCCCGTGGGTGGCACCAACACCACCCACGGGACCAACGTAACTCGTAGGAACTGACCCCGCAGCCGCGGGTGTCCCGGTTTCAGAGTTCGACGGTAATTTGCTTATTTCCACACTTAGGCTTAAAAACATGGCGTTAGAGGGTGAGAACTCGAAACAGCCCACGAACGACCCCGTGGGTGGCACCAACACCACCCACGGGACCAACGTAACTCGTAGGAACTGACCCCGCAGCCGCGGGTGTCCCGGTTTCAGAGTTCGACGGTAATTTGCTTATTTCCACACTTAGGCTTAAAAACATGGCGTTAGAGGGTGAGAACTCGAAACAGCCCCCGAACGACCCCGTGGGTGGCACCAACACCACCCACGGGACCAACGTAACTCGCAGGAACTGACCCCGCAGCCGCGGGTGTCCCGGTTTGAGAGTACGGCGGTAATTTGCTTATTTCCACAATTAGGCTTGAAAACATGGCGTTAGAGGGTGAGAACTCGAAACAGCCCCCGAACGACCCCGTGGGTGGCACCAACACCACCCACGGGACCAACGTAACTCGCAGGAACTGACCCCGCAGCCGCGGGTGTCCCGGTTTGAGAGTACGGCGGTAATTTGCTTATTTCCACACTTAGGCTTAAAAACATGGCGTTAGAGGGTGAGAACTCGAAACAGCCCCCGAACGGCCCCGTGGGTGGCACCAACACCTCCCACGGGACCAACGTAACTCGTAGGAACTGACCCCGCAGCCGTGGGTGTCCCGGTTTGAGAGTACGACGGTAATTTGCTTATTTCCACACTTAGGCTTGAAAACATGGCGTTAGAGGGTGAGAACTCGAAACAACCCCCGAACGTCCCCGTGGGTGGCACCACCACCTCCCACGGGACCAACGTAACTCGTAGGAACTGACCCCGCAGCCGCGGGTCTCCCGGTTTGAGAGTACGACGGTAATTTGGTTATTTCCACACTTAGCCTTAAAAACATGGCGTTAGAGGGTGAGAACTCGAAACAGCCCCCGAACGTCCCCGTGGGTGGCACCACCACCTCCCACGGGACCAACGTAACTCGTAGGAACTAACCCCGCAGCCGCGGGTCTCCCGGTTTGAGAGTACGACGGTAATTTGGTTATTTCCACACTTAGGCTTGAAAACATGGCGTTAGAGGGTGAGAACTCGAAACAGCCCCCGAACGGCCCCGTGGGTGGCACCAACACCTCCCACGTGACCAACGTAACTCGTAGGAACTGACCCCGCAGCCGCGGGTGTCCCGGTTTGAGAGTACGACGGTAATTTGCTTATTTCCACACTTAGGCTTAAAAACATGGCGTTAGAGGGTGAGAACTCGAAACAGCCCCTGAACGGCCCCGTGGGTGGCACCAACACCTCCCACGGGACAAACGTAACTCGTAGCAACTGACCCCGCAGCCGCGGGTCTCCCCGTTTGAGAGTACGACGGTAATTTGCTTATTTCCACACTTAGGCTGAAAAACATGGCATTAGAGGGTGAGAACTCGAAACAGCCCCCGAACGGCCCCGTGGGTGGCACCAACACCTCCCACGGGACCAACGTAACTCGTTGGAACTGACCCCGCAGCCGCGGGTCTCCCGGTTTGAGAGTACGACGGTAATTTGCTTATTTCCACACTTAGGCATAAAAACATGGCGTTAGAGGGTGAGAACTCGAAACAGCCCCCGAACGGCCCCGTGGGTGGCACCAACACCTCCCACGGGACCAACGTAACTCGTAGGAACTGACCCCGCAGCCGCGGGTCTCCCGGTTTGAGAGTACGACGGTAATTTGTTTATTTTCACACTTAGGCTTCAAAACATGGCGTTAGAGGGTGAGAACTCGAAACAACCCCCGAACGACCCCATGGGTGGCACCAACACCACCCACGGGACCAACGTAACTCGTAGGAACTGACCCCGCAGCCGCGGGTCTCCCGGTTTGAGAGTACGACGGTAATTTGCTTATTTCCACACTTAGGCATAAAAACATGGCGTTAGAGGGTGAGAACTCGAAACAGCCCCCGAACGGCCCCGTGGGTGGCACCAACACCTCCCACGGGACCAACGTAACTCGTAGGAACTGACCCCGCATCCGCGGGTCTCCCGGTTTGAGAGTACGACGATAATTTGCTTATTTTCACACTTAGGCTTAAAAACATGGCGTTAGAGGGTGAGAACTCGAAACAGCCCCCGAACGACCCCGTGGGTGGCACCAACACCACCCACGGGACCAACGTAACTCGTAGGAACTGACCTCGCAGCCGCGGGTGTCCCAGTTTGAGAGTACGACGGTAATTTGCTTATTTCTACACTTAGGCTTCAAAAACATGGCGTTAGAGGGTGAGAACTCGAAACAGCCCCCGAACGGCCCCGTGGGTGGCACCAACACCTCCCACGGGACCAACGTAACTCGTAGGAACTGACCCCGCAGCCGCAGGTGTCCCGGTTTGAGAGTACGACGGTAATTTGCTTATTTCCACACTTAGGCTTAAAAACATGGCGTTAGAGGGTGAGAACTCGAAACAGCCCCCGAACGGCCCCGTGGGTGGCACCAACACCTCCCACGGGACCAACGTAACTCGTAGGAACTGACCCCGCAGCCGCGGGTGTCCCGGTTTGAGAGTAAGACGGTAATTTGCCCCCGAACGGCCCCGTGGGTGGCACCAACACCTCCCACGGGACCAACGTAACTCGTAGGAACTGACCCCGCAGCCGCGGGTGTCCCGGTTTGACAGTACGACGGTAATTTGCTTATTTCCACACTTAGGCTTAAAAACATGGCGTTAGAGGGTGAGAACTCGAAACAGCCCCCGAACGACCCCGTGGGTGGCACCAACACCACCCACGGGACCAACGTAACTCGTAGGAACTGACCCCGCAGCCGCGGGTGTCCCGGTTTGAATGTTCGACAGTAATTTGCTTATTTCCACACTTAGGCTTAAAAACATGGCGTTAGAGGGTGAGAACTCGAAACAGCCCCCGAACGGCCCCGTGGGTGGCACCAACACCTCCCACGGGACCAACGTAACTCGTAGGAACTGACCCCGCAGCCGCGGGTCTCCCGGTTTGAGAGTACGACGATAATTTGCTTATTTCCACACTTAGGCTTAAAAACATGACGTTAGAGGGTGAAAACTCGAAACATCCCCCGAACGGCCCCGTGGGTGGCACCAACACCTCCCACGGGACCAACGTAACTCGTAGAAACTGACCCCGCAGTCGCGGGTGTCCCGGTTTGAGAGTACGGCGGTAATTTGCTTATTTCCACACTTAGGCTTAAAAACATGGCGTTAGAGGGTGAGAACTCGAGACCGCCCCCGAACGGCCCCTTGGGTGGCACCAACACCTCCCACGGGACCAACGTAACTCGTAGGAACTGACCCCGCAGCCGCGGGTGTCCCGGTTTGAGAGTACGACGGTAATTTGCTTATTTCCACACTTAGGCTTGAAAACATGGCGTTAGAGGGTGAGAACTCGAAACAGCCCCCGAACGGCCCCGTGGGTGTCACCAACACCTCCCACGGGACCAACGTAACTCGTAGGAATTGACCCCGCAGTCGCGGGTGTCCCGGTTTGAGAGTACGACGGTAATTTGCTTATTTTCACACTTAGGCTTAAAAACATGGGGTTAGAGGGTAAGAACTCGAAACAGCCCCCGAACGGCCCCGTGGGTGGCACCAACACCACCCACGGGACCAACGTAACTCGTAGGAACTGACCCCGCAGCCGCGGGTGTCCCGGTTTGAGAGTACGACGGTAATTTGCTTATTTTCACACTTAGGCTTAAAAACATGGCGTTTGAGGGTGAGAACTCGAAACAGCCCCCGAACGACACCCTGGGTGGCACCAACACCTCCCACGGGACCAACGTAACTCGTAGGTACTGACCCCGCAGCCGCGGGTCTCCCGGTTTGAGAGTACGGCGGTAATTTGCTTATTTCCACACTTAGGCTTAAAAACATCACTTTAGGGGGTGAGAACTCGAAACAGCCCCCGAACGGCCCCGTGGGTGGCACCAACACCTCCCACGGGACCAACGTAACTCGTAGGAACTGACCCCGCAGCCGCGGGTGTCCCGGTTTGAGAGTACGACGGTAATTTGCTTATTTCCACAATTAGGCTTGAAAACATGGCGTTAGAGGGTGAGAACTCGAAACAGCCCCCGAACGGCCCCGTGGGTGGCACCAACACCTCCCACGGGACCAACGTAACTCGTAGGAACTGACCCCGCAGCCGCGGGTGTCCCGGTTTGAGAGTACGACGGTAATTTGCTTATTTCCACACTTAGGCTTGAAAATATGGCGTTAGAGGGTGAAAACTCGAAACAGCCCCCGAACGGCCCAGTGGGTGGCACCAACACCTCCCACGGGACCAACGTAACCCGTAGGAACTGACCCCGCAGCCGCGGGTGTCCCGGTTTGAGAGTACGACGGTAATTTGCTTATTTCCACACTAATGCTTGAAAACATGGCGTTAGATGGTGAGAACTCGAAACAGCCCCCGAACGGCCCCGTGGGTGGCACCAACACCACCCACGGGACCAACGTAACTCGTAGGAACTGACCCCGCAGCCGCGGGTGGCCCGGTTTGAAAGTACGACCGTAATTTGCTTATTTCCACACTTAGGCTTAAAAACATGGCGTTAGAGGGTGAGAACTCGAAACAGCCCCCGAACGGCCCCGTGGGTGGCACCAACACCTCCCACGGGACCAACGTAACTCGTAGGAACTGACCCCGCAGCCGCGGGTGTCCCGGTTTGAGAGTACGACGGAAATTACCTTATTTCCACACTTAGGCTTGAAAACATGGCGTTAGAGGGTGAGAACTCGAAACAGCCCCCGAACGACCCCGTGGGTGGCACCAACACCACCCACGGGACCAACGTAACTCGTAGGAACTGACCCCGCAGCCGCGGGTGGCCCGGTTTGAGAGTACGACAGTAATTTGTTTATTTCCACACTTAGGCTTAAAAACATGGCGTTAGAGGGTGAGAACTCGAAACAGCCCCCGAACGTCCCCGTGGGTGGCACCAAAACCTCCCACGGGACCAACGTAACTCGTAAGAACTGACCCCGCAGCCGCGGGTCTCCCGGTTTGAGAGTACGACGGTAATTTGGTTATTTCCACACTTAGGCTTAAAAACATGGCGTTAGAGGGTGAGAATTCGAAACAGCCCCCGAACGGCCCCGTGGGTGGCACCAACACCACCCACGGGACCAACGTAACTCGTAGGAACTGACCCCGCAGCCGCGGGTGTCCCGGTTTCAGAGTTCGACGGTAATTTGCTTATTTCCACACTTAGGCTTAAAAACATGGCGTTAGAGGGTGAGAACTCGAAACAGCCCACGAACGACCCCGTGGGTGGCACCAACACCACCCACGGGACCAACGTAACTCGTAGGAACTGACCCCGCAGCCGCGGGTGTCCCGGTTTCAGAGTTCGACGGTAATTTGCTTATTTCCACACTTAGGCTTAAAAACATGGCGTTAGAGGGTGAGAACTCGAAACAGCCCCCGAACGACCCCGTGGGTGGCACCAACACCACCCACGGGACCAACGTAACTCGCAGGAACTGACCCCGCAGCCGCGGGTGTCCCGGTTTGAGAGTACGGCGGTAATTTGCTTATTTCCACAATTAGGCTTGAAAACATGGCGTTAGAGGGTGAGAACTCGAAACAGCCCCCGAACGACCCCGTGGGTGGCACCAACACCACCCACGGGACCAACGTAACTCGCAGGAACTGACCCCGCAGCCGCGGGTGTCCCGGTTTGAGAGTACGGCGGTAATTTGCTTATTTCCACACTTAGGCTTAAAAACATGGCGTTAGAGGGTGAGAACTCGAAACAGCACCCGAACGGCCCCGTGGGTGGCACCAACACCTCCCACGGGACCAACGTAACTCGTAGGAACTGACCCCGCAGCCGTGGGTGTCCCGGTTTGAGAGTACGACGGTAATTTGCTTATTTCCACACTTAGGCTTGAAAACATGGCGTTAGAGGGTGAGAACTCGAAACAACCCCCGAACGTCCCCGTGGGTGGCACCACCACCTCCCACGGGACCAACGTAACTCGTAGGAACTGACCCCGCAGCCGCGGGTCTCCCGGTTTGAGAGTACGACGGTAATTTGGTTATTTCCACACTTAGCCTTAAAAACATGGCGTTAGAGGGTGAGAACTCGAAACAGCCCCCGAACGTCCCCGTGGGTGGCACCACCACCTCCCACGGGACCAACGTAACTCGTAGGAACTAACCCCGCAGCCGCGGGTCTCCCGGTTTGAGAGTACGACGGTAATTTGGTTATTTCCACACTTAGGCTTGAAAACATGGCGTTAGAGGGTGAGAACTCGAAACAGCCCCCGAACGGCCCCGTGGGTGGCACCAACACCTCCCACGTGACCAACGTAACTCGTAGGAACTGACCCCGCAGCCGCGGGTGTCCCGGTTTGAGAGTACGACGGTAATTTGCTTATTTCCACACTTAGGCTTAAAAACATGGCGTTAGAGGGTGAGAACTCGAAACAGCCCCTGAACGGCCCCGTGGGTGGCACCAACACCTCCCACGGGACAAACGTAACTCGTAGGAACTGACCCCGCAGCCGCGGGTCTCCCCGTTTGAGAGTACGACGGTAATTTGCTTATTTCCACACTTAGGCTGAAAAACATGGCATTAGAGGGTGAGAACTCGAAACAGCCCCCGAACGGCCCCGTGGGTGGCACCAACACCTCCCACGGGACCAACGTAACTCGTTGGAACTGACCCCGCAGCCGCGGGTCTCCCGGTTTGAGAGTACGACGGTAATTTGCTTATTTCCACACTTAGGCATAAAAACATGGCGTTAGAGGGTGAGAACTCGAAACAGCCCCCGAACGGCCCCGTGGGTGGCACCAACACCTCCCACGGGACCAACGTAACTCGTAGGAACTGACCCCGCAGCCGCGGGTCTCCCGGTTTGAGAGTACGACGGTAATTTGTTTATTTTCACACTTAGGCTTCAAAACATGGCGTTAGAGGGTGAGAACTCGAAACAACCCCCGAACGACCCCATGGGTGGCACCAACACCACCCACGGGACCAACGTAACTCGTAGGAACTGACCCCGCAGCCGCGGGTCTCCCGGTTTGAGAGTACGACGGTAATTTGCTTATTTCCACACTTAGGCATAAAAACATGGCGTTAGAGGGTGAGAACTCGAAACAGCCCCCGAACGGCCCCGTGGGTAGCACCAACACCTCCCACGGGACCAACGTAACTCGTAGGAACTGACCCCGCATCCGCGGGTCTCCCGGTTTGAGAGTACGACGATAATTTGCTTATTTTCACACTTAGGCTTAAAAACATGGCGTTAGAGGGTGAGAACTCGAAACAGCCCCCGAACGACCCCGTGGGTGGCACCAACACCACCCACGAGACCAACGTAACTCGTAGGAACTGACCTCGCAGCCGCGGGTGTCCCAGTTTGAGAGTACGACGGTAATTTGCTTATTTCTACACTTAGGCTTCAAAAACATGGCGTTAGAGGGTGAGAACTCGAAACAGCCCCCGAACGGCCCCGTGGGTGGCACCAACACCTCCCACGGGACCAACGTAACTCGTAGGAACTGACCCCGCAGCCGCAGGTGTCCCGGTTTGAGAGTACGACGGTAATTTGCTTATTTCCACACTTAGGCTTAAAAACATGGCGTTAGAGGGTGAGAACTCGAAACAGCCCCCGAACGGCCCCGTGGGTGGCACCAACACCTCCCACGGGACCAACGTAACTCGTAGGAACTGACCCCGCAGCCGCGGGTGTCCCGGTTTGAGAGTAAGACATTAATTTGCCCCCGAACGGCCCCGTGGGTGGCACCAACACCTCCCACGGGACCAACGTAACTCGTAGGAACTGACCCCGCAGCCGCGGGTGTCCCGGTTTGACAGTACGACGGTAATTTTCTTATTTCCACACTTAGGCTTAAAAACATGGCGTTAGAGGGTGAGAACTCGAAACAGCCCCCGAACGACCCCGTGGGTGGCACCAACACCACCCACGGGACCAACGTAACTCGTAGGAACTGACCCCGCAGCCGCGGGTGTCCCGGTTTGAATGTTCGACAGTAATTTGCTTATTTCAACACTTAGGCTTAAAAACATGGCGTTAGAGGGTGAGAACTCGAAACAGCCCCCGAACGGCCCCGTGGGTGGCACCAACACCTCCCACGGGACCAACGTAACTCGTAGGAACTGACCCCGCAGCCGCGGGTCTCCCGGTTTGAGAGTACGACGATAATTTGCTTATTTCCACACTTAGGCTTAAAAACATGACGTTAGAGGGTGAAAACTCGAAACATCCCCCGAACGGCCCCGTGGGTGGCACCAACACCTCCCACGGGACCAACGTAACTCGTAGAAACTGACCCCGCAGTCGCGGGTGTCCCGGTTTGAGAGTACGGCGGTAATTTGCTTATTTCCACACTTAGGCTTAAAAACATGGCGTTAGAGGGTGAGAACTCGAGACCGCCCCCGAACGGCCCCTTGGGTGGCACCAACACCTCCCACGGGACCAACGTAACTCGTAGGAACTGACCCCGCAGCCGCGGGTGTCCCGGTTTGAGAGTACGACGGTAATTTGCTTATTTCCACACTTAGGCTTGAAAACATGGCGTTAGAGGGTGAGAACTCGAAACAGCCCCCGAACGGCCCCGTGGGTGTCACCAACACCTCCCACGGGACCAACGTAACTCGTAGGAATTGACCCCGCAGTCGCGGGTGTCCCGGTTTGAGAGTACGACGGTAATTTGCTTATTTTCACACTTAGGCTTAAAAACATGGGGTTAGAGGGTAAGAACTCGAAACAGCCCCCGAACGGCCCCGTGGGTGGCACCAACACCACCCACGGGACCAACGTAACTCGTAGGAACTGACCCCGCAGCCGCGGGTGTCCCGGTTTGAGAGTACGACGGTAATTTGCTTATTTTCACACTTAGGCTTAAAAACATGGCGTTTGAGGGTGAGAACTCGAAACAGCCCCCGAACGACACCCTGGGTGGCACCAACACCTCCCACGGGACCAACGTAACTCGTAGGTACTGACCCCGCAGCCGCGGGTCTCCCGGTTTGAGAGTACGGCGGTAATTTGCTTATTTCCACACTTAGGCTTAAAAACATCACTTTAGGGGGTGAGAACTCGAAACAGCCCCCGAACGGCCCCGTGGGTGGCACCAACACCTCCCACGGGACCAACGTAACTCGTAGGAACTGACCCCGCAGCCGCGGGTGTCCCGGTTTGAGAGTACGACGGTAATTTGCTTATTTCCACAATTAGGCTTGAAAACATGGCGTTAGAGGGTGAGAACTCGAAACAGCCCCCGAACGGCCCCGTGGGTGGCACCAACACCTCCCACGGGACCAACGTAACTCGTAGGAACTGACCCCGCAGCCGCGGGTGTCCCGGTTTGAGAGTACGACGGTAATTTGTTTATTTCCACACTTAGGCTTGAAAATATGGCGTTAGAGGGTGAAAACTCGAAACAGCCCCCGAACGGCCCAGTGGGTGGCACCAACACCTCCCACGGGACCAACGTAACCCGTAGGAACTGACCCCGCAGCCGCGGGTGTCCCGGTTTGAGAGTACGACGGTAATTTGCTTATTTCCACACTAATGCTTGAAAACATGGCGTTAGATGGTGAGAACTCGAAACAGCCCCCGAACGGCCCCGTGGGTGGCACCAACACCACCCACGGGACCAACGTAACTCGTAGGAACTGACCCCGCAGCCGCGGGTGGCCCGGTTTGAAAGTACGACCGTAATTTGCTTATTTCCACACTTAGGCTTAAAAACATGGCGTTAGAGGGTGAGAACTCGAAACAGCCCCCGAACGGCCCCGTGGGTGGCACCAACACCTCCCACGGGACCAACGTAACTCGTAGGAACTGACCCCGCAGCCGCGGGTGTCCCGGTTTGAGAGTACGACGGAAATTACCTTATTTCCACACTTAGGCTTGAAAACATGGCGTTAGAGGGTGAGAACTCGAAACAGCCCCCGAACGACCCCGTGGGTGGCACCAACACCACCCACGGGACCAACGTAACTCGTAGGAACTGACCCCGCAGCCGCGGGTGGCCCGGTTTGAGAGTACGACAGTAATTTGTTTATTTCCACACTTAGGCTTAAAAACATGGCGTTAGAGGGTGAGAACTCGAAACAGCCCCCGAACGTCCCCGTGGGTGGCACCAAAACCTCCCACGGGACCAACGTAACTCGTAAGAACTGACCCCGCAGCCGCGGGTCTCCCGGTTTGAGAGTACGACGGTAATTTGGTTATTTCCACACTTAGGCTTAAAAACATGGCGTTAGAGGGTGAGAATTCGAAACAGCCCCCGAACGGCCCCGTGGGTGGCACCAACACCACCCACGGGACCAACGTAACTCGTAGGAACTGACCCCGCAGCCGCGGGTGTCCCGGTTTCAGAGTTCGACGGTAATTTGCTTATTTCCACACTTAGGCTTAAAAACATGGCGTTAGAGGGTGAGAACTCGAAACAGCCCACGAACGACCCCGTGGGTGGCACCAACACCACCCACGGGACCAACGTAACTCGTAGGAACTGACCCCGCAGCCGCGGGTGTCCCGGTTTCAGAGTTCGACGGTAATTTGCTTATTTCCACACTTAGGCTTAAAAACATGGCGTTAGAGGGTGAGAACTCGAAACAGCCCCCGAACGACCCCGTGGGTGGCACCAACACCACCCACGGGACCAACGTAACTCGCAGGAACTGACCCCGCAGCCGCGGGTGTCCCGGTTTGAGAGTACGGCGGTAATTTGCTTATTTCCACAATTAGGCTTGAAAACATGGCGTTAGAGGGTGAGAACTCGAAACAGCCCCCGAACGACCCCGTGGGTGGCACCAACACCACCCACGGGACCAACGTAACTCGCAGGAACTGACCCCGCAGCCGCGGGTGTCCCGGTTTGAGAGTACGGCGGTAATTTGCTTATTTCCACACTTAGGCTTAAAAACATGGCGTTAGAGGGTGAGAACTCGAAACAGCCCCCGAACGGCCACGTGGGTGGCACCAACACCTCCCACGGGACCAACGTAACTCGTAGGAACTGACCCCGCAGCCGTGGGTGTCCCGGTTTGAGAGTACGACGGTAATTTGCTTATTTCCACACTTAGGCTTGAAAACATGGCGTTAGAGGGTGAGAACTCGAAACAACCCCCGAACGTCCCCGTGGGTGGCACCACCACCTCCCACGGGACCAACGTAACTCGTAGGAACTGACCCCGCAGCCGCGGGTCTCCCGGTTTGAGAGTACGACGGTAATTTGGTTATTTCCACACTTAGCCTTAAAAACATGGCGTTAGAGGGTGAGAACTCGAAACAGCCCCCGAACGTCCCCGTGGGTGGCACCACCACCTCCCACGGGACCAACGTAACTCGTAGGAACTAACCCCGCAGCCGCGGGTCTCCCGGTTTGAGAGTACGACGGTAATTTGGTTATTTCCACACTTAGGCTTGAAAACATGGCGTTAGAGGGTGAGAACTCGAAACAGCCCCCGAACGGCCCCGTGGGTGGCACCAACACCTCCCACGTGACCAACGTAACTCGTAGGAACTGACCCCGCAGCCGCGGGTGTCCCGGTTTGAGAGTACGACGGTAATTTGCTTATTTCCACACTTAGGCTTAAAAACATGGCGTTAGAGGGTGAGAACTCGAAACAGCCCCTGAACGGCCCCGTGGGTGGCACCAACACCTCCCACGGGACAAACGTAACTCGTAGGAACTGACCCCGCAGCCGCGGGTCTCCCCGTTTGAGAGTACGACGGTAATTTGCATATTTCCACACTTAGGCTGAAAAACATGGCATTAGAGGGTGAGAACTCGAAACAGCCCCCGAACGGCCCCGTGGGTGGCACCAACACCTCCCACGGGACCAACGTAACTCGTTGGAACTGACCCCGCAGCCGCTGGTCTCCCGGTTTGAGAGTACGACGGTAATTTGCTTATTTCCACACTTAGGCATAAAAACATGGCGTTAGAGGGTGAGAACTCGAAACAGCCCCCGAACGGCCCCGTGGGTGGCACCAACACCTCCCACGGGACCAACGTAACTCGTAGGAACTGACCCCGCAGCCGCGGGTCTCCCGGTTTGAGAGTACGACGGTAATTTGTTTATTTTCACACTTAGGCTTCAAAACATGGCGTTAGAGGGTGAGAACTCGAAACAACCCCCGAACGACCCCATGGGTGGCACCAACACCACCCACGGGACCAACGTAACTCGTAGGAACTGACCCCGCAGCCGCGGGTCTCCCGGTTTGAGAGTACGACGGTAATTTGCTTATTTCCACACTTAGGCATAAAAACATGGCGTTAGAGGGTGAGAACTCGAAACAGCCCCCGAACGGCCCCGTGGGTGGCACCAACACCTCCCACGGGACCAACGTAACTCGTAGGAACTGACCCCGCATCCGCGGGTCTCCCGGTTTGAGAGTACGACGATAATTTGCTTATTTTCACACTTAGGCTTAAAAACATGGCGTTAGAGGGTGAGAACTCGAAACAGCCCCCGAACGACCCCGTGGGTGGCACCAACACCACCCACGGGACCAACGTAACTCGTAGGAACTGACCTCGCAGCCGCGGGTGTCCCAGTTTGAGAGTACGACGGTAATTTGCTTATTTCTACACTTAGGCTTCAAAAACATGGCGTTAGAGGGTGAGAACTCGAAACAGCCCCCGAACGGCCCCGTGGGTGGCACCAACACCTCCCACGGGACCAACGTAACTCGTAGGAACTGACCCCGCAGCCGCAGGTGTCCCGGTTTGAGAGTACGACGGTAATTTGCTTATTTCCACACTTAGGCTTAAAAACATGGCGTTAGAGGGTGAGAACTCGAAACAGCCCCCGAACGGCCCCGTGGGTGGCACCAACACCTCCCACGGGACCAACGTAACTCGTAGGAACTGACCCCGCAGCCGCGGGTGTCCCGGTTTGAGAGTAAGACGGTAATTTGCCCCCGAACGGCCCCGTGGGTGGCACCAACACCTCCCACGGGACCAACGTAACTCGTAGGAACTGACCCCGCAGCCGCGGGTGTCCCGGTTTGACAGTACGACGGTAATTTGCTTATTTCCACACTTAGGCTTAAAAACATGGCGTTAGAGGGTGAGAACTCGAAACAGCCCCCGAACGACCCCGTGGGTGGCACCAACACCACCCACGGGACCAACGTAACTCGTAGGAACTGACCCCGCAGCCGCGGGTGTCCCGGTTTGAATGTTCGACAGTAATTTGCTTATTTCCACACTTAGGCTTAAAAACATGGCGTTAGAGGGTGAGAACTCGAAACAGCCCCCGAACGGCCCCGTGGGTGGCACCAACACCTCCCACGGGACCAACGTAACTCGTAGGAACTGACCCCGCAGCCGCGGGTCTCCCGGTTTGAGAGTACGACGATAATTTGCTTATTTCCACACTTAGGCTTAAAAACATGACGTTAGAGGGTGAAAACTCGAAACATCCCCCGAACGGCCCCGTGGGTGGCACCAACACCTCCCACGGGACCAACGTAACTCGTAGAAACTGACCCCGCAGTCGCGGGTGTCCCGGTTTGAGAGTACGGCGGTAATTTGCTTATTTCCACACTTAGGCTTAAAAACATGGCGTTAGAGGGTGAGAACTCGAGACCGCCCCCGAACGGCCCCTTGGGTGGCACCAACACCTCCCACGGGACCAACGTAACTCGTAGGAACTGACCCCGCAGCCGCGGGTGTCCCGGTTTGAGAGTACGACGGTAATTTGCTTATTTCCACACTTAGGCTTGAAAACATGGCGTTAGAGGGTGAGAACTCGAAACAGCCCCCGAACGGCCCCGTGGGTGTCACCAACACCTCCCACGGGACCAACGTAACTCGTAGGAATTGACCCCGCAGTCGCGGGTGTCCCGGTTTGAGAGTACGACGGTAATTTGCTTATTTTCACACTTAGGCTTAAAAACATGGCGTTAGAGGGTTAGAACTCGAAACAGCCCCCGAACGGCCCCGTGGGTGGCACCAACACCTCCCACGGGACCAACGTAACTCGTAGGAACTGACCCCGCAGCCGCGGGTCTCCCGGTTTGAGAGTACGACGATAATTTGCTTATTTCCACACTTAGGCTTAAAAACATGACGTTAGAGGGTGAAAACTCGAAACATCCCCCGAACGGCCCCGTGGGTGGCACCAACACCTCCCACGGGACCAACGTAACTCGTAGAAACTGACCCCGCAGTCGCGGGTGTCCCGGTTTGAGAGTACGGCGGTAATTTGCTTATTTCCACACTTAGGCTTAAAAACATGGCGTTAGAGGGTGAGAACTCGAGACCGCCCCCGAACGGCCCCTTGGGTGGCACCAACACCTCCCACGGGACCAACGTAACTCGTAGGAACTGACCCCGCAGCCGCGGGTGTCCCGGTTTGAGAGTACGACGGTAATTTGCTTATTTCCACACTTAGGCTTGAAAACATGGCGTTAGAGGGTGAGAACTCGAAACAGCCCCCGAACGGCCCCGTGGGTGTCACCAACACCTCCCACGGGACCAACGTAACTCGTAGGAATTGACCCCGCAGTCGCGGGTGTCCCGGTTTGAGAGTACGACGGTAATTTGCTTATTTTCACACTTAGGCTTAAAAACATGGGGTTAGAGGGTAAGAACTCGAAACAGCCCCCGAACGGCCCCGTGGGTGGCACCAACACCACCCACGGGACCAACGTAACTCGTAGGAACTGACCCCGCAGCCGCGGGTGTCCCGGTTTGAGAGTACGACGGTAATTTGCTTATTTTCACACTTAGGCTTAAAAACATGGCGTTTGAGGGTGAGAACTCGAAACAGCCCCCGAACGACACCCTGGGTGGCACCAACACCTCCCACGGGACCAACGTAACTCGTAGGTACTGACCCCGCAGCCGCGGGTCTCCCGGTTTGAGAGTACGGCGGTAATTTGCTTATTTCCACACTTAGGCTTAAAAACATCACTTTAGGGGGTGAGAACTCGAAACAGCCCCCGAACGGCCCCGTGGGTGGCACCAACACCTCCCACGGGACCAACGTAACTCGTAGGAACTGACCCCGCAGCCGCGGGTGTCCCGGTTTGAGAGTACGACGGTAATTTGCTTATTTCCACAATTAGGATTGAAAACATGGCGTTAGAGGGTGAGAACTCGAAACAGCCCCCGAACGGCCCCGTGGGTGGCACCAACACCTCCCACGGGACCAACGTAACTCGTAGGAACTGACCCCGCAGCCGCGGGTGTCCCGGTTTGAGAGTACGACGGTAATTTGCTTATTTCCACACTTAGGCTTGAAAATATGGCGTTAGAGGGTGAAAACTCGAAACAGCCCCCGAACGGCCCAGTGGGTGGCACCAACACCTCCCACGGGACCAACGTAACCCGTAGGAACTGACCCCGCAGCCGCGGGTGTCCCGGTTTGAGAGTACGACGGTAATTTGCTTATTTCCACACTAATGCTTGAAAACATGGCGTTAGATGGTGAGAACTCGAAACAGCCCCCGAACGGCCCCGTGGGTGGCACCAACACCACCCACGGGACCAACGTAACTCGTAGGAACTGACCCCGCAGCCGCGGGTGGCCCGGTTTGAAAGTACGACCGTAATTTGCTTATTTCCACACTTAGGCTTAAAAACATGGCGTTAGAGGGTGAGAACTCGAAACAGCCCCCGAACGGCCCCGTGGGTGGCACCAACACCTCCCACGGGACCAACGTAACTCGTAGGAACTGACCCCGCAGCCGCGGGTGTCCCGGTTTGAGAGTACGACGGAAATTACCTTATTTCCACACTTAGGCTTGAAAACATGGCGTTAGAGGGTGAGAACTCGAAACAGCCCCCGAACGACCCCGTGGGTGGCACCAACACCACCCACGGGACCAACGTAACTCGTAGGAACTGACCCCGCAGCCGCGGGTGGCCCGGTTTGAGAGTACGACAGTAATTTGTTTATTTCCACACTTAGGCTTAAAAACATGGCGTTAGAGGGTGAGAACTCGAAACAGCCCCCGAACGTCCCCGTGGGTGGCACCAAAACCTCCCACGGGACCAACGTAACTCGTAAGAACTGACCCCGCAGCCGCGGGTCTCCCGGTTTGAGAGTACGACGGTAATTTGGTTATTTCCACACTTAGGCTTAAAAACATGGCGTTAGAGGGTGAGAATTCGAAACAGCCCCCGAACGGCCCCGTGGGTGGCACCAACACCACCCACGGGACCAACGTAACTCGTAGGAACTGACCCCGCAGCCGCGGGTGTCCCGGTTTCAGAGTTCGACGGTAATTTGCTTATTTCCACACTTAGGCTTAAAAACATGGCGTTAGAGGGTGAGAACTCGAAACAGCCCACGAACGACCCCGTGGGTGGCACCAACACCACCCACGGGACCAACGTAACTCGTAGGAACTGACCCCGCAGCCGCGGGTGTCCCGGTTTCAGAGTTCGACGGTAATTTGCTTATTTCCACACTTAGGCTTAAAAACATGGCGTTAGAGGGTGAGAACTCGAAACAGCCCCCGAACGACCCCGTGGGTGGCACCAACACCACCCACGGGACCAACGTAACTCGCAGGAACTGACCCCGCAGCCGCGGGTGTCCCGGTTTGAGAGTACGGCGGTAATTTGCTTATTTCCACAATTAGGCTTGAAAACATGGCGTTAGAGGGTGAGAACTCGAAACAGCCCCCGAACGACCCCGTGGGTGGCACCAACACCACCCACGGGACCAACGTAACTCGCAGGAACTGACCCCGCAGCCGCGGGTGTCCCGGTTTGAGAGTACGGCGGTAATTTGCTTATTTCCACACTTAGGCTTAAAAACATGGCGTTAGAGGGTGAGAACTCGAAACAGCCCCCGAACGGCCACGTGGGTGGCACCAACACCTCCCACGGGACCAACGTAACTCGTAGGAACTGACCCCGCAGCCGTGGGTGTCCCGGTTTGAGAGTACGACGGTAATTTGCTTATTTCCACACTTAGGCTTGAAAACATGGCGTTAGAGGGTGAGAACTCGAAACAACCCCCGAACGTCCCCGTGGGTGGCACCACCACCTCCCACGGGACCAACGTAACTCGTAGGAACTGACCCCGCAGCCGCGGGTCTCCCGGTTTGAGAGTACGACGGTAATTTGGTTATTTCCACACTTAGCCTTAAAAACATGGCGTTAGAGGGTGAGAACTCGAAACAGCCCCCGAACGTCCCCGTGGGTGGCACCACCACCTCCCACGGGACCAACGTAACTCGTAGGAACTAACCCCGCAGCCGCGGGTCTCCCGGTTTGAGAGTACGACGGTAATTTGGTTATTTCCACACTTAGGCTTGAAAACATGGCGTTAGAGGGTGAGAACTCGAAACAGCCCCCGAACGGCCCCGTGGGTGGCACCAACACCTCCCACGTGACCAACGTAACTCGTAGGAACTGACCCCGCAGCCGCGGGTGTCCCGGTTTGAGAGTACGACGGTAATTTGCTTATTTCCACACTTAGGCTTAAAAACATGGCGTTAGAGGGTGAGAACTCGAAACAGCCCCTGAACGGCCCCGTGGGTGGCACCAACACCTCCCACGGGACAAACGTAACTCGTAGGAACTGACCCCGCAGCCGCGGGTCTCCCCGTTTGAGAGTACGACGGTAATTTGCATATTTCCACACTTAGGCTGAAAAACATGGCATTAGAGGGTGAGAACTCGAAACAGCCCCCGAACGGCCCCGTGGGTGGCACCAACACCTCCCACGGGACCAACGTAACTCGTTGGAACTGACCCCGCAGCCGCGGGTCTCCCGGTTTGAGAGTACGACGGTAATTTGCTTATTTCCACACTTAGGCATAAAAACATGGCGTTAGAGGGTGAGAACTCGAAACAGCCCCCGAACGGCCCCGTGGGTGGCACCAACACCTCCCACGGGACCAACGTAACTCGTAGGAACTGACCCCGCAGCCGCGGGTCTCCCGGTTTGAGAGTACGACGGTAATTTGTTTATTTTCACACTTAGGCTTCAAAACATGGCGTTAGAGGGTGAGAACTCGAAACAACCCCCGAACGACCCCATGGGTGGCACCAACACCACCCACGGGACCAACGTAACTCGTAGGAACTGACCCCGCAGCCGCGGGTCTCCCGGTTTGAGAGTACGACGGTAATTTGCTTATTTCCAAACTTAGGCATAAAAACATGGCGTTAGAGGGTGAGAACTCGAAACAGCCCCCGAACGGCCCCGTGGGTGGCACCAACACCTCCCACGGGACCAACGTAACTCGTAGGAACTGACCCCGCATCCGCGGGTCTCCCGGTTTGAGAGTACGACGATAATTTGCTTATTTTCACACTTAGGCTTAAAAACATGGCGTTAGAGGGTGAGAACTCGAAACAGCCCCCGAACGACCCCGTGGGTGGCACCAACACCACCCACGGGACCAACGTAACTCGTAGGAACTGACCTCGCAGCCGCGGGTGTCCCAGTTTGAGAGTACGACGGTAATTTGCTTATTTCTACACTTAGGCTTCAAAAACATGGCGTTAGAGGGTGAGAACTCGAAACAGCCCCCGAACGGCCCCGTGGGTGGCACCAACACCTCCCACGGGACCAACGTAACTCGTAGGAACTGACCCCGCAGCCGCAGGTGTCCCGGTTTGAGAGTACGACGGTAATTTGCTTATTTCCACACTTAGGCTTAAAAACATGGCGTTAGAGGGTGAGAACTCGAAACAGCCCCCGAACGGCCCCGTGGGTGGCACCAACACCTCCCACGGGACCAACGTAACTCGTAGGAACTGACCCCGCAGCCGCGGGTGTCCCGGTTTGAGAGTAAGACGGTAATTTGCCCCCGAACGGCCCCGTGGGTGGCACCAACACCTCCCACGGGACCAACGTAACTCGTAGGAACTGACCCCGCAGCCGCGGGTGTCCCGGTTTGACAGTACGACGGTAATTTGCTTATTTCCACACTTAGGCTTAAAAACATGGCGTTAGAGGGTGAGAACTCGAAACAGCCCCCGAACGACCCCGTGGGTGGCACCAACACCACCCACGGGACCAACGTAACTCGTAGGAACTGACCCCGCAGCCGCGGGTGTCCCGGTTTGAATGTTCGACAGTAATTTGCTTATTTCCACACTTAGGCTTAAAAACATGGCGTTAGAGGGTGAGAACTCGAAACAGCCCCCGAACGGCCCCGTGGGTGGCACCAACACCTCCCACGGGACCAACGTAACTCGTAGGAACTGACCCCGCAGCCGCGGGTCTCCCGGTTTGAGAGTACGACGATAATTTGCTTATTTCCACACTTAGGCTTAAAAACATGACGTTAGAGGGTGAAAACTCGAAACATCCCCCGAACGGCCCCGTGGGTGGCACCAACACCTCCCACGGGACCAACGTAACTCGTAGAAACTGACCCCGCAGTCGCGGGTGTCCCGGTTTGAGAGTACGGCGGTAATTTGCTTATTTCCACACTTAGGCTTAAAAACATGGCGTTAGAGGGTGAGAACTCGAGACCGCCCCCGAACGGCCCCTTGGGTGGCACCAACACCTCCCACGGGACCAACGTAACTCGTAGGAACTGACCCCGCAGCCGCGGGTGTCCCGGTTTGAGAGTACGACGGTAATTTGCTTATTTCCACACTTAGGCTTGAAAACATGGCGTTAGAGGGTGAGAACTCGAAACAGCCCCCGAACGGCCCCGTGGGTGTCACCAACACCTCCCACGGGACCAACGTAACTCGTAGGAATTGACCCCGCAGTCGCGGGTGTCCCGGTTTGAGAGTACGACGGTAATTTGCTTATTTTCACACTTAGGCTTAAAAACATGGGGTTAGAGGGTAAGAACTCGAAACAGCCCCCGAACGGCCCCGTGGGTGGCACCAACACCACCCACGGGACCAACGTAACTCGTAGGAACTGACCCCGCAGCCGCGGGTGTCCCGGTTTGAGAGTACGACGGTAATTTGCTTATTTTCACACTTAGGCTTAAAAACATGGCGTTTGAGGGTGAGAACTCGAAACAGCCCCCGAACGACACCCTGGGTGGCACCAACACCTCCCACGGGACCAACGTAACTCGTAGGTACTGACCCCGCAGCCGCGGGTCTCCCGGTTTGAGAGTACGGCGGTAATTTGCTTATTTCCACACTTAGGCTTAAAAACATCACTTTAGGGGGTGAGAACTCGAAACAGCCCCCGAACGGCCCCGTGGGTGGCACCAACACCTCCCACGGGACCAACGTAACTCGTAGGAACTGACCCCGCAGCCGCGGGTGTCCCGGTTTGAGAGTACGACGGTAATTTGCTTATTTCCACAATTAGGCTTGAAAACATGGCGTTAGAGGGTGAGAACTCGAAACAGCCCCCGAACGGCCCCGTGGGTGGCACCAACACCTCCCACGGGACCAACGTAACTCGTAGGAACTGACCCCGCAGCCGCGGGTGTCCCGGTTTGAGAGTACGACGGTAATTTGCTTATTTCCACACTTAGGCTTGAAAATATGGCGTTAGAGGGTGAAAACTCGAAACAGCCCCCGAACGGCCCAGTGGGTGGCACCAACACCTCCCACTCGACCAACGTAACCCGTAGGAACTGACCCCGCAGCCGCGGGTGTCCCGGTTTGAGAGTACGACGGTAATTTGCTTATTTCCACACTAATGCTTGAAAACATGGCGTTAGATGGTGAGAACTCGAAACAGCCCCCGAACGGCCCCGTGGGTGGCACCAACACCACCCACGGGACCAACGTAACTCGTAGGAACTGACCCCGCAGCCGCGGGTGGCCCGGTTTGAAAGTACGACCGTAATTTGCTTATTTCCACACTTAGGCTTAAAAACATGGCGTTAGAGGGTGAGAACTCGAAACAGCCCCCGAACGGCCCCGTGGGTGGCACCAACACCTCCCACGGGACCAACGTAACTCGTAGGAACTGACCCCGCAGCCGCGGGTGTCCCGGTTTGAGAGTACGACGGAAATTACCTTATTTCCACACTTAGGCTTGAAAACATGGCGTTAGAGGGTGAGAACTCGAAACAGCCCCCGAACGACCCCGTGGGTGGCACCAACACCACCCACGGGACCAACGTAACTCGTAGGAACTGACCCCGCAGCCGCGGGTGGCCCGGTTTGAGAGTACGACAGTAATTTGTTTATTTCCACACTTAGGCTTAAAAACATGGCGTTAGAGGGTGAGAACTCGAAACAGCCCCCGAACGTCCCCGTGGGTGGCACCAAAACCTCCCACGGGACCAACGTAACTCGTAAGAACTGACCCCGCAGCCGCGGGTCTCCCGGTTTGAGAGTACGACGGTAATTTGGTTATTTCCACACTTAGGCTTAAAAACATGGCGTTAGAGGGTGAGAATTCGAAACAGCCCCCGAACGGCCCCGTGGGTGGCACCAACACCACCCACGGGACCAACGTAACTCGTAGGAACTGACCCCGCAGCCGCGGGTGTCCCGGTTTCAGAGTTCGACGGTAATTTGCTTATTTCCACACTTAGGCTTAAAAACATGGCGTTAGAGGGTGAGAACTCGAAACAGCCCACGAACGACCCCGTGGGTGGCACCAACACCACCCACGGGACCAACGTAACTCGTAGGAACTGACCCCGCAGCCGCGGGTGTCCCGGTTTCAGAGTTCGACGGTAATTTGCTTATTTCCACACTTAGGCTTAAAAACATGGCGTTAGAGGGTGAGAACTCGAAACAGCCCCCGAACGACCCCGTGGGTGGCACCAACACCACCCACGGGACCAACGTAACTCGCAGGAACTGACCCCGCAGCCGCGGGTGTCCCGGTTTGAGAGTACGGCGGTAATTTGCTTATTTCCACCCTTAGGCTTAAAAACATGGCGTTAGAGGGTGAGAACTCGAAACAGCCCCCGAACGGCCCCGTGGGTGGCACCAACACCTCCCACGGGACCAACGTAACTCGTAGGAACTGACCCCGCAGCCGTGGGTGTCCCGGTTTGAGAGTACGACGGTAATTTGCATATTTCCACACTTAGGCTTGAAAACATGGCGTTAGAGGGTGAGAACTCGAAACAACCCCCGAACGTCCCCGTGGGTGGCACCACCACCTCCCACGGGACCAACGTAACTCGTAGGAACTGACCCCGCAGCCGCGGGTCTCCCGGTTTGAGAGTACGACGGTAATTTGGTTATTTCCACACTTAGCCTTAAAAACATGGCGTTAGAGGGTGAGAACTCGAAACAGCCCCCGAACGTCCCCGTGGGTGGCACCACCACCTCCCACGGGACGAACGTAACTCGTAGGAACTAACCCCGCAGCCGCGGGTCTCCCGGTTTGAGAGTACGACGGTAATTTGGTTATTTCCACACTTAGGCTTGAAAACATGGCGTTAGAGGGTGAGAACTCGAAACAGCCCCCGAACGGCCCCGTGGGTGGCACCAACACCTCCCACGTGACCAACGTAACTCGTAGGAACTGACCCCGCAGCCGCGGGTGTCCCGGTTTGAGAGTACGACGGTAATTTGCTTATTTCCACACTTAGGCTTAAAAACATGGCGTTAGAGGGTGAGAACTCGAAACAGCCCCTGAACGGCCCCGTGGGTGGCACCAACACCTCCCACGGGACAAACGTAACTCGTAGGAACTGACCCCGCAGCCGCGGGTCTCCCCGTTTGAGAGTACGACGGTAATTTGCATATTTCCACACTTAGGCTGAAAAACATGGCATTAGAGGGTGAGAACTCGAAACAGCCCCCGAACGGCCCCGTGGGTGGCACCAACACCTCCCACGGGACCAACGTAACTCGTTGGAACTGACCCCGCAGCCGCGGGTCTCCCGGTTTGAGAGTACGACGGTAATTTGCTTATTTCCACACTTAGGCATAAAAACATGGCGTTAGAGGGTGAGAACTCGAAACAGCCCCCGAACGGCCCCGTGGGTGGCACCAACACCTCCCACGGGACCAACGTAACTCGTAGGAACTGACCCCGCAGCCGCGGGTCTCCCGGTTTGAGAGTACGACGGTAATTTGTTTATTTTCACACTTAGGCTTCAAAACATGGCGTTAGAGGGTGAGAACTCGAAACAACCCCCGAACGACCCCATGGGTGGCACCAACACCACCCACGGGACCAACGTAACTCGTAGGAACTGACCCCGCAGCCGCGGGTCTCCCGGTTTGAGAGTACGACGGTAATTTGCTTATTTCCACACTTAGGCATAAAAACATGGCGTTAGAGGGTGAGAACTCGAAACAGCCCCCGAACGGCCCCGTGGGTGGCACCAACACCTCCCACGGGACCAACGTAACTCGTAGGAACTGACCCCGCATCCGCGGGTCTCCCGGTTTGAGAGTACGACGATAATTTGCTTATTTTCACACTTAGGCTTAAAAACATGGCGTTAGAGGGTGAGAACTCGAAACAGCCCCCGAACGACCCCGTGGGTGGCACCAACACCACCCACGGGACCAACGTAACTCGTAGGAACTGACCTCGCAGCCGCGGGTGTCCCAGTTTGAGAGTACGACGGTAATTTGCTTATTTCTACACTTAGGCTTCAAAAACATGGCGTTAGAGGGTGAGAACTCGAAACAGCCCCCGAACGGCCCCGTGGGTGGCACCAACACCTCCCACGGGACCAACGTAACTCGTAGGAACTGACCCCGCAGCCGCAGGTGTCCCGGTTTGAGAGTACGACGGTAATTTGCTTATTTCCACACTTAGGCTTAAAAACATGGCGTTAGAGGGTGAGAACTCGAAACAGCCCCCGAACGGCCCCGTGGGTGGCACCAACACCTCCCACGGGACCAACGTAACTCGTAGGAACTGACCCCGCAGCCGCGGGTGTCCCGGTTTGAGAGTAAGACATTAATTTGCCCCCGAACGGCCCCGTGGGTGGCACCAACACCTCCCACGGGACCAACGTAACTCGTAGGAACTGACCCCGCAGCCGCGGGTGTCCCGGTTTGACAGTACGACGGTAATTTGCTTATTTCCACACTTAGGCTTAAAAACATGGCGTTAGAGGGTGAGAACTCGAAACAGCCCCCGAACGACCCCGTGGGTGGCACCAACACCACCCACGGGACCAACGTAACTCGTAGGAACTGACCCCGCAGCCGCGGGTGTCCCGGTTTGAATGTTCGACAGTAATTTGCTTATTTCCACACTTAGGCTTAAAAACATGGCGTTAGAGGGTGAGAACTCGAAACAGCCCCCGAACGGCCCCGTGGGTGGCACCAACACCTCCCACGGGACCAACGTAACTCGTAGGAACTGACCCCGCAGCCGCGGGTCTCCCGGTTTGAGAGTACGACGATAATTTGCTTATTTCCACACTTAGGCTTAAAAACATGACGTTAGAGGGTGAAAACTCGAAACATCCCCCGAACGGCCCCGTGGGTGGCACCAACACCTCCCACGGGACCAACGTAACTCATAGAAACTGACCCCGCAGTCGCGGGTGTCCCGGTTTGAGAGTACGGCGGTAATTTGCTTATTTCCACACTTAGGCTTAAAAACATGGCGTTAGAGGGTGAGAACTCGAGACCGCCCCCGAACGGCCCCTTGGGTGGCACCAACACCTCCCACGGGACCAACGTAACTCGTAGGAACTGACCCCGCAGCCGCGGGTGTCCCGGTTTGAGAGTACGACGGTAATTTGCTTATTTCCACACTTAGGCTTGAAAACATGGCGTTAGAGGGTGAGAACTCGAAACAGCCCCCGAACGGCCCCGTGGGTGTCACCAACACCTCCCACGGGACCAACGTAACTCGTAGGAATTGACCCCGCAGTCGCGGGTGTCCCGGTTTGAGAGTACGACGGTAATTTGCTTATTTTCACACTTAGGCTTAAAAACATGGGGTTAGAGGGTAAGAACTCGAAACAGCCCCCGAACGGCCCCGTGGGTGGCACCAACACCACCCACGGGACCAACGTAACTCGTAGGAACTGACCCCGCAGCCGCGGGTGTCCCGGTTTGAGAGTACGACGGTAATTTGCTTATTTTCACACTTAGGCTTAAAAACATGGCGTTTGAGGGTGAGAACTCGAAACAGCCCCCGAACGACACCCTGGGTGGCACCAACACCTCCCACGGGACCAACGTAACTCGTAGGTACTGACCCCGCAGCCGCGGGTCTCCCGGTTTGAGAGTACGGCGGTAATTTGCTTATTTCCACACTTAGGCTTAAAAACATCACTTTAGGGGGTGAGAACTCGAAACAGCCCCCGAACGGCCCCGTGGGTGGCACCAACACCTCCCACGGGACCAACGTAACTCGTAGGAACTGACCCCGCAGCCGCGGGTGTCCCGGTTTGAGAGTACGACGGTAATTTGCTTATTTCCACAATTAGGCTTGAAAACATGGCGTTAGAGGGTGAGAACTCGAAACAGCCCCCGAACGGCCCCGTGGGTGGCACCAACACCTCCCACGGGACCAACGTAACTCGTAGGAACTGACCCCGCAGCCGCGGGTGTCCCGGTTTGAGAGTACGACGGTAATTTGCTTATTTCCACACTTAGGCTTGAAAATATGGCGTTAGAGGGTGAAAACTCGAAACAGCCCCCGAACGGCCCAGTGGGTGGCACCAACACCTCCCACGGGACCAACGTAACCCGTAGGAACTGACCCCGCAGCCGCGGGTGTCCCGGTTTGAGAGTACGACGGTAATTTGCTTATTTCCACACTAATGCTTGAAAACATGGCGTTAGATGGTGAGAACTCGAAACAGCCCCCGAACGGCCCCGTGGGTGGCACCAACACCTCCCACGGGACCAACGTAACTCGTAGGAACTGACCCCGCAGCCGCGGGTGTCCCTGTTTGAGAGTACGACGGTAATTTGCTTATTTCCACACTTAGGCTTGAAAACATGGCGTTAGAGGGTGAGAACTCGAAACAGCCCCCGAACGGCCCCGTGGGTGGCACCAACACCTCCCACGGGACCAACGTAACTCGTAGGAACTGACCCCGCAGCCGCGGGTGTCCCGGTTTGAGAGTACGACGGTAATTTGCTAATTTCCACACTTAGGCTTAAAAACATAGCGTTAGAGGGTGAGAACTCGAAACAGCCCCGAACGACCCCGTGGGTGGCACCAACACCACCCACGGGACCAACGTAACTCGTAGGAACTGACCCCGCAGCCGCGGGTGTCCCGGTTTGAGAGTTCGACGGTAATTTGCTTATTTCCACACTTAGGCTTAAAAACATGGCGTTAGAGGGTGAGAACTCGAAAGAGCCCCCGAACGACCCCGTGGGTGGCACCAACACCACCCACGGGACCAACGTAACTCGTAGGAACTGACCCCGCAGCCGCGGGTGTCCCGGTTTCAGAGTTCGACGGTAATTTGCTTATTTCCACACTTAGGCTTAAAAACATGGCGTTAGAGGGTGAGAACTCGAAACAGCCCCCGAACGACCCCGTGGGTGGCACCAACACCACCCACGGGACCAACGTAACTCGTAGGAACTGACCCCGCAGTCGCGGGTGTCCCGGTTTGAGAGTTCGACGGTAATTTGCTTATTTCCACACTTAGGCTTCAAAACATGGTGTTAGAGGGTGAGAACTCGAAACAGCCCCCGAACGACCCCGTGGGTGGCACCAACACCACCCACGGGACCAACGTAACTCGTAGGAACAGACCCCGCAGCCGCGGGTGTCCCGGTTTGAGAGTACGACGGTAATTTGCTTATTTCCACAATTAGGCTTGAAAACATGGCGTTAGAGGGTGAGAACTCGAAACAGCCCCCGAACGGCCCCGTGGGTGGCACCAACACCTCCCACGGGACCAACGTAACTCGTAGGAACTGACCCCGCAGCCGCGGGTGTCCCGGTTTGAGAGTACGACGGTAATTTGCTTATTTCCACACTAATGCTTGAAAACATGGCGTTAGATGGTGAGAACTCGAAACAGCCCCCGAACGGCCCCGTGGGCGGCACCAACACCTCCCACGGGACCAACGTAACTCGTAGGAACTGACCCCGCAGCCGCGGTTGTCCCTGTTTGAGAGTACGACGGTAATTTGCTTATTTCCACACTTAGGCTTGAAAACATGGCGTTAGAGGGTGAGAACTCGAAAAAGCCCCCGAACGGCCAATTGGGTGGCACCAACACCTCCCACGGGACCAACGTAACTCGTAGGAACTGACCCCGCAGCCGCGGGTGTCCCGGTTTGAGAGTACGACGGTAATTTGTTTATTTCCACACTTAGGCTTAAAAACATGGCGTTAGAGGGTGAGAACTCGAAACAGCCCCCGAACGACCCCGTGGGTGGCACCAACACCACCCACGGGACCAACGTAACTCGTAGGAACTGACCCCGCAGCCGCGGGTGTCCCGGTTTGAGAGTTCGACGGTAATTTGCTTATTTCCACACTTAGGCTTAAAAACATGGCGTTAGAGGGTTAGAACTCGAAACAGCCCCCGAACGGCCCCGTGGGTGGCACCAACACCTCCCACGGGACCAACGTAACTCGTAGGAACTGACCCCGCAGCCGCGGGTCTCCCGGTTTCAGAGTACGACGGTAATTTGCTTATTTCCACACTTAGGCTTAAAAACATGGCGTTAGAGGGTGAGAACTCGAAACATCCCCCGAACGGCCCCGTGGGTGGCACCAACACCTCCCACGGGACAAACGTAACTCGTAGGAACTGACCCCGCAGCCGCGGGTGTCCCAGTTTGAGAGTACGACGGTAATTTGCTTATTTCTACACTTAGGCTATAAAAACATGGCGTTAGAGGGTGAGAACTCGAAACAGCCCCCGAACGGCCCCGTGGGTGGCACCAACACCTCCCACGGGACCAACGTAACTCGTAGGAACTGACCCCGCAGCCGCAGGTGTCCCGATTTGAGAGTACGACGGTAATTTGCTTGTTTCCACACTTAGGCTTAAAAACATGGCGTTAGAGGGTGAGAACTCGAAACAGCCCCCGAACGACCCCGTGGGTGGCACCAACACCACCCACGGGACCAACGTAACTCGTAGGAACTGACCCCGCAGTCGCGGGTGTCCCAGTTTGAGAGTTCGACGGTAATTTGCTTATTTCCACACTTAGGCTTCAAAACATGGTGTTAGAGGGTGAGAACTCGAAACAGCCCCCGAACGACCCCGTGGGTGACACCAACACCACCCACGGGACCAATGTAACTCGTAGGAACAGACCCCGCAGCCGCGGGTGTCCCGGTTTGAGAGTACGACGGTAATTTGCTTATTTCCACAATTAGGCTTGAAAACATGGCGTTAGAGGGTGAGAACTCGAAACAGCCCCCGAACGGCCCCGTGGGTGGCACCAACACCTCCCACGGGACCAACGTAACTCGTAGGAACTGACCCCGCAGCCGCGGGTGTCCCGGTTTGAGAGTACGACGGTAATTTGCTTATTTCCTCACTAATGCTTGAAAACATAGCGTTAGATGGTGAGAACTCGAAACAGCCCCCGAACGGCCCCGTGGGTGGCACCAACACCTCCCACGGGACCAACGTAACTCGTAGGAACTGACCCCGCAGCCGCGGGTGTCCCTGTTTGAGAGTACGACGGTAATTTGCTTATTTCCACACTTAGGCTTGAAAACATGGCGTTAGAGGGTGAGAACTCGAAACAGCCCCCGAACGGCCCCGTGGGTGGCACCAACACCTCCCACGGGACCAACGTAACTCGTAGGAACTGACCCCGCAGCCGCGGGTGTCCCGGTTTGAGAGTACGACGGTAATTTGCTAATTTCCACACTTAGGCTTAAAAACATGGCGTTAGAGGGTGAGAACTCGAAACAGCCCCCGAACGACCCCGTGGGTGGCACCAACACCACCCACGGGACCAACGTAACTCGTAGGAACTGACCCCGCAGCCGCGGGTGTCCCGGTTTGAGAGTTCGACGGTAATTTGCTTATTTCCACACTTAGGCTTAAAAACATGGCGTTAGAGGGTGAGAACTCGAAACAGCCCCCGAACGACCCCGTGGGTGGCACCAACACCACCCACGGGACCAACGTAACTCGTAGGAACTGACCCCGCTGCCGCGGGTGTCCCGGTTTCAGAGTTCGACGGTAATTTGCTTATTTCCACACTTAGGCTTAAAAACATGGCGTTAGAGGGTGAGAACTCGAAACAGCCCCCGAACGACCCCGTGGGTGGCACCAACACCACCCACGGGACCAACGTAACTCGTAGGAACTGACCCCGCAGTCGCGGGTGTCCCGGTTTGAGAGTTCGACGGTAATTTGCTTATTTCCACACTTAGGCTTCAAAACATGGGGTTAGAGGGTGAGAACTCGAAACAGCCCCCGAACGACCCCGTGGGTGGCACCAACACCTCCCACGGGACCAACGTAACTCGTAGGAACTGACCCCGCAACCGCGGGTGTCCCGGTTTGAGAGTACGACGGTAATTTGCTTATTTCCACACTAATGCTTGAAAACATGGCGTTAGATGGTGAGAACTCGAAACAGCCCCCGAACGGCCCCGTGGGCGGCACCAACACCTCCCACGGGACCAACGTAACTCGTAGGAACTGACCCCGCAGCCGCGGTTGTCCCTGTTTGAGAGTACGACGGTAATTTGCTTATTTCCACACTTAGGCTTGAAAACATGGCGTTAGAGGGTGAGAACTCGAAACAGCCCCCGAACGGCCCCGTGGGTGGCACCAACACCTCCCACGGGACCAACGTAACTCGTAGGAACTGACCCCGCAGCCGCGGGTGTCCCGGTTTGAGAGTACGACGGTAATTTGTTTATTTCCACACTTAGGCTTAAAAACATGGCGTTAGAGGGTGAGAACTCGAAACAGCCCCCGAACGACCCCGTGGGTGGCACCAACACCACCCACGGGACCAACGTAACTCGTAGGAACTGACCCCGCAGCCGCGGGTGTCCCGGTTTGAGAGTTCGACGGTAATTTGCTTATTTCCACACTTAGGCTTAAAAACATGGCGTTAGAGGGTGAGAACTCGAAACAGCCCCCGAACGGCCCCGTGGGTGGCAGCAACACCTCCCACGGGACCAACGTAACTCGTAGGAACTGACCCCGCAGCCGCGGGTCTCCCGGTTTGAGAGTACGACGGTAATTTGCTTATTTCCACATTTTGGCTTAAAAACATGGCGTTAGAGGGTGAGAACTCGAAACATCCCCCGAACGGCCCCGTGGGTGGCACCAACACCTCCCACGGGACAAACGTAACTCGTAGGAACTGACCCCGCAGCCGCGGGTGTCCCAGTTTGAGAGTACGACGGTAATTTGCTTATTTCTACACTTAGGCTTCAAAAACATGGCGTTAGAGGGTGAGAACTCGAAACAGCCCCCGAACGGCCCCGTGGGTGGCACCAACACCTCCCACGGGACAAACGTAACTCGTAGGAACTGACCCCGCAGCCGCAGGTGTCCCGATTTGAGAGTACGACGGTAATTTGCTTATTTCCACACTTAGGCTTAAAAACATGGCGTTAGAGGGTGAGAACTCGAAACAGCCCCCGAACGGCCCCGTGGGTGGCACCAACACCTCCCACGGGACCAACGTAACTCGTAGGAACTGACCCCGCAGCCGCGGGTGCCCTGGTTTGAGAGTACGACGGTAATTTGATTATTTCCACACTTAGGCTTAAAAACATGGCGTTAGAGGGTGAGAACTCGAAACAGCCCCCGAACGGCCCCTTGGGTGGCACCAACACCTCCCACGGGACCAACGTAACTCGTAGGAACTGACCCCGCAGCCGCGGGTGTCCCGGTTTGAGAGTACGACGGTAATTTGCTTATTTCCACACTTAGGCTTGAAAACATGGCGTTAGAGGGTGAAAACTCGAAACAGCCCCCGAACGGCCCAGTGGGTGGCACCAACACCTCCCACGGGACCAACGTAACTCGTAGGAACTGACCCCGCAGCCGCGGGTGTCCCGGTTTGAGAGTACGACGGTAATTTGCTTATTTCCACACTAATGCTTGAAAACATGGCGTTAGATGGTGAGAACTCGAAACAGCCCCCGAACGGCCCCGTGGGTGGCACCAACACCTCCCACGGGACCAACGTAACTCGTAGGAACTGACCCCGCAGCCGCGGGTGTCCCTGTTTGAGAGTACGACGGTAATTTGCTTATTTCCACACTTAGGCTTGAAAACATGGCGTTAGAGGGTGAGAACTCGAAACAGCCCCCGAACGGCCCCGTGGGTGGCACCAACACCTCCCACGGGACCAACGTAACTCGTAGGAACTGACCCCGCAGCCGCGGGTGTCCCTGTTTGAGAGTACGACGGTAATTTGCTTATTTCCACACTTAGGCTTGAAAACATGGCGTTAGAGGGTGAGAACTCGAAACAGCCCCCGAACGGCCCCGTGGGTGGCACCAACACCTCCCACGGGACCAACGTAACTCGTAGGAACTGACCCCGCAGCCGCGGGTGTCCCGGTTTGAGAGTACGACGGTAATTTGCTAATTTCCACACTTAGGCTTAAAAACATGGCGTTAGAGGGTGAGAACTCGAAACAGCCCCCGAACGGCCCCGTGGGTGGCACCAACACCTCCCACGGGACCAACGTAACTCGTAGGAACTGACCCCGCAGCCGCGGGTGTCCCGGTTTGAGAGTACGACGGTAATTTGCTTATTTCCTCACTAATGCTTGAAAACATAGCGTTAGATGGTGAGAACTCGAAACAGCCCCCGAACGGCCCCGTGGGTGGCACCAACACCTCCCACGGGACCAACGTAACTCGTAGGAACTGACCCCGCAGCCGCGGGTGTCCCTGTTTGAGAGTACGACGGTAATTTGCTTATTTCCACACTTAGGCTTGAAAACATGGCGTTAGAGGGTGAGAACTCGAAACAGCCCCCGAACGGCCCCGTGGGTGGCACCAACACCTCCCACGGGACCAACGTAACTCGTAGGAACTGACCCCGCAGCCGCGGGTGTCCCGGTTTGAGAGTACGACGGTAATTTGCTAATTTCCACACTTAGGCTTAAAAACATGGCGTTAGAGGGTGAGAACTCGAAACAGCCCCCGAACGACCCCGTGGGTGGCACCAACACCACCCACGGGACCAACGTAACTCGTAGGAACTGACCCCGCAGCCGCGGGTGTCCCGGTTTGAGAGTTCGACGGTAATTTGCTTATTTCCACACTTAGGCTTAAAAACATGGCGTTAGAGGGTGAGAACTCGAAACAGCCCCCGAACGACCCCGTGGGTGGCACCAACACCACCCACGGGACCAACGTAACTCGTAGGAACTGACCCCGCTGCCGCGGGTGTCCCGGTTTCAGAGTTCGACGGTAATTTGCTTATTTCCACACTTAGGCTTAAAAACATGGCGTTAGAGGGTGAGAACTCGAAACAGCCCCCGAACGACCCCGTGGGTGGCACCAACACCACCCACGGGACCAACGTAACTCGTAGGAACTGACCCCGCAGTCGCGGGTGTCCCGGTTTGAGAGTTCGACGGTAATTTGCTTATTTCCACACTTAGGCTTCAAAACATGGGGTTAGAGGGTGAGAACTCGAAACAGCCCCCGAACGACCCCGTGGGTGGCACCAACACCTCCCACGGGACCAACGTAACTCGTAGGAACTGACCCCGCAACCGCGGGTGTCCCGGTTTGAGAGTACGACGGTAATTTGCTTATTTCCACACTAATGCTTGAAAACATGGCGTTAGATGGTGAGAACTCGAAACAGCCCCCGAACGGCCCCGTGGGCGGCACCAACACCTCCCACGGGACCAACGTAACTCGTAGGAACTGACCCCGCAGCCGCGGTTGTCCCTGTTTGAGAGTACGACGGTAATTTGCTTATTTCCACACTTAGGCTTGAAAACATGGCGTTAGAGGGTGAGAACTCGAAACAGCCCCCGAACGGCCCCGTGGGTGGCACCAACACCTCCCACGGGACCAACGTAACTCGTAGGAACTGACCCCGCAGCCGCGGGTGTCCCGGTTTGAGAGTACGACGGTAATTTGTTTATTTCCACACTTAGGCTTAAAAACATGGCGTTAGAGGGTGAGAACTCGAAACAGCCCCCGAACGACCCCGTGGGTGGCACCAACACCACCCACGGGACCAACGTAACTCGTAGGAACTGACCCCGCAGCCGCGGGTGTCCCGGTTTGAGAGTTCGACGGTAATTTGCTTATTTCCACACTTAGGCTTAAAAACATGGCGTTAGAGGGTGAGAACTCGAAACAGCCCCCGAACGGCCCCGTGGGTGGCAGCAACACCTCCCACGGGACCAACGTAACTCGTAGGAACTGACCCCGCAGCCGCGGGTCTCCCGGTTTGAGAGTACGACGGTAATTTGCTTATTTCCACATTTTGGCTTAAAAACATGGCGTTAGAGGGTGAGAACTCGAAACATCCCCCGAACGGCCCCGTGGGTGGCACCAACACCTCCCACGGGACAAACGTAACTCGTAGGAACTGACCCCGCAGCCGCGGGTGTCCCAGTTTGAGAGTACGACGGTAATTTGCTTATTTCTACACTTAGGCTTCAAAAACATGGCGTTAGAGGGTGAGAACTCGAAACAGCCCCCGAACGGCCCCGTGGGTGGCACCAACACCTCCCACGGGACAAACGTAACTCGTAGGAACTGACCCCGCAGCCGCAGGTGTCCCGATTTGAGAGTACGACGGTAATTTGCTTATTTCCACACTTAGGCTTAAAAACATGGCGTTAGAGGGTGAGAACTCGAAACAGCCCCCGAACGGCCCCGTGGGTGGCACCAACACCTCCCACGGGACCAACGTAACTCGTAGGAACTGACCCCGCAGCCGCGGGTGCCCTGGTTTGAGAGTACGACGGTAATTTGATTATTTCCACACTTAGGCTTAAAAACATGGCGTTAGAGGGTGAGAACTCGAAACAGCCCCCGAACGGCCCCTTGGGTGGCACCAACACCTCCCACGGGACCAACGTAACTCGTAGGAACTGACCCCGCAGCCGCGGGTGTCCCGGTTTGAGAGTACGACGGTAATTTGCTTATTTCCACACTTAGGCTTGAAAACATGGCGTTAGAGGGTGAAAACTCGAAACAGCCCCCGAACGGCCCAGTGGGTGGCACCAACACCTCCCACGGGACCAACGTAACTCGTAGGAACTGACCCCGCAGCCGCGGGTGTCCCGGTTTGAGAGTACGACGGTAATTTGCTTATTTCCACACTAATGCTTGAAAACATGGCGTTAGATGGTGAGAACTCGAAACAGCCCCCGAACGGCCCCGTGGGTGGCACCAACACCTCCCACGGGACCAACGTAACTCGTAGGAACTGACCCCGCAGCCGCGGGTGTCCCTGTTTGAGAGTACGACGGTAATTTGCTTATTTCCACACTTAGGCTTGAAAACATGGCGTTAGAGGGTGAGAACTCGAAACAGCCCCCGAACGGCCCCGTGGGTGGCACCAACACCTCCCACGGGACCAACGTAACTCGTAGGAACTGACCCCGCAGCCGCGGGTGTCCCGGTTTGAGAGTACGACGGTAATTTGCTAATTTCCACACTTAGGCTTAAAAACATGGCGTTAGAGGGTGAGAACTCGAAACAGCCCCCGAACGACCCCGTGGGTGGCACCAACACCACCCACGGGACCAACGTAACTCGTAGGAACTGACCCCGCAGCCGCGGGTGTCCCGGTTTGAGAGTTCGACGGTAATTTGCTTATTTCCACACTTAGGCTTAAAAACATGGTGTTAGAGGGTGAGAACTCGAAACAGCCCCCGAACGACCCCGTGGGTGGCTCCAACACCACCCACGGGACCAACGTAACTCGTAGGAACAGACCCCGCAGCCGCGGGTGTCCCGGTTTGAGAGTACGACGGTAATTTGCTTATTTCCACAATTAGGCTTGAAAACAAGGCGTTAGAGGGTGAGAACTCGAAACAGCCCCCGAACGGCCCCGTGGGTGGCACCAACACCTCCCACGGGACCAACGTAACTCGTAGGAACTGACCCCGCAGCCGCGGGTGTCCCGGTTTGAGAGTACGATGGTAATTTGCTTATTTCCACACTTAGGCTTGAAAACATGGCGTTAGAGGGTGACAACTCGAAACAGCCCCCGAACGGCCCAGTGGGTGGCACCAACACCTCCCACGGGACCAACGTAACTCGTAGGAACTGACCCCGCAGCCGCGGGTGTCCCGGTTTGAGAGTACGACGGTAATTTGCTTATTTCCACACTAATGCTTGAAAACATGGCGTTAGATGGTGAGAACTCGAAACAGCCCCCGAACGGCCCCGTGGGCGGCACCAACACCTCCCACGGGACCAACGTAACTCGTAGGAACTGACCCCGCAGCCGCGGTTGTCCCTGTTTGAGAGTACGACGGTAATTTGCTTATTTCCACACTTAGGCTTGAAAACATGGCGTTAGAGGGTGAGAACTCGAAACAGCCCCCGAACGGCCCCGTGGGTGGCACCAACACCTCCCACGGGACCAACGTAACTCGTAGGAACTGACCCCGCAGCCGCGGGTGTCCCGGTTTGAGAGTACGACGGTAATTTGTTTATTTCCACACTTAGGCTTAAAAACATGGCGTTAGAGGGTGAGAACTCGAAACAGCCCCCGAACGACCCCGTGGGTGGCACCAACACCACCCACGGGACCAACGTAACTCGTAGGAACTGACCCCGCAGCCGCGGGTGTCCCGGTTTCAGAGTTCGACGGTAATTTGCTTATTTCCACACTTAGGCTTAAAAACATGGCGTTAGAGGGTGAGAACTCGAAACAGCCCCCGAACGACCCCGTGGGTGGCACCAACACCACCCACGGGACCAACGTAACTCGTAGGAACTGACCCCGCAGTCGCGGGTGTCCCGGTTTGAGAGTTCGACGGTAATTTGCTTATTTCCACACTTAGGCTTCAAAACATGGTGTTAGAGGGTGAGAACTCGAAACAGCCCCCGAACGACCCCGTGGGTGGCACCAACACCACCCACGGGACCAACGTAACTCGTAGGAACAGACCCCGCAGCCGCGGGTGTCCCGGTTTGAGAGTACGACGGTAATTTGCTTATTTCCACAATTAGGCTTGAAAACATGGCGTTAGAGGGTGAGAACTCGAAACAGCCCCCGAACGGCCCCGTGGGTGGCACCAACACCTCCCACGGGACCAACGTAACTCGTAGGAACTGACCCCGCAGCCGCGGGTGTCCCGGTTTGAGAGTACGACGGTAATTTGCTTATTTCCACACTAATGCTTGAAAACATGGCGTTAGATGGTGAGAACTCGAAACAGCCCCCGAACGGCCCCGTGGGCGGCACCAACACCTCCCACGGGACCAACGTAACTCGTAGGAACTGACCCCGCAGCCGCGGTTGTCCCTGTTTGAGAGTACGACGGTAATTTGCTTATTTCCACACTTAGGCTTGAAAACATGGCGTTAGAGGGTGAGAACTCGAAACAGCCCCCGAACGGCCCCGTGGGTGGCACCAACACCTCCCACGGGACCAACGTAATTCGTAGGAACTGACCCCGCAGCCGCGGGTGTCCCGGTTTGAGAGTACGACGGTAATTTGTTTATTTCCACACTTAGGCTTAAAAACATGGCGTTAGAGGGTGAGAACTCGAAACAGCCCCCGAACGACCCCGTGGGTGGCACCAACACCACCCACGGGACCAACGTAACTCGTAGGAACTGACCCCGCAGCCGCGGGTGTCCCGGTTTGAGAGTTCGACGGTAATTTGGTTATTTCCACACTTAGGCTTAAAAACATGGCGTTAGAGGGTGAGAACTCGAAACAGCCCCCGAACGGCCCCGTGGGTGGCACCAACACCTCCCACGGGACCAACGTAACTCGTAGGAACTGACCCCGCAGCCGCGGGTCTCCCGGTTTCAGAGTACGACGGTAATTTGCTTATTTCCACACTTAGGCTTAAAAACATGGCGTTAGAGGGTGAGAACTCGAAACATCCCCCGAACGGCCCCGTGGGTGGCACCAACACCTCCCACGGGACAAACGTAACTCGTAGGAACTGACCCCGCAGCCGCGGGTGTCCCAGTTTGAGAGTACGACGGTAATTTGCTTATTTCTACACTTAGGCTATAAAAACATGGCGTTAGAGGGTGAGAACTCGAAACAGCCCCCGAACGGCCCCGTGGGTGGCACCAACACCTCCCACGGGACCAACGTAACTCGTAGGAACTGACCCCGCAGCCGCGGGTGCCCTGGTTTGAGAGTACGACGGTAATTTGATTATTTCCACACTTAGGCTTAAAAACATGGCGTTAGAGGGTGAGAACTCGAAACAGCCCCCGAACGGCCCCTTGGGTGGCACCAACACCTCCCACGGGACCAACGTAACTCGTAGGAACTGACCCCGCAGCCGCGGGTGTCCCTGTTTGAGAGTACGACGGTAATTTGCTTATTTTCACACTTAGGCTTAAAAACATGGCGTTAGAGGGTGAGAACTCGAAACAGCCCCCGAACGACCCCGTGGGTGGCACCAACACCTCCCACGGGACCAACGTAACTCGTAGGAACTGACCCCGCAGCCGCGGGTGTCCCTGTTTGAGAGTACGACGGTAATTTGCTTATTTCCACACTTAGACATAAAAACATGGCGTTAGAGGGTGAGAATTCGAAACAGCCCCCGAACGACCCCGTGGGTCACACCAACACCTCCCACGGGACCAACGTAACTCGTAGGAACTGACCCCGCAGCCGCGGGTGTCCCGGTTTGAGAGTACGGCGGTAATTTGCTTATTTCCACACTTAGGCTTGAAAACATGGCGTTAGAGGGTGAGAACTCGAGACCGCCCCCGAACGGCCCCTTGGGTGGCACCAACACCTCCCACGGGACCAACATAACTCGTAGGAACTGACCCCGCAGCCGCGGGTGTCCCGGTTTGAGAGTACGACGGTAATTTGCTTATTTCCACACTTAGGCTTCAAAACATGGCGTTAGAGGGTGAGAACTCGAAACAGCCCCCGAACGGCCCCGTGGGTGTCACCAACACCTCCCACGGGACCAACGTAACTCATAGGAATTGACCCCGCAGTCGCGGGTGTCCCGGTTTGAGAGTACGACGGTAATTTTCTTATTTTCACACTTAGGCTTAAAAACATGGGGTTAGAGGGTAAGAACTCGAAACAGCCCCCGAACGGCCCCGTGGGTGGCACCAACACCACCCACGGGACCAACGTAACTCGTAGGAACTGACCCCGCAGCCGCGGGTGTCCCGGTTTGAGAGTACGACGGTAATTTGCTTATTTTCACACTTAGGCTTAAAAACATGGCGTTAGAGGGTGAGAACTCGAAACAGCCCCCGAACGACACCCTGGGTGGCACCAACACCTCCCACGGGACCAACGTAACTCGTAGGTACTGACCCCGCAGCCGCGGGTCTCCCGGTTTGAGAGTACGGCGGTAATTTGCTTATTTCCACACTTCGGCTTAAAAACATCACTTTAGGGGGTGAGAACTCGAAACAGCCCCCGAACGGCCCCGTGGGTGGCACCAACACCTCCCACGGGACCAACGTAACTCGTAGGAACTGACCCCGCAGCCGCGGGTGTCCCAGTTTGAGAGTACGACGGTAATTTGCTTATTTCCACAATTAGGCTTGAAAACATGGCGTTAGAGGGTGAGAACTCGAAACAGCCCCCGAACGGCCCCGTGGGTGGCACCAACACCTCCCACGGGACCAACGTAACTCGTAGGAACTGACCCCGCAGCCGCGGGTGTCCCGGTTTGAGAGTACGACGGTAATTTGCTTATTTCCACACTTAGGCTTGAAAATATGGCGTTAGAGGGTGAAAACTCGAAACAGCCCCCGAACGGCCCAGTGGGTGGCACCAACACCTCCCACGGGACCAACGTAACTCGTAGGAACTGACCCCGCAGCCGCGGGTGTCCCGGTTTGAGAGTACGACGGTAATTTGCTTATTTCCACACTAATGCTTGAAAACATGGCGTTAGATGGTGAGAACTCGAAACAGCCCCCGAACGGCCCCGTGGGTGGCACCAACACCTCCCACGGGACCAACGTAACTCGTAGGAACTGACCCCGCAGCCGCGGGTGTCCCTGTTTGAGAGTACGACGGTAATTTGCTTATTTCCACACTTAGGCTTGAAAACATGGCGTTAGAGGGTGAGAACTCGAAACAGCCCCCGAACGGCCCCGTGGGTGGCACCAACACCTCCCACGGGACCAACGTAACTCGTAGGAACTGACCCCGCAGCCGCGGGTGTCCCGGTTTGAGAGTACAACGGTAATTTGCTAATTTCCACACTTAGGCTTAAAAACATGGCGTTAGAGGGTGAGAACTCGAAACAGCCCCCGAACGACCCCGTGGGTGGCACCAACACCACCCACGGGACCAACGTAACTCGTAGGAACTGACCCCGCAGCCGCGGGTGTCCCGGTTTGAGAGTTCGACGGTAATTTGCTTATTTCCACACTTAGGCTTAAAAACATGGCGTTAGAGGGTGAGAACTCGAAACAGCCCCCGAACGACCCCGTGGGTGGCACCAACACCACCCACGGGACCAACGTAACTCGTAGGAACTGACCCCGCAGCCGCGGGTGTCCCGGTTTCAGAGTTCGACGGTAATTTGCTTATTTCCACACTTAGGCTTAAAAACATGGCGTTAGAGGGTGAGAACTCGAAACAGCCCCCGAACGACCCCGTGGGTGGCACCAACACCACCCACGGGACCAACGTAACTCGTAGGAACTGACCCCGCAGTCGCGGGTGTCCCGGTTTGAGAGTTCGACGGTAATTTGCTTATTTCCACACTTAGGCTTCAAAACATGGTGTTAGAGGGTGAGAACTCGAAACAGCCCCCGAACGACCCCGTGGGTGACACCAACACCACCCACGGGACCAACGTAACTCGTAGGAACAGACCCCGCAGCCGCGGGTGTCCCGGTTTGAGAGTACGACGGTAATTTGCTTATTTCCACAATTAGGCTCGAAAACATGGCGTTAGAGGGTGAGAACTCGAAACAGCCCCCGAACGGCCCCGTGGGTGGCACCAACACCTCCCACGGGACCAACGTAACTCGTAGGAACTGACCCCGCAGCCGCGGGTGTCCCGGTTTGAGAGTACGACGGTAATTTGCTTATTTCCACACTAATGCTTGAAAACATGGCGTTAGATGGTGAGAACTCGAAACAGCCCCCGAACGGCCCCGTGGGCGGCACCAACACCTCCCACGCGACCAACGTAACTCGTAGGAACTGACCCCACAGCCGCGGTTGTCCCTGTTTGAGAGTACGACGGTAATTTGCTTATTTCCACACTTAGGCTTGAAAACATGGCGTTAGAGGGTGAGAACTCGAAACAGCCCCCGAACGGCCCCGTGGGTGGCACCAACACCTCCCACGGGACCAACGTAACTCGTAGGAACTGACCCCGCAGCCGCGGGTGTCCCGGTTTGAGAGTACGACGGTAATTTGTTTATTTCCACACTTAGGCTTAAAAACATGGCGTTAGAGGGTGAGAACTCGAAACAGCCCCCGAACGACCCCGTGGGTGGCACCAACACCACCCACGGGACCAACGTAACTCGTAGGAACTAACCCCGCAGCCGCGGGTGTCCCGGTTTGAGAGTTCGACGGTAATTTGCTTATTTCCACACTTAGGCTTAAAAACATGGCGTTAGAGGGTGAGAACTCGAAACAGCCCCCGAACGGCCCCGTGGGTGGCACCAACACCTCCCACGGGACCAACGTAACTCGTAGGAACTGACCCCGCAGCCGCGGGTCTCCCGGTTTGAGAGTACGACGGTAATTTGCTTATTTCCACACTTTGGCTTAAAAACATGGCGTTAGAGGGTGAGAACTCGAAACATCCCCCGAACGGCCCCGTGGGTGGCACCAACACCTCCCACGGGACAAACGTAACTCGTAGGAACTGACCCCGCAGCCGCGGGTGTCCCAGTTTGAGAGTACGACGGTAATTTGCTTATTTCTACACTTAGGCTTCAAAAACATGGCGTTAGAGGGTGAGAACTCGAAACAGCCCCCGAACGGCCCCGTGGGTGGCACCAACACCTCCCACGGGACAAACGTAACTCGTAGGAACTGACCCCACAGCCGCAGGTGTCCCGATTTGAGAGTACGACGGTAATTTGCTTATTTCCACACTTAGGCTTAAAAACATGGCGTTAGAGGGTGAGAACTCGAAACAGCCCCCGAACGGCCCCGTGGGTGGCACCAACACCTCCCACGGGACCAACGTAACTCGTAGGAACTGACCCCGCAGCCGCGGGTGCCCTGGTTTGAGAGTACGACGGTAATTTGATTATTTCCACACTTAGGCTTAAAAACATGGCGTTAGAGGGTGAGAACTCGAAACAGCCCCAGAACGGCCCCTTGGGTGGCACCAACACCTCCCACGGGACCAACGTAACTCGTAGGAACTGACCCCGCAGCCGCGGGTGTCCCGGTTTGAGAGTACGACGGTAATTTGCTTATTTCCACACTTAGGCTTGAAAACATGGCGTTAGAGGGTGAAAACTCGAAACAGCCCCCGAACGGCCCAGTGGGTGGCACCAACACCTCCCACGGGACCAACGTAACTCGTAGGAACTGACCCCGCAGCCGCGGGTGTCCCGGTTTGAGAGTACGACGGTAATTTGCTTATTTCCACACTAATGCTTGAAAACATGGCGTTAGATGGTGAGAACTCAAAACAGCCCCCGAACGGCCCCGTGGGTGGCACCAACACCTCCCACGGGACCAACGTAACTCGTAGGAACTGACCCCGCAGCCGCGGGTGTCCCTGTTTGAGAGTACGACGGTAATTTGCTTATTTCCACACTTAGGCTTGAAAACATGGCGTTAGAGGGTGAGAACTCGAAACAGCCCCCGAACGGCCCCGTGGGTGGCACCAACACCTCCCACGGGACCAACGTAACTCGTAGGAACTGACCCCGCAGCCGCGGGTGTCCCGGTTTGAGAGTACGACGGTAATTTGCTAATTTCCACACTTAGGCTTAAAAACATGGCGTTAGAGGGTGAGAACTCGAAACAGCCCCCGAACGACCCCGTGGGTGGCACCAACACCACCCACGGGACCAACGTAACTCGTAGGAACTGACCCCGCAGCCGCGGGTGTCCCGGTTTGAGAGTTCGACGGTAATTTTCTTATTTCCACACTTAGGCTTAAAAACATGGTGTTAGAGGGTGAGAACTCGAAACAGCCCCCGAACGACCCCGTGGGTGGCACCAACACCACCCACGGGACCAACGTAACTCGTAGGAACTGACCCCGCAGCCGCGGGTGTCCCGGTTTGAGAGTACGACGGTAATTTGCTTATTTCCACAATTAGGCTTGAAAACATGGCGTTAGAGGGTGAGAACTCGAAACAGCCCCCGAACGGCCCCGTGGGTGGCACCAACACCTCCCACGGGACCAACGTAACTCGTAGGAACTGACCCCGCAGCCGCGGGTGTCCCGGTTTGAGAGTACGATGGTAATTTGCTTATTTCCACACTTAGGCTTGAAAACATGGCGTTAGAGGGTGAAAACTCGAAACAGCCCCCGAACGGCCCAGTGGGTGGCACCAACACCTCCCACGGGACCAACGTAACTCGTAGGAACTGACCCCGCAGCCGCGGGTGTCCCGGTTTGAGAGTACGACGGTAATTTGCTTATTTCCACACTAATGCTTGAAAACATGGCGTTAGATGGTGAGAACTCGAAACAGCCCCCGAACGGCCCCGTGGACGGCACCAACACCTCCCACGGGACCAACGTAACTCGTAGGAACTGACCCCGCAGCCGCGGTTGTCCCTGTTTGAGAGTACGACGGTAATTTGCTTATTTCCACACTTAGGCTTGAAAACATGGCGTTAGAGGGTGAGAACTCGAAACAGCCCCCGAACGGCCCCGTGGGTGGCACCAACACCTCCCACGGGACCAACGTAACTCGTAGGAACTGACCCCGCAGCCGCGGGTGTCCCGGTTTGAGAGTACGACGGTAATTTGTTTATTTCCACACTTAGGCTTAAAAACATGGCGTTAGAGGGTGAGAACTCGAAACAGCCCCCGAACGACCCCGTGGGTGGCACCAACACCACCCACGGGACCAACGTAACTCGTAGGAACTGACCCCGCAGCCGCGGGTGTCCCGGTTTGAGAGTTCGACGGAAATTTGCTTATTTCCACACTTAGGCTTAAAAACATGGCGTTAGAGGGTGAGAACTCGAAACAGCCCCCGAACGACCCCGTGGGTGGCACCAACACCACCCACGAGACCAACGTAATTCGTAGGAACTGACCCCGCGGTCGCGGGTGGGTGGCACCAACACCTCCCACGGGACCAACGTAACTCGTAGGAACTGACCCCGCAGCCGCGGGTCTCCCGGTTTGAGAGTACGACGGTAATTTGCTTATTTCCACACTTAGGCTTAAAAACATGGCGTTAGAGGGTGAGAACTCGAAACATCCCCCGAACGGCCCCGTGGGTGGCACCAACACCTCCCACGGGACAAACGTAACTCGTAGGAACTGACCCCGCAGCCGCGGGTGTCCCAGTTTGAGAGTACGACGGTAATTTGCTTATTTCTACACTTAGGCTTCAAAAACATGGCGTTAGAGGGTGAGAACTCGAAACAGCCCCCGAACGGCCCCGTGGGTGGCACCAACACCTCCCACGGGACCAACGTAACTCGTAGGAACTGACCCCGCAGCCGCGGGTGTCCCGGTTTGAGAGTACGACGGTAATTTGCTTATTTCCACACTTAGGCTTAAAAACATGGCGTTAGAGGGTGAGAACTCGAAACAGCCCCCGAACGGCCCCGTGGGTGGCACCAACACCTCCCACGGGACCAACGTAACTCGTAGGAACTGACCCCGCAGCCGCGGGTGCCCTGGTTTGAGAGTACGACGATAATTTGATTATTTCCACACTTAGGCTTAAAAACATGGCGTTAGAGGGTGAGAACTCGAAACAGCCCCCGAACGGCCCCTTGGGTGGCACCAACACCTCCCACGGGACCAACGTAACTCGTAGGAACTGACCCCGCAGCCGCGGGTGTCCCGGTTTGAGAGTACGACGGTAATTTGCTTATTTCCACACTTAGGCTTGAAAACATGGCGTTAGAGGGTGAAAACTCGAAACAGCCCCCGAACGGCCCAGTGGGTGGCACCAACACCTCCCACGGGACCAACGTAAATCGTAGGAACTGACCCCGCAGCCGCGAGTGTCCCGGTTTGAGAGTACGACGGTAATTTGCTTATTTCCACACTAATGCTTGAAAACATGGTGTTAGATGGTGAGAAATCGAAACAGCCCCCGAACGGCCCCGTGGGTGGCACCAACACCTCCCACGGGACCAACGTAACTCGTAGGAACTGACCCAGCAGCCGCGGGTGTCCCTGTTTGAGAGTACGACGGTAATTTGCTTATTTCCACTCTTAGGCTTGGAAACATGGCGTTAGAGGGTGAGAACTCGAAACAGCCCCCGAACGGCCCCGTGGGTGGCACCAACACCTCCCACGGGACCAACGTAACTCGTAGGAACTGACCCCGCAGCCGCGGGTGTCCCGGTTTGAGAGTACGACGGTAATTTGCTAATTTCCACACTTAGGCTTAAAAACATGGCGTTAGAGGGTGAGAACTCGAAACAGCCCCCGAACGACCCCGTGGGTGGCACCAACACCACCCACGGGACCAACGTAACTCGTAGGAACTGACCCCGCAGCCGCGGGTGTCCCGGTTTGAGAGTTCGACGGTAATTTGCTTATTTCCACACTTAGGCTTAAAAACATGGTGTTAGAGGGTGAGAACTCGAAACAGCCCCCGAACGACCCCGTGGGTGGCACCAACACCACCCACGGGACCAACGTAACTCGTAGGAACAGACCCCGCAGCCGCGGGTGTCCCGGTTTGAGAGTACGACGGTAATTTGCTTATTTCCACAATTAGGCTTGAAAACATGGCGTTAGAGGGTGAGAACTCGAAACAGCCCCCGAACGGCCCCGTGGGTGGCACCAACACCTCCCACGGGACCAACGTAACTCGTAGGAACTGACCCCGCAGCCGCGGGTGTCCCGGTTTGAGAGTACGACGGTAATTTGCTTATTTCCACACTAATGCTTGAAAACATGGCGTTAGACGGTGAGAACTCGAAACAGCCCCCGAACGGCCCCGTGGGCGGCACCAACACCTCCCACGGGACCAACGTAACTCGTAGGAACTGACCCCGCAGCCGCGGTTGTCCCTGTTTGAGAGTACGACGGTAATTTGCTTATTTCCACACTTAGGCTTGAAAACATGGCGTTAGAGGGTGAGAACTCGAAACAGCCCCCGAACGGCCCCGTGGGTGGCACCAACACCTCCCACGGGACCAACGTAACTTGTAGGAACTGACCCCGCAGCCGCGGGTGTCCCGGTTTGAGAGTACGACGGTAATTTGTTTATTTCCACACTTAGGCTTAAAAACATAGCGTTAGAGGGTGAGAACTCGAAACAGCCCCCGAACGACCCCGTGGGTGGCACCAACACCACCCACGGGACCAACGTAACTCATAGGAACTGACCCCGCAGCCGCGGGTGTCCCGGTTTGAGAGTTCGACGGTAATTTGCTTATTTCCACACTTAGGCTTAAAAACATGGCGTTAGAGGGTGAGAACTCGAAACAGCCTCCGAACGACCCCGTGGGTGGCACCAACACCACCCACGAGACCAACGTAACTCGTAGGAACTGACCCCGCAGCCGCGGGTGTCCCGGTTTGAGAGTACGACGGTAATTTGCTAATTTTCACACTTAGGCTTAAAAACATGGCGTTAGAGGGTGAGAACTCGAAACAGCCCCCGAACGACCCCGTGGGTGGCTCCAACACCACCCACGGGACCAACGTAACTCGTAGGAACTGACCCCGCAACCGCGGGTGTCCCGGTTTGAGAGTTCGACGGTAATTTGCTTATTTCCACACTTAGGCTTAAAAACATGGCGTTAGAGGGTGAGAACTCGAAACAGCCCCCGAACGGCCCCGTGGGTGGCACCAACACCTCCCACGGGACCAACGTAACTCGTAGGAACTGACCCCGCAGCCGCGGGTGTCCCGGTTTGAGAGTACGATGGTAATTTGCTTATTTCCACACTTAGGCTTGAAAACATGGCGTTAGAGGGTGAAAACTCGAAACAGCCCCCGAACGGCCCAGTGGGTGGCACCAACACCTCCCACGGGACCAACGTAACTCGTAGGAACTGACCCCGCAGCCGCGGGTGTCCCGGTTTGAGAGTACGACGGTAATTTGCTTATTTCCACACTAATGCTTGAAAACATGGCGTTAGATGGTGAGAACTCGAAACAGCCCCCGAACGGCCCCGTGGGCGGCACCAACACCTCCCACGGGACCAACGTAACTCGTAGGAACTGACCCCGCAGCCGCGGTTGTCCCTGTTTGAGAGTACGATGGTAATTTGCTTATTTCCACACTTAGGCTTGAAAACATGGCGTTAGAGGGTGAGAACTCGAAACAGCCCCCGAACGGCCCCGTGGGTGGCACCAACACCTCCCACGGGACCAACGTAACTCGTAGGAACTGACCCCGCAGCCGCGGGTGTCCCGGTTTGAGAGTACGACGGTAATTTGCTAATTTCCACACTTAGGCTTAAAAACATGGCGTTAGAGGGTGAGAACTCGAAACAGCCCCCGAACGACCCCGTGGGTGGCACCAACACCACCCACGGGACCAACGTAACTCGTAGGAACTGACCCCGCAGCCGCGGGTGTCCCGGTTTGAGAGTTCGACGGTAATTTGCTTATTTCCACACTTAGGCTTAAAAACATGGTGTTAGAGGGTGAGAACTCGAAACAGCCCCCGAACGACCCCGTGGGTGGCACCAACACCACCCACGGGACCAACGTAACTCGTAGGAACTGACCCCGCAGCCGCGGGTGTCCCGGTTTGAGAGTTCGACGGTAATTTGCTTATTTCCACACTTAGGCTTAAAAACATGGCGTTAGAGGGTGAGAACTCGAAACAGCCCCCGAACGGCCCCGTGGGTGGCACCAACACCTCCCACGGGACCAACGTAACTCGTAGGAACTGACCCCGCAGCCGCGGGTGTCCCGGTTTGAGAGTACGATGGTAATTTGCTTATTTCCACACTTAGGCTTGAAAACATGGCGTTAGAGGGTGAAAACTCGAAACAGCCCCCGAACGGCCCAGTGGGTGGCACCAACACCTCCCACGGGACCAACGTAACTCGTAGGAACTGACCCCGCAGCCGCGGGTGTCCCGGTTTGAGAGTACGACGGTAATTTGCTTATTTCCACACTAATGCTTGAAAACATGGCGTTAGATGGTGAGAACTCGAAACAGCCCCCGAACGGCCCCGTGGGTGGCACCAACACCTCCCACGGGACCAACGTAACTCGTAGGAACTGACCCCGCAGCTGCGGGTGTCCCGGTTTGAGAGTACGACGGTAATTTGTTTATTTCCACACTTAGGCTTAAAAACATGGCGTTAGAGGGTGAGAACTCGAAACAGCCCCCGAACGACCCCGTGGGTGGCACCAACACCACCCACGGGACCAACGTAACTCGTAGGAACTGACCCCGCAGCCGCGGGTGTCCCGGTTTGAGAGTTCGACGGTAATTTGCTTATTTCCACACTTAGGCTTAAAAACATGGCGTTAGAGGGTGAGAACTCGAAACAGCCCCCGAACGGCCCCGTGGGTGGCACCAACACCTCCCACGGGACCAACGTAACTCGTAGGAACTGACCCCGCAGCCGCGGGTCTCCCGGTTTGAGAGTACGACGGTAATTTGCTTATTTCCACACTTAGGCTTAAAAACATGGCGTTAGAGGGTGAGAACTCGAAACATCCGCCGAACGGCCCCGTGGGTGGCACCAACACCTCCCACGGGACAAACGTAACTCGTAGGAACTGACCCCGCAGCCGCGGGTGTCCCAGTTTGAGAGTACGACGGTAATTTGCTTATTTCTACACTTAGGCTTCAAAAACATGGCGTTAGAGGGTGAGAACTCGAAACAGCCCCCGAACGGCCCCGTGGGTGGCACCAACACCTCCCACGGGACCAACGTAACTCGTAGGAACTGACCCCGCAGCCGCGGGTGCCCTGGTTTGAGAGTACGACGGTAATTTGATTATTTCCACACTTAGGCTTAAAAACATGGCGTCAGAGGGTGAGAACTCGAAACAGCCCCCGAACGGCCCCTTGGGTGGCACCAACACCTCCCACGGGACCAACGTAACTCGTAGGAACTGACCCCGCAGCCGCGGGTGTCCCGGTTTGAGAGTTCGACGGTAATTTGCTTATTTCCACACTTAGGCTTAAAAACATGGCGTTAGAGGGTGAGAACTCGAAACAGCCCCCGAACGACCCCGTGGGTGGCACCAACACCACCCACGGGACCAACGTAACTCGTAGGAACTGACCCCGCAGCCGCGGGTGTCCCGGTTTCAGAGTTCGACGGTAATTTGCTTATTTCCACACTTAGGCTTAAAAACATGGCGTTAGAGGGTGAGAACTCGAAACAGCCCCCGAACGACCCCGTGGGTGGCACCAACACCACCCACGGGACCAACGTAACTCGTAGGAACTGACCCCGCAGTCGCGGGTGTCCCGGTTTGAGAGTTCGACGGTAATTTGCTTATTTCCACACTTAGGCTTCAAAACATGGTGTTAGAGGGTGAGAACTCGAAACAGCCCCCGAACGACCCCGTGGGTGACACCAACACCACCCACGGGACCAACGTAACTCGTAGGAACAGACCCCGCAGCCGCGGGTGTCCCGGTTTGAGAGTACGACGGTAATTTGCTTATTTCCACAATTAGGCTCGAAAACATGGCGTTAGAGGGTGAGAACTCGAAACAGCCCCCGAACGGCCCCGTGGGTGGCACCAACACCTCCCACGGGACCAACGTAACTCGTAGGAACTGACCCCGCAGCCGCGGGTGTCCCGGTTTGAGAGTACGACGGTAATTTGCTTATTTCCACACTAATGCTTGAAAACATGGCGTTAGATGGTGAGAACTCGAAACAGCCCCCGAACGGCCCCGTGGGCGGCACCAACACCTCCCACGGGACCAACGTAACTCGTAGGAACTGACCCCACAGCCGCGGTTGTCCCTGTTTGAGAGTACGACGGTAATTTGCTTATTTCCACACTTAGGCTTGAAAACATGGCGTTAGAGGGTGAGAACTCGAAACAGCCCCCGAACGGCCCCGTGGGTGGCACCAACACCTCCCACGGGACCAACGTAACTCGTAGGAACTGACCCCGCAGCCGCGGGTGTCCCGGTTTGAGAGTACGACGGTAATTTGTTTATTTCCACACTTAGGCTTAAAAACATGGCGTTAGAGGGTGAGAACTCGAAACAGCCCCCGAACGACCCCGTGGGTGGCACCAACACCACCCACGGGACCAACGTAACTCGTAGGAACTAACCCCGCAGCCGCGGGTGTCCCGGTTTGAGAGTTCGACGGTAATTTGCTTATTTCCACACTTAGGCTTAAAAACATGGCGTTAGAGGGTGAGAACTCGAAACAGCCCCCGAACGGCCCCGTGGGTGGCACCAACACCTCCCACGGGACCAACGTAACTCGTAGGAACTGACCCCGCAGCCGCGGGTCTCCCGGTTTGAGAGTACGACGGTAATTTGCTTATTTCCACACTTTGGCTTAAAAACATGGCGTTAGAGGGTGAGAACTCGAAACATCCCCCGAACGGCCCCGTGGGTGGCACCAACACCTCCCACGGGACAAACGTAACTCGTAGGAACTGACCCCGCAGCCGCGGGTGTCCCAGTTTGAGAGTACGACGGTAATTTGCTTATTTCTACACTTAGGCTTCAAAAACATGGCGTTAGAGGGTGAGATCTCGAAACAGCCCCCGAACGGCCCCGTGGGTGGTACCAACACCTCCCACGGGACCAACGTAACTCGTAGGAACTGACCCCGCAGCCGCGGGTGCCCTGGTTTGAGAGTACGACGGTAATTTGATTATTTCCACACTTTGGCTTAAAAACATGGCGTTAGAGGGTGAGAACTCGAAACAGCCCCAGAACGGCCCCTTGGGTGGCACCAACACCTCCCACGGGACCAACGTAACTCGTAGGAACTGACCCCGCAGCCGCGGGTGTCCCGGTTTGAGAGTACGACGGTAATTTGCTTATTTCCACACTTAGGCTTGAAAACATGGCGTTAGAGGGTGAAAACTCGAAACAGCCCCCGAACGGCCCAGTGGGTGGCACCAACACCTCCCACGGGACCAACGTAACTCGTAGGAACTGACCCCGCATCCGCGGGTGTCCCGGTTTGAGAGTACGACGGTAATTTGCTTATTTTCACACTTAGGCTTAAAAACATGGCGTTAGAGGGTGAGAACTCGAAACAGCCCCCGAACGACCCCGTGGGTGGCACCAACACCACCCACGGGACCAACGTAACTCGTAGGAACTGACCCCGCAGCCGCGGGTGTCCCGGTTTGAGAGTTCGACGGTAATTTTCTTATTTCCACACTTAGGCTTAAAAACATGGTGTTAGAGGGTGAGAACTCGAAACAGCCCCCGAACGACCCCGTGGGTGGCACCAACACCACCCACGGGACCAACGTAACTCGTAGGAACTGACCCCGCAGCCGCGGGTGTCCCGGTTTGAGAGTACGACGGTAATTTGCTTATTTCCACAATTAGGCTTGAAAACATGGCGTTAGAGGGTGAGAACTCGAAACAGCCCCCGAACGGCCCCGTGGGTGGCACCAACACCTCCCACGGGACCAACGTAACTCGTAGGAACTGACCCCGCAGCCGCGGGTGTCCCGGTTTGAGAGTACGATGGTAATTTGCTTATTTCCACACTTAGGCTTGAAAACATGGCGTTAGAGGGTGAAAACTCGAAACAGCCCCCGAACGGCCCAGTGGGTGGCACCAACACCTCCCACGGGACCAACGTAACTCGTAGGAACTGACCCCGCAGCCGCGGGTGTCCCGGTTTGAGAGTACGACGGTAATTTGCTTATTTCCACACTAATGCTTGAAAACATGGCGTTAGATGGTGAGAACTCGAAACAGCCCCCGAACGGCCCCGTGGGCGGCACCAACACCTCCCACGGGACCAACGTAACTCGTAGGAACTGACCCCGCAGCCGCGGTTGTCCCTGTTTGAGAGTACGACGGTAATTTGCTTATTTCCACACTTAGGCTTGAAAACATGGCGTTAGAGGGTGAGAACTCGAAACAGCCCCCGAACGGCCCCGTGGGTGGCACCAACACCTCCCACGGGACCAACGTAACTCGTAGGAACTGACCCCGCAGCCGCGGGTGTCCCGGTTTGAGAGTACGACGGTAATTTGTTTATTTCCACACTTAGGATTAAAAACATAGCGTTAGAGGGTGAGAACTCGAAACAGCCCCCGAACGGCCCCTTGGGTGGCACCAACACCTCCCACGGGACCAACGTAACTCGTAGGAACTGACCCCGCAGCCGCGGGTGTCCCGGTTTGAGAGTACGACGGTAATTTGCTTATTTCCACACTTAGGCTTGAAAACATGGCGTTAGAGGGTGAAAACTCGAAACAGCCCCCGAACGGCCCAGTGGGTGGCACCAACACCTCCCACGGGACCAACGTAACTCGTAGGAACTGACCCCGCAGCCGCGGGTGTCCCGGTTTGAGAGTACGACGGTAATTTGCTTATTTCCACACTTAGGCTTGAAAACATGGCGTTAGAGGGTGAAAACTCGAAACAGCCCCCGAACGGCCTAGTGGGTGGCACCAACACCTCCCACGGGACCAACGTAACTCGTAGGAACTGACCCCGCAGCCGCGGGTGTCCCGGTTTGAGAGTACGACGGTAATTTGCTTATTTCCACACTAATGCTTGAAAACATGGCGTTAGATGGTGAGAACTCGAAACAGCCCCCGAACGGCCCCGTGGGTGGCACCAACACCACCCACGGGACCAACGTAACTCGTAGGAACTGACCCCGCAGCCGCGGGTGTCCCGGTTTGAGAGTTCGACGGTAATTTGCTTATTTCCACACTTAGGCTTAAAAACATGGCGTTAGAGGGTGAGAACTCGAAACAGCCCCCGAACGACCCCGTGGGTGGCACCAACACCACCCACGAGACCAACGTAATTCGTAGGAACTGACCCCGCGGTCGCGGGTGGGTGGCACCAACACCTCCCACGGGACCAACGTAACTCGTAGGAACTGACCCCGCAGCCGCGGGTCTCCCGGTTTGAGAGTACGACGGTAATTTGCTTATTTCCACACTTAGGCTTAAAAACATGGCGTTAGAGGGTGAGAACTCGAAACATCCCCCGAACGGCCCCGTGGGTGGCACCAACACCTCCCACGGGACAAACGTAACTCGTAGGAACTGACCCCGCAGCCGCGGGTGTCCCAGTTTGAGAGTAAGACGGTAATTTGCTTATTTCTACACTTCGGCTTCAAAAACATGGCGTTAGAGGGTGAGAACTCGAAACAGCCCCCGAACGGCCCCGTGGGTGGCACCAACACCTCCCACGGGACCAACGTAACTCGTAGGAACTGACCCCGCAGCCGCGGGTGTCCCGGTTTGAGAGTACGACGGTAATTTGCTTATTTCCACACTTAGGATTAAAAACATGGCGTTAGAGGGTGAGAACTCGAAACAGCCCCCGAACGGCCCCGTGGGTGGCACCAACACCTCCCACGGGACCAACGTAACTCGTAGGAACTGACCCCGCAGCCGCGGGTGCCCTGGTTTGAGAGTACGACGATAATTTGATTATTTCCACACTTAGGCTTAAAAACATGGCGTTAGAGGGTGAGAACTCGAAACAGCCCCCGAACGGCCCCTTGGGTGGCACCAACACCTCCCACGGGACCAACGTAACTCGTAGGAACTGACCCCGCAGCCGCGGGTGTCCCGGTTTGAGAGTACGACGGTAATTTGCTTATTTCCACACTTAGGCTTGAAAACATGGCGTTAGAGGGTGAAAACTCGAAACAGCCCCCGAACGGCCCAGTGGGTGGCACCAACACCTCCCACGGGACCAACGTAAATCGTAGGAACTGACCCCGCAGCCGCGAGTGTCCCGGTTTGAGAGTACGACGGTAATTTGCTTATTTCCACACTAATGCTTGAAAACATGGTGTTAGATGGTGAGAAATCGAAACAGCCCCCGAACGGCCCCGTGGGTGGCACCAACACCTCCCACGGGACCAACGTAACTCGTAGGAACTGACCCAGCAGCCGCGGGTGTCCCTGTTTGAGAGTACGACGGTAATTTGCTTATTTCCACTCTTAGGCTTGGAAACATGGCGTTAGAGGGTGAGAACTCGAAACAGCCCCCGAACGGCCCCGTGGGTGGCACCAACACCTCCCACGGGACCAACGTAACTCGTAGGAACTGACCCCGCAGCCGCGGGTGTCCCGGTTTGAGAGTACGACGGTAATTTGCTAATTTCCACACTTAGGCTTAAAAACATGGCGTTAGAGGGTGAGAACTCGAAACAGCCCCCGAACGACCCCGTGGGTGGCACCAACACCACCCACGGGACCAACGTAACTCGTAGGAACTGACCCCGCAGCCGCGGGTGTCCCGGTTTGAGAGTTCGACGGTAATTTGCTTATTTCCACACTTAGGCTTAAAAACATGGTGTTAGAGGGTGAGAACTCGAAACAGCCCCCGAACGACCCCGTGGGTGGCACCAACACCACCCACGGGACCAACGTAACTCGTAGGAACAGACCCCGCAGCCGCGGGTGTCCCGGTTTGAGAGTACGACGGTAATTTGCTTATTTCCACAATTAGGCTTGAAAACATGGCGTTAGAGGGTGAGAACTCGAAACAGCCCCCGAACGGCCCCGTGGGTGGCACCAACACCTCCCACGGGACCAACGTAACTCGTAGGAACTGACCCCGCAGCCGCGGGTGTCCCGGTTTGAGAGTACGATGGTAATTTGCTTATTTCCACACTTAGGCTTGAAAACATGGCGTTAGAGGGTGAAAACTCGAAACAGCCCCCGAACGGCCCAGTGGGTGGCACCAACACCTCCCACGGGACCAACGTAAATCGTAGGAACTGACCCCGCAGCCGCGGGTGTCCCGGTTTGAGAGTACGACGGTAATTTGCTTATTTCCACACTAATGCTTGAAAACATGGCGTTAGACGGTGAGAACTCGAAACAGCCCCCGAACGGCCCCGTGGGCGGCACCAACACCTCCCACGGGACCAACGTAACTCGTAGGAACTGACCCCGCAGCCGCGGTTGTCCCTGTTTGAGAGTACGACGGTAATTTGCTTATTTCCACACTTAGGCTTGAAAACATGGCGTTAGAGGGTGAGAACTCGAAACAGCCCCCGAACGGCCCCGTGGGTGGCACCAACACCTCCCACGGGACCAACGTAACTTGTAGGAACTGACCCCGCAGCCGCGGGTGTCCCGGTTTGAGAGTACGACGGTAATTTGTTTATTTCCACACTTAGGCTTAAAAACATAGCGTTAGAGGGTGAGAACTCGAAACAGCCCCCGAACGACCCCGTGGGTGGCACCAACACCACCCACGGGACCAACGTAACTCATAGGAACTGACCCCGCAGCCGCGGGTGTCCCGGTTTGAGAGTTCGACGGTAATTTGCTTATTTCCACACTTAGGCTTAAAAACATGGCGTTAGAGGGTGAGAACTCGAAACAGCCTCCGAACGACCCCGTGGGTGGCACCAACACCACCCACGAGACCAACGTAAGTCGTAGGAACTGACCCCGCAGCCGCGGGTGTCCCGGTTTGAGAGTACGACGGTAATTTGCTAATTTTCACACTTAGGCTTAAAAACATGGCGTTAGAGGGTGAGAACTCGAAACAGCCCCCGAACGACCCCGTGGGTGGCTCCAACACCTCCCACGGGACCAACGTAACTCGTAGGAACTGACCCCGCAGCCGCGGGTGTCCCGGTTTGAGAGTTCGACGGTAATTTGCTTATTTCCACACTTAGGCTTAAAAACATGGCGTTAGAGGGTGAGAACTCGAAACAGCCCCCGAACGGCCCCGTGGGTGGCACCAACACCTCCCACGGTACCAACGTAACTCGTAGGAACTGACCCCGCAGCCGCGGGTGTCCCGGTTTGAGAGTACGATGGTAATTTGCTTATTTCCACACTTAGGCTTGAAAACATGGCGTTAGAGGGTGAAAACTCGAAACAGCCCCCGAACGGCCCAGTAGGTGGCACCAACACCTCCCACGGGACCAACGTAACTCGTAGGAACTGACCCCGCAGCCGCGGGTGTCCCGGTTTGAGAGTACGACGGTAATTTGCTTATTTCCACACTAATGCTTGAAAACATGGCGTTAGATGGTGAGAACTCGAAACAGCCCCCGAACGGCCCCGTGGGCGGCACCAACACCTCCCACGGGACCAACGTAACTCGTAGGAACTGACCCCGCAGCCGCGGTTGTCCCTGTTTGAGAGTACGACGGTAATTTGCTTATTTCCACACTTAGGCTTGAAAACATGGCGTTAGAGGGTGAGAACTCGAAACAGCCCCCGAACGGCCCCGTGGGTGGCACCAACACCTCCCACGGGACCAACGTAACTCGTAGGAACTGACCCCGCAGCCGCGGGTGTCCCGGTTTGAGAGTACGACGGTAATTTGCTAATTTCCACACTTAGGCTTAAAAACATGGCGTTAGAGGGTGAGAACTCGAAACAGCCCCCGAACGACCCCGTGGGTGGCACCAACACCACCCACGGGACCAACGTAACTCGTAGGAACTGACCCCGCAGCCGCGGGTGTCCCGGTTTGAGAGTTCGACGGTAATTTGCTTATTTCCACACTTAGGCTTAAAAACATGGTGTTAGAGGGTGAGAACTCGAAACAGCCCCCGAACGACCCCGTGGGTGGCACCAACACCACCCACGGGACCAACGTAACTCGTAGGAACTGACCCCGCAGCCGCGGGTGTCCCGGTTTGAGAGTTCGACGGTAATTTGCTTATTTCCACACTTAGGCTTAAAAACATGGCGTTAGAGGGTGAGAACTCGAAACAGCCCCCGAACGGCCCCGTGGGTGGCACCAACACCTCCCACGGGACCAACGTAACTCGTAGGAACTGACCCCGCAGCCGCGGGTGTCCCGGTTTGAGAGTACGATGGTAATTTGCTTATTTCCACACTTAGGCTTGAAAACATGGCGTTAGAGGGTGAAAACTCGAAACAGCCCCCGAACGGCCCAGTGGGTGGCACCAACACCTCCCACGGGACCAACGTAACTCGTAGGAACTGACCCCGCAGCCGCGGGTGTCCCGGTTTGAGAGTACGACGGTAATTTGCTTATTTCCACACTAATGCTTGAAAACATGGCGTTAGATGGTGAGAACTCGAAACAGCCCCCGAACGGCCCCGTGGGCGGCACCAACACCTCCCACGGGACCAACGTAACTCGTAGGAACTGACCCCGCAGCTGCGGGTGTCCCGGTTTGAGAGTACGACGGTAATTTGTTTATTTCCACACTTAGGCTTAAAAACATGGCGTTAGAGGGTGAGAACTCGAAACAGCCCCCGAACGACCCCGTGGGTGGCACCAACACCACCCACGGGACCAACGTAACTCGTAGGAACTGACCCCGCAGCCGCGGGTGTCCCGGTTTGAGAGTTCGACGGTAATTTGCTTATTTCCACACTTAGGCTTAAAAACATGGCGTTAGAGGGTGAGAACTCGAAACAGCCCCCGAACGGCCCCGTGGGTGGCACCAACACCTCCCACGGGACCAACGTAACTCGTAGGAACTGACCCCGCAGCCGCGGGTCTCCCGGTTTGAGAGTACGACGGTAATTTGCTTATTTCCACACTTAGGCTTAAAAACATGGCGTTAGAGGGTGAGAACTCGAAACATCCCCCGAACGGCCCCGTGGGTGGCACCAACACCTCCCACGGGACAAACGTAACTCGTAGGAACTGACCCCGCAGCCGCGGGTGTCCCAGTTTGAGAGTACGACGGTAATTTGCTTATTTCTACACTTAGGCTTCAAAAACATGGCGTTAGAGGGTGAGAACTCGAAACAGCCCCCGAACGGCCCCGTGGGTGGCACCAACACCTCCCACGGGACCAACGTAACTCGTAGGAACTGACCCCGCAGCCGCGGGTGCCCTGGTTTGAGAGTACGACGGTAATTTGATTATTTCCACACTTAGGCTTAAAAACATGGCGTTAGAGGGTGAGAACTCGAAACAGCCCCCGAACGGCCCCTTGGGTGGCACCAACACCTCCCACGGGACCAACGTAACTCGTAGGAACTGGCCCCGCAGCCGCGGGTGTCCCGATTTGAGAGTACGACGGTAATTTGCTTATTTCCACACTTAGGCTTAAAAACATGGCGTTAGAGGGTGAGAACTCGAAACAGCCCCCGAACGGCCCCGTGGGTGGCACCAACACCTCCCACGGGACCAACGTAACTCGTAGGAACTGACCCCGCAGCCGCGGGTGCCCTGGTTTGAGAGTACGACGGTAATTTGATTATTTCCACACTTAGGCTTAAAAACATGGCGTTAGAGGGTGAGAACTCGAAACAGCCCCCGAACGGCCCCTTGGGTGGCACCAACACCTCCCACGGGACCAACGTAACTCGTAGGAACTGACCCCGCAGCCGCGGGTGTCCCGGTTTGAGAGTACGACGGTAATTTGCTTATTTCCACACTTAGGCTTGAAAACATGGCGTTAGAGGGTGAAAACTCGAAACAGCCCCCGAACGGCCCAGTGGGTGGCACCAACACCTCCCACGGGACCAACGTAACTCGTAGGAACTGACCCCGCAGCCGCGGGTGTCCCGGTTTGAGAGTACGACGGTAATTTGCTTATTTCCACACTAATGCTTGAAAACATGGCGTTAGATGGTGAGAACTCGAAACAGCCCCCGAACGGCCCCGTGGGTGGCACCAACACCTCCCACGGGACCAACGTAACTCGTAGGAACTGACCCCGCAGCCGCGGGTGTCCCTGTTTGAGAGTACGACGGTAATTTGCTTATTTCCACACTTAGGCTTGAAAACATGGCGTTAGAGGGTGAGAACTCGAAACAGCCCCCGAACGGCCCCGTGGGTGGCACCAACACCTTCCACGGGACCAACGTAACTCGTAGGAACTGACCCCGCAGCCGCGGGTGTCCCGGTTTGAGAGTACGACGGTAATTTGCTAATTTCCACACTTAGGCTTAAAAACATGGCGTTAGAGGGTGAGAACTCGAAACAGCCCCCGAACGACCCCGTGGGTGGCACCAACACCACCCACGGGACCAACGTAACTCGTAGGAACTGACCCCGCAGCCGCGGGTTTCCCGGTTTGAGAGTTCGACGGTAATTTGCTTATTTCCACACTTAGGCTTAAAAACATGGTGTTAGAGGGTGAGAACTCGAAACAGCCCCCGAACGACCCCGTGGGTGGCACCAACACCACCCACGGGACCAACGTAACTCGTAGGAACAGACCCCGCAGCCGCGGGTGTCCCGGTTTGAGAGTACGACGGTAATTTGCTTATTTCCACAATTAGGCTTGAAAACATGGCGTTAGAGGGTGAGAACTCGAAACAGCCCCCGAACGGCCCCGTGGGTGGCACCAACACCTCCCACGGGACCAACGTAACTCGTAGGAACTGACCCCGCAGCCGCGGGTGTCCCGGTTTGAGAGTACGATGGTAATTTGCTTATTTCCACACTTAGGCTTGAAAACATGGCGTTAGAGGGTGAAAACTCGAAACAGCCCCCGAACGGCCCAGTGGGTGGCACCAACACCTCCCACGGGACCAACGTAACTCGTAGGAACTGACCCCGCAGCCGCGGGTGTCCCGGTTTGAGAGTACGACGGTAATTTGCTTATTTCCACACTAATGCTTGAAAACATGGCGTTAGATGGTGAGAACTCGAAACAGCCCCCGAACGGCCCCGTGGGCGGCACCAACACCTCCCACGGGACCAACGTAACTCGTAGGAACTGACCCCGCAGCCGCGGTTGTCCCTGTTTGAGAGTACGACGGTAATTTGCTTATTTCCACACTTAGGCTTGAAAACATGGCGTTAGAGGGTGAGAACTCGAAACAGCCCCCGAACGGCCCCGTGGGTGGCACCAACACCTCCCACGGGACCAACGTAACTCGTAGGAACTGACCCCGCAGCCGCGGGTGTCCCGGTTTGAGAGTACGACGGTAATTTGTTTATTTCCACACTTAGGCTTAAAAACATGGCGTTAGAGGGTGAGAACTCGAAACAGCCCCCGAACGACCCCGTGGGTGGCACCAACACCACCCACGGGACCAACGTAATTCGTAGGAACTGACCCCGCAGTCGCGGGTGGGTGGCACCAACACCTCCCACGGGACCAACGTAACTCGTAGGAACTGACCCCGCAGCCGTGGGTCTCCCGGTTTGAGAGTACGACGGTAATTTGCTTATTTCCACACTTAGGCTTAAAAACATGGCGTTAGAGGGTGAGAACTCGAAACATCCCCCGAACGGCCCCGTGGGTGGCACCAACACCACCCACGGGACCAACGTAACTCGTAGGAACTGACCCCGGTAAGAACTCGAAACAGCCACCGAACGACCCCGTGGGTGGCACCAACACCACCCACGGGACCTACGTAACTCGTAGGAACTGACCCCGCAGCCGCGGGTGTCCCGGTTTGAGAGTTCGACGGTAATTTGCTTATTTCCACACTTAGGCTTAAAAACATGGTGTTAGAGGGTGAGAACTCGAAACAGCCCCCGAACGACCCCGTGGGTGGCACCAACACCACCCACGGGACCAACGTAACTCGTAGGAACAGACCCCGCAGCCGCGGGTGTCCCGGTTTGAGAGTACGACGGTAATTTGCTTATTTCCACAATTAGGCTTAAAAACATGGCGTTAGAGGGTGAGAACTCGAAACAGCCCCCGAACGGCCCCGTGGGTGGCACCAACACCTCCCACGGGACCAACGTAACTCGTAGGAACTGAACCCGCAGCCTCGGGTGTCCCGGTTTGAGAGTACGATGGTAATTTGTTTATTTCCACACTTAGGCTTGAAAACATGGCGTTAGAGGGTGAAAACTCGAAACAGCCCCCGAACGACCCCGTGGGTGGCACCAACACCTCCCACGGGACCAACGTAACTCGTAGGAACTGACCCCGCAGCCGCGGTTGTCCCGGTTTGAGAGTACGACGGTATTTTGCTTATTTCCACACTTAGGCTTAAAAACATAGCGTTAGAGGGTGAGAACTCGAAACAGCCCCCGAACGGCCCCGTGGGTGGGACCAACACCACCCACGGGACCAACGTAACTCGTAGGAACTGACCCCGCAGCCGCGGGTGTCCCGGTTTGAGAGTACGTCGGTAATTTGCTTATTTCCACACTTAGGCTTAAAAACATGGCGTTAGAGGGTGAGAACTCGAAACAGCCCCCGAACAACCCCGTGGGTGGCACCAACACCTCCCACGGGACCAACGTAACTCGTAGGAAATGACCCCGCAGCCGCGGGTGTCCCTGTTTGAGAGTACGGCGGTAATTTTTCTTATTTCCACACTTAGGCTTAAAAGCATGGCTTTAGGGGGTGAGAACTCGAAACATCCCCCGAACGGCCCCGTGGGTGGCACCAACACCTCCCACGGGACCAACGTAACTCGTAGGAACTGACCCCGCATCCGCGGGTGTCCCGGTTTGAGAGTACGACGGTAATTTGCTTATTTCCACAATTAGGCTTTAAAACATGGCGTTAGTGGGTGAGAACTCGAAACAGCCCCCGAACGGCCCCGTGGGTGGCACCAACACCTCCCACGAGACCAACGTAACTCGTAGGAACTGACCCCGCAGCCGCGGTTGTCCCTGTTTGAGAGTACGACGGTAATTTGATTATTTCCACACTTAGGCTTAAAAACATGGCGTTAGAGGGTGAGAATTCGAAACAGCCCCCGAACGGCCCCGTGGGTGGCACCAACACCACCCACGGGACCAACGTAACTCGTAGGAACTGACCCCGTAGCCGCGGGTGTCCCGGTTTGAGAGTACGGCGGTAATTTGCTTATTTCCACACTTAGGCTTAAAAACATGGCGTTAGAGGGTGAGAACTCGAAACAGCCCCCGAACGGCCCCGTGGGTGGCACAAACACCACCCACGGGACCAACGTAACTCGTAGGAACTGACCCCGCAGCCGCGGGTGGCCCGGTTTGAGAGTACGACGGTAATTTGCTTATTTCCACACTTAGGCTTAAAAACATGGCGTTAGAGGGTGAGAACTCGAAACAGCCCCCGAACGGCCCCGTGGGTGGCACCAAAACCTCCCACGGGACCAACGGAACTCGTAGGAACTGACCCCGCAGCCGCGGGTGTCCCGGTTTGAGAGTACGACGGTAATTTGCTTATTTCCACACTTAGGCTTGAAAACATGGCGTTAGAGGGTGAGAACTCGAAACAGCCCCGAACGGCCCCGTGGGTGTCACCAACACCTCCCACGGGACCAACGTAACTCGTAGGAACTGACCCCGCAGCCGCGGGTGTCCCTGTTTGAGAGTACGACGGTAATTTGCATATTTCCACACTTAGGCTTGAAAACATGGCGTTAGAGGGTGAGAACTCGAAACAGCCCCCGAACGGCCCCGTGGGTGGCACCAACACCTCCCACGGGACCAACGTAACTCGTAGGAACTGAACCCGCAGCCGCGGGTGTCCCGGTTTGAGAGTACGACGGTAATTTGCTTATTTCCACACTCAGGCTTAAAAACATGGCGTTAGAGGGTGAGAACTCGAAACAGCCCCCGAACGACCCCGTGGGTGGCACCAACACCTCCCACGGGACCAACGTAACTCGTAGGAACTGACCCCGCAGCCGCGGGTGTCCCGGTTTGAGAGTACGACGGTAATTTGCTTATTTCCACACTTAGGCTTAAAAACATGGCGTTAGAGGGTGAGAACTCGAAACAGCCCCCGAACGGCCCCGTGGGTGGCACCAACACCTCCCACGGGACCAACATAACTCGTAGGAACTGACCCCGCAGCCGCGGGTGTCCCGGTTTGAGAGTACGACGGTATTTTGCTTATTTCCACACTTAGGCTTAAAAACATAGTGTTAGAGGGTGAGAACTCGAAACAGCCCCCGAACGGCCCCGTGGGTGGCACCAACACCACCCACGGGACCAACGTAACTCGTAGGAACAGACCCCGCAGCCGCGGGTGTCCCGGTTTGAGAGTACGTCGGTAATTTGCTTATTTCCACACTTAGGCTTAAAAACATGGCTTTAGGCGGTGAGAACTTGAAACATCCCCCGAACGGCCCCGTGAGTGGCACCAACACCTCCCACGGGACCAACGTAACTCGTAGGAACTGACCCCGCAGCCGCGGGTGTCTCTGTTTGAGAGTACGGCGGTAATTTGGTTATTTCCACACTTAGGCTTAAAAACATGGCTTTAGGGGGTGAGAACTCGAAACATCCCCCGAACGGCCCCGTGAGTGGCACCTACACCTCCCACGGGACCAACGTAACTCGTAGGAACTGACCCCGCATCCGCGGGTGTCCCGGTTTGAGAGTACGACGGTAATTTGCTTATTTCCACAATTAGGCTTTAAAACATGGCGTTAGTGGGTGAGAACTCGAAACAGCCCCCGAACGGCCCCGTGGGTGGCACCAACACCTCCCACGAGACCAACGTAACTCGTAGGAACTGACCCCGCAGCCGCGGGTGTCCCGGTTTGAGAGTACGACGATAATTTGCTTATTTCCACACTTTGGCTTGAAAACATGGCGTTAGAGGGTGAAAACTCGAAACAGCCCCCGAACGGCCCAGTGGGTGGCACCAACACCTCCCACGGGACCAACGTAACTCGTAGGAACTGACCCCGCAGCCGCGGGTGTCCCTGTTTGAGAGTACGACGGTAATTTGCTTATTTCCACACTTAGGCTTGAAAATATGGCGTTAGAGGGTGAAAACTCGAAACAGCCCCCGAACGGCCCAGTGGGTGGCACCAACACCTCCCACGGGACCAACTTAACTCGTAGGAACTGACACCGCAGTCGCGGGTGTCCCGGTTTTAGAGTACGACGGTAATTTGCTTGTTTCCACACTAATGCTTGAAAACATGGCGTTAGAGGGCGAGAACTCGAAACAGCCCCTGAACGGCCCCGTGGGTGGCACCAACACCTCCCACGGGACCAACGTAACTCGTAGGAACTGACCCCGCAGCCGCGGGTGTCCCGGTTTGAGAGTACGACCGTAATTTGCTTATTTCCATACTAATGCTTAAAAACATGGCGTTAGAGGGTGAGAACTCGAAACAGCCCCCGAACGACCCCGTGGGTGGCACCAACACCACCCACGGGACCAACGTAACTCGTAGGAACTGACCCCGCAGCCGCGGGTGTCCCGGTTTGAGAGTACGACAGTAATTTGTTTATTTCCACACTTAGGCTTAAAAACATGGCGTTAGAGGGTGAGATCTCGAAACAGCCCCCGAACGTCCCCATGGGTGGCACCAACACCTCCCACGGGACCAACGTAACTCGTAGGAACTGACCCCGCAGCCGCGGGTGTCCCGGTTTGAGAGTACGACCGTAATTTGCTTATTTCCACACTTAGGTTTAAAAAAATGGCGTTAGAGGGTGAGAATTCGAAACAGCCCCCGAACGACCCCGTGGGTGGCACCAACACCACCCACGGGACCAACGTAACTCGTAGGAACTGACCCCGCAGCCGCGGGTGTCCCGGTTTGAGAGTACGACCGTAATTTGCTTATTTCCACACTTAGGCTTAAAAACATGGCGTTAGAGGGTGAGAACTCGAAACAGCCCCCGAACGGCCCCGTGGGTGGCACCAACACCTCCCACGGGACCAACGTAACTCGTAGGAACTGACCCCGCAGCCGCGGGTGTCCTGGTTTGAGAGTACGACGGTAATTTGCTTATTTCCACACTTAGGCTTAAAAACATGGCGTTAGAGGGTGAGAACTCGAAACAGCCCCCGAACGAACCCGTGGGTGGCACCAACACCACCCACGGGACCAACGTAACTCGTAGGAACTGACCCCGCAGCCGCGGGTGGCCCGGTTTGAAAGTACGACCGTAATTTGCTTATTTCCACACTTAGGCTTAAAAACATGGCGTTAGAGGGTGAGAACTCGAAACATCCCCCGAACGGCCCCGTGGGTGGCACCAACACCTCCCACGGGACCAACGTAACTCGTAGGAACTGACCCCGCAGCCGCGGGTGTCCCGGTTTGAGAGTACGACGGAAATTACCTTATTTCCACACTTAGGCTTGAAAACATGGCGTTAGAGGGTGAGAACTCGAAACAGCCCCCGAACGACCCCGTGGGTGGCACCAACACCACCCACGGGACCAACGTAACTCGTAGGAACTGACCCCGCAGCCGCGGGTGGCCCGGTTTGAGAGTACGACAGTAATTTGTTTATTTCCACACTCAGGCTTAAAAACATGGCGTTAGAGGGTGAGAACTCGAAACAGCCCCCGAACGTCCCCGTGGGTGGCACCACCACCACCCACGGGACCAACGTAACTCGCAGGAACTGACCCCGCAGCCGCGGGTGTCCCGGTTTGAGAGTACGGCGGTAATTTGCTTATTTCCACACTTTGGCTTAAAAACATGGCGTTAGAGGGTGAGAACTCGAAACAGCCCCCGAACGTCCCCGTGGGTGGCACCAAAACCTCCCACGGGACCAACGTAACTCGTAAGAACTGACCCCGCAGCCGCGGGTCTCCCGGTTTGAGAGTACGACGGTAATTTGGTTATTTCCACACTTAGGCTTAAAAACATGGCGTTAGAGGGTGAGAATTCGAAACAGCCCCCGAACGGCCCCGTGGGTGGCACCAACACCACCCACGGGACCAACGTAACTCGCAGGAACTGACCCCGCAGCCGCGGGTGTCCCGGTTTGAGAGTACGGCGGTAATTTGCTTATTTCCACACTTAGGCTTAAAAACATGGCGTTAGAGGGTGAGAACTCGAAACAGCCCCCGAACGGCCCCGTGGGTGGCACCAACACCTCCCACGGTACCAACGTAACTCGTAGGAACTGACCCCGCAGCCGTGGGTGTCCCGGTTTGAGAGTACGACAGTAATTTGCTTATTTCCACACTTAGGCTTGAAAACATGGCGTTAGAGGGTGAGAACTCGAAATAACCCCCGAACGTCCCCGTGGGTGGCACCACCACCTCCCACGGGACCAACGTAACTCGTAGGAACTGACCCCGCAGCCGCGGGTCTCCCGGTTTGAGAGTACGACGGTAATTTGGTTATTTCCACACTTGGGCTTAAAAACATGGCGTTAGAGGGTGAGAACTCGAAACAGCCCCCGAACGTCCCCGTGGGTGGCACCACCACCTCCCACGGGACCAACGTAACTCGTAGGAACTGACCCCGCAGCCGCGGGTCTCCCGGTTTGAGAGTACGACGGTAATTTGGTTATTTCCACACTTAGGCTTGAAAACATGGCGTTAGAGGGTGAGAACTCGAAACAGCCCCCGAACGGCCCCATGGGTGGCACCAACACCTCCCACGGGACCAACGTAACTCGTAGGAACTGACCCCGCAGCCGCGGGTGTCCCGGTTTGAGAGTACGACGGTAATTTGCTTATTTCCACACTTAGGCTTAAAAACATGGCGTTAGAGGGTGAGAACTCGAAACAGCCCCTGAACGGCCCCGTGGGTGGCACCAACACCTCCCACGGGACAAACGTAACTCGTAGGAACTGACCCCGCAGCCGCGGGTCTCCCCGTTTGAGAGTACGACGGTAATTTGCTTATTTCCACACTTAGGCTGAAAAACATGGCATTAGAGGGTGAGAACTCGAAACAGCCCCCGAACGGCCCCGTGGGTGGCACCAACACCTCCCACGGGACCAACGTAACTCGTTGGAACTGACCCCGCAGCCGCGGGTCTCCCGGTTTGAGAGTACGACGGCAATTTGCTTATTTCCACACTTAGGCATAAAAACATGGCGTTAGAGGGTGAGAACTCGAAACAGCCCCCGAACGGCCCCGTGGGTGGCACCAACACCTCCCACGGGACCAACGTAACTCGTAGGAACTGACCCCGCAGCCGCGGGTCTCCCGGTTTGAGAGTACGACGGTAATTTGTTTATTTTCACACTTAGGCTTAAAAACATGGCGTTAGAGGGTTAGAACTCGAAACAGCCCCCGAACGACCCCATGGGTGGCACCAACACCACCCACGGGACCAACGTAACTCGTAGGAACTGACCCCGCAGCCGCGGGTCTCCCGGTTTGAGAGTACGACGGTAATTTGCTTATTTCCACACTTAGGCATAAAAACATGGCGTTAGAGGGTGAGAACTCGAAACAGCCCCCGAACGGCCCCGTGGGTGGCACCAACACCTCCCACGGGACCAACGTAACTCGTAGGAACTGACCCCGCATCCGCGGGTCTCCCGGTTTGAGAGTACGACGATAATTTGCTTATTTTCACACTTAGGCTTAAAAACATGGCGTTAGAGGGTGAGAACTCGAAACAGCCCCCGAACGACCCCGTGGGTGGCACCAACACCACCCACGGGACCAACGTAACTCGTAGGAACTGACCCCGCAGCCGCGGGTGTCCCGGTTTGAGAGTACGACGGTAATTTGCTTATTTCCACACTTAGGCTTAAAAACATGGCGTTAGAGGGTGAGAATTCGAAACAGCCCCCGAACGGCCCCGTGGGTGGCACCAACACCACCTACGGGACCAACGTACCTCGTAGGAACTGACCCCGCAGCCGCGGGTGTCCCGGTTTGAGAGTACGGCGGTAATTTACTTATTTCCACACTTAGGGTTAAAAACATGGCGTTAGAGGGTGAGAACTCGAAACAGCCCCCGAACGGCCCCGTGGGTGGCACCAACACCTCCCACGGGACCAACGTAACTCGTAGGAACTGACCCCGCAGCCGCGGGTGTCCCGGTTTGAGAGTACGACGGTAATTTGCTTATTTCCACACTTAGGCTTGAAAACATGGCGTTAGAGGGTGAGAACTCGAAACAGCCCCCGAACGAACCCGTGGGTGGCACCAACACCACCCACGGGACCAACGTAACTCGTAGGAACTGACCCCGCAGCCGCGGGTGGCCCGGTTTGAAAGTACGACCGTAATTTGCTTATTTCCACACTTAGGCTTAAAAACATGGCGTTAGAGGGTGAGAACTCGAAACATCCCCCGAACGGCCCCGTGGGTGGCACCAACACCTCCCACGGGACCAACGTAACTCGTAGGAACTGACCCCGCAGCCGCGGGTGTCCCGGTTTGAGAGTACGACGGAAATTACCTTATTTCCACACTTAGGCTTGAAAACATGGCGTTAGAGGGTGAGAACTCGAAACAGCCCCCGAACGACCCCGTGGGTGGCACCAACACCACCCACGGGACCAACGTAACTCGTAGGAACTGACCCCGCAGCCGCGGGTGGCCCGGTTTGAGAGTACGACAGTAATTTGTTTATTTCCACACTTAGGCTTAAAAACATGGCGTTAGAGGGTGAGAACTCGAAACAGCCCCCGAACGTCCCCGTGGGTGGCACCACCACCACCCACGGGACCAACGTAACTCGCAGGAACTGACCCCGCAGCCGCGGGTGTCCCGGTTTGAGAGTACGGCGGTAATTTGCTTATTTCCACACTTAGGCTTAAAAACATGGCGTTAGAGGGTGAGAACTCGAAACAGCCCCCGAACGTCCCCGTGGGTGGCACCAAAACCTCCCCCGGGACCAACGTAACTCGTAAGAACTGACCCCGCAGCCGCGGGTCTCCCGGTTTGAGAGTACGACGGTAATTTGGTTATTTCCACACTTAGGCTTAAAAACATGGCGTTAGAGGGTGAGAATTCGAAACAGCCCCCGAACGGCCCCGTGGGTGGCACCAACACCACCCACGGGACCAACGTAACTCGCAGGAACTGACCCCGCAGCCGCGGGTGTCCCGGTTTGAGAGTACGGCGGTAATTTGCTTATTTCCACACTTAGGCTTAAAAACATGGCGTTAGAGGGTGAGAACTCGAAACAGCCCCCGAACGGCCCCGTGGGTGGCACCAACACCTCCCACGGTACCAACGTAACTCGTAGGAACTGACCCCGCAGCCGTGGGTGTCCCGGTTTGAGAGTACGACAGTAATTTGCTTATTTCCACACTTAGGCTTGAAAACATGGCGTTAGAGGGTGAGAACTCGAAATAACCCCCGAACGTCCCCGTGGGTGGCACCACCACCTGCCACGGGACCAACGTAACTCGTAGGAACTGACCCCGCAGCCGCGGGTCTCCCGGTTTGAGAGTACGACGGTAATTTGGTTATTTCCACACTTGGGCTTAAAAACATGGCGTTAGAGGGTGAGAACTCGAAACAGCCCCCGAACGTCCCCGTGGGTGGCACCACCACCTCCCACGGGACCAACGTAACTCGTAGGAACTGACCCCGCAGCCGCGGGTCTCCCGGTTTGAGAGTACGACGGTAATTTGGTTATTTCCACACTTAGGCTTGAAAACATGGCGTTAGAGGGTGAGAACTCGAAACAGCCCCCGAACGGCCCCATGGGTGGCACCAACACCTCCCACGGGACCAACGTAACTCGTAGGAACTGACCCCGCAGCCGCGGGTGTCCCGGTTTGAGAGTACGACGGTAATTTGCTTATTTCCACACTTAGGCTTAAAAACATGGCGTTAGAGGGTGAGAACTCGAAACAGCCCCTGAACGGCCCCGTGGGTGGCACCAACACCTCCCACGGGACAAACGTAACTCGTAGGAACTGACCCCGCAGCCGCGGGTCTCCCCGTTTGAGAGTACGACGGTAATTTGCTTATTTCCACACTTAGGCTGAAAAACATGGCATTAGAGGGTGAGAACTCGAAACAGCCCCCGAACGGACCCGTGGGTGGCACCAACACCTCCCACGGGACCAACGTAACTCGTTGGAACTGACCCCGCAGCCGGGGGTCTCCCGGTTTGAGAGTACGACGGCAATTTGCTTATTTCCACACTTAGGCATAAAAACATGGCGTTAGAGGGTGAGAACTCGAAACAGCCCCCGAACGGCCCCGTGGGTGGCACCAACACCTCCCACGGGACCAACGTAACTCGTAGGAACTGACCCCGCAGCCGCGGGTCTCCCGGTTTGAGAGTACGACGGTAATTTGTTTATTTTCACACTTAGGCTTAAAAACATGGCGTTAGAGGGTTAGAACTCGAAACAGCCCCCGAACGACCCCATGGGTGGCACCAACACCACCCACGGGACCAACGTAACTCGTAGGAACTGACCCCGCAGCCGCGGGTCTCCCGGTTTGAGAGTACGACGGTAATTTGCTTATTTCCACACTTAGGCATAAAAACATGGCGTTAGAGGGTGAGAACTCGAAACAGCCCCCGAACGGCCCCGTGGGTGGCACCAACACCTCCCACGGGACCAACGTAACTCGTAGGAACTGACCCCGCATCCGCGGGTCTCCCGGTTTGAGAGTACGACGATAATTTGCTTATTTTCACACTTAGGCTTAAAAACATGGCGTTAGAGGGTGAGAACTCGAAACAGCCCCCGAACGACCCCGTGGGTGGCACCAACACCACCCACGGGACCAACGTAACTCGTAGGAACTGACCCCGCAGCCGCGGGTGTCCCGGTTTGAGAGTACGACGGTAATTTGCTTATTTCCACACTTAGGCTTAAAAACATGGCGTTAGAGGGTGAGAATTCGAAACAGCCCCCGAACGGCCCCGTGGGTGGCACCAACACCACCTACGGGACCAACGTACCTCGTAGGAACTGACCCCGCAGCCGCGGGTGTCCCGGTTTGAGAGTACGGCGGTAATTTACTTATTTCCACACTTAGGGTTAAAAACATGGCGTTAGAGGGTGAGAACTCGAAACAGCCCCCGAACGGCCCCGTGGGTGGCACCAACACCTCCCACGGGACCAACGTAACTCGTAGGAACTGACCCCGCAGCCGCGGGTGTCCCGGTTTGAGAGTACGACGGTAATTTGCTTATTTCCACACTTAGGCTTGAAAACATGGCGTTAGAGGGTGAGAACTCGAAACAGCCCCCGAACGACCCCGTGGGTGGCACCAACACCTCCCACGGGACCAACGTAACTCGTAGGAACTGACCCCGCAGCCGCGGGTGGCCCGGTTTGAGAGTACGACAGTAATTTGTTTATTTCCACACTTAGGCTTAAAAACATGGCGTTAGAGGGTGAGAACTCGAAACAGCCCCCGAACGTCCCCGTGGGTGGCACCACCACCTCCCACGGGACCAACGTAACTCGTAGGAACTGACCCCGCAGCCGCGGGTCTCCCGGTTTGAGAGTACGACGGTAATTTGGTTATTTCCACACCTAGGCTTGAAAACATGGCGTTAGAGGGTGAGAACTCCAAACAGCCCCCGAACGGCCCCGTGGGTGGCACCAACACCTCCCACGGGACCAACGTAACTCGTAGGAACTGACCCTGCAGCCGCGGGTGACTCGTTTTGAGATTACGACGGTAATTTGCTTATTTCCACACTTAGGCTTAAAAACATGGGGTTAGAGGGTGAGAACTCGAAACAGCCCCCGAACGTCCCTGTGGGTGGCACCACCACCTCCCACGGGACCAACGTAACTCGTAGGAAATGACCCCGCAGCCGCGGGTCTCACGGTTTGAGAGTACGACGGTAATTTGGTTATTTCCACACTTAGGCTTGAAAACATGGCGTTAGAGGGTGAGAACTCGAAACAGCCCCCGAACGGCCCCGTGGGTGGCACCAACACCTCCCACGGGACCAACGTAACTCGTAAGAACTGACCCCGCAGCCGCGGGTCTCCCGGTTTGAGAGTACGACGGTAATTTGGTTATTTCCACACTTAGGCTTAAAAACATGGCGTTAGAGGGTGAGAATTCGAAACAGCCCCCGAACGGCCCCGTGGGTGGCACCAACACCACCCACGGGACCAACGTAACTCGCAGGAACTGACCCCGCAGCCGCGGGTGTCCCGGTTTGAGAGTACGGCGGTAATTTGCTTATTTCCACACTTAGGCTTAAAAACATGGCGTTAGAGGGTGAGAACTCGAAACAGCCCCCGAACGGCCCCGTGGGTGGCACCAACACCTCCCACGGTACCAACGTAACTCGTAGGAACTGACCCCGCAGCCGTGGGTGTCCCGGTTTGAGAGTACGACAGTAATTTGCTTATTTCCACACTTAGGCTTGAAAACATGGCGTTAGAGGGTGAGAACTCGAAATAACCCCCGAACGTCCCCGTGGGTGGCACCACCACCTCCCACGGGACCAACGTAACTCGTAGGAACTGACCCCGCAGCCGCGGGTCTCCCGGTTTGAGAGTACGACGGTAATTTGTTTATTTTCACACTTAGGCTTAAAAACATGGCGTTAGAGGGTTAGAACTCGAAACAGCCCCCGAACGACCCCATGGGTGGCACCAACACCACCCACGGGACCAACGTAACTCGTAGGAACTGACCCCGCAACCGCGGGTCTCCCGGTTTGAGAGTACGACGGTAATTTGCTTATTTCCACACTTAGGCATAAAAACATGGCGTTAGAGGGTGAGAACTCGAAACAGCCCCCGAACGGCCCCGTGGGTGGCACCAACACCTCCCACGGGACCAACGTAACTCGTAGGAACTGACCCCGCATCCGCGGGTCTCCCGGTTTGAGAGTACGACGATAATTTGCTTATTTTCACACTTAGGCTTAAAAACATGGCGTTAGAGGGTGAGAACTCGAAACAGCCCCCGAACGACCCCGTGGGTGGCACCAACACCACCCACGGGACCAACGTAACTCGTAGGAACTGACCCCGCAGCCGCGGGTGTCCCGGTTTGAGAGTACGACGGTAATTTGCTTATTTCCACACTTAGGCTTAAAAACATGGCGTTAGAGGGTGAGAATTCGAAACAGCCCCCGAACGGCCTCGTGGGTGGCACCAACACCACCCACGGGACCAACGTACCTCGTAGGAACTGACCCCGCAGCCGCGGGTGTCCCGGTTTGAGAGTACGGCGGTAATTTACTTATTTCCACACTTAGGGTTAAAAACATGGCGTTAGAGGGTGAGAACTCGAAACAGCCCCCGAACGGCCCCGTGGGTGGCACCAACACCTCCCACGGGACCAACGTAACTCGTAGGAACTGACCCCGCAGCCGCGGGTGTCCCGGTTTGAGAGTACGACGGTAATTTGCTTATTTCCACACTTAGGCTTGAAAACATGGCGTTAGAGGGTGAGAACTCGAAACAGCCCCCGAACGACCCCGTGGGTGGCACCAACACCTCCCACGGGACCAACGTAACTCGTAGGAACTGACCCCGCAGCCGCGGGTGGCCCGGTTTGAGAGTACGACAGTAATTTGTTTATTTCCACACTTAGGCTTAAAAACATGGCGTTAGAGGGTGAGAACTCGAAACAGCCCCCGAACGTCCCCGTGGGTGGCACCACCACCTCCCACGGGACCAACGTAACTCGTAGGAACTGACCCCGCAGCCGCAGGTGTCCCGATTTGAGAGTACGACGGTAATTTGCTTATTTCCACACTTAGGCTTAAAAACATGGCGTTAGAGGGTGAGAACTCGAAACAGCCCCCGAACGGCCCCGTGGGTGGCACCAACACCTCCCACGGGACCAACGTAACTCGTAGGAACTGACCCCGCAGCCGCGGGTGTCCCGGTTTGAGAGTACGACGGTAATTTGCTTATTTCCACACTAATGCTTGAAAACATGGCGTTAGATGGTGAGAACTCGAAACAGCCCCCGAACGGCCCCGTGGGTGGCACCAACACCTCCCACGGGACCAACGTAACTCGTAGGAACTGACCCCGCAGCCGCGGGTGCCCTGGTTTGAGAGTACGACGGTAATTTGATTATTTCCACACTCAGGCTTAAAAACATGGCGTTAGAGGGTGAGAACTCGAAACAGCCCCCGAACGGCCCCTTGGGTGGCACCAACACCTCCCACGGGACCAACGTAACTCGTAGGAACTGACCCCGCAGCCGCGGGTGTCCCGGTTTGAGAGTACGACGGTAATTTGTTTATTTCCACACTTAGGCTTGAAAACATGGCGTTAAAGGGTGAAAACTCGAAACAGCCCCCGAACGGCCCAGTGGGTGGCACCAACACCTCCCACGGGACCAACGTAACTCGTAGGAACTGACCCCGCAGCCGCGGGTGTCCCGGTTTGAGAGTACGACGGTAATTTGCTTATTTCCACACTTAGGCTTGAAAACATGGCGTTAGAGGGTGAGAACTCGAAACAGCCCCCGAACGGCCCCGTGGGTGGCACCAACACCTCCCACGGGACCAACGTAACTCGTAGGAACTGACCCCGCAGCCGCGGGTGTCCCGGTTTGAGAGTACGACGGTAATTTGCTAATTTCCACACTTAGGCTTAAAAACATGGTGTTAGAGGGTGAGAACTCGAAACAGCCCCCGAACGACCCCGTGGGTGGCACCAACACCACCCACGGGACCAACGTAACTCGTAGGAACTGACCCCGCAGCCGCGGGTGTCCCGGTTTGAGAGTTCGACGGTAATTTGCTTATTTCCACACTTAGGCTTAAAAACATGGTGTTAGAGGGTGAGAACTCGAAACAGCCCCCGAACGACCCCGTGGGTGGCACCAACACCACCCACGGGACCAACGTAACTCGTAGGAACAGACCCCGCAGCCGCGGGTGTCCCGGTTTGAGAGTACGACGGTAATTTGCTTATTTCCACAATTAGGCTTGAAAACATGGCGTTAGAGGGTGAGAACTCGAAACAGCCCCCGAACGGCCCCGTGGGTGGCACCAACACCTCCCACGGGACCAACGTAACTCGTAGGAACTGACCCCGCAGCCGCGGGTGTCCCGGTTTGAGAGTACGATGGTAATTTGCTTATTTCCACACTTAGGCTTGAAAACATGGCGTTAGAGGGTGAAAACTCGAAACAGCCCCCGAACGGCCCAGTGGGTGGCACCAACACCTCCCACGGGACCAACGTAACTCGTAGGAACTGACCCCGCAGCCGCGGGTGTCCCGGTTTGAGAGTACGACGGTAATTTGCTTATTTCCACACTAATGCTTGAAAACATGGCGTTAGATGGTGAGAACTCGAAACAGCCCCCGAACGGCCCCGTGGGCGGCACCAACACCTCCCACGGGACCAACGTAACTCGTAGGAACTGACCCCGCAGCCGCGGTTGTCCCTGTTTTAGAGTACGACGGTAATTTGCTTATTTCCACACTTAGGCTTGAAAACATGGCGTTAGAGGGTGAGAACTCGAAACAGCCCCCGAACGGCCCGTGGGTGGCACCAACACCTCCCACGGGACCAACGTAACTCGTAGGAACTGACCCCGCAGCCGCGGGTGTCCCGGTTTGAGAGTACGACGGTAATTTGTTTATTTCCACACTTAGGCTTAAAAACATAGCGTTAGAGGGTGAGAACTCGAAACAACCCCCGAACGACCCCGTGGGTGGCACCAACACCACCCACGGGACCAACGTAACTCGTAGGAACTGACCCCGCAGCCGCGGGTGTCCCGGTTTGAGAGTTCGACGGTAATTTGCTTATTTCCACACTTAGGGTTAAAAACATGGCGTTAGAGGGTGAGAACTCGAAACAGCCCCCGAACGACCCCGTGGGTGGCACCAACACCACCCACGAGACCAACGTAATTCGTAGGAACTGACCCCGCAGTCGCGGGTGGGTGGCACCAACACCTCCCACGGGACCAACGTAACTCGTAGGAACTGACCCCGCAGCCGTGGGTCTCCCGGTTTGAGAGTACGACGGTAATTTGCTTATTTCCACACTTACGCTTAAAAACATGGCGTTAGAGGGTGAGAACTCGAAACATCCCCCGAACGACTCGTGGGTGGCACCAACACCTCCCACGGGACAAACGTAACTCGTAGGAACTGACCCCGCAGCCGCGGGTGTCCCAGTTTGAGAGTACGACGGTAATTTGCTTATTTCTACACTTAGGCTTCAAAAACATGGCGTTAGAGGGTGAGAACTCGAAACAGCCCCGTGGGTGGCACCAACACCTCCCACGGGACCAACGTAACTCGTAGGAACTGACCCCGCAGCCGCGGGTGTCCCGGTTTGAGAGTACGACGGTAATTTGCTTATTTCCACACTTAGGCTTGAAAACATGGCGTTAGAGGGTGAAAACTCGAAACAACCCCCGAACGACCCCGTGGGTGGCACCAACACCTCCCACGGGACCAACGTAACTCGTAGGAACTGACCCCGCAGCCGCGGGTGCCCTGGTTTGAGAGTACGACGGTAATTTGATTATTTCCACACTTAGGCTTAAAAACATGGCGTTAGAGGGTGAGAACTCGAAACAGCCCCCGAACGGCCCCTTGGGTGGCACCAACACCTCCCACGGGACCAACGTAACTCGTAGGAACTGACCCCGCAGCCGCGGGTGTCCCGGTTTGAGAGTACGACGGTAATTTGCTTATTTCCACACTTAGGCTTGAAAACATGGCGTTAGAGGGTGAAAACTCGAAACAGCCCCCGAACGGCCCAGTGGGTGGCACCAACACCTCCCACGGGACCAACGTAACTCGTAGGAACTGACCCCGCAGCCGCGGGTGTCCCGGTTTGAGAGTACGACGGTAATTTGCTTATTTCCACACTTAGGCTTGAAAACATGGCGTTAGAGGGTGAGAACTCGAAACAGCCCCCGAACGGCCCCGTGGGTGGCACCAACACCTCCCACGGGACCAACGTAACTCGTAGGAACTGACCCCGCAGCCGCGGGTGTCCCGGTTTGAGAGTACGACGGTAATTTGCTAATTTCCACACTTAGGCTTAAAAACATGGCGTTAGAGGGTGAGAACTCGAAACAGCCCCCGAACGACCCCGTGGGTGGCACCAACACCACCCACGGGACCAACGTAACTCGTAGGAACTGACCCCGCAGCCGCGGGTGTCCCGGTTTGAGAGTTCGACGGTAATTTGCTTATTTCCACACTTAGGCTTAAAAACATGGTGTTAGAGGGTGAGAACTCGAAACAGCCCCCGAACGACCCCGTGGGTGGCACCAACACCACCCACGGGACCAACGTAACTCGTAGGAACAGACCCCGCAGCCGCGGGTGTCCCGGTTTGAGAGTACGACGGTAATTTGCTTATTTCCACAATTAGGCTTGAAAACATGGCGTTAGAGGGTGAGAACTCGAAACAGCCCCCGAACGGCCCCGTGGGTGGCACCAACACCTCCCACGGGACCAACGTAACTCGTAGGAACTGACCCCGCAGCCGCGGGTGTCCCGGTTTGAGAGTACGATGGTAATTTGCTTATTTCCACACTTAGGCTTGAAAACATGGCGTTAGAGGGTGAAAACTCGAAACAACCCCCGAACGGCCCAGTGGGTGGCACCAACACCTCCCACGGGACCAACGTAACTCGTAGGAACTGACCCCGCAGCCGCGGGTGTCCCGGTTTGAGAGTACGACGGTAATTTGCTTATTTCCACACTAATGCTTGAAAACATGGCGTTAGATGGTGAGAACTCGAAACAGCCCCCGAACGGCCCCGTGGGCGGCACCAACACCTCCCATGGGACCAACGTAACTCGTAGGAACTGACCCCGCAGCCGCGGTTGTCCCTGTTTGAGAGTACGACGGTAATTTGCTTATTTCCACACTTAGGCTTGAAAACATGGCGTTAGAGGGTGAGAACTCGAAACAGCCCCCGAACGGCCCCGTGGGTGGCACCAACACCTCCCACGGGACCAACGTAACTCGCAGGAACTGACCCCGCAGCCGCGGGTGTCCCGGTTTGAGAGTACGACGGTAATTTGTTTATTTCCACACTTAGGCTTAAAAACATAGCGTTAGAGGGTGAGAACTCGAAACATCCCCCGAACGACCCCGTGGGTGGCACCAACACCACCCACGGGACCAACGTAACTCGTAGGAACTGACCCCGCAGCCGCGGGTGTCCCGGTTTGAGAGTTCGACGGTATTTTGCTTATTTCCACACTTAGGCTTAAAAACATGGCGTTAGAGGGTGAGAATTCGAAACAGCCCCCGAACGGCCCCGTGGGTGGCACCAACACCACCCACGGGACCAACGTAACTCGTAGGAACTGACCCCGCAGCCGCGGGTGTCCCGGTTTGAGAGTTCGACGGTAATTTGCTTATTTCCACACTTAGGGTTAAAAACATGGCGTTAGAGGGTGGGAACTCGAAACAGCCCCCGAACGACCCCGTGGGTGGCACCCACACCACCCACGAGACCAACGTAATTCGTAGGAACTGACCCCGCGGTCGCGGGTGGGTGGAACCAACACCTCCCACGGGACCAACGTAACTCGTAGGAACTGACCCCGCAGCCGTGGGTCTCCCGGTTTGAGAGTACGACGGTAATTTGCTTATTTCCACACTTAGGCTTAAAAACATGGCGTTAGAGGGTGAGAACTCGAAACATCCCCCGAACGGCCCCGTGGGTGGTACCAACACCTCCCACGGGACAAACGTAACTCGTAGGAACTGACCCCGCAGCCGCGGGTGTCCCAGTTTGAGAGTACGACGGTAATTTGCTTATTTCTACACTTAGGCTTCAAAAACATGGCGTTAGAGGGTGAGAACTCGAAACAGCCCCCGAACGGCCCCGTGGGTGGCACCAACACCTCCCACGGGACCAACGTAACTCGTAGGAACTGACCCCGCAGCCGCGGGTGTCCCGGTTTGAGAGTACGACGGTAATTTGCTTATTTCCACACTAATGCTTGAAAACATGGCGTTAGATGGTGAGAACTCGAAACAGCCCCCGAACGGCCCCGTAGGTGGCACCAACACCTCCCACGGGACCAACGTAACTCGTAGGAACTGACCCCGCAGCCGCGGGTGTCCCTGTTTGAGAGTACGACGGTAATTTGCTTATTTCCACACTTAGGCTTGAAAACATGGCGTTAGAGGGTGAGAACTCGAAACAGCCCCCGAACGGCCCCGTGGGTGGCACCAACACCTCCCACGGGACCAACGTAACTCGTACGAACTGACCCCGCAGCCGCGGGTGTCCCGGTTTGAGAGTACGACGTTAATTTGCTAATTTCCACACTTAGGCTTAAAAAATGGCGTTAGAGGGTGAGAACTCGAAACAGCCCCCGAACGACCCCGTGGGTGGCACCAACACCACCCACGGGACCAACGTAACTCGTAGGAACTGACCCCGGTGAGAACTCGAAACAGCCCCCGAACGACCCCGTGGGTGGCACCAACACCACCCACGGGACCAACGTAACTCGTAGGAACTGACCCCGCAGCCGCGGGTGTCCCGGTTTGAGAGTTCGACGGTAATTTGCTTATTTCCACACTTAGGCTTAAAAACATGGTGTTAGAGGGTGAGAACTCGAAACAGCCCCCGAACGACCCCGTGGGTGGCACCAACACCACCCAGGGGACCAACGTAACTCGTAGGAACAGACCCCGCAGCCGCGGGTGTCCCGGTTTGAGAGTACGACGGTAATTTGCTTATTTCCACAATTAGGCTTGAAAACATGGCGTTAGAGGGTGAGAACTCGAAACAGCCCCCGAACGGCCCCGTGGGTGGCACCAACACCTCCCACGGGACCAACGTAACTCGTAGGAACTGAACCCGCAGCCGCGGGTGTCCCGGTTTGAGAGTACGATGGTAATTTGCTTATTTCCACACTTAGACTTGAAAACATGGCGTTAGAGGGTGAAAACTCGAAACAGCCCCCGAACGACCCCGTGGGTGGCACCAACACCTCCCACGGGACCAACGTAACTCGTAGGAACTGACCCCGCAGCCGCGGGTGTCCCGGTTTGAGAGTACGACGGTAATTTTCTTATTTCCACACTAATGCTTGAAAACATGGCGTTAGAGGGTGAGAACTCGAAACAACCCCCGAACGACCCCGTGGGTGGCACCAACACCACCCACGGGACCAACGTAACTCGTAGGAACTGACCCCGCAGCCGCGGGTGTCCCGGTTTGAGAGTTCGACGGTAATTTGCTTATTTCCACACTTAGGGTTAAAAACATGGCGTTAGAGGGTGAGAACTCGAAACAGCCCCCGAACGACCCCGTGGGTGGCACCAACACCACCCACGAGACCAACGTAATTCGTAGGAACTGACCCCGCAGTCGCGGGTGGGTGGCACCAACACCTCCCACGGGACCAACGTAACTCGTAGGAACTGACCCCGCAGCCGTGGGTCTCCCGGTTTGAGAGTACGACGGTAATTTGCTTATTTCCACACTTACGCTTAAAAACATGGCGTTAGAGGGTGAGAACTCGAAACATCCCCCGAACGACTCGTGGGTGGCACCAACACCTCCCACGGGACAAACGTAACTCGTAGGAACTGACCCCGCAGCCGCGGGTGTCCCAGTTTGAGAGTACGACGGTAATTTGCTTATTTCTACACTTAGGCTTCAAAAACATGGCGTTAGAGGGTGAGAACTCGAAACAGCCCCGTGGGTGGCACCAACACCTCCCACGGGACCAACGTAACTCGTAGGAACTGACCCCGCAGCCGCGGGTGTCCCGGTTTGAGAGTACGACGGTAATTTGCTTATTTCCACACTTAGGCTTGAAAACATGGCGTTAGAGGGTGAAAACTCGAAACAACCCCCGAACGACCCCGTGGGTGGCACCAACACCTCCCACGGGACCAACGTAACTCGTAGGAACTGACCCCGCAGCCGCGGGTGCCCTGGTTTGAGAGTACGACGGTAATTTGATTATTTCCACACTTAGGCTTAAAAACATGGCGTTAGAGGGTGAGAACTCGAAACAGCCCCCGAACGGCCCCTTGGGTGGCACCAACACCTCCCACGGGACCAACGTAACTCGTAGGAACTGACCCCGCAGCCGCGGGTGTCCCGGTTTGAGAGTACGACGGTAATTTGCTTATTTCCACACTTAGGCTTGAAAACATGGCGTTAGAGGGTGAAAACTCGAAACAGCCCCCGAACGGCCCAGTGGGTGGCACCAACACCTCCCACGGGACCAACGTAACTCGTAGGAACTGACCCCGCAGCCGCGGGTGTCCCGGTTTGAGAGTACGACGGTAATTTGCTTATTTCCACACTTAGGCTTGAAAACATGGCGTTAGAGGGTGAGAACTCGAAACAGCCCCCGAACGGCCCCGTGGGTGGCACCAACACCTCCCACGGGACCAACGTAACTCGTAGGAACTGACCCCGCAGCCGCGGGTGTCCCGGTTTGAGAGTACGACGGTAATTTGCTAATTTCCACACTTAGGCTTAAAAACATGGCGTTAGAGGGTGAGAACTCGAAACAGCCCCCGAACGACCCCGTGGGTGGCACCAACACCACCCACGGGACCAACGTAACTCGTAGGAACTGACCCCGCAGCCGCGGGTGTCCCGGTTTGAGAGTTCGACGGTAATTTGCTTATTTCCACACTTAGGCTTAAAAACATGGTGTTAGAGGGTGAGAACTCGAAACAGCCCCCGAACGACCCCGTGGGTGGCACCAACACCACCCACGGGACCAACGTAACTCGTAGGAACAGACCCCGCAGCCGCGGGTGTCCCGGTTTGAGAGTACGACGGTAATTTGCTTATTTCCACAATTAGGCTTGAAAACATGGCGTTAGAGGGTGAGAACTCGAAACAGCCCCCGAACGGCCCCGTGGGTGGCACCAACACCTCCCACGGGACCAACGTAACTCGTAGGAACTGACCCCGCAGCCGCGGGTGTCCCGGTTTGAGAGTACGATGGTAATTTGCTTATTTCCACACTTAGGCTTGAAAACATGGCGTTAGAGGGTGAAAACTCGAAACAACCCCCGAACGGCCCAGTGGGTGGCACCAACACCTCCCACGGGACCAACGTAACTCGTAGGAACTGACCCCGCAGCCGCGGGTGTCCCGGTTTGAGAGTACGACGGTAATTTGCTTATTTCCACACTAATGCTTGAAAACATGGCGTTAGATGGTGAGAACTCGAAACAGCCCCCGAACGGCCCCGTGGGCGGCACCAACACCTCCCATGGGACCAACGTAACTCGTAGGAACTGACCCCGCAGCCGCGGTTGTCCCTGTTTGAGAGTACGACGGTAATTTGCTTATTTCCACACTTAGGCTTGAAAACATGGCGTTAGAGGGTGAGAACTCGAAACAGCCCCCGAACGGCCCCGTGGGTGGCACCAACACCTCCCACGGGACCAACGTAACTCGCAGGAACTGACCCCGCAGCCGCGGGTGTCCCGGTTTGAGAGTACGACGGTAATTTGTTTATTTCCACACTTAGGCTTAAAAACATAGCGTTAGAGGGTGAGAACTCGAAACATCCCCCGAACGACCCCGTGGGTGGCACCAACACCACCCACGGGACCAACGTAACTCGTAGGAACTGACCCCGCAGCCGCGGGTGTCCCGGTTTGAGAGTTCGACGGTATTTTGCTTATTTCCACACTTAGGCTTAAAAACATGGCGTTAGAGGGTGAGAATTCGAAACAGCCCCCGAACGGCCCCGTGGGTGGCACCAACACCACCCACGGGACCAACGTAACTCGTAGGAACTGACCCCGCAGCCGCGGGTGTCCCGGTTTGAGAGTTCGACGGTAATTTGCTTATTTCCACACTTAGGGTTAAAAACATGGCGTTAGAGGGTGGGAACTCGAAACAGCCCCCGAACGACCCCGTGGGTGGCACCCACACCACCCACGAGACCAACGTAATTCGTAGGAACTGACCCCGCGGTCGCGGGTGGGTGGAACCAACACCTCCCACGGGACCAACGTAACTCGTAGGAACTGACCCCGCAGCCGTGGGTCTCCCGGTTTGAGAGTACGACGGTAATTTGCTTATTTCCACACTTAGGCTTAAAAACATGGCGTTAGAGGGTGAGAACTCGAAACATCCCCCGAACGGCCCCGTGGGTGGTACCAACACCTCCCACGGGACAAACGTAACTCGTAGGAACTGACCCCGCAGCCGCGGGTGTCCCAGTTTGAGAGTACGACGGTAATTTGCTTATTTCTACACTTAGGCTTCAAAAACATGGCGTTAGAGGGTGAGAACTCGAAACAGCCCCCGAACGGCCCCGTGGGTGGCACCAACACCTCCCACGGGACCAACGTAACTCGTAGGAACTGACCCCGCAGCCGCGGGTGTCCCGGTTTGAGAGTACGACGGTAATTTGCTTATTTCCACACTAATGCTTGAAAACATGGCGTTAGATGGTGAGAACTCGAAACAGCCCCCGAACGGCCCCGTAGGTGGCACCAACACCTCCCACGGGACCAACGTAACTCGTAGGAACTGACCCCGCAGCCGCGGGTGTCCCTGTTTGAGAGTACGACGGTAATTTGCTTATTTCCACACTTAGGCTTGAAAACATGGCGTTAGAGGGTGAGAACTCGAAACAGCCCCCGAACGGCCCCGTGGGTGGCACCAACACCTCCCACGGGACCAACGTAACTCGTACGAACTGACCCCGCAGCCGCGGGTGTCCCGGTTTGAGAGTACGACGTTAATTTGCTAATTTCCACACTTAGGCTTAAAAAATGGCGTTAGAGGGTGAGAACTCGAAACAGCCCCCGAACGACCCCGTGGGTGGCACCAACACCACCCACGGGACCAACGTAACTCGTAGGAACTGACCCCGGTGAGAACTCGAAACAGCCCCCGAACGACCCCGTGGGTGGCACCAACACCACCCACGGGACCAACGTAACTCGTAGGAACTGACCCCGCAGCCGCGGGTGTCCCGGTTTGAGAGTTCGACGGTAATTTGCTTATTTCCACACTTAGGCTTAAAAACATGGTGTTAGAGGGTGAGAACTCGAAACAGCCCCCGAACGACCCCGTGGGTGGCACCAACACCACCCAGGGGACCAACGTAACTCGTAGGAACAGACCCCGCAGCCGCGGGTGTCCCGGTTTGAGAGTACGACGGTAATTTGCTTATTTCCACAATTAGGCTTGAAAACATGGCGTTAGAGGGTGAGAACTCGAAACAGCCCCCGAACGGCCCCGTGGGTGGCACCAACACCTCCCACGGGACCAACGTAACTCGTAGGAACTGAACCCGCAGCCGCGGGTGTCCCGGTTTGAGAGTACGATGGTAATTTGCTTATTTCCACACTTAGACTTGAAAACATGGCGTTAGAGGGTGAAAACTCGAAACAGCCCCCGAACGACCCCGTGGGTGGCACCAACACCTCCCACGGGACCAACGTAACTCGTAGGAACTGACCCCGCAGCCGCGGGTGTCCCGGTTTGAGAGTACGACGGTAATTTTCTTATTTCCACACTAATGCTTGAAAACATGGCGTTAGAGGGTGAGAACTCGAAACAACCCCCGAACGGCCCCGTGGGCGGCACCAACACCTCCCAAGGGACCAACGTAACTCGTAGGAACTGACCCCGCAGCCGCTGTTGTCCCGGTTTGAGAGTACGACGGTATTTTGATTATTTCCACACTTAGGCTTAAAAACATGGCGTTAGAGGGTGAGAACTCGAAACAGCCCCCGAACGGCCCAGTGGGTGGCACCAACACCACCCACGAGACCAACGTAATTCGTAGGAACTGACCCCGCAGTCGCGGGTGGGTGGCACCAACACCTCCCACGGGACGAACGTAACTCGTAGGAACTGACCCCGCAGCCGTGGGTCTCCCGGTTTGAGAGTACGACGGTAATTTGCTTATTTCCACACTTACGCTTAAAAACATGGCGTTAGAGGGTGAGAACTCGAAACATCCCCCGAACGACTCGTGGGTGGCACCAACACCTCCCACGGGACAAACGTAACTCGTAGGAACTGACCCCGCAGCCGCGGGTGTCCCAGTTTGAGAGTACGACGGTAATTTGCTTATTTCTACACTTAGGCTTCAAAAACATGGCGTTAGAGGGTGAGAACTCGAAACAGCCCCGTGGGTGGCACCAACACCTCCCACGGGACCAACGTAACTCGTAGGAACTGACCCCGCAGCCGCGGGTGTCCCGGTTTGAGAGTACGACGGTAATTTGCTTATTTCCACACTTAGGCTTGAAAACATGGCGTTAGAGGGTGAAAACTCGAAACAGCCTCCGAACGACCCCGTGGGTGGCACCAACACCTCCCACGGGACCAACGTAACTCGTAGGAACTGACCCCGCAGCCGCGGGTGCCCTGGTTTGAGAGTACGACGGTAATTTGATTATTTCCACACTTAGGCTTAAAAACATGGCGTTAGAGGGTGAGAACTCGAAACAGCCCCCGAACGGCCCCTTGGGTGGCACCAACACCTCCCACGGGACCAACGTAACTCGTAGGAACTGACCCCGCAGCCGCGGGTGTCCCGGTTTGAGAGTACGACGGTAATTTGCTTATTTCCACACTTAGGCTTGAAAACATGGCGTTAGAGGGTGAAAACTCGAAACAGCCCCCGAACGGCCCAGTGGGTGGCACCAACACCTCCCACGGGACCAACGTAACTCGTAGGAACTGACCCCGCAGCCGCGGGTGTCCCGGTTTGAGAGTACGACGGTAATTTGCTTATTTCCACACTTAGGCTTGAAAACATGGCGTTAGAGGGTGAGAACTCGAAACAGCCCCCGAACGACCCCGTGGGTGGCACCAACACCACCCACGGGACCAACGTAACTCGTAGGAACAGACCCCGCAGCCGCGGGTGTCCCGGTTTGAGAGTACGACGGTAATTTGCTTATTTCCACAATTAGGCTTGAAAACATGGCGTTAGAGGGTGAGAACTCGAAACAGCCCCCGAACGGCCCCGTGGGTGGCACCAACACCACCCACGGGACCAACGTAACTCGTAGGAACAGACCCCGCAGCCGCGGGTGTCCCGGTTTGAGAGTACGACGGTAATTTGATTATTTCCACACTTAGGCTTAAAAACATGGCGTTAGAGGGTGAGAACTCGAAACAGCCCCCGAACGGCCCCTTGGGTGGCACCAACACCTCCCACGGGACCAACGTAACTCGTAGGAACTGACCCCGCAGCCGCGGGTGTCCCGGTTTGAGAGTACGACGGTAATTTGCTAATTTCCACACTTAGGCTTAAAAACATGGCGTTAGAGGGTGAGAACTCGAAACAGCCCCCGAACGACCCCGTGGGTGGCACCAACACCACCCACGGGACCAACGTAACTCGTAGGAATTGACCCCGCAGCCGCGGGTGTCCCGGTTTGAGAGTTCGACGGTAATTTGCTTATTTCCACACTTAGGCTTAAAAACATGGTGTTAGAGGGTGAGAACTCGAAACAGCCCCCGAACGACCCCGTGGGTGGCACCAACACCACCCACGGGACCAACGTAACTCGTAGGAACAGACCCCGCAGCCGCGGGTGTCCCGGTTTGAGAGTACGACGGTAATTTGCTTATTTCCACAATTAGGCTTGAAAACATGGCGTTAGAGGGTGAGAACTCGAAACAGCCCCCGAACGGCCCCGTGGGTGGCACCAACACCTCCCACGGGACCAACGTAACTCGTAGGAACTGACCCCGCAGCCGCGGGTGTCCCGGTTTGAGAGTACGATGGTAATTTGCTTATTTCCACACTTAGGCTTGAAAACATGGCGTTAGAGGGTGAAAACTCGAAACAACCCCCGAACGGCCCAGTGGGTGGCACCAACACCTCCCACGGGACCAACGTAACTCGTAGGAACTGACCCCTCAGCCGCGGGTGTCCCGGTTTGAGAGTACGACGGTAATTTGCTTATTTCCACACGAATGCTTGAAAACATGGCGTTAGATGGTGAGAACTCGAAACAGCCCCCGAACGGCCCCGTGGGCGGCACCAACACCTCCCACGGGACCAACGTAACTCGTAGGAACTGACCCCGCAGCCGCGGTTCTCCCTGTTTGAGAGTACGACGGTAATTTGCTTATTTCCACACTTAGGCTTGAAAACATGGCGTTAGAGGGTGAGAACTCGACACAGCCCCCGAACGGCCCCGTGGGTGGCACCAACACCTCCCACGGGACCAACGTAACTCGTAGGAACTGACCCCGCAGCCGCGGGTGTCCCGGTTTGAGAGTACGACGGTAATTTGTTTATTTCCACACTTAGGCTTAAAAACATAGCGTTAGAGGGTGAGAACTCGAAACATCCCCCAAACGACCCCGTGGGTGGCACCAACACCACCCACGGGACCAACGTAACTCGTAGGAACTGACCCCGCAGCCGCGGGTGTCCCGGTTTGAGAGTTCGACGGTATTTTGCTTATTTCCACACTTAGGCTTAAAAACATGGCGTTAGAGGGTGAGAATTCGAAACAGCCCCCGAACGGCCCCGTGGGTGGCACCAACACCACCCACGGGACCAACGTAACTCGTAGAAACTGACCCCGCAGCCGCGGGTGTCCCGGTTTGAGAGTTCGACGGTAATTTGCTTATTTCCACACTTAGGGTTAAAAACATGGCGTTAGAGGGTGAGAACTCGAAACAGCCCCCGAACGACCCCGTGGGTGGCACCAACACCACCCACGAGACCAGCGTAATTCGTAGGAACTGACCCCGCAGTCGCGGGTGGGTGGAACCAACACCTCCCACGGGACCAACGTAACTCGTAGGAACTGACCCCGCAGCCGTGGGTCTCCCGGTTTGAGAGTACGACGGTAATTTGCTTATTTCCACACTTAGGCTTAAAAACATGGCGTTAGAGGGTGAGAACTCGAAACATCCCCCGAACGGCCCCGTGGGTGGCACCAACACCTCCCACGGGACAAACGTAACTCGTAGGAACTGACCCCGCAGCCGCGGGTGTCCCAGTTTGAGAGTACGACGGTAATTTGCTTATTTCTACACTTAGGCTTCAAAAACATGGCGTTAGAGGGTGAGAACTCGAAACAGCCCCCGAACGGCCCCGTGGGTGGCACCAACACCTCCCACGGGACCAACGTAACTCGTAGGAACTGACCCCGCAGCCGCGGGTGTCCCGGTTTGAGAGTACGACGGTAATTTGCTTATTTCCACACTAATGCTTGAAAACATGGCGTTAGATGGTGAGAACTCGAAACAGCCCCCGAACGGCCCCGTGGGTGGCACCAACACCTCCCACGGGACCAACGTAACTCGTAGGAACTGACCCCGCAGCCGCGGGTGTCCCTGTTTGAGAGTACGACGGTAATTTGCTTATTTCCACACTTAGGCTTGAAAACATGGCGTTAGAGGGTGAGAACTCGAAACAGCCCCCGAACGGCCCCGTGGGTGGCACCAACACCTCCCACGGGACCAACGTAACTCGTAGGAACTGACCCCGCAGCCGCGGGTGTCCCGGTTTGAGAGTACGACGTTAATTTGCTAATTTCCACACTTAGGCTTAAAAACATGGCGTTAGAGGGTGAGAACTCGAAACAGCCCCGTGGGTGGCACCAACACCTCCCACGGGACCAACGTAACTCGTAGGAACTGACCCCGCAGCCGCGGGTCTCCCGGTTTGAGAGTACGACGGTAATTTGCTTATTTTCACACTTAGGCTTAAAAACATGGTGTTAGAGGGTGAGAACTCGAAACAGCCCCCGAACGACCCCGTGGGTGGCACCAACACCACCCAGGGGACCAACGTAACTCGTAGGAACAGACCCCGCAGCCGCGGGTGTCCCGGTTTGAGAGTACGACGGTAATTTGCTTATTTCCACAATTAGGCTTGAAAACATGGCGTTAGAGGGTGAGAACTCGAAACAGCCCCCGAACGGCCCCGTGGGTGGCACCAACACCTCCCACGGGACCAACGTAACTCGTAGGAACTGAACCCGCAGCCGCGGGTGTCCCGGTTTGAGAGTACGATGGTAATTTGCTTATTTCCACACTTAGACTTGAAAACATGGCGTTAGAGGGTGAAAACTCGAAACAGCCCCCGAACGACCCCGTGGGTGGCACCAACACCTCCCACGGGACCAACGTAACTCGTAGGAACTGACCCCGCAGCCGCGGGTGTCCCGGTTTGAGAGTACGACGGTAATTTTCTTATTTCCACACTAATGCTTGAAAACATGGCGTTAGAGGGTGAGAACTCGAAACAACCCCCGAACGGCCCCGTGGGCGGCACCAACACCTCCCAAGGGACCAACGTAACTCGTAGGAACTGACCCCGCAGCCGCTGTTGTCCCGGTTTGAGAGTACGACGGTATTTTGATTATTTCCACACTTAGGCTTAAAAACATGGCGTTAGAGGGTGAGAACTCGAAACAGCCCCCGAACGGCCCAGTGGGTGGCACCAACACCACCCATGGGACCAACGTAACTCGTAGGAACTGACCCCGCAGCCGCGGGTGTCCCGGTTTGAGAGTACGTCGGTAATTTGCTTATTTCCACACTTAGGCTTAAAAACATGGCGTTAGAGGGTGAGAACTCGAAACAGCCCCCGAACAACCCCGTGGGTGGCACCAACACCTCCCACGGGACCAACGTAACTCGTAGGAAATGACCCCGCAGCCGCGGGTGTCCCTGTTTGAGAGTACGGCGGTAATTTGCTTATTTCCACACTTGGGCTTAAAAGCATGGCTTTAGGGGGTGAGAACTCGAAACATCCCCCGAACGGACCCGTGGGTGGCACCAACACCTCCCACGGGACCAACGTAACTCGTAGGAACTGACCCCGCATCCGCGGGTGTCCCGGTTTGAGAGTACGACGGTAATTTGCTTATTTCCACAATTAGGCTTTAAAACATGGCGTTAGTGGGTGAGAACTCGAAACAGCCCCCGAACGGCCCCGTGGGTGGCACCAACACCTCCCACGAGACCAACGTAACTCGTAGGAACTGACCCCGCAGCCGCGGTTGTCCCTGTTTGAGAGTACGACGGTAATTTGGTTATTTCCACACTTAGGCTTAAAAACATGGCGTTAGAGGGTGAGAATTCGAAACAGCCCCCGAACGGCCCCGTGGGTGGCACCAACACCACCCACGGGACCAACGTAACTCGTAGGAACTGACCCCGCAGCCGCGGGTGTCCCGGTTTGAGAGTACGGCGGTAATTTGCTTATTTCCACACTTAGGCTTAAAAACATGGCGTTAGAGGGTGAGAACTCGAAACAGCCCCCGAACGGCCCCGTGGGTGGCACAAACACCACCCACGGGACCAACGTAACTCGTAGGAACTGACCCCGCAGCCGCGGGTGGCCCGGTTTGAGAGTACGACGGTAATTTGCTTATTTCCACACTTAGGCTTAAAAACATGGCGTTAGAGGGTGAGAACTCGAAACAGCCCCCGAACGGCCCCGTGGGTGGCACCAAAACCTCCCACGGGACCAACGTAACTCGTAGGAACTGACCCCGCAGCCGCGGGTGTCCCGGTTTGAGAGTACGACGGTAATTTGCTTATTTCCACACTTAGGCTTGAAAACATGGCGTTAGAGGGTGAGAACTCGAAACAGCCACGAACGGCCCCGTGGGTGTCACCAACACCTCCCACGGGACCAACGTAACTCGTAGGAACTGACCCCAGAGCCGCGGGTCTCCCGGTTTGAGAGTTCGACGGTAATTTGCTTATTTTCACACTTAGGCTTAAAAACATGGCGTTAGAGGGTGAGAACTCGAAACAGCCCCCGAACGACCCCGTGGGTGGCACCAACACCACCCACGGGACCAACGTAACTCGTAGGAACTGACCCCGCAGCCGCGGGTGTCCTGGTTTGAGAGTACGTCGGTAATTTGCTTATTTCCACACTTAGGCTTAAAAACATGGCGTTAGAGGATGAGAACTCGAAACAGCCCCCGAACAACCCCGTGGGTGGCACCAACACTTCCCACGGGACCAACGTAACTCGTAGGAAATGACCCCGCAGCCGCGGGTGTCCCTGTTTGAGAGTACGGCGGTAATTTGCTTATTTCCACACTTAGGCTTAAAAACATGGCTTTAGGGGGTGAGAACTCGAAACATCCCCCGAACGGCCCCGTGAGTGGCACCAACACCTCCCACGGGACCAACGTAACTCATAGGAACTGACCCCGCATCCGCGGGTGTCCCGGTTTGAGAGTACGACGGTAATTTGCTTATTTCCACAATTAGGCTTTAAAACATGGCGTTAGTGGGTGAGAACTCGAAACAGCCCCCGAACGGCCCCGTGGGTGGCACCAACACCTCCCACGAGACCAACGTAACTCGTAGGAACTGACCCCGCAGCCGCGGGTGTCCCGGTTTGAGAGTACGACGATAATTTGCTTATTTCCACACTTAGCCTTGAAAACATGGCGTTAGAGGGTGAAAACTCGAAACAGCCCCCGAACGGCCCAGTGGGTGGCACCAACACCTCCCACGGGACCAACATAACTCGTAGGAACTGACCCCGCAGCCGCGGGTGTCCCGGTTTGAGAGTACGACGGTAATTTGCTTATTTCCACACTTAGGCTTGAAAATATGGCGTTAGAGGGTGAAAACTCGAAACAGCCCCCGAACGGCCCAGTGGGTGGCACCAACACCTCCCACGGGACCAACTTAACTCGTAGGAACTGACACCGCAGTCGCGGGTGTCCCGGTTTGAGAGTACGACGGTAATTTGCTTGTTTCCACACTAATGCTTGAAAACATGGCGTTAGAGGGCGAGAACTCGAAACAGCCCCCGAACAGCCCCGTGGGTGGCACCAACACCTCCCACGGGACCAACGTAACTCGTAGGAACTGTCCCCGCAGCCGCGGGTGTCCCGGTTTGAGAGTACGACCGTAATTTGCTTATTTCCATACTAATGCTTAAAAACATGGCGTTAGAGGGTGAGAACTCGAAACAGCCCCCGAACGACCCCGTGGGTGGCACCAACACCACCCACGGGACCAACGTAACTCGTAGGAACTGACCCCGCAGCCGCGGGTGTCCCGGTTTGAGAGTACGACAGTAATTTGTTTATTTCCACACTTAGGCTTAAAAACATGGCGTTAGAGGGTGAGATCTCGAAACAGCCCCCGAACGTCCCCGTGGGTGGCACCAACACCTCCCACGGGACCAACGTAACTCGTAGGAACTGACCCCGCAGCCGCGGGTTTCCCGGTTTGAGAGTACGACCGTAATTTGCTTATTTCCACACTTAGGTTTGAAAACATGGCGTTAGAGGGTGAGAACTCGAAACAGCCCCCGAACGGCCCCGTGGGTGGCACCAATACCTCCCACGGGACAAACGTAACTCTTAGGAACTGACCCCGCAGCCGCGGGTGTCCCCGTTTGAGAGTACGACGGTAATTTGCTTATTTCCACACTTAGGCTTAAAAACATGGCATTAGAGGGTGAGAACTCGAAACAGCCCCCGAACGGCCCCGTGGGTGGCACCAACACCTCCCACGGGACCAACGTAACTCGTTGGAACTGACCCCGCAGCCGCGGGTCTCCTGGTTTGAGAGTACGACGGTAATTTGCTTATTTCCACACTTAGGCATAAAAACATGGCGTTAGAGGGTGAGAACTCGAAACAGCCCCCGAACGACCCCGTGGGTGGCACCAACACCACCCACGGGACCAACGTAACTCGTAGGTTCTGACACCGCAGTCGCGGGTCTCCCGATTTGAGAGTACGACGGTAATTTGCTTATTTCCACACTTAGGCATAAAAACATGGCGTTAGAGGGTGAGAACTTGAAACATCCCCCGAACGGCCCCGTGGGTGGCACCAACACCTCCCACGGGACCAACGTAACTCGTAGGAACTGACCCCGCAGCCGCGGGTATCCCGGTTTGAGAGTACGACGGAAATTACCTTATTTCCACACTTAGGCTTGAAAACATGGCGTTAGAGGGTGAGAACTCGAAACAGCCCCCGAACGACCCCGTGGGTGGCACCAACACCACCCACGGGACCAACGTAACTCGTAGGAACTGACCCCGCAGCCGCGGGTGGCCCGGTTTGAGAGTACGACAGTAATTTGTTTATTTCCACACTTAGGCTTAAAAACATGGCGTTAGAGGGTGAGAACTCGAAACAGCCCCCGAACGTCCCCGTGGGTGGCACCAAAACTTCCCACGAGGTCCAACGTAACTCGTAAGAACTGACCCCGCAGCCGCGGGTCTCCCGGTTTGAGAGTACGACGGTAATTTGGTTATTTCCACACTTAGGCTTAAAAACATGGCGTTAGAGGGTGAGAACTCGAAACAGCCCCCGAACGGCCCCGTGGGTGGCACCAACACCACCCACGGGACCAACGTAACTCGCAGGAACTGACCCCGCAGCCGCGGGTGTCCCGGTTTGAGAGTACGGCGGTAATTTGCTTATTTCCACACTTAGGCTTAAAAACATGGCGTTAGAGGGTGAGAACCCGAAACAGCCCCCGAACGGCCCCGTGGGTGGCACCAACACCTCCCACGGGACCAACGTAACTCGTAGGAACAGACCCCGCAGCCGCGGGTGTCCCGGTTTGAGAGTACGACGGTAATTTGATTATTTCCACACTTAGGCTTAAAAACATGGCGTTAGAGGGTGAGAACTCGAAACAGCCCCCGAACGGCCCCTTGGGTGGCACCAACACCTCCCACGGGACCAACTTAACTCGTAGGAACTGACCCCGCAGCCGCGGGTGTCCCGGTTTGAGAGTACGACGGTAATTTGCTAATTTCCACACTTAGGCTTAAAAACATGGCGTTAGAGGGTGAGAACTCGAAACAGCCCCCGAACGACCCCGTGGGTGGCACCAACACCACCCACGGGACCAACGTAACTCGTAGGAACTGACCCCGCAGCCGCGGGTGTCCCGGTTTGAGAGTTCGACGGTAATTTGCTTATTTCCACACTTAGGCTTAAAAACATGGTGTTAGAGGGTGAGAACTCGAAACAGCCCCCGAACGACCCCGTGGGTGGCACCAACACCACCCACGGGACCAACGTAACTCGTAGGAACAGACCCCGCAGCCGCGGGTGTCCCGGTTTGAGAGTACGACGGTAATTTGCTTATTTCCACAATTAGGCTTGAAAACATGGCGTTAGATGGTGAGAACTCGAAACAGCCCCCGAACGGCCCCGTGGGTGGCACCAACACCTCCCACGGGACCAACGTAACTCGTAGGAACTGACCCCGCAGCCGCGGGTGTCCCGGTTTGAGAGTACGATGGTAATTTGCTTATTTCCACACTTAGGCTTGAAAACATGGCGTTAGAGGGTGAAAACTCGAAACAACCCCCGAACGGCCCAGTGGGTGGCACCAACACCTCCCACGGGACCAACGTAACTCGTAGGAACTGACCCCTCAGCCGCGGGTGTCCCGGTTTGAGAGTACGACGGTAATTTGCTTATTTCCACACGAATGCTTGAAAACATGGCGTTAGATGGTGAGAACTCGAAACAGCCCCCGAACGGCCCCGTGGGCGGCACCAACACCTCCCACGGGACCAACGTAACTCGTAGGAACTGACCCCGCAGCCGCGGTTGTCCCTGTTTGAGAGTACGACGGTAATTTGCTTATTTCCACACTTAGGCTTGAAAACATGGCGTTAGAGGGTGAGAACTCGACACAGCCCCCGAACGGCCCCGTGGGTGGCACCAACACCTCCCACGGGACCAACGTAACTCGTAGGAACTGACCCCGCAGCCGCGGGTGTCCCGGTTTGAGAGTACGACGGTAATTTGTTTATTTCCACACTTAGGCTTAAAAACATAGCGTTAGAGGGTGAGAACTCGAAACATCCCCCGAACGACCCCGTGGGTGGCACCAACACCACCCACGGGACCAACGTAACTCGTAGGAACTGACCCCGCAGCCGCGGGTGTCCCGGTTTGAGAGTTCGACGGTATTTTGCTTATTTCCACACTTAGGCTTAAAAACATGGCGTTAGAGGGTGAGAATTCGAAACAGCCCCCGAACGGCCCCGTGGGTGGCACCAACACCACCCACGGGACCAACGTAACTCGTAGGAACTGACCCCGCAGCCGCGGGTGTCCCGGTTTGAGAGTTCGACGGTAATTTGCTTATTTCCACACTTAGGGTTAAAAACATGGCGTTAGAGGGTGAGAACTCGAAACAGCCCCCGAACGACCCCGTGGGTGGCACCAACACCTCCCACGGGACAAACGTAACTCGTAGGAACTGACCCCGCAGCCGCGGGTGTCCCAGTTTGAGAGTACGACGGTAATTTGCTTATTTCTACACTTAGGCTTCAAAAACATGGCGTTAGAGGGTGAGAACTCGAAACAGCCCCCGAACGGCCCCGTGGGTGGCACCAACACCTCCCACGGGACCAACGTAACTCGTAGGAACTGACCCCGCAGCCGCGGGTGTCCCGGTTTGAGAGTACGACGGTAATTTGCTTATTTCCACACTAATGCTTGAAAACATGGCGTTAGATGGTGAGAACTCGAAACAGCCCCCGAACGGCCCCGTGGGTGGCACCAACACCTCCCACGGGACCAACGTAACTCGTAGGAACTGACCCCGCAGCCGCGGGTGTCCCTGTTTGAGAGTACGACGGTAATTTGCTTATTTCCACACTTAGGCTTGAAAACATGGCGTTAGAGGGTGAGAACTCGAAACAGCCCCCGAACGGCCCCGTGGGTGGCACCAACACCTCCCACGGGACCAACGTAACTCGTAGGAACTGACCCCGCAGCCGCGGGTGTCCCGGTTTGAGAGTACGACGTTAATTTGCTAATTTCCACACTTAGGCTTAAAAACATGGCGTTAGAGGGTGAGAACTCGAAACAGCCCTCGAACGACCCCGTGGGTGGCACCAACACCACCCACGGGACCAACGTAACTCGTAGGAACTGACCCCGCAGCCGCGGGTGTCCCGGTTTGAGAGTTCGACGGTAATTTGCTTATTTCCACACTTAGGCTTAAAAACATGGTGTTAGAGGGTGAGAACTCGAAACAGCCCCCGAACGACCCCGTGGGTGGCACCAACACCACCCAGGGGACCAACGTAACTCGTAGGAACAGACCCCGCAGCCGCGGGTGTCCCGGTTTGAGAGTACGACGGTAATTTGCTTATTTCCACAATTAGGCTTGAAAACATGGCGTTAGAGGGTGAGAACTCGAAACAGCCCCCGAACGGCCCCGTGGGTGGCACCAACACCTCCCACGGGACCAACGTAACTCGTAGGAACTAAACCCGCAGCCGCGGGTGTCCCGGTTTGAGAGTACGATGGTAATTTGCTTATTTCCACACTTAGACTTGAAAACATGGCGTTAGAGGGTGAAAACTCGAAACAGCCCCCGAACGACCCCGTGGGTGGCACCAACACCTCCCACGGGACCAACGTAACTCGTAGGAACTGACCCCGCAGCCGCGGGTGTCCCGGTTTGAGAGTACGACGGTAATTTTCTTATTTCCACACTAATGCTTGAAAACATGGCGTTAGAGGGTGAGAACTCGAAACAACCCCCGAACGGCCCCGTGGGCGGCACCAACACCTCCCAAGGGACCAACGTAACTCGTAGGAACTGACCCCGCAGCCGCTGTTGTCCCGGTTTGAGAGTACGACGGTATTTTGATTATTTCCACACTTAGGCTTAAAAACATGGCGTTAGAGGGTGAGAACTCGAAACAGCCCCCGAACGGCCCAGTGGGTGGCACCAACACCACCCACGGGACCAACGTAACTCGTAGGAACTGACCCCGCAGCCGCGGGTGTCCCGGTTTGAGAGTACGTCGGTAATTTGCTTATTTCCACACTTAGGCTTAAAAACATGGCGTTAGAGGGTGAGAACTCGAAACAGCCCCCGAACAACCCCGTGGGTGGCACCAACACCTCCCACGGGACCAACGTAACTCGTAGGAAATGACCCCGCAGCCGCGGGTGTCCCTGTTTGAGAGTACGGCGGTAATTTGCTTATTTCCACACTTGGGCTTAAAAGCATGGCTTTAGGGGGTGAGAACTCGAAACATCCCCCGAACGGCCCCGTGGGTGGCACCAACACCTCCCACGGGACCAACGTAACTCGTAGGAACTGACCCCGCATCCGCGGGTGTCCCGGTTTGAGAGTACGACGGTAATTTGCTTATTTCCACAATTAGGCTTTAAAACATGGCGTTAGTGGGTGAGAACTCGAAACAGCCCCCGAACGGCCCCGTGGGTGGCACCAACACCTCCCACGAGACCAACGTAACTCGTAGGAACTGACCCCGCAGCCGCGGTTGTCCCTGTTTGAGAGTACGACGGTAATTTGGTTATTTCCACACTTAGGCTTAAAAACATGGCGTTAGAGGGTGAGAATTCGAAACAGCCCCCGAACGGCCCCGTGGGTGGCACCAACACCACCCACGGGACCAACGTAACTCGTAGGAACTGACCCCGCAGCCGCGGGTGTCCCGGTTTGAGAGTACGGCGGTAATTTGCTTATTTCCACACTTAGGCTTAAAAACATGGCATTAGAGGGTGAGAACTCGAAACAGCCCCCGAACGGCCCCGTGGGTGGCACAAACACCACCCACGGGACCAACGTAACTCGTAGGAACTGACCCCGCAGCCGCGGGTTGCCCGGTTTGAGAGTACGACGGTAATTTGCTTATTTCCACACTTAGGCTTAAAAACATGGCGTTAGAGGGTGAGAACTCGAAACAGCCCCCGAACGGCCCCGTGGGTGGCACCAAAACCTCCCACGGGACCAACGTAACTCGTAGGAACTGACCCCGCAGCCGCGGGTGTCCCGGTTTGAGAGTACGACGGTAATTTGCTTATTTCCACACTTAGGCTTGAAAACATGGCGTTAGAGGGTGAGAACTCGAAACAGCCACGAACGGCCCCGTGGGTGTCACCAACACCTCCCACGGGACCAACGTAACTCGTAGGAACTGACCCCGCAGCCGCGGGTCTCCCGGTTTGAGAGTTCGACGGTAATTTGCTTATTTTCACACTTAGGCTTAAAAACATGGCGTTAGAGGGTGAGAACTCGAAACAGCCCCCGAACGACCCCGTGGGTGGCACCAACACCACCCACGGGACCAACGTAACTCGTAGGAACTGACCCCGCAGCCGCGGGTGTCCTGGTTTGAGAGTACGTCGGTAATTTGCTTATTTCCACACTTAGGCTTAAAAACATGGCGTTAGAGGATGAGAACTCGAAACAGCCCCCGAACAACCCCGTGGGTGGCACCAACACTTCCCACGGGACCAACGTAACTCGTAGGAAATGACCCCGCAGCCGCGGGTGTCCCTGTTTGAGAGTACGGCGGTAATTTGCTTATTACCACACTTAGGCTTAAAAACATGGCTTTAGGGGGTGAGAACTCGAAACATCCCCCGAACGGCCCCGTGAGTGGCACCAACACCTCCCACGGGACCAACGTAACTCATAGGAACTGACCCCGCATCCGCGGGTGTCCCGGTTTGAGAGTACGACGGTAATTTGCTTATTTCCACAATTAGGCTTTAAAACTTGGCGTTAGTGGGTGAGAACTCGAAACAGCCCCCGAACGGCCCCGTGGGTGGCACCAACACCTCCCACGAGACCAACGTAACTCGTAGGAACTGACCCCGCAGCCGCGGGTGTCCCGGTTTGAGAGTACGACGATAATTTGCTTATTTCCACACTTAGCCTTGAAAACATGGCGTTAGAGGGTGAAAACTCGAAACAGCCCCCGAACGGCCCAGTGGGTGGCACCAACACCTCCCACGGGACCAACATAACTCGTAGGAACTGACCCCGCAGCCGCGGGTGTCCCGGTTTGAGAGTACGACGGTAATTTGCTTATTTCCACACTTAGGCTTGAAAATATGGCGTTAGAGGGTGAAAACTCGAAACAGCCCCCGAACGGCCCAGTGGGTGGCACCAACACCTCCCACGGGACCAACTTAACTCGTAGGAACTGACACCGCAGTCGCGGGTGTCCCGGTTTGAGAGTACGACGGTAATTTGCTTGTTTCCACACTAATGCTTGAAAACATGGCGTTAGAGGGCGAGAACTCGAAACAGCCCCCGAACGGCCCCGTGGGTGGCACCAACACCTCCCACGGGACCAACGTAACTCGTAGGAACTGTCCCCGCAGCCGCGGGTGTCCCGGTTTGAGAGTACGACCGTAATTTGCTTATTTCCATACTAATGCTTAAAAACATGGCGTTAGAGGGTGAGAACTCGAAACAGCCCCCGAACGACCCCGTGGGTGGCACCAACACCACCCACGGGACCAACGTAACTCGTAGGAACTGACCCCGCAGCCGCGGGTGTCCCGGTTTGAGAGTACGACAGTAATTTGTTTATTTCCACACTTAGGCTTAAAAACATGGCGTTAGAGGGTGAGATCTCGAAACAGCCCCCGAACGTCCCCGTGGGTGGCACCAACACCTCCCACGGGACCAACGTAACTCGTAGGAACTGACCCCGCAGCCGCGGGTTTCCCGGTTTGAGAGTACGACCGTAATTTGCTTATTTCCACACTTAGGTTTGAAAACATGGCGTTAGAGGGTGAGAACTCGAAACAGCCCCCGAACGGCCCCGTGGGTGGCACCAACACCTCCCACGGGACAAACGTAACTCGTAGGAACTGACCCCGCAGCCGCGGGTGTCCCCGTTTGAGAGTACGACGGTAATTTGCTTATTTCCACACTTAGGCTTAAAAACATGGCATTAGAGGGTGAGAACTCGAAACAGCCCCCGAACGGCCCCGTGGGTGGCACCAACACCTCCCACGGGACCAACGTAACTCGTTGGAACTGACCCCGCAGCCGCGGGTCTCCTGGTTTGAGAGTACGACGGTAATTTGCTTATTTCCACACTTAGGCATAAAAACATGGCGTTAGAGGGTGAGAACTCGAAACAGCCCCCGAACGACCCCGTGGGTGGCACCAACACCACCCACGGGACCAACGTAACTCGTAGGAACTGACCCCGCAGTCGCGGGTCTCCCGGTTTGAGAGTACGACGGTAATTTGCTTATTTCCACACGTAGGCATAAAAACATGGCGTTAGAGGGTGAGAACTTGAAACATCCCCCGAACGGCCCCGTGGGTGGCACCAACACCTCCCACGGGACCAACGTAACTCGTAGGAACTGACCCCGCAGCCGCGGGTCTCCCGGTTTGAGAGTACGACGGAAATTACCTTATTTCCACACTTAGGCTTGAAAACATGGCGTTAGAGGGTGAGAACTCGAAACAGCCCCCGAACGACCCCGTGGGTGGCACCAACACCACCCACGGGACCAACGTAACTCGTAGGAACTGACCCCGCAGCCGCGGGTGGCCCGGTTTGAGAGTACGACAGTAATTTGTTTATTTCCACACTTAGGCTTAAAAACATGGCGTTAGAGGGTGAGAACTCGAAACAGCCCCCGAACTTCCCCGTGGGTGGCACCAAAACTTCCCACGGGGTCCAACGTAACTCGTAAGAACTGACCCCGCAGCCGCGGGTCTCCCGGTTTGAGAGTACGACGGTAATTTGGTTATTTCCACACTTAGGCTTAAAAACATAGCGTTAGAGGGTGAGAACTCGAAACAGCCCCCGAACGGCCCCGTGGGTGGCACCAACACCACCCACGGGACCAACGTAACTCGCAGGAACTGACCCCGCAGCCGCGGGTGTCCCGGTTTGAGAGTACGGCGGTAATTTGCTTATTTCCACACTTAGGCTTAAAAACATGGCGTTAGAGGGTGAGAACTCGAAACAGCCCCCGAACGGCCCCGTGGGTGGCACCAACACCTCCCACGGGACCAACGTAACTCGTAGGAACTGACCCCGCAGCCGCGGGTGTCCCGGTTTGAGAGTACGACGGTAATTTGCTTATTTCCACACTTAGGCTTGAAAACATGGCGTTAGAGGGTGAGAACTCGAAACAACCCCCGAACGTCCCCGTGGGTGGCACCACCACCTCCCACGGGACCAACGTAACTCGTAGGAACTGACCCCGCAGCCGCGGGTCTCCCGGTTTGAGAGTACGACGGTAATTTGGTTATTTCCACACTTAGGCTTAAAAACATGGCGTTAGAGGGTGAGAACTCGAAACAGCCCCCGAACGTCCCCGTGGGTGGCACCACCACCTCCCACGGGACCAACGTAACTCGTAGGAACTGACCCCGCAGCCGCGGGTCTCCCGGTTTGAGAGTACGACGGTAATTTGGTTATTTCCACACTTAGGCTTGAAAACATGGTGTTAGAGGGTGAGAACTCGAAACAGCCCCCGAACGGCCCCGTGGGTGGCACCAACACCTCCCACGGGACCAACGTAACTCGTAGGAACTGACCCCGCAGCCGCGGGTGTCCCGGTTTGAGAGTACGACGGTAATTTGCTTATTTCCACACTTAGGCTTAAAAACATGGCGTTAGAGGGTGAGAACTCGAAACAGCCCCCGAACGGCCCCGTGGGTGGCACCAACACCTCCCACGGGACCAACGTAACTCGTAGGAACTGACCCCGCAGCCGCGGGTGGCCCGGTTTGAGAGTACGACGGTAATTTGCTTATTTCCACACTTAGGCATAAAAACATGGCGTTAGAGGGTGAGAACTCGAAACAGCCCCCGAACGGCCCCGTGGGTGGCACCAACACCTCCCACGGGACCAACGTAACTCGTAGGAACTGACCCCGCAGCCGCGGGTCTCCCGGTTTGTGAGTACGACGATAATTTGCTTATTTTCACACTTAGGCTTAAAAACATGGCGTTAGAGGGTGAGAACTCGAAACAGCTCCCGAACGCCCCGTGGGTGGCACCAACACCACCCACGGGACCAACGTAACTCGTAGGAACTGACCCCGCAGCCGCGGGTCTCCCGGTTTGAGAGTACGACGGTAATTTGCTTATTTCCACACTTAGGCTTAAAAACATTGCGTTAGAGGGTGAGAATTCGAAACAGCCCCCGAACGGCCCCATGGGTGGCCCCAACACCACCCACGGGACCAACGTAACTCGTAGGAACTGACCCCGCAGCCGCGGGTGTCCCGGTTTGAGAGTACGGCGGTAATTTGCTTATTTCCACACTTAGGCTTAAAAACATGGCGTTAGAGGGTGAGAACTCGAAACAGCCCCCGAACGGCCCCGTGGGTGGCACCTACACCTCCCACGGGACCAACGTAACTCGTAGGAACTGACCCCGCAGCCGCGGGTGTCCCGGTTTAAGATTACGGCGGTAATTTGCTTATTTCCACACTTAGGCTTGAAAACATGGCGTTAGAGGGTGAGAACTCGAAACAGCCCCCGAACGACCCCGTGGGTGGCACCAACACCACCCACGGGACCAACGTAACTCGTAGGAACTGACCCCGCAGCCGCGGGTCTCCCGGTTTGAGAGTACGACGGTAATTTGCTTATTTCCACACTTAGGCTTAAAAACATGGCGTTAGAGGGTGAGAATTCGAAACAGCCCCCGAACGGCCCCGTGGGTGGCACCAACACCACCCACGGGACCAACGTAACTCGTAGGAACTGACCCCGCAGCCGCGGGTGTCCCGGTTTGAGAGTACGGCGGTAATTTACTTATTTCCACACTTAGGGTTAAAAACATGGCGTTAGAGGGTGAGAACTCGAAACAGCCCCCGAACGGCCCCGTGGGTGGCACCAACACCTCCCACGGGACCAACGTAACTCGTAGGAACTGACCCCGCAGCCGCGGGTGTCCCGGTTTGAGAGTACGACGGTAATTTGCTTATTTCCACACTTAGGCTTGAAAACATGGCGTTAGAGGGTGAGAACTCGAAACAGCCCCCGAACGACCCCGTGGGTGGCACCAACACCACCCACGGGACCAGCGTAACTCGTAGGAACTGACCCCGCAGCCGCGGGTCTCCCGGTTTGAGAGTACGACGGTAATTTGCTTATTTCCACACTTAGGCTTAAAAACATGGCGTTAGAGGGTGAGAACTCGAAACATCCCCCGAACGGCCCCGTGGGTGGCACCAACACCTCCCACGGGACAAACGTAACTCGTAGGAACTGACCCCGCAGCCGCGGGTGTCCCAGTTTGAGAGTACGACGGTAATTTGCTTATTTCTACACTTAGGCTTCAAAAACATGGCGTTAGAGGGTGAGAACTCGAAACAGCCCCCGAACGGCCCCGTGGGTGGCACCAACACCTCCCACGGGACCAACGTAACTCGTAGGAACTGACCCCGCAGCCGCGGGTGTCCCGGTTTGAGAGTACGACGGTAATTTGCTTATTTCCACACTAATGCTTGAAAACATGGCGTTAGATGGTGAGAACTCGAAACAGCCCCCGAACGGCCCCGTGGGTGGCACCAACACCTCCCACGGGACCAACGTAACTCGTAGGAACTGACCCCGCAGCCGCGGGTGTCCCTGTTTGAGAGTACGACGGTAATTTGCTTATTTCCACACTTAGGCTTGAAAACATGGCGTTAGAGGGTGAGAACTCGAAACAGCCCCCGAACGGCCCCGTGGGTGGCACCAACACCTCCCACGGGACCAACGTAACTCGTAGGAACTGACCCCGCAGCCGCGGGTGTCCCGGTTTGAGAGTACGACGTTAATTTGCTAATTTCCACACTTAGGCTTAAAAACATGGCGTTAGAGGGTGAGAACTCGAAACAGCCCCCGAACGACCCCGTGGGTGGCACCAACACCACCCACGGGACCAACGTAACTCGTAGGAACTGACCCCGCAGCCGCGGGTGTCCCGGTTTGAGAGTTCGACGGTAATTTGCTTATTTCCACACTTAGGCTTAAAAACATGGTGTTAGAGGGTGAGAACTCGAAACAGCCCCCGAACGACCCCGTGGGTGGCACCAACACCACCCAGGGGACCAACGTAACTCGTAGGAACAGACCCCGCAGCCGCGGGTGTCCCGGTTTGAGAGTACGACGGTAATTTGCTTATTTCCACAATTAGGCTTGAAAACATGGCGTTAGAGGGTGAGAACTCGAAACAGCCCCCGAACGGCCCCGTGGGTGGCACCAACACCTCCCACGGGACCAACGTAACTCGTAGGAACTGAACCCGCAGCCGCGGGTGTCCCGGTTTGAGAGTACGATGGTAATTTGCTTATTTCCACACTTAGACTTGAAAACATGGCGTTAGAGGGTGAAAACTCGAAACAGCCCCCGAACGACCCCGTGGGTGGCACCAACACCTCCCACGGGACCAACGTAACTCGTAGGAACTGACCCCGCAGCCGCGGGTGTCCCGGTTTGAGAGTACGACGGTAATTTTCTTATTTCCACACTAATGCTTGAAAACATGGCGTTAGAGGGTGAGAACTCGAAACAACCCCCGAACGGCCCCGTGGGCGGCACCAACACCTCCCAAGGGACCAACGTAACTCGTAGGAACTGACCCCGCAGCCGCTGTTGTCCCGGTTTGAGAGTACGACGGTATTTTGATTATTTCCACACTTAGGCTTAAAAACATGGCGTTAGAGGGTGAGAACTCGAAACAGCCCCCGAACGGCCCAGTGGGTGGCACCAACACCACCCACGGGACCAACGTAACTCGTAGGAACTGACCCCGCAGCCGCGGGTGTCCCGGTTTGAGAGTACGTCGGTAATTTGCTTATTTCCACACTTAGGCTTAAAAACATGGCGTTAGAGGGTGAGAACTCGAAACAGCCCCCGAACAACCCCGTGGGTGGCACCAACACCTCCCACGGGACCAACGTAACTCGTAGGAAATGACCCCGCAGCCGCGGGTGTCCCTGTTTGAGAGTACGGCGGTAATTTGCTTATTTCCACACTTGGGCTTAAAAGCATGGCTTTAGGGGGTGAGAACTCGAAACATCCCCCGAACGGCCCCGTGGGTGGCACCAACACCTCCCACGGGACCAACGTAACTCGTAGGAACTGACCCCGCATCCGCGGGTGTCCCGGTTTGAGAGTACGACGGTAATTTGCTTATTTCCACAATTAGGCTTTAAAACATGGCGTTAGTGGGTGAGAACTCGAAACAGCCCCCGAACGGCCCCGTGGGTGGCACCAACACCTCCCACGAGACCAACGTAACTCGTAGGAACTGACCCCGCAGCCGCGGTTGTCCCTGTTTGAGAGTACGACGGTAATTTGGTTATTTCCACACTTAGGCTTAAAAACATGGCGTTAGAGGGTGAGAATTCGAAACAGCCCCCGAACGGCCCCGTGGGTGGCACCAACACCACCCACGGGACCAACGTAACTCGTAGGAACTGACCCCGCAGCCGCGGGTGTCCCGGTTTGAGAGTACGGCGGTAATTTGCTTATTTCCACACTTAGGCTTAAAAACATGGCGTTAGAGGGTGAGAACTCGAAACAGCCCCCGAACGGCCCCGTGGGTGGCACAAACACCACCCACGGGACCAACGTAACTCGTAGGAACTGACCCCGCAGCCGCGGGTGGCCCGGTTTGAGAGTACGACGGTAATTTGCTTATTTCCACACTTAGGCTTAAAAACATGGCGTTAGAGGGTGAGAACTCGAAACAGCCCCCGAACGGCCCCGTGGGTGGCACCAAAACCTCCCACGGGACCAACGTAACTCGTAGGAACTGACCCCGCAGCCGCGGGTGTCCCGGTTTGAGAGTACGACGGTAATTTGCTTATTTCCACACTTAGGCTTGAAAACATGGCGTTAGAGGGTGAGAACTCGAAACAGCCACGAACGGCCCCGTGGGTGTCACCAACACCTCCCACGGGACCAACGTAACTCGTAGGAACTGACCCCGCAGCCGCGGGTCTCCCGGTTTGAGAGTTCGACGGTAATTGGCTTATTTTCACACATAGGCTTAAAAACATGGCGTTAGAGGGTGAGAACTCGAAACAGCCCCCGAACGACCCCGTGGGTGGCACCAACACCACCCACGGGACCAACGTAACTCGTAGGAACTGACCCCGCAGCCGCGGGTGTCCTGGTTTGAGAGTACGTCGGTAATTTGCTTATTTCCACACTTAGGCTTAAAAACATGGCGTTAGAGGATGAGAACTCGAAACAGCCCCCGAACGACCCCGTGGGTGGCACCAACACCACCCACGGGACCAACGTAACTCGTAGGAAATGACCCCGCAGCCGCGGGTGTCCCTGTTTGAGAGTACGGCGGTAATTTGCTTATTTCCACACTTAGGCTTAAAAACATGGCTTTAGGGGGTGAGAACTCGAAACATCCCCCGAACGGCCCCGTGAGTGGCACCAACACCTCCCACGGGACCAACGTAACTCATAGGAACTGACCCCGCATCCGCGGGTGTCCCGGTTTGAGAGTACGACGGTAATTTGCTTATTTCCACAATTAGGCTTTAAAACATGGCGTTAGTGGGTGAGAACTCGAAACAGCCCCCGAACGGCCCCGTGGGTGGCACCAACACCTCCCACGAGACCAACGTAACTCGTAGGAACTGACCCCGCAGCCGCGGGTGTCCCGGTTTGAGAGTACGACGATAATTTGCTTATTTCCACACTTAGCCTTGAAAACATGGCGTTAGAGGGTGAAAACTCGAAACAGCCCCCGAACGGCCCAGTGGGTGGCACCAACACCTCCCACGGGACCAACATAACTCGTAGGAACTGACCCCGCAGCCGCGGGTGTCCCGGTTTGAGAGTACGACGGTAATTTGCTTATTTCCACACTTAGGCTTGAAAATATGGCGTTAGAGGGTGAAAACTCGAAACAGCCCCCGAACGGCCCAGTGGGTGGCACCAACACCTCCCACGGGACCAACTTAACTCGTAGGAACTGACACCGCAGTCGCGGGTGTCCCGGTTTGAGAGTACGACGGTAATTTGCTTGTTTCCACACTAATGCTTGAAAACATGGCGTTAGAGGGCGAGAACTCGAAACAGCCCCCGAACGGCCCCGTGGGTGGCACCAACACCTCCCACGGGACCAACGTAACTCGTAGGAACTGTCCCCGCAGCCGCGGGTGTCCCGGTTTGAGAGTACGACCGTAATTTGCTTATTTCCATACTAATGCTTAAAAACATGGCGTTAGAGGGTGAGAACTCGAAACAGCCCCCAAACGTCCCCGTGGGTGGCACCAACACCACCCACGGGACCAACGTAACTCGTAGGAACTGACCCCGCAGCCGCGGGTGTCCCGGTTTGAGAGTACGACAGTAATTTGTTTATTTCCACACTTAGGCTTAAAAACATGGCGTTAGAGGGTGAGATCTCGAAACAGCCCCCGAACGTCCCCGTGGGTGGCACCAACACCTCCCACGGGACCAACGTAACTCGTAGGAACTGACCCCGCAGCCGCGGGTTTCCCGGTTTGAGAGTACGACCGTAATTTGCTTATTTCCACACTTAGGTTTGAAAACATGGCGTTAGAGGGTGAGAACTCGAAACAGCCCCCGAACGGCCCCGTGGGTGGCACCAACACCTCCCACGGGACAAACGTAACTCGTAGGAACTGACCCCGCAGCCGCGGGTGTCCCCGTTTGAGAGTACGACGGTAATTTGCTTATTTCCACACTTAGGCTTAAAAACATGGCATTAGAGGGTGAGAACTCGAAACAGCCCCCGAACGGCCCCGTGGGTGGCACCAACACCTCCCACGGGACCAACGTAACTCGTTGGAACTGACCCCGCAGCCGCGGGTCTCCTGGTTTGAGAGTACGACGGTAATTTGCTTATTTCCACACTTAGGCATAAAAACATGGCGTTAGAGGGTGAGAACTCGAAACAGCCCCCGAACGACCCCGTGGGTGGCACCAACACCACCCACGGGACCAACGTAACTCGTAGGAACTGACCCCGCAGTCGCGGGTCTCCCGGTTTGAGAGTACGACGGTAATTTGCTTATTTCCACACTTAGGCATAAAAACATGGCGTTAGAGGGTGAGAACTTGAAACATCCCCCGAACGGCCCCGTGGGTGGCACCAACACCTCCCACGGGACCAACGTAACTCGTAGGAACTGACCCCGCAGCCGCGGGTCTCCCGGTTTGAGAGTACGACGGAAATTACCTTATTTCCACACTTAGGCTTGAAAACATGGCGTTAGAGGGTGAGAACTCGAAACAGCCCCCGAACGACCCCGTGGGTGGCACCAACACCACCCACGGGACCAACGTAACTCGTAGGAACTGACCCCGCAGCCGCGGGTGGCCCGGTTTGAGAGTACGACAGTAATTTGTTTATTTCCACACTTAGGCTTAAAAACATGGCGTTAGAGGGTGAGAACTCGAAACAGCCCCCGAACGTCCCCGTGGGTGGCACCAAAACTTCCCACGGGGTCCAACGTAACTCGTAAGAACTGACCCCGCAGCCGCGGGTCTCCCGGTTTGAGAGTACGACGGTAATTTGGTTATTTCCACACTTAGGCTTAAAAACATGGCGTTAGAGGGTGAGAACTCGAAACAGCCCCCGAACGGCCCCGTGGGTGGCACCAACACCACCCACGGGACCAACGTAACTCGCAGGAACTGACCCCGCAGCCGCGGGTGTCCCGGTTTGAGAGTACGGCGGTAATTTGCTTATTTCCACACTTAGGCTTAAAAACATGGCGTTAGAGGGTGAGAACTCGAAACAGCCCCCGAACGGCCCCGTGGGTGGCACCAACACCTCCCACGGGACCAACGTAACTCGTAGGAACTGACCCCGCAGCCGCGGGTGTCCCGGTTTGAGAGTACGACGGTAATTTGCTTATTTCCACACTTAGGCTTGAAAACATGGCGTTAGAGGGTGAGAACTCGAAACAACCCCCGAACGTCCCCGTGGGTGGCACCACCACCTCCCACGGGACCAACGTAACTCGTAGGAACTGACCCCGCAGCCGCGGGTGTCCCGGTTTGAGAGTACGACGGTAATTTGCTTATTTCCACACTTAGGCTTGAAAACATGGCGTTAGAGGGTGAGAACTCGAAACAGCCCCCGAACGACCCCGTGGGTGGCACCAACACCACCCACGGGACCAACGTAACTCGTAGGAACAGACCCCGCAGCCGCGGGTGTCCCGGTTTGAGAGTACGACGGTAATTTGCTTATTTCCACAATTAGGCTTGAAAACATGGCGTTAGAGGGTGAGAACTCGAAATAGCCCCCGAACGGCCCCGTGGGTGGCACCAACACCACCCACGGGACCAACGTAACTCGTAGGAACAGACCCCGCAGCCGCGGGTGTCCCGGTTTGAGAGTACGACGGTAATTTGATTATTTCCACACTTAGGCTTAAAAACATGGCGTTAGAGGGTGAGAACTCGAAACAGCCCCCGAACGGCCCCTTGGGTGGCACCAACACCTCCCACGGGACCAACGTAACTCGTAGGAACTGACCCCGCAGCCGCGGGTGTCCCGGTTTGAGAGTACGACGGTAATTTGCTAATTTCCACACTTAGGCTTAAAAACATGGCGTTAGAGGGTGAGAACTCGAAACAGCCCCCGAACGACCCCGTGGGTGGCACCAACACCACCCACGGGACCAACGTAACTCGTAGGAACTGACTCCGCAGCCGCGGGTGTCCCGGTTTGAGAGTTCGACGGTAATTTGCTTATTTCCACACTTAGGCTTAAAAACATGGTGTTAGAGGGTGAGAACTCGAAACAGCCCCCGAACGACCCCGTGGGTGGCACCAACACCACCCACGGGACCAACGTAACTCGTAGGAACAGACCCCGCAGCCGCGGGTGTCCCGGTTTGAGAGTACGACGGTAATTTGCTTATTTCCACAATTAGGCTTGAAAACATGGCGTTAGAGGGTGAGAACTCGAAACAGCCCCCGAACGGCCCCGTGGGTGGCACCAACACCTCCCACGGGACCAACGTAACTCGTTGGAACTGACCCCGCAGCCGCGGGTCTCCTGGTTTGAGAGTACGACGGTAATTTGCTTATTTCCACACTTAGGCATAAAAACATGGCGTTAGAGGGTGAGAACTCGAAACAGCCCCCGAACGACCCCGTGGGTGGCACCAACACCACCCACGGGACCAACGTAACTCGTAGGAACTGACCCCGCAGTCGCGGGTCTCCCGGTTTGAGAGTACGACGGTAATTTGCTTATTTCCACACGTAGGCATAAAAACATGGCGTTAGAGGGTGAGAACTTGAAACATCCCCCGAACGGCCCCGTGGGTGGCACCAACACCTCCCACGGGACCAACGTAACTCGTAGGAACTGACCCCGCAGCCGCGGGTCTCCCGGTTTGAGAGTACGACGGAAATTACCTTATTTCCACACTTAGGCTTGAAAACATGGCGTTAGAGGGTGAGAACTCGAAACAGCCCCCGAACGACCCCGTGGGTGGCACCAACACCACCCACGGGACCAACGTAACTCGTAGGAACTGACCCCGCAGCCGCGGGTGGCCCGGTTTGAGAGTACGACAGTAATTTGTTTATTTCCACACTTAGGCTTAAAAACATGGCGTTAGAGGGTGAGAACTCGAAACAGCCCCCGAACTTCCCCGTGGGTGGCACCAAAACTTCCCACGGGGTCCAACGTAACTCGTAAGAACTGACCCCGCAGCCGCGGGTCTCCCGGTTTGAGAGTACGACGGTAATTTGGTTATTTCCACACTTAGGCTTAAAAACATAGCGTTAGAGGGTGAGAACTCGAAACAGCCCCCGAACGGCCCCGTGGGTGGCACCAACACCACCCACGGGACCAACGTAACTCGCAGGAACTGACCCCGCAGCCGCGGGTGTCCCGGTTTGAGAGTACGGCGGTAATTTGCTTATTTCCACACTTAGGCTTAAAAACATGGCGTTAGAGGGTGAGAACTCGAAACAGCCCCCGAACGGCCCCGTGGGTGGCACCAACACCTCCCACGGGACCAACGTAACTCGTAGGAACTGACCCCGCAGCCGCGGGTGTCCCGGTTTGAGAGTACGACGGTAATTTGCTTATTTCCACACTTAGGCTTGAAAACATGGCGTTAGAGGGTGAGAACTCGAAACAACCCCCGAACGTCCCCGTGGGTGGCACCACCACCTCCCACGGGACCAACGTAACTCGTAGGAACTGACCCCGCAGCCGCGGGTCTCCCGGTTTGAGAGTACGACGGTAATTTGGTTATTTCCACACTTAGGCTTAAAAACATGGCGTTAGAGGGTGAGAACTCGAAACAGCCCCCGAACGTCCCCGTGGGTGGCACCACCACCTCCCACGGGACCAACGTAACTCGTAGGAACTGACCCCGCAGCCGCGGGTCTCCCGGTTTGAGAGTACGACGGTAATTTGGTTATTTCCACACTTAGGCTTGAAAACATGGTGTTAGAGGGTGAGAACTCGAAACAGCCCCCGAACGGCCCCGTGGGTGGCACCAACACCTCCCACGGGACCAACGTAACTCGTAGGAACTGACCCCGCAGCCGCGGGTGTCCCGGTTTGAGAGTACGACGGTAATTTGCTTATTTCCACACTTAGGCTTAAAAACATGGCGTTAGAGGGTGAGAACTCGAAACAGCCCCCGAACGGCCCCGTGGGTGGCACCAACACCTCCCACGGGACCAACGTAACTCGTAGGAACTGACCCCGCAGCCGCGGGTGGCCCGGTTTGAGAGTACGACGGTAATTTGCTTATTTCCACACTTAGGCATAAAAACATGGCGTTAGAGGGTGAGAACTCGAAACAGCCCCCGAACGGCCCCGTGGGTGGCACCAACACCTCCCACGGGACCAACGTAACTCGTAGGAACTGACCCCGCAGCCGCGGGTCTCCCGGTTTGTGAGTACGACGATAATTTGCTTATTTTCACACTTAGGCTTAAAAACATGGCGTTAGAGGGTGAGAACTCGAAACAGCTCCCGAACGCCCCGTGGGTGGCACCAACACCACCCACGGGACCAACGTAACTCGTAGGAACTGACCCCGCAGCCGCGGGTCTCCCGGTTTGAGAGTACGACGGTAATTTGCTTATTTCCACACTTAGGCTTAAAAACATTGCGTTAGAGGGTGAGAATTCGAAACAGCCCCCGAACGGCCCCATGGGTGGCCCCAACACCACCCACGGGACCAACGTAACTCGTAGGAACTGACCCCGCAGCCGCGGGTGTCCCGGTTTGAGAGTACGGCGGTAATTTGCTTATTTCCACACTTAGGCTTAAAAACATGGCGTTAGAGGGTGAGAACTCGAAACAGCCCCCGAACGGCCCCGTGGGTGGCACCAACACCTCCCACGGGACCAACGTAACTCGTAGGAACTGACCCCGCAGCCGCGGGTGTCCCGGTTTAAGATTACGGCGGTAATTTGCTTATTTCCACACTTAGGCTTGAAAACATGGCGTTAGAGGGTGAGAACTCGAAACAGCCCCCGAACGACCCCGTGGGTGGCACCAACACCACCCACGGGACCAACGTAACTCGTAGGAACTGACCCCGCAGCCGCGGGTCTCCCGGTTTGAGAGTACGACGGTAATTTGCTTATTTCCACACTTAGGCTTAAAAACATGGCGTTAGAGGGTGAGAATTCGAAACAGCCCCCGAACGGCCCCGTGGGTGGCACCAACACCACCCACGGGACCAACGTAACTCGTAGGAACTGACCCCGCAGCCGCGGGTGTCCCGGTTTGAGAGTACGGCGGTAATTTACTTATTTCCACACTTAGGGTTAAAAACATGGCGTTAGAGGGTGAGAACTCGAAACAGCCCCCGAACGGCCCCGTGGGTGGCACCAACACCTCCCACGGGACCAACGTAACTCGTAGGAACTGACCCCGCAGCCGCGGGTGTCCCGGTTTGAGAGTACGACGGTAATTTGCTTATTTCCACACTTAGGCTTGAAAACATGGCGTTAGAGGGTGAGAACTCGAAACAGCCCCCGAACGACCCCGTGGGTGGCACCAACACCACCCACGGGACCAGCGTAACTCGTAGGAACTGACCCCGCAGCCGCGGGTCTCCCGGTTTGAGAGTACGACGGTAATTTGCTTATTTCCACACTTAGGCTTAAAAACATCGCGTTAGAGGGTGAGAACTCGAAACATCCCCCGAACGGCCCCGTGGGTGGCACCAACACCTCCCACGGGACAAACGTAACTCGTAGGAACTGACCCCGCAGCCGCGGGTGTCCCAGTTTGAGAGTACGACGGTAATTTGCTTATTTCTACACTTAGGCTTCAAAAACATGGCGTTAGAGGGTGAGAACTCGAAACAGCCCCCGAACGGCCCCGTGGGTGGCACCAACACCTCCCACGGGACCAACGTAACTCGTAGGAACTGACCCCGCAGCCGCGGGTGTCCCGGTTTGAGAGTACGACGGTAATTTGCTTATTTCCACACTAATGCTTGAAAACATGGCGTTAGATGGTGAGAACTCGAAACAGCCCCCGAACGGCCCCGTGGGTGGCACCAACACCTCCCACGGGACCAACGTAACTCGTAGGAACTGACCCCGCAGCCGCGGGTGTCCCTGTTTGAGAGTACGACGGTAATTTGCTTATTTCCACACTTAGGCTTGAAAACATGGCGTTAGAGGGTGAGAACTCGAAACAGCCCCCGAACGGCCCCGTGGGTGGCACCAACACCTCCCACGGGACCAACGTAACTCGTAGGAACTGACCCCGCAGCCGCGGGTGTCCCGGTTTGAGAGTACGACGTTAATTTGCTAATTTCCACACTTAGGCTTAAAAACATGGCGTTAGAGGGTGAGAACTCGAAACAGCCCCCGAACGACCCCGTGGGTGGCACCAACACCACCCACGGGACCAACGTAACTCGTAGGAACTGACCCCGCAGCCGCGGGTGTCCCGGTTTGAGAGTTCGACGGTAATTTGCTTATTTCCACACTTAGGCTTAAAAACATGGTGTTAGAGGGTGAGAACTCGAAACAGCCCCCGAACGACCCCGTGGGTGGCACCAACACCACCCAGGGGACCAACGTAACTCGTAGGAACAGACCCCGCAGCCGCGGGTGTCCCGGTTTGAGAGTACGACGGTAATTTGCTTATTTCCACAATTAGGCTTGAAAACATGGCGTTAGAGGGTGAGAACTCGAAACAGCCCCCGAACGGCCCCGTGGGTGGCACCAACACCTCCCACGGGACCAACGTAACTCGTAGGAACTGAACCCGCAGCCGCGGGTGTCCCGGTTTGAGAGTACGATGGTAATTTGCTTATTTCCACACTTAGACTTGAAAACATGGCGTTAGAGGGTGAAAACTCGAAACAGCCCCCGAACGACCCCGTGGGTGGCACCAACACCTCCCACGGGACCAACGTAACTCGTAGGAACTGACCCCGCAGCCGCGGGTGTCCCGGTTTGAGAGTACGACGGTAATTTTCTTATTTCCACACTAATGCTTGAAAACATGGCGTTAGAGGGTGAGAACTCGAAACAACCCCCGAACGGCCCCGTGGGCGGCACCAACACCTCCCAAGGGACCAACGTAACTCGTAGGAACTGACCCCGCAGCCGCTGTTGTCCCGGTTTGAGAGTACGACGGTATTTTGATTATTTCCACACTTAGGCTTAAAAACATGGCGTTAGAGGGTGAGAACTCGAAACAGCCCCCGAACGGCCCAGTGGGTGGCACCAACACCACCCACGGGACCAACGTAACTCGTAGGAACTGACCCCGCAGCAGCGGGTGTCCCGGTTTGAGAGTACGTCGGTAATTTGCTTATTTCCACACTTAGGCTTAAAAACATGGCGTTAGAGGGTGAGAACTCGAAACAGCCCCCGAACAACCCCGTGGGTGGCACCAACACCTCCCACGGGACCAACGTAACTCGTAGGAAATGACCCCGCAGCCGCGGGTGTCCCTGTTTGAGAGTACGGCGGTAATTTGCTTATTTCCACACTTGGGCTTGAAAGCATGGCTTTAGGGGGTGAGAACTCGAAACATCCCCCGAACGGCCCCGTGGGTGGCACCAACACCTCCCACGGGACCAACGTAACTCGTAGGAACTGACCCCGCATCCGCGGGTGTCCCGGTTTGAGAGTACGACGGTAATTTGCTTATTTCCACAATTAGGCTTTAAAACATGGCGTTAGTGGGTGAGAACTCGAAACAGCCCCCGAACGGCCCCGTGGGTGGCACCAACACCTCCCACGAGACCAACGTAACTCGTAGGAACTGACCCCGCAGCCGCGGTTGTCCCTGTTTGAGAGTACGACGGTAATTTGGTTATTTCCACACTTAGGCTTAAAAACATGGCGTTAGAGGGTGAGAATTCGAAACAGCCCCCGAACGGCCCCGTGGGTGGCACCAACACCACCCACGGGACCAACGTAACTCGTAGGAACTGACCCCGCAGCCGCGGGTGTCCCGGTTTGAGAGTACGGCGGTAATTTGCTTATTTCCACACTTAGGCTTAAAAACATGGCGTTAGAGGGTGAGAACTCGAAACAGCCCCCGAACGGCCCCGTGGGTGGCACAAACACCACCCACGGGACCAACGTAACTCGTAGGAACTGACCCCGCAGCCGCGGGTGGCCCGGTTTGAGAGTACGACGGTAATTTGCTTATTTCCACACTTAGGCTTAAAAACATGGCGTTAGAGGGTGAGAACTCGAAACAGCCCCCGAACGGCCCCGTGGGTGGCACCAAAACCTCCCACGGGACCAACGTAACTCGTAGGAACTGACCCCGCAGCCGCGGGTGTCCCGGTTTGAGAGTACGACGGTAATTTGCTTATTTCCACACTTAGGCTTGAAAACATGGCGTTAGAGGGTGAGAACTCGAAACAGCCACGAACGGCCCCGTGGGTGTCACCAACACCTCCCACGGGACCAACGTAACTCGTAGGAACTGACCCCGCAGCCGCGGGTCTCCCGGTTTGAGAGTTCGACGGTAATTGGCTTATTTTCACACATAGGCTTAAAAACATGGCGTTAGAGGGTGAGAACTCGAAACAGCCCCCGAACGACCCCGTGGGTGGCACCAACACCACCCACGGGACCAACGTAACTCGTAGGAACTGACCCCGCAGCCGCGGGTGTCCTGGTTTGAGAGTACGTCGGTAATTTGCTTATTTCCACACTTAGGCTTAAAAACATGGCGTTAGAGGATGAGAACTCGAAACAGCCCCCGAACGACCCCGTGGGTGGCACCAACACCACCCACGGGACCAACGTAACTCGTAGGAAATGACCCCGCAGCCGCGGGTGTCCCTGTTTGAGAGTACGGCGGTAATTTGCTTATTTCCACACTTAGGCTTAAAAACATGGCTTTAGGGGGTGAGAACTCGAAACATCCCCCGAACGGCCCCGTGAGTGGCACCAACACCTCCCACGGGACCAACGTAACTCATAGGAACTGACCCCGCATCCGCGGGTGTCCCGGTTTGAGAGTACGACGGTAATTTGCTTATTTCCACAATTAGGCTTTAAAACATGGCGTTAGTGGGTGAGAACTCGAAACAGCCCCCGAACGGCCCCGTGGGTGGCACCAACACCTCCCACGAGACCAACGTAACTCGTAGGAACTGACCCCGCAGCCGCGGGTGTCCCGGTTTGAGAGTACGACGATAATTTGCTTATTTCCACACTTAGCCTTGAAAACATGGCGTTAGAGGGTGAAAACTCGAAACAGCCCCCGAACGGCCCAGTGGGTGGCACCAACACCTCCCACGGGACCAACATAACTCGTAGGAACTGACCCCGCAGCCGCGGGTGTCCCGGTTTGAGAGTACGACGGTAATTTGCTTATTTCCACACTTAGGCTTGAAAATATGGCGTTAGAGGGTGAAAACTCGAAACAGCCCCCGAACGGCCCAGTGGGTGGCACCAACACCTCCCACGGGACCAACTTAACTCGTAGGAACTGACACCGCAGTCGCGGGTGTCCCGGTTTGAGAGTACGACGGTAATTTGCTTGTTTCCACACTAATGCTTGAAAACATGGCGTTAGAGGGCGAGAACTCGAAACAGCCCCCGAACGGCCCCGTGGGTGGCACCAACACCTCCCACGGGACCAACGTAACTCGTAGGAACTGTCCCCGCAGCCGCGGGTGTCCCGGTTTGAGAGTACGACCGTAATTTGCTTATTTCCATACTAATGCTTAAAAACATGGCGTTAGAGGGTGAGAACTCGAAACAGCCCCCAAACGTCCCCGTGGGTGGCACCAACACCACCCACGGGACCAACGTAACTCGTAGGAACTGACCCCGCAGCCGCGGGTGTCCCGGTTTGAGAGTACGACAGTAATTTGTTTATTTCCACACTTAGGCTTAAAAACATGGCGTTAGAGGGTGAGATCTCGAAACAGCCCCCGAACGTCCCCGTGGGTGGCACCAACACCTCCCACGGGACCAACGTAACTCGTAGGAACTGACCCCGCAGCCGCGGGTTTCCCGGTTTGAGAGTACGACCGTAATTTGCTTATTTCCACACTTAGGTTTGAAAACATGGCGTTAGAGGGTGAGAACTCGAAACAGCCCCCGAACGGCCCCGTGGGTGGCACCAACACCTCCCACGGGACAAACGTAACTCGTAGGAACTGACCCCGCAGCCGCGGGTGTCCCCGTTTGAGAGTACGACGGTAATTTGCTTATTTCCACACTTAGGCTTAAAAACATGGCATTAGAGGGTGAGAACTCGAAACAGCCCCCGAACGGCCCCGTGGGTGGCACCAACACCTCCCACGGGACCAACGTAACTCGTTGGAACTGACCCCGCAGCCGCGGGTCTCCTGGTTTGAGAGTACGACGGTAATTTGCTTATTTCCACACTTAGGCATAAAAACATGGCGTTAGAGGGTGAGAACTCGAAACAGCCCCCGAACGACCCCGTGGGTGGCACCAACACCACCCACGGGACCAACGTAACTCGTAGGAACTGACCCCGCAGTCGCGGGTCTCCCGGTTTGAGAGTACGACGGTAATTTGCTTATTTCCACACTTAGGCATAAAAACATGGCGTTAGAGGGTGAGAACTTGAAACATCCCCCGAACGGCCCCGTGGGTGGCACCAACACCTCCCACGGGACCAACGTAACTCGTAGGAACTGACCCCGCAGCCGCGGGTCTCCCGGTTTGAGAGTACGACGGAAATTACCTTATTTCCACACTTAGGCTTGAAAACATGGCGTTAGAGGGTGAGAACTCGAAACAGCCCCCGAACGACCCCGTGGGTGGCACCAACACCACCCACGGGACCAACGTAACTCGTAGGAACTGACCCCGCAGCCGCGGGTGGCCCGGTTTGAGAGTACGACAGTAATTTGTTTATTTCCACACTTAGGCTTAAAAACATGGCGTTAGAGGGTGAGAACTCGAAACAGCCCCCGAACGTCCCCGTGGGTGGCACCAAAACTTCCCACGGGGTCCAACGTAACTCGTAAGAACTGACCCCGCAGCCGCGGGTCTCCCGGTTTGAGAGTACGACGGTAATTTGGTTATTTCCACACTTAGGCTTAAAAACATGGCGTTAGAGGGTGAGAACTCGAAACAGCCCCCGAACGGCCCCGTGGGTGGCACCAACACCACCCACGGGACCAACGTAACTCGCAGGAACTGACCCCGCAGCCGCGGGTGTCCCGGTTTGAGAGTACGGCGGTAATTTGCTTATTTCCACACTTAGGCTTAAAAACATGGCGTTAGAGGGTGAGAACTCGAAACAGCCCCCGAACGGCCCCGTGGGTGGCACCAACACCTCCCACGGTACCAACGTAACTCGTAGGAACTGACCCCGCAGCCGCGGGTGTCCCGGTTTGAGAGTACGACGGTAATTTGCTTATTTCCACACTTAGGCTTGAAAACATGGCGTTAGAGGGTGAGAACTCGAAACAACCCCCGAACGTCCCCGTGGGTGGCACCACCACCTCCCACGGGACCAACGTAACTCGTAGGAACTGACCCCGCAGCCGCGGGTGTCCCGGTTTGAGAGTACGACGGTAATTTGCTTATTTCCACACTTAGGCTTGAAAACATGGCGTTAGAGGGTGAGAACTCGAAACAGCCCCCGAACGACCCCGTGGGTGGCACCAACACCACCCACGGGACCAACGTAACTCGTAGGAACAGACCCCGCAGCCGCGGGTGTCCCGGTTTGAGAGTACGACGGTAATTTGCTTATTTCCACAATTAGGCTTGAAAACATGGCGTTAGAGGGTGAGAACTCGAAATAGCCCCCGAACGGCCCCGTGGGTGGCACCAACACCACCCACGGGACCAACGTAACTCGTAGGAACAGACCCCGCAGCCGCGGGTGTCCCGGTTTGAGAGTACGACGGTAATTTGATTATTTCCACACTTAGGCTTAAAAACATGGCGTTAGAGGGTGAGAACTCGAAACAGCCCCCGAACGGCCCCTTGGGTGGCACCAACACCTCCCACGGGACCAACGTAACTCGTAGGAACTGACCCCGCAGCCGCGGGTGTCCCGGTTTGAGAGTACGACGGTAATTTGCTAATTTCCACACTTAGGCTTAAAAACATGGCGTTAGAGGGTGAGAACTCGAAACAGCCACCGAACGACCCCGTGGGTGGCACCAACACCACCCACGGGACCAACGTAACTCGTAGGAACTGACTCCGCAGCCGCGGGTGTCCCGGTTTGAGAGTTCGACGGTAATTTGCTTATTTCCACACTTAGGCTTAAAAACATGGTGTTAGAGGGTGAGAACTCGAAACAGCCCCCGAACGACCCCGTGGGTGGCACCAACACCACCCACGGGACCAACGTAACTCGTAGGAACAGACCCCGCAGCCGCGGGTGTCCCGGTTTGAGAGTACGACGGTAATTTGCTTATTTCCACAATTAGGCTTGAAAACATGGCGTTAGAGGGTGAGAACTCGAAATAGCCCCCGAACGGCCCCGTGGGTGGCACCAACACCTCCCACGGGACCAACGTAACTCGTAGGAACTGACCCCGCAGCCGCGGGTGTCCCGGTTTGAGAGTACGATGGTAATTTGCTTATTTCCACACTTAGGCTTGAAAACATGGCGTTAGAGGGTGAAAACTCGAAACAACCCCCGAACGGCCCAGTGGGTGGCACCAACACCTCCCACGGGACCAACGTAACTCGTAGGAACTGACCCCTCAGCCGCGGGTGTCCCGGTTTGAGAGTACGACGGTAATTTGCTTATTTCCACACGAATGCTTGAAAACATGGCGTTAGATGGTGAGAACTCGAAACAGCCCCCGAACGGCCCCGTGGGCGGCACCAACACCACCCACGGGACCAACGTAACTCGTAGGAACTGACCCCGCAGCCACGGTTCTCCCTGTTTGAGAGTACGACGGTAATTTGCTTATTTCCACACTTAGGCTTGAAAACATGGCGTTAGAGGGTGAGAACTCGACACAGCCCCCGAACGGCCCCGTGGGTGGCACCAACACCTCCCACGGGACCAACGTAACTCGTAGGAACTGACCCCGCAGCCGCGGGTGTCCCGGTTTGAGAGTACGACGGTAATTTGTTTATTTCCACACTTAGGCTTAAAAACATAGCGTTAGAGGGTGAGAACTCGAAACATCCCCCGAACGACCCCGTGGGTGGCACCAACACCACCCACGGGACCAACGTAACTCGTAGGAACTGACCCCGCAGCCGCGGGTGTCCCGGTTTGAGAGTTCGACGGTATTTTGCTTATTTCCACACTTAGGCTTAAAAACATGGCGTTAGAGGGTGAGAATTCGAAACAGCCCCCGAACGGCCCCGTGGGTGGCACCAACACCACCCACGGGACCAACGTAACTCGTAGGAACTGACCCCGCAGCCGCGGGTGTCCCGGTTTGAGAGTTCGACGGTAATTTGCTTATTTCCACACTTAGGGTTAAAAACATGGCGTTAGAGGGTGAGAACTCGAAACAGCCCCCGAACGACCCCGTGGGTGGCACCAACACCACCCACGAGACCAACGTAATTCGTAGGAACTGACCCCGCAGTCGCGGGTGGGTGGAACCAACACCTCCCACGGGACCAACGTAACTCGTAGGAACTGACCCCGCAGCCGTGGGTCTCCCGGTTTGAGAGTACGACGGTAATTTGCTTATTTCCACACTTAGGCTTAAAAACATGGCGTTAGAGGGTGAGAACTCGAAACATCCCCCGAACGGCCCCGTGGGTGGCACCAACACCTCCCACGGGACAAACGTAACTCGTAGGAACTGACCCCGCAGCCGCGGGTGTCCCAGTTTGAGAGTACGACGGTAATTTGCTTATTTCTACACTTAGGCTTCAAAAACATGGCGTTAGAGGGTGAGAACTCGAAACAGCCCCCGAACGGCCCCGTGGGTGGCACCAACACCTCCCACGGGACCAACGTAACTCGTAGGAACTGACCCCGCAGCCGCGGGTGTCCCGGTTTGAGAGTACGACGGTAATTTGCTTATTTCCACACTAATGCTTGAAAACATGGCGTTAGATGGTGAGAACTCGAAACAGCCCCCGAACGGCCCCGTGGGTGGCACCAACACCTCCCACGGGACCAACGTAACTCGTAGGAACTGACCCCGCAGCCGCGGGTGTCCCTGTTTGAGAGTACGACGGTAATTTGCTTATTTCCACACTTAGGCTTGAAAACATGGCGTTAGAGGGTGAGAACTCGAAACAGCCCCCGAACGTCCCCGTGGGTGGCACCAACACCTCCCACGGGACCAACGTAACTCGTAGGAACTGACCCCGCAGCCGCGGGTGTCCCGGTTTGAGAGTACGACGTTAATTTGCTAATTTCCACACTTAGGCTTAAAAACATGGCGTTAGAGGGTGAGAACTCGAAACAGCCCCCGAACGACCCCGTGGGTGGCACCAACACCACCCACGGGACCAACGTAACTCGTAGGAACTGACCCCGCAGCCGCGGGTGTCCCGGTTTGAGAGTTCGACGGTAATTTGCTTATTTCCACACTTAGGCTTAAAAACATGGTGTTAGAGGGTGAGAACTCGAAACAGCCCCCGAACGACCCCGTGGGTGGCACCAACACCACCCAGGGGACCAACGTAACTCGTAGGAACAGACCCCGCAGCCGCGGGTGTCCCGGTTTGAGAGTACGACGGTAATTTGCTTATTTCCACAATTAGGCTTGAAAACATGGCGTTAGAGGGTGAGAACTCGAAACAGCCCCCGAACGGCCCCGTGGGTGGCACCAACACCTCCCACGGGACCAACGTAACTCGTAGGAACTGAACCCGCAGCCGCGGGTGTCCCGGTTTGAGAGTACGATGGTAATTTGCTTATTTCCACACTTAGACTTGAAAACATGGCGTTAGAGGGTGAAAACTCGAAACAGCCCCCGAACGACCCCGTGGGTGGCACCAACACCTCCCACGGGACCAACGTAACTCCTAGGAACTGACCCCGCAGCCGCGGGTGTCCCGGTTTGAGAGTACGACGGTAATTTTCTTATTTCCACACTAATGCTTGAAAACATGGCGTTAGAGGGTGAGAACTCGAAACAACTCCCGAACGGCCCCGTGGGCGGCACCAACACCTCCCAAGGGACCAACGTAACTCGTAGGAACTGACCCCGCAGCCGCTGTTGTCCCGGTTTGAGAGTACGACGGTATTTTGATTATTTCCACACTTAGGCTTAAAAACATGGCGTTAGAGGGTGAGAACTCGAAACAGCCCCCGAACGGCCCAGTGGGTGGCACCAACACCACCCACGGGACCAACGTAACTCGTAGGAACTGACCCCGCAGCCGCGGGTGTCCCGGTTTGAGAGTACGTCGGTAATTTGCTTATTTCCACACTTAGGCTTAAAAACATGGCGTTAGAGGGTGAGAACTCGAAACAGCCCCCGAACAACCCCGTGGGTGGCACCAACACCTCCCACGGGACCAACGTAACTCGTAGGAAATGACCCCGCAGCCGCGGGTGTCCCTGTTTGAGAGTACGGCGGTAATTTGCTTATTTCCACACTTGGGCTTAAAAGCATGGCTTTAGGGGGTGAGAACTCGAAACATCCCCCGAACGGCCCCGTGGGTGGCACCAACACCTCCCACGGGACCAACGTAACTCGTAGGAACTGACCCCGCATCCGCGGGTGTCCCGGTTTGAGAGTACGACGGTAATTTGCTTATTTCCACAATTTGGCTTTAAAACATGGCGTTAGTGGGTGAGAACTCGAAACAGCCCCCGAACGGCCCCGTGGGTGGCACCAACACCTCCCACGAGACCAACGTAACTCGTAGGAACTGACCCCGCAGCCGCGGTTGTCCCTGTTTGAGAGTACGACGGTAATTTGGTTATTTCCACACTTAGGCTTAAAAACATGGCGTTAGAGGGTGAGAATTCGAAACAGCCCCCGAACGGCCCCGTGGGTGGCACCAACACCACCCACGGGACCAACGTAACTCGTAGGAACTGACCCCGCAGCCGCGGGTGTCCCGGTTTGAGAGTACGACGGTAATTTGCTTATTTCCACACTTAGGCTTGAAAACATGGCGTTAGAGGGTGAGAACTCGAAACAGCCACGAACGGCCCCGTGGGTGTCACCAACACCTCCCACGGGACCAACGTAACTCGTAGGAACTGACCCCGCAGCCGCGGGTCTCCCGGTTTGAGAGTTCGACGGTAATTTGCTTATTTTCACACTTAGGCTTAAAAACATGGCGTTAGAGGGTGAGAACTCGAAACAGCCCCCGAACGACCCCGTGGGTGGCACCAACACCACCCACGGGACCAACGTAACTCGTAGGAACTGACCCCGCAGCCGCGGGTGTCCTGGTTTGAGAGTACGTCGGTAATTTGCTTATTTCCACACTTAGGCTTAAAAACATGGCGTTAGAGGATGAGAACTCGAAACAGCCCCCGAACAACCCCGTGGGTGGCACCAACACTTCCCACGGGACCAACGTAACTCGTAGGAAATGACCCCGCAGCCGCGGGTGTCCCTGTTTGAGAGTACGGCGGTAATTTGCTTATTTCCACACTTAGGCTTAAAAACATGGCTTTAGGGGGTGAGAACTCGAAACATCCCCCGAACGGCCCCGTGAGTGGCACCAACACCTCCCACGGGACCAACGTAACTCATAGGAACTGACCCCGCATCCGCGGGTGTCCCGGTTTGAGAGTACGACGGTAATTTGCTTATTTCCACAATTAGGCTTTAAAACATGGCGTTAGTGGGTGAGAACTCGAAACAACCCCCGAACGGCCCCGTGGGTGGCACCAACACCTCCCACGAGACCAACGTAACTCGTAGGAACTGACCCCGCAGCCGCGGGTGTCCCGGTTTGAGAGTACGACGATAATTTGCTTATTTCCACACTTAGCCTTGAAAACATGGCGTTAGAGGGTGAAAACTCGAAACAGCCCCCGAACGGCCCAGTGGGTGGCACCAACACCTCCCACGGGACCAACATAACTCGTAGGAACTGACCCCGCAGCCGCGGGTGTCCCGGTTTGAGAGTACGACGGTAATTTGCTTATTTCCACACTTAGGCTTGAAAATATGGCGTTAGAGGGTGAAAACTCGAAACAGCCCCCGAACGGCCCAGTGGGTGGCACCAACACCTCCCACGGGACCAACTTAACTCGTAGGAACTGACACCGCAGTCGCGGGTGTCCCGGTTTGAGAGTACGACGGTAATTTGCTTGTTTCCACACTAATGCTTGAAAACATGGCGTTAGAGGGCGAGAACTCGAAACAGCCCCCGAACGGCCCCGTGGGTGGCACCAACACCTCCCACGGGACCAACGTAACTCGTAGGAACTGTCCCCGCAGCCGCGGGTGTCCCGGTTTGAGAGTACGACCGTAATTTGCTTATTTCCATACTAATGCTTAAAAACATGGCGTTAGAGGGTGAGAACTCGAAACAGCCCCCGAACGACCCCGTGGGTGGCACCAACACCACCCACGGGACCAACGTAACTCGTAGGAACTGACCCCGCAGCCGCGGGTGTCCCGGTTTGAGAGTACGACAGTAATTTGTTTATTTCCACACTTAGGCTTAAAAACATGGCGTTAGAGGGTGAGATCTCGAAACAGCCCCCGAACGTCCCCGTGGGTGGCACCAACACCTCCCACGGGACCAACGTAACTCGTAGGAACTGACCCCGCAGCCGCGGGTTTCCCGGTTTGAGAGTACGACCGTAATTTGCTTATTTCCACACTTAGGTTTGAAAACATGGCGTTAGAGGGTGAGAACTCGAAACAGCCCCCGAACGGCCCCGTGGGTGGCACCAACACCTCCCACGGGACAAACGTAACTCTTAGGAACTGACCCCGCAGCCGCGGGTGTCCCCGTTTGAGAGTACGACGGTAATTTGCTTATTTCCACACTTAGGCTTAAAAACATGGCATTAGAGGGTGAGAACTCGAAACAGCCCCCGAACGGCCCCGTGGGTGGCACCAACACCTCCCACGGGACCAACGTAACTCGTTGGAACTGACCCCGCAGCCGCGGGTCTCCTGGTTTGAGAGTACGACGGTAATTTGCTTATTTCCACACTTAGGCATAAAAACATGGCGTTAGAGGGTGAGAACTCGAAACAGCCCCCGAACGACCCCGTGGGTGGCACCAACACCACCCACGGGACCAACGTAACTCGTAGGAACTGACACCGCAGTCGCGGGTCTCCCGGTTTGAGAGTACGACGGTAATTTGCTTATTTCCACACTTAGGCATAAAAACATGGCGTTAGAGGGTGAGAACTTGAAACATCCCCCGAACGGCCCCGTGGGTGGCACCAACACCTCCCACGGGACCAACGTAACTCGTAGGAACTGACCCCGCAGCCGCGGGTCTCCCGGTTTGAGAGTACGACGGAAATTACCTTATTTCCACACTTAGGCTTGAAAACATGGCGTTAGAGGGTGAGAACTCGAAACAGCCCCCGAACGACCCCGTGGGTGGCACCAACACCACCCACGGGACCAACGTAACTCGTAGGAACTGACCCCGCAGCCGCGGGTGGCCCGGTTTGAGAGTACGACAGTAATTTGTTTATTTCCACACTTAGGCTTAAAAACATGGCGTTAGAGGGTGAGAACTCGAAACAGCCCCCGAACGTCCCCGTGGGTGGCACCAAAACTTCCCACGGGGTCCAACGTAACTCGTAAGAACTGACCCCGCAGCCGCGGGTCTCCCGGTTTGAGAGTACGACGGTAATTTGGTTATTTCCACACTTAGGCTTAAAAACATGGCGTTAGAGGGTGAGAACTCGAAACAGCCCCCGAACGGCCCCGTGGGTGGCACCAACACCACCCACGGGACCAACGTAACTCGCAGGAACTGACCCCGCAGCCGCGGGTGTCCCGGTTTGAGAGTACGGCGGTAATTTGCTTATTTCCACACTTAGGCTTAAAAACATGGCGTTAGAGGGTGAGAACCCGAAACAGCCCCCGAACGGCCCCGTGGGTGGCACCAACACCTCCCACGGGACCAACGTAACTCGTAGGAACAGACCCCGCAGCCGCGGGTGTCCCGGTTTGAGAGTACGACGGTAATTTGATTATTTCCACACTTAGGCTTAAAAACATGGCGTTAGAGGGTGAGAACTCGAAACAGCCCCCGAACGGCCCCTTGGGTGGCACCAACACCTCCCACGGGACCAACTTAACTCGTAGGAACTGACCCCGCAGCCGCGGGTGTCCCGGTTTGAGAGTACGACGGTAATTTGCTAATTTCCACACTTAGGCTTAAAAACATGGCGTTAGAGGGTGAGAACTCGAAACAGCCCCCGAACGACCCCGTGGGTGGCACCAACACCACCCACGGGACCAACGTAACTCGTAGGAACTGACCCCGCAGCCGCGGGTGTCCCGGTTTGAGAGTTCGACGGTAATTTGCTTATTTCCACACTTAGGCTTAAAAACATGGTGTTAGAGGGTGAGAACTCGAAACAGCCCCCGAACGACCCCGTGGGTGGCACCAACACCACCCACGGGACCAACGTAACTCGTAGGAACAGACCCCGCAGCCGCGGGTGTCCCGGTTTGAGAGTACGACGGTAATTTGCTTATTTCCACAATTAGGCTTGAAAACATGGCGTTAGAGGGTGAGAACTCGAAACAGCCCCCGAACGGCCCCGTGGGTGGCACCAACACCTCCCACGGGACCAACGTAACTCGTAGGAACTGACCCCGCAGCCGCGGGTGTCCCGGTTTGAGAGTACGATGGTAATTTGCTTATTTCCACACTTAGGCTTGAAAACATGGCGTTAGAGGGTGAAAACTCGAAACAACCCCCGAACGGCCCAGTGGGTGGCACCAACACCTCCCACGGGACCAACGTAACTCGTAGGAACTGACCCCTCAGCCGCGGGTGTCCCGGTTTGAGAGTACGACGGTAATTTGCTTATTTCCACACGAATGCTTGAAAACATGGCGTTAGATGGTGAGAACTCGAAACAGCCCCCGAACGGCCCCGTGGGCAGCACCAACACCTCCCACGGGACCAACGTAACTCGTAGGAACTGACCCCGCAGCCGCGGTTCTCCCTGTTTGAGAGTACGACGGTAATTTGCTTATTTCCACACTTAGGCTTGAAAACATGGCGTTAGAGGGTGAGAACTCGACACAGCCCCCGAACGGCCCCGTGGGTGGCACCAACACCTCCCACGGGACCAACGTAACTCGTAGGAACTGACCCCGCAGCCGCGGGTGTCCCGGTTTGAGAGTACGACGGTAATTTGTTTATTTCCACACTTAGGCTTAAAAACATAGCGTTAGAGGGTGAGAACTCGAAACATCCCCCGAACGACCCCGTGGGTGGCACCAACACCACCCACGGGACCAACGTAACTCGTAGGAACTGACCCCGCAGCCGCGGGTGTCCCGGTTTGAGAGTTCGACGGTATTTTGCTTATTTCCACACTTAGGCTTAAAAACATGGCGTTAGAGGGTGAGAATTCGAAACAGCCCCCGAACGGCCCCGTGGGTGGCACCAACACCACCCACGGGACCAACGTAACTCGTAGGAACTGACCCCGCAGCCGCGGGTGTCCCGGTTTGAGAGTTCGACGGTAATTTGCTTATTTCCACACTTAGGGTTAAAAACATGGCGTTAGAGGGTGAGAACTCGAAACAGCCCCCGAACGACCCCGTGGGTGGCACCAACACCACCCACGAGACCAACGTAATTCGTAGGAACTGACCCCGCAGTCGAGGGTGGGTGGAACCAACACCTCCCACGGGACCAACGTAACTCGTAGGAACTGACCCCGCAGCCGTGGGTCTCCCGGTTTGAGAGTACGACGGTAATTTGCTTATTTCCACACTTAGGCTTAAAAACATGGCGTTAGAGGGTGAGAACTCGAAACATCCCCCGAACGGCCCCGTGGGTGGCACCAACACCTCCCACGGGACAAACGTAACTCGTAGGAACTGACCCCGCAGCCGCGGGTGTCCCAGTTTGAGAGTACGACGGTAATTTGCTTATTTCTACACTTAGGCTTCAAAAACATGGCGTTAGAGGGTGAGAACTCGAAACAGCCCCCGAACGGCCCCGTGGGTGGCACCAACACCTCCCACGGGACCAACGTAACTCGTAGGAACTGACCCCGCAGCCGCGGGTGTCCCGGTTTGAGAGTACGACGGTAATTTGCTTATTTCCACACTAATGCTTGAAAACATGGCGTTAGATGGTGAGAACTCGAAACAGCCCCCGAACGGCCCCGTGGGTGGCACCAACACCTCCCACGGGACCAACGTAACTCGTAGGAACTGACCCCGCAGCCGCGGGTGTCCCTGTTTGAGAGTACGACGGTAATTTGCTTATTTCCACACTTAGGCTTGAAAACATGGCGTTAGAGGGTGAGAACTCGAAACAGCCCCCGAACGGCCCCGTGGGTGGCACCAACACCTCCCACGGGACCAACGTAACTCGTAGGAACTGACCCCGCAGCCGCGGGTGTCCCGGTTTGAGAGTACGACGTTAATTTGCTAATTTCCACACTTAGGCTTAAAAACATGGCGTTAGAGGGTGAGAACTCGAAACAGCCCCCGAACGACCCCGTGGGTGGCACCAACACCACCCACGGGACCAACGTAACTCGTAGGAACTGACCCCGCAGCCGCGGGTGTCCCGGTTTGAGAGTTCGACGGTAATTTGCTTATTTCCACACTTAGGCTTAAAAACATGGTGTTAGAGGGTGAGAACTCGAAACAGCCCCCGAACGACCCCGTGGGTGGCACCAACACCACCCAGGGGACCAACGTAACTCGTAGGAACAGACCCCGCAGCCGCGGGTGTCCCGGTTTGAGAGTACGACGGTAATTTGCTTATTTCCACACTTGGGCTTAAAAGCATGGCTTTAGGGGGTGAGAACTCGAAACATCCCCCGAACGGCCCCGTGGGTGGCACCAACACCTCCCACGGTACCAACGTAACTCGTAGGAACTGACCCCGCATCCGCGGGTGTCCCGGTTTGAGAGTACGACGGTAATTTGCTTATTTCCACAATTAGGCTTTAAAACATGGCGTTAGTGGGTGAGAACTCGAAACAGCCCCCGAACGGCCCCGTGGGTGGCACCAACACCTCCCACGAGACCAACGTAACTCGTAGGAACTGACCCCGCAGCCGCGGTTGTCCCTGTTTGAGAGTACGACGGTAATTTGGTTATTTCCACACTTAGGCTTAAAAACATGGCGTTAGAGGGTGAGAATTCGAAACAGCCCCCGAACGGCCCCGTGGGTGGCACCAACACCACCCACGGGACCAACGTAACTCGTAGGAACTGACCCCGCAGCCGCGGGTGTCCCGGTTTGAGAGTACGGCGGTAATTTGCTTATTTCCACACTTAGGCTTAAAAACATGGCGTTAGAGGGTGAGAACTCGAAACAGCCCCCGAACGGCCCCGTGGGTGGCACAAACACCACCCACGGGACCAACGTAACTCGTAGGAACTGACCCCGCAGCCGCGGGTGGCCCGGTTTGAGAGTACGACGGTAATTTGCTTATTTCCACACTTAGGCTTAAAAACATGGCGTTAGAGGGTGAGAACTCGAAACAGCCCCCGAACGGTCCCGTGGGTGGCACCAAAACCTCCCACGGGACCAACGTAACTCGTAGGAACTGACCCCGCAGCCGCGGGTGTCCCGGTTTGAGAGTACGACGGTAATTTGCTTATTTCCACACTTAGGCTTGAAAACATGGCGTTAGAGGGTGAGAACTCGAAACAGCCACGAACGGCCCCGTGGGTGTCACCAACACCTCCCACGGGACCAACGTAACTCGTAGGAACTGACCCCGCAGCCGCGGGTCTCCCGGTTTGAGAGTTCGACGGTAATTTGCTTATTTTCACACTTAGGCTTAAAAACATGGCGTTAGAGGGTGAGAACTCGAAACAGCCCCCGAACGACCCCGTGGGTGGCACCAACACCACCCACGGGACCAACGTAACTCGTAGGAACTGACCCCGCAGCCGCGGGTGTCCTGGTTTGAGAGTACGTCGGTAATTTGCTTATTTCCACACTTAGGCTTAAAAACATGGCGTTAGAGGATGAGAACTCGAAACAGCCCCCGAACAACCCCGTGGGTGGCACCAACACTTCCCACGGGACCAACGTAACTCGTAGGAAATGACCCCGCAGCCGCGGGTGTCCCTGTTTGAGAGTACGGCGGTAATTTGCTTATTTCCACACTTAGGCTTAAAAACATGGCTTTAGGGGGTGAGAACTCGAAACATCCCCCGAACGGCCCCGTGAGTGGCACCAACACCTCCCACGGGACCAACGTAACTCATAGGAACTGACCCCGCATCCGCGGGTGTCCCGGTTTGAGAGTACGACGGTAATTTGCTTATTTCCACAATTAGGCTTTAAAACTTGGGGTTAGTGGGTGAGAACTCGAATTAGCCCCCGAACGGCCCCGTGGGTGGCACCAACACCTCCCACGAGACCAACGTAACTCGTAGGAACTGACCCCGCAGCCGCGGGTGTCCCGGTTTGAGAGTACGACGATAATTTGCTTATTTCCACACTTAGCCTTGAAAACATGGCGTTAGAGGGTGAAAACTCGAAACAGCCCCCGAACGGCCCAGTGGGTGGCACCAACACCTCCCACGGGACCAACATAACTCGTAGGAACTGACCCCGCAGCCGCGGGTGTCCCGGTTTGAGAGTACGACGGTAATTTGCTTATTTCCACACTTAGGCTTGAAAATATGGCGTTAGACGGTGAAAACTCGAAACAGCCCCCGAACGGCCCAGTGGGTGGCACCAACACCTCCCACGGGACCAACTTAACTCGTAGGAACTGACACCGCAGTCGCGGGTGTCCCGGTTTGAGAGTACGACGGTAATTTGCTTGTTTCCACACTAATGCTTGAAAACATGGCGTTAGAGGGCGAGAACTCGAAACAGCCCCCGAACGGCCCCGTGGGTGGCACCAACACCTCCCACGGGACCAACGTAACTCGTAGGAACTGTCCCCGCAGCCGCGGGTGTCCCGGTTTGAGAGTACGACCGTAATTTGCTTATTTCCATACTAATGCTTAAAAACATGGCGTTAGAGGGTGAGAACTCGAAACAGCCCCCGAACGACCCCGTGGGTGGCACCAACACCACCCACGGGACCAACGTAACTCGTAGGAACTGACCCCGCAGCCGCGGGTGTCCCGGTTTGAGAGTACGACAGTAATTTGCTTATTTCCACACTTAGGCTTAAAAACATGGCGTTAGAGGGTGAGATCTCGAAACAGCCCCCGAACGTCCCCGTGGGTGGCACCAACACCTCCCACGGGACCAACGTAACTCGTAGGAACTGACCCCGCAGCCGCGGGTTTCCCGGTTTGAGAGTACGACCGTAATTTGCTTATTTCCACACTTAGGTTTGAAAACATGGCGTTAGAGGGTGAGAACTCGAAACAGCCCCCGAACGGCCCCGTGGGTGGCACCAACACCTCCCACGGGACAAACGTAACTCGTAGGAACTGACCCCGCAGCCGCGGGTGTCCCCGTTTGAGAGTACGACGGTAATTTGCTTATTTCCACACTTAGGCTTAAAAACATGGCATTAGAGGGTGAGAACTCGAAACAGCCCCCGAACGGCCCCGTGGGTGGCACCAACACCTCCCACGGGACCAACGTAACTCGTTGGAACTGACCCCGCAGCCGCGGGTCTCCTGGTTTGAGAGTACGACGGTAATTTGCTTATTTCCACACTTAGGCATAAAAACATGGCGTTAGAGGGTGAGAACTCGAAACAGCCCCCGAACGACCCCGTGGGTGGCACCAACACCACCCACGGGACCAACGTAACTCGTAGGAACTGACCCCGCAGTCGCGGGTCTCCCGGTTTGAGAGTACGACGGTAATTTGCTTATTTCCACACTTAGGCATAAAAACATGGCGTTAGAGGGTGAGAACTTGAAACATCCCCCGAACGGCCCCGTGGGTGGCACCAACACCTCCCACGGGACCAACGTAACTCGTAGGAACTGACCCCGCAGCCGCGGGTCTCCCGGTTTGAGAGTACGACGGAAATTACCTTATTTCCACACTTAGGCTTGAAAACATGGCGTTAGAGGGTGAGAACTCGAAACAGCCCCCGAACGACCCCGTGGGTGGCACCAACACCACCCACGGGACCAACGTAACTCGTAGGAACTGACCCCGCAGCCGCGGGTGGCCCGGTTTGAGAGTACGACAGTAATTTGTTTATTTCCACACTTAGGCTTAAAAACATGGCGTTAGAGGGTGAGAACTCGAAACAGCCCCCGAACGTCCCCGTGGGTGGCACCAAAACTTCCCACGGGGTCCAACGTAACTCGTAAGAACTGACCCCGCAGCCGCGGGTCTCCCGGTTTGAGAGTACGACGGTAATTTGGTTATTTCCACACTTAGGCTTAAAAACATAGCGTTAGAGGGTGAGAACTCGAAACAGCCCCCGAACGGCCCCGTGGGTGGCACCAACACCACCCACGGGACCAACGTAACTCGCAGGAACTGACCCCGCAGCCGCGGGTGTCCCGGTTTGAGAGTACGGCGGTAATTTGCTTATTTCCACACTTAGGCTTAAAAACATGGCGTTAGAGGGTGAGAACTCGAAACAGCCCCCGAACGGCCCCGTGGGTGGCACCAACACCTCCCACGGGACCAATGTAACTCGTAGGAACTGACCCCGCAGCCGCGGGTGTCCCGGTTTGAGAGTACGACGGTAATTTGCTTATTTCCACACTTAGGCTTGAAAACATGGCGTTAGAGGGTGAGAACTCGAAACAACCCCCGAACGTCCCCGTGGGTGGCACCACCACCTCCCACGGGACCAACGTAACTCGTAGGAACTGACCCCGCAGCCGCGGGTCTCCCGGTTTGAGAGTACGACGGTAATTTGGTTATTTCCACACTTAGGCTTAAAAACATGGCGTTAGAGGGTGAGAACTCGAAACAGCCCCCGAACGTCCCCGTGGGTGGCACCACCACCTCCCACGGGACCAACGTAACTCGTAGGAACTGACCCCGCAGCCGCGGGTCTCCCGGTTTGAGAGTACGACGGTAATTTGGTTATTTCCACACTTAGGCTTGAAAACATGGTGTTAGAGGGTGAGAACTCGAAACAGCCCCCGAACGGCCCCGTGGGTGGCACCAACACCTCCCACGGGACCAACGTAACTCGTAGGAACTGACCCCGCAGCCGCGGGTGTCCCGGTTTGAGAGTACGACGGTAATTTGCTTATTTCCACACTTAGGCTTAAAAACATGGCGTTAGAGGGTGAGAACTCGAAACAGCCCCCGAACGGCCCCGTGGGTGGCACCAACACCTCCCACGGGACCAACGTAACTCGTAGGAACTGACCCCGCAGCCGCGGGTGGCCCGGTTTGAGAGTACGACGGTAATTTGCTTATTTCCACACTTAGGCATAAAAACATGGCGTTAGAGGGTGAGAACTCGAAACAGCCCCCGAACGGCCCCGTGGGTGGCACCAACACCTCCCACGGGACCAACGTAACTCGTAGGAACTGACCCCGCAGCCGCGGGTCTCCCGGTTTGTGAGTACGACGATAATTTGCTTATTTTCACACTTAGGCTTAAAAACATGGCGTTAGAGGGTGAGAACTCGAAACAGCTCCCGAACGCCCCGTGGGTGGCACCAACACCACCCACGGGACCAACGTAACTCGTAGGAACTGACCCCGCAGCCGCGGGTCTCCCGGTTTGAGAGTACGACGGTAATTTGCTTATTTCCACACTTAGGCTTAAAAACATTGCGTTAGAGGGTGAGAATTCGAAACAGCCCCCGAACGGCCCCATGGGTGGCCCCAACACCACCCACGGGACCAACGTAACTCGTAGGAACTGACCCCGCAGCCGCGGGTGTCCCGGTTTGAGAGTACGGCGGTAATTTGCTTATTTCCACACTTAGGCTTAAAAACATGGCGTTAGAGGGTGAGAACTCGAAACAGCCCCCGAACGGCCCCGTGGGTGGCACCAACACCTCCCACGGGACCAACGTAACTCGTAGGAACTGACCCCGCAGCCGCGGGTGTCCCGGTTTGAGAGTACGACGGTAATTTGCTTATTTCCACACTTAGGCTTGAAAACATGGCGTTAGAGGGTGAGAACTCGAAACAGCCACGAACGACCCCGTGGGTGGCACCAACACCACCCACGGGACCAACGTAACTCGTAGGAACTGACCCCGCAGCCGCGGGTCTCCCGGTTTGAGAGTACGACGGTAATTTGCTTATTTCCACACTTAGGCTTAAAAACATGGCGTTAGAGGGTGAGAATTCGAAACAGCCCCCGAACGGCCCCGTGGGTGGCACCAACACCACCCACGGGACCAACGTAACTCGTAGGAACTGACCCCGCAGCCGCGGGTGTCCCGGTTTGAGAGTACGGCGGTAATTTACTTATTTCCACACTTAGGGTTAAAAACATGGCGTTAGAGGGTGAGAACTCGAAACAGCACCCGAACGGCCCCGTGGGTGGCACCAACACCTCCCACGGGACCAACGTAACTCGTAGGAACTGACCCCGCAGCCGCGGGTGTCCCGGTTTGAGAGTACGACGGTAATTTGCTTATTTCCACACTTAGGCTTGAAAACATGGCGTTAGAGGGTGAGAACTCGAAACAGCCCCCGAACGACCCCGTGGGTGGCACCAACACCACCCACGGGACCAACGTAACTCGTAGGAACTGACCCCGCAGCCGCGGGTCTCCCGGTTTGAGAGTACGACGGTAATTTGCTTATTTCCACACTTAGGCTTAAAAACATGGCGTTAGAGGGTGAGAACTCGAAACATCCCCCGAACGGCCCCGTGGGTGGCACCAACACCTCCCACGGGACAAACGTAACTCGTAGGAACTGACCCCGCAGCCGCGGGTGTCCCGGTTTGAGAGTACGACGGTAATTTGCTTATTTCTACACTTAGGCTTCAAAAACATGGCGTTAGAGGGTGAGAACTCGAAACAGCCCCCGAACGGCCCCGTGGGTGGCACCAACACCTCCCACGGGACCAACGTAACTCGTAGGAACTGACCCCGCAGCCGCGGGTGTCCTGGTTTGAGAGTACGGCGGTAATTTGCTTATTTCCACACTTAGGCTTAAAAACATGGCGTTAGAGGGTGAGAATTCGAAACAGCCCCCGAACGGCCCCGTGGGTGGCACCAACACCACCCACGGGACCAACGTAACTCGTAGGAACTGACCCCGCAGCCGCGGGTGTCCCGGTTTGAGAGTACGGCGGTAATTTGCTTATTTCCACACTTAGGCTTAAAAACATGGCGTTAGAGGGTGAGAACTCGAAACAGCCCCCGAACGGCCCCGTGGGTGGCACAAACACCACCCACGGGACCAACGTAACTCGTAGGAACTGACCCCGCAGCCGCGGGTGGCCCGGTTTGAGAGTACGACGGTAATTTGCTTATTTCCACACTTAGGCTTAAAAACATGGCGTTAGAGGGTGAGAACTCGAAACAGCCCCCGAACGGTCCCGTGGGTGGCACCAAAACCTCCCACGGGACCAACGTAACTCGTAGGAACTGACCCCGCAGCCGCGGGTGTCCCGGTTTGAGAGTACGACGGTAATTTGCTTATTTCCACACTTAGGCTTGAAAACATGGCGTTAGAGGGTGAGAACTCGAAACAGCCACGAACGGCCCCGTGGGTGTCACCAACACCTCCCACGGGACCAACGTAACTCGTAGGAACTGACCCCGCAGCCGCGGGTCTCCCGGTTTGAGAGTTCGACGGTAATTTGCTTATTTTCACACTTAGGCTTAAAAACATGGCGTTAGAGGGTGAGAACTCGAAACAGCCCCCGAACGACCCCGTGGGTGGCACCAACACCACCCACGGGACCAACGTAACTCGTAGGAACTGACCCCGCAGCCGCGGGTGTCCTGGTTTGAGAGTACGTCGGTAATTTGCTTATTTCCACACTTAGGCTTAAAAACATGGCGTTAGAGGATGAGAACTCGAAACAGCCCCCGAACAACCCCGTGGGTGGCACCAACACTTCCCACGGGACCAACGTAACTCGTAGGAAATGACCCCGCAGCCGCGGGTGTCCCTGTTTGAGAGTACGGCGGTAATTTGCTTATTTCCACACTTAGGCTTAAAAACATGGCTTTAGGGGGTGAGAACTCGAAACATCCCCCGAACGGCCCCGTGAGTGGCACCAACACCTCCCACGGGACCAACGTAACTCGTAGGAACTGACCCCGCATCCGCGGGTGTCCCGGTTTGAGAGTACGACGGTAATTTGCTTATTTCCACAATTAGGCTTTAAAACTTGGGGTTAGTGGGTGAGAACTCGAATTAGCCCCCGAACGGCCCCGTGGGTGGCACCAACACCTCCCACGAGACCAACGTAACTCGTAGGAACTGACCCCGCAGCCGCGGGTGTCCCGGTTTGAGAGTACGACGATAATTTGCTTATTTCCACACTTAGCCTTGAAAACATGGCGTTAGAGGGTGAAAACTCGAAACAGCCCCCGAACGGCCCAGTGGGTGGCACCAACACCTCCCACGGGACCAACATAACTCGTAGGAACTGACCCCGCAGCCGCGGGTGTCCCGGTTTGAGAGTACGACGGTAATTTGCTTATTTCCACACTTAGGCTTGAAAATATGGCGTTAGACGGTGAAAACTCGAAACAGCCCCCGAACGGCCCAGTGGGTGGCACCAACACCTCCCACGGGACCAACTTAACTCGTAGGAACTGACACCGCAGTCGCGGGTGTCCCGGTTTGAGAGTACGACGGTAATTTGCTTGTTTCCACACTAATGCTTGAAAACATGGCGTTAGAGGGCGAGAACTCGAAACAGCCCCCGAACGGCCCCGTGGGTGGCACCAACACCTCCCACGGGACCAACGTAACTCGTAGGAACTGTCCCCGCAGCCGCGGGTGTCCCGGTTTGAGAGTACGACCGTAATTTGCTTATTTCCATACTAATGCTTAAAAACATGGCGTTAGAGGGTGAGAACTCGAAACAGCCCCCGAACGACCCCGTGGGTGGCACCAACACCACCCACGGGACCAACGTAACTCGTAGGAACTGACCCCGCAGCCGCGGGTGTCCCGGTTTGAGAGTACGACAGTAATTTGCTTATTTCCACACTTAGGCTTAAAAACATGGCGTTAGAGGGTGAGATCTCGAAACAGCCCCCGAACGTCCCCGTGGGTGGCACCAACACCTCCCACGGGACCAACGTAACTCGTAGGAACTGACCCCGCAGCCGCGGGTTTCCCGGTTTGAGAGTACGACCGTAATTTGCTTATTTCCACACTTAGGTTTGAAAACATGGCGTTAGAGGGTGAGAACTCGAAACAGCCCCCGAACGGCCCCGTGGGTGGCACCAACACCTCCCACGGGACAAACGTAACTCGTAGGAACTGACCCCGCAGCCGCGGGTGTCCCCGTTTGAGAGTACGACGGTAATTTGCTTATTTCCACACTTAGGCTTAAAAACATGGCATTAGAGGGTGAGAACTCGAAACAGCCCCCGAACGGCCCCGTGGGTGGCACCAACACCTCCCACGGGACCAACGTAACTCGTTGGAACTGACCCCGCAGCCGCGGGTCTCCTGGTTTGAGAGTACGACGGTAATTTGCTTATTTCCACACTTAGGCATAAAAACATGGCGTTAGAGGGTGAGAACTCGAAACAGCCCCCGAACGACCCCGTGGGTGGCACCAACACCACCCACGGGACCAACGTAACTCGTAGGAACTGACCCCGCAGTCGCGGGTCTCCCGGTTTGAGAGTACGACGGTAATTTGCTTATTTCCACACTTAGGCATAAAAACATGGCGTTAGAGGGTGAGAACTTGAAACATCCCCCGAACGGCCCCGTGGGTGGCACCAACACCTCCCACGGGACCAACGTAACTCGTAGGAACTGACCCCGCAGCCGCGGGTCTCCCGGTTTGAGAGTACGACGGAAATTACCTTATTTCCACACTTAGGCTTGAAAACATGGCGTTAGAGGGTGAGAACTCGAAACAGCCCCCGAACGACCCCGTGGGTGGCACCAACACCACCCACGGGACCAACGTAACTCGTAGGAACTGACCCCGCAGCCGCGGGTGGCCCGGTTTGAGAGTACGACAGTAATTTGTTTATTTCCACACTTAGGCTTAAAAACATGGCGTTAGAGGGTGAGAACTCGAAACAGCCCCCGAACGTCCCCGTGGGTGGCACCAAAACTTCCCACGGGGTCCAACGTAACTCGTAAGAACTGACCCCGCAGCCGCGGGTCTCCCGGTTTGAGAGTACGACGGTAATTTGGTTATTTCCACACTTAGGCTTAAAAACATAGCGTTAGAGGGTGAGAACTCGAAACAGCCCCCGAACGGCCCCGTGGGTGGCACCAACACCACCCACGGGACCAACGTAACTCGCAGGAACTGACCCCGCAGCCGCGGGTGTCCCGGTTTGAGAGTACGGCGGTAATTTGCTTATTTCCACACTTAGGCTTAAAAACATGGCGTTAGAGGGTGAGAACTCGAAACAGCCCCCGAACGGCCCCGTGGGTGGCACCAACACCTCCCACGGGACCAATGTAACTCGTAGGAACTGACCCCGCAGCCGCGGGTGTCCCGGTTTGAGAGTACGACGGTAATTTGCTTATTTCCACACTTAGGCTTGAAAACATGGCGTTAGAGGGTGAGAACTCGAAACAACCCCCGAACGTCCCCGTGGGTGGCACCACCACCTCCCACGGGACCAACGTAACTCGTAGGAACTGACCCCGCAGCCGCGGGTCTCCCGGTTTGAGAGTACGACGGTAATTTGGTTATTTCCACACTTAGGCTTAAAAACATGGCGTTAGAGGGTGAGAACTCGAAACAGCCCCCGAACGTCCCCGTGGGTGGCACCACCACCTCCCACGGGACCAACGTAACTCGTAGGAACTGACCCCGCAGCCGCGGGTCTCCCGGTTTGAGAGTACGACGGTAATTTGGTTATTTCCACACTTAGGCTTGAAAACATGGTGTTAGAGGGTGAGAACTCGAAACAGCCCCCGAACGGCCCCGTGGGTGGCACCAACACCTCCCACGGGACCAACGTAACTCGTAGGAACTGACCCCGCAGCCGCGGGTGTCCCGGTTTGAGAGTACGACGGTAATTTGCTTATTTCCACACTTAGGCTTAAAAACATGGCGTTAGAGGGTGAGAACTCGAAACAGCCCCCGAACGGCCCCGTGGGTGGCACCAACACCTCCCACGGGACCAACGTAACTCGTAGGAACTGACCCCGCAGCCGCGGGTGGCCCGGTTTGAGAGTACGACGGTAATTTGCTTATTTCCACACTTAGGCATAAAAACATGGCGTTAGAGGGTGAGAACTCGAAACAGCCCCCGAACGGCCCCGTGGGTGGCACCAACACCTCCCACGGGACCAACGTAACTCGTAGGAACTGACCCCGCAGCCGCGGGTCTCCCGGTTTGTGAGTACGACGATAATTTGCTTATTTTCACACTTAGGCTTAAAAACATGGCGTTAGAGGGTGAGAACTCGAAACAGCTCCCGAACGCCCCGTGGGTGGCACCAACACCACCCACGGGACCAACGTAACTCGTAGGAACTGACCCCGCAGCCGCGGGTCTCCCGGTTTGAGAGTACGACGGTAATTTGCTTATTTCCACACTTAGGCTTAAAAACATTGCGTTAGAGGGTGAGAATTCGAAACAGCCCCCGAACGGCCCCATGGGTGGCCCCAACACCACCCACGGGACCAACGTAACTCGTAGGAACTGACCCCGCAGCCGCGGGTGTCCCGGTTTGAGAGTACGGCGGTAATTTGCTTATTTCCACACTTAGGCTTAAAAACATGGCGTTAGAGGGTGAGAACTCGAAACAGCCCCCGAACGGCCCCGTGGGTGGCACCAACACCTCCCACGGGACCAACGTAACTCGTAGGAACTGACCCCGCAGCCGCGGGTGTCCCGATTTAAGATTACGGCGGTAATTTGCTTATTTCCACACTTAGGCTTGAAAACATGGCGTTAGAGGGTGAGAACTCGAAACAGCCCCCGAACGACCCCGTGGGTGGCACCAACACCACCCACGGGACCAACGTAACTCGTAGGAACTGACCCCGCAGCCGCGGGTCTCCCGGTTTGAGAGTACGACGGTAATTTGCTTATTTCCACACTTAGGCTTAAAAACATGGCGTTAGAGGGTGAGAATTCGAAACAGCCCCCGAACGGCCCCGTGGGTGGCACCAACACCACCCACGGGACCAACGTAACTCGTAGGAACTGACCCCGCAGCCGCGGGTGTCCCGGTTTGAGAGTACGGCGGTAATTTACTTATTTCCACACTTAGGGTTAAAAACATGGCGTTAGAGGGTGAGAACTCGAAACAGCACCCGAACGGCCCCGTGGGTGGCACCAACACCTCCCACGGGACCAACGTAACTCGTAGGAACTGACCCCGCAGCCGCGGGTGTCCCGGTTTGAGAGTACGACGGTAATTTGCTTATTTCCACACTTAGGCTTGAAAACATGGCGTTAGAGGGTGAGAACTCGAAACAGCCCCCGAACGACCCCGTGGGTGGCACCAACACCACCCACGGGACCAACGTAACTCGTAGGAACTGACCCCGCAGCCGCGGGTCTCCCGGTTTGAGAGTACGACGGTAATTTGCTTATTTCCACACTTAGGCTTAAAAACATGGCGTTAGAGGGTGAGAACTCGAAACATCCCCCGAACGGCCCCGTGGGTGGCACCAACACCTCCCACGGGACAAACGTAACTCGTAGGAACTGACCCCGCAGCCGCGGGTGTCCCAGTTTGAGAGTACGACGGTAATTTGCTTATTTCTACACTTAGGCTTCAAAAACATGGCGTTAGAGGGTGAGAACTCGAAACAGCCCCCGAACGGCCCCGTGGGTGGCACCAACACCTCCCACGGGACCAACGTAACTCGTAGGAACTGACCCCGCAGCCGCGGGTGTCCCGGTTTGAGAGTACGACGGTAATTTGCTTATTTCCACACTAATGCTTGAAAACATGGCGTTAGATGGTGAGAACTCGAAACAGCCCCCGAACGGCCCCGTGGGTGGCACCAACACCTCCCACGGGACCAACGTAACTCGTAGGAACTGACCCCGCAGCCGCGGGTGTCCCTGTTTGAGAGTACGACGGTAATTTGCTTATTTCCACACTTAGGCTTGAAAACATGGCGTTAGAGGGTGAGAACTCGAAACAGCCCCCGAACGGCCCCGTGGGTGGCACCAACACCTCCCACGGGACCAACGTAACTCGTAGGAACTGACCCCGCAGCCGCGGGTGTCCCGGTTTGAGAGTACGACGTTAATTTGCTAATTTCCACACTTAGGCTTAAAAACATGGCGTTAGAGGGTGAGAACTCGAAACAGCCCCCGAACGACCCCGTGGGTGGCACCAACACCACCCACGGGACCAACGTAACTCGTAGGAACTGACCCCGCAGCCGCGGGTGTCCCGGTTTGAGAGTTCGACGGTAATTTGCTTATTTCCACACTTAGGCTTAAAAACATGGTGTTAGAGGGTGAGAACTCGAAACAGCCCCCGAACGACCCCGTGGGTGGCACCAACACCACCCAGGGGACCAACGTAACTCGTAGGAACAGACCCCGCAGCCGCGGGTGTCCCGGTTTGAGAGTACGACGGTAATTTGCTTATTTCCACAATTAGGCTTGAAAACATGGCGTTAGAGGGTGAGAACTCGAAACAGCCCCCGAACGGCCCCGTGGGTGGCACCAACACCTCCCACGGGACCAACGTAACTCGTAGGAACTGAACCCGCAGCCGCGGGTGTCCCGGTTTGAGAGTACGATGGTAATTTGCTTATTTCCACACTTAGACTTGAAAACATGGCGTTAGAGGGTGAAAACTCGAAACAGCCCCCGAACGACCCCGTGGGTGGCACCAACACCTCCCACGGGACCAACGTAACTCGTAGGAACTGACCCCGCAGCCGCGGGTGTCCCGGTTTGAGAGTACGACGGTAATTTTCTTATTTCCACACTAATGCTTGAAAACATGGCGTTAGAGGGTGAGAACTCGAAACAACCCCCGAACGGCCCCGTGGGCGGCACCAACACCTCCCAAGGGACCAACGTAACTCGTAGGAACTGACCCCGCAGCCGCTGTTGTCCCGGTTTGAGAGTACGACGGTATTTTGATTATTTCCACACTTAGGCTTAAAAACATGGCGTTAGAGGGTGAGAACTCGAAACAGCCCCCGAACGGCCCAGTGGGTGGCACCAACACCACCCACGGGACCAACGTAACTCGTAGGAACTGACCCCGCAGCCGCGGGTGTCCCGGTTTGAGAGTACGTCGGTAATTTGCTTATTTCCACACTTAGGCTTAAAAACATGGCGTTAGAGGGTGAGAACTCGAAACAGCCCCCGAACAACCCCGTGGGTGGCACCAACACCTCCCACGGGACCAACGTAACTCGTAGGAAATGACCCCGCAGCCGCGGGTGTCCCTGTTTGAGAGTACGGCGGTAATTTGCTTATTTCCACACTTGGGCTTAAAAGCATGGCTTTAGGGGGTGAGAACTCGAAACATCCCCCGAACGGCCCCGTGGGTGGCACCAACACCTCCCACGGGACCAACGTAACTCGTAGGAACTGACCCCGCATCCGCGGGTGTCCCGGTTTGAGAGTACGACGGTAATTTGCTTATTTCCACAATTAGGCTTTAAAACATGGCGTTAGTGGGTGAGAACTCGAAACAGCCCCCGAACGGCCCCGTGGGTGGCACCAACACCTCCCACGAGACCAACGTAACTCGTAGGAACTGACCCCGCAGCCGCGGTTGTCCCTGTTTGAGAGTACGACGGTAATTTGGTTATTTCCACACTTAGGCTTAAAAACATGGCGTTAGAGGGTGAGAATTCGAAACAGCCCCCGAACGGCCCCGTGGGTGGCACCAACACCACCCACGGGACCAACGTAACTCGTAGGAACTGATCCCGCAGCCGCGGGTGTCCCGGTTTGAGAGTACGGCGGTAATTTGCTTATTTCCACACTTAGGCTTAAAAACATGGCGTTAGAGGGTGAGAACTCGAAACAGCCCCCGAACGGCCCCGTGGGTGGCACAAACACCACCCACGGGACCAACGTAACTCGTAGGAACTGACCCCGCAGCCGCGGGTGGCCCGGTTTGAGAGTACGACGGTAATTTGCTTATTTCCACACTTAGGCTTAAAAACATGGCGTTAGAGGGTGAGAACTCGAAACAGCCCCCGAACGGCCCCGTGGGTGGCACCAAAACCTCCCACGGGACCAACGTAACTCGTAGGAACTGACCCCGCAGCCGCGGGTGTCCCGGTTTGAGAGTACGACGGTAATTTGCTTATTTCCACACTTAGGCTTGAAAACATGGCGTTAGAGGGTGAGAACTCGAAACAGCCACGAACGGCCCCGTGGGTGTCACCAACACCTCCCACGGGACCAACGTAACTCGTAGGAACTGACCCCGCAGCCGCGGGTCTCCCGGTTTGAGAGTTCGACGGTAATTTGCTTATTTTCACACTTAGGCTTAAAAACATGGCGTTAGAGGGTGAGAACTCGAAACAGCCCCCGAACGACCCCGTGGGTGGCACCAACACCACCCACGTGACCAACGTAACTCGTAGGAACTGACCCCGCAGCCGCGGGTGTCCTGGTTTGAGAGTACGTCGGTAATTTGCTTATTTCCACACTTAGGCTTAAAAACATGGCGTTAGAGGATGAGAACTCGAAACAGCCCCCGAACAACCCCGTGGGTGGCACCAACACTTCCCACGGGACCAACGTAACTCGTAGGAAATGACCCCGCAGCCGCGGGTGTCCCTGTTTGAGAGTACGGCGGTAATTTGCTTATTTCCACACTTAGGCTTAAAAACATGGCTTTAGGGGGTGAGAACTCGAAACATCCCCCGAACGGCCCCGTGAGTGGCACCAACACCTCCCACGGGACCAACGTAACTCATAGGAACTGACCCCGCATCCGCGGGTGTCCCGGTTTGAGAGTACGACGGTAATTTGCTTATTTCCACAATTAGGCTTTAAAACATGGCGTTAGTGGGTGAGAACTCGAAACAGCCCCCGAACGGCCCCGTGGGTGGCACCAACACCTCCCACGAGACCAACGTAACTCGTAGGAACTAACCCCGCAGCCGCGGGTGTCCCGGTTTGAGAGTACGACGATAATTTGCTTATTTCCACACTTAGCCTTGAAAACATGGCGTTAGAGGGTGAAAACTCGAAACAGCCCCCGAACGGCCCAGTGGGTGGCACCAACACCTCCCACGGGACCAACATAACTCGTAGGAACTGACCCCGCAGCCGCGGGTGTCCCGGTTTGAGAGTACGACGGTAATTTGCTTATTTCCACACTTAGGCTTGAAAATATGGCGTTAGAGGGTGAAAACTCGAAACAGCCCCCGAACGGCCCAGTGGGTGGCACCAACACCTCCCACGGGACCAACTTAACTCGTAGGAACTGACACCGCAGTCGCGGGTGTCCCGGTTTGAGAGTACGACGGTAATTTGCTTGTTTCCACACTAATGCTTGAAAACATGGCGTTAGAGGGCGAGAACTCGAAACAGCCCCCGAACGGCCCCGTGGGTGGCACCAACACCTCCCACGGGACCAACGTAACTCGTAGGAACTGTCCCCGCAGCCGCGGGTGTCCCGGTTTGAGAGTACGACCGTAATTTGCTTATTTCCATACTAATGCTTAAAAACATGGCGTTAGAGGGTGAGAACTCGAAACAGCCCCCGAACGTCCCCGTGGGTGGCACCAACACCACCCACGGGACCAACGTAACTCGTAGGAACTGACCCCGCAGCCGCGGGTGTCCCGGTTTGAGAGTACGACAGTAATTTGTTTATTTCCACACTTAGGCTTAAAAACATGGCGTTAGAGGGTGAGATCTCGAAACAGCCCCCGAACGTCCCCTTGGGTGGCACCAACACCTCCCACGGGACCAACGTAACTCGTAGGAACTGACCCCGCAGCCGCGGGTTTCCCGGTTTGAGAGTACGACCGTAATTTGCTTATTTCCACACTTAGGTTTGAAAACATGGCGTTAGAGGGTGAGAACTCGAAACAGCCCCCGAACGGCCCCGTGGGTGGCACCAACACCTCCCACGGGACAAACGTAACTCGTAGGAACTGACCCCGCAGCCGCGGGTGTCCCCGTTTGAGAGTACGACGGTAATTTGCTTATTTTCACACTTAGGCTTAAAAACATGGCATTAGAGGGTGAGAACTCGAAACAGCCCCCGAACGGCCCCGTGGGTGGCACCAACACCTCCCACGGGACCAACGTAACTCGTTGGAACTGACCCCGCAGCCGCGGGTCTCCTGGTTTGAGAGTACGACGGTAATTTGCTTATTTCCACACTTAGGCATAAAAACATGGCGTTAGAGGGTGAGAACTCGAAACAGCCCCCGAACGACCCCGTGGGTGGCACCAACACCACCCACGGGACCAACGTAACTCGTAGGAACTGACCCCGCAGTCGCGGGTCTCCCGGTTTGAGAGTACGACGGTAATTTGCTTATTTCCACACTTAGGCATAAAAACATGGCGTTAGAGGGTGAGAACTTGAAACATCCCCCGAACAGCCCCGTGGGTGGCACCAACACCTCCCACGGGACCAACGTAACTCGTAGAAACTGACCCCGCAGCCGCGGGTCTCCCGGTTTGAGAGTACGACGGAAATTACCTTATTTCCACACTTAGGCTTGAAAACATGGCGTTAGAGGGTGAGAACTCGAAACAGCCCCCGAACGACCCCGTGGGTGGCACCAACACCACCCACGGGACCAACGTAACTCGTAGGAACTGACCCCGCAGCCGCGGGTGGCCCGGTTTGAGAGTACGACAGTAATTTGTTTATTTCCACACTTAGGCTTAAAAACATGGCGTTAGAGGGTGAGAACTCGAAACAGCCCCCGAACGTCCCCGTGGGTGGCACCAAAACTTCCCACGGGGTCCAACGTAACTCGTAAGAACTGACCCCGCAGCCGCGGGTCTCCCGGTTTGAGAGTACGACGGTAATTTGGTTATTTCCACACTTAGGCTTAAAAACATGGCGTTAGAGGGTGAGAACTCGAAACAGCCCCCGAACGGCCCCGTGGGTGGTACCAACACCACCCACGGGACCAACGTAACTCGCAGGAACTGACCCCGCAGCCGCGGGTGTCCCGGTTTGAGAGTACGGCGGTAATTTGCTTATTTCCACACTTAGGCTTAAAAACATGGCGTTAGAGGGTGAGAACTCGAAACAGCCCCCGAACGGCCCCGTGGGTGGCACCAACACCTCCCACGGGACCAACGTAACTCATAGGAACTGACCCCGCAGCCGCGGGTGTCCCGGTTTGAGAGTACGACGGTAATTTGCTTATTTCCACACTTAGGCTTGAAAACATGGCGTTAGAGGGTGAGAACTCGAAACAACCCCCGAACGTCCCCGTGGGTGGCACCACCACCTCCCACGGGACCAACGTAACTCGTAGGAACTGACCCCGCAGCCGCGGGTCTCCCGGTTTGAGAGTACGACGGTAATTTGGTTATTTCCACACTTAGGCTTAAAAACATGGCGTTAGAGGGTGAGAACTCGAAACAGCCCCCGAACGTCCCCGTGGGTGGCACCACCACCTCCCACGGGACCAACGTAACTCGTAGGAACTGACCCCGCAGCCGCGGGTCTCCCGGTTTGAGAGTACGACAGTAATTTGGTTATTTCCACACTTAGGCTTGAAAACATGGTGTTAGAGGGTGAGAACTCGAAACAGCCCCCGAACGGCCCCGTGGGTGGCACCAACACCTCCCACGGGACCAACGTAACTCGTAGGAACTGACCCCGCAGCCGCGGGTGTCCCGGTTTGAGAGTACGACGGTAATTTGCTTATTTCCACACTTAGGCTTAAAAACATGGCGTTAGAGGGTGAGAACTCGAAACAGCCCCCGAACGGCCCCGTGGGTGGCACCAACACCTCCCACGGGACCAACGTAACTCGTAGGAACTGACCCCGCAGCCGCGGGTGGCCCGGTTTGAGAGTACGACGGTAATTTGCTTATTTCCACACTTAGGCATAAAAACATGGCGTTAGAGGGTGAGAACTCGAAACAGCCCCCGAACGGCCCCGTGGGTGGCACCAACACCTCCCACGGGACCAACGTAACTCGTAGGAACTGACCCCGCAGCCGCGGGTCTCCCGGTTTGTGAGTACGACGATAATTTGCTTATTTTCACACTTAGGCTTAAAAACATGGCGTTAGAGGGTGAGAACTCGAAACAGCTCCCGAACGCCCCGTGGGTGGCACCAACACCACCCACGGGACCAACGTAACTCGTAGGAACTGACCCCGCAGCCGCGGGTCTCCCGGTTTGAGAGTACGACGGTAATTTGCTTATTTCCACACTTAGGCTTAAAAACATTGCGTTAGAGGGTGAGAATTCGAAACAGCCCCCGAACGGCCCCATGGGTGGCCCCAACACCACCCACGGGACCAACGTAACTCGTAGGAACTGACCCCGCAGCCGCGGGTGCCCCGGTTTGAGAGTACGGCGGTAATTTGCTTATTTCCACACTTAGGCTTAAAAACATGGCGTTAGAGGGTGAGAACTCGAAACAGCCCCCGAACGGCCCCGTGGGTGGCACCAACACCTCCCACGGGACCAACGTAACTCGTAGGAACTGACCCCGCAGCCGCGGGTGTCCCGGTTTAAGATTACGGCGGTAATTTGCTTATTTCCACACTTAGGCTTGAAAACATGGCGTTAGAGGGTGAGAACTCGAAACAGCCCCCGAACGACCCCGTGGGTGGCACCAACACCACCCACGGGACCAACGTAACTCGTAGGAACTGACCCCGCAGCCGCGGGTCTCCCGGTTTGAGAGTACGACGGTAATTTGCTTATTTCCACACTTAGGCTTAAAAACATGGCGTTAGAGGGTGAGAATTCGAAACAGCCCCCGAACGGCCCCGTGGGTGGCACCAACACCACCCACGTGACCAACGTAACTCGTAGGAACTGACCCCGCAGCCGCGGGTGTCCCGGTTTGAGAGTACGGCGGTAATTTACTTATTTCCACACTTAGGGTTAAAAACATGGCGTTAGAGGGTGAGAACTCGAAACAGCCCCCGAACGGCCCCGTGGGTGGCACCAACACCTCCCACGGGACCAACGTAACTCGTAGGAACTGACCCCGCAGCCGCGGGTGTCCCGGTTTGAGAGTACGACGGTAATTTGCTTATTTCCACACTTAGGCTTGAAAACATGGCGTTAGAGGGTGAGAACTCGAAACAGCCCCCGAACGACCCCGTGGGTGGCACCAACACCACCCACGGGACCAACGTAACTCGTAGGAACTGACCCCGCAGCCGCGGGTCTCCCGGTTTGAGAGTACGACGGTAATTTGCTTATTTCCACACTTAGGCTTGAAAACATGGCGTTAGAGGGTGAGAACTCGAAACAGCCCCCGAACGACCCCGTGGGTGGCACCAACACCTCCCACGGGACCAACGTAACTCGTAGGAACTGACCCCGCAGCCGCGGGTGGCCCGGTTTGAGAGTACGACAGTAATTTGTTTATTTCCACACTTAGGCTTAAAAACATGGCGTTAGAGGGTGAGAACTCGAAACAGCCCCCGAACGTCCCCGTGGGAGGCACCACCACCTCCCACGGGACCAACGTAACTCGTAGGAACTGACCCCGCAGCCGCGGGTCTCCCGGTTTGAGAGTACGACGGTAATTTGGTTATTTCCACACCTAGGCTTGAAAACATGGCGTTAGAGGGTGAGAACTCGAAACAGCCCCCGAACGGCCCCGTGGGTGGCACCAACACCTCCCACGGGACCAACGTAACTCGTAGGAACTGACCCTGCAGCCGCGGGTGACCCGTTTTGAGAGTACGACGGTAATTTGCTTATTTCCACACTTAGGCTTAAAAACATGGGGTTAGAGGGTGAGAACTCGAAACAGCCCCCGAACGTCCCTGTGGGTGGCACCACCACCTCCCACGGGACCAACGTAACTCGTAGGAACTGACCCCGCAGCCGCGGGTCTCACGGTTTGAGAGTACGACGGTAATTTGGTTATTTCCACACTTAGGCTTGAAAACATGGCGTTAGAGGGTGAGAACTCGAAACAGCCCCCGAACGGCCCCGTGGGTGGCACTAACACCTCCCACGGGACCAACGTAACTCGTAGGAACTGACCCCGCAGCCGCGGGTGTCCCGGTTTGAGAGTACGACGGTAATTTGCTTATTTCCACACTTAGGCTTAAAAACATGGCGTTAGAGGGTGAGAACTCGAAACAGCCCCTGAACGGCCCCGTGGGTGGCACCAACACCTCCCACGGGACCAACGTAACTCGTAGGAACTGACCCCGCAGCCGCGGGTCTCCCGGTTTGAGAGTACGACGGTAATTTGCTTATTTTCACACTTAGGCTTAAAAACATGGCGTTAGAGGGTGAGAACTCGAAACAGCCCTCTAACGACCCCGTGGGTGGCACCAACACCACCCACGGGACCAACGTAACTCGTAGGAACTGACCCCGCAGTCGCGGGTCTCCCGGTTTGAGAGTACGACGGTAATTTGCTTATTTCCAGACTTAGGCATAAAAACATGGCGTTAGAGGGTGAGAACTCGAAACATCCCCCGAACGGCCCCGTGGGTGGCACCAACACCTCCCACGGGACCAACGTAACTCGTAGGAACTGACCCCGCAGCCGCGGGTCTCCCGGTTTGAGAGTACGACGGTAATTAGCTTATTTTCACACTTAGGCTTAAAAACATGGCGTTAGAGGGTGAGAACTCGAAACAGCCCCCGAACGACCCCGTGGGTGGCACCAACACCACCCACGGGACCAACGTAACTCGTAGGAACTGACCCCGCAACCGCGGGTCTCCTGGTTTGAGAGTACGACGGTAATTTGTTTATTTCCACACTTAGGCTTAAAAACATGGCGTTAGAGGGTGAGAATTCGAAACAGCCACCGAACGGCCCCGTGGGTGGCACCAACACCACCCACGGGACCAACGTAACTCGTAGGAACTGACCCCGCAGCCGCGGGTGGCCCGGTTTGAGAGTACGGCGGTAATTTGGTTATTTCCACACTTAGGCTTGAAAACATGGCGTTAGAGGGTGAGAACTCGAAACAGCCCCCGAACGGCCCCGTGGGTGGCACCAACACCTCCCACGGGACCAACGTAACTCGTAGGAACTGACCCCGCAGCCGCGGGTGTCCCGGTTTGAGAGTACGACGGTAATTTGCTTATTTCCACACTTAGGCTTAAAAACATGGGGTTAGAGGGTGAGAACTCGAAACAGCCCCCGAACGTCCCCGTGGGTGGCATCACCACCTCACAGGGGCCAACGTAACTCGTAGGAACTGACCCCGCAGCCGCGGGTGGCCCAGTTTGAGAGTACGACAATAATTTGTTTATTTCCTCACTTAGGCTTAAAAACATGGCGTTAGAGGGTGAGAACTTGAAACAGCCCCTGAACGTCCCCGTGGGTGGCACCAACACCTCCCACGGGACAAACGTAACTCGTAGGAACTGACCCCGCAGCCGCGGGTGTCCCCGTTTGAGAGTACGACGGTAATTTGCTTATTTTCACACTTAGGCTTAAAAACATGGCATTAGAGGGTGAGAACTCGAAACAGCCCCCGAACGGCCCCGTGGGTGGCACCAACACCTCCCACGGGACCAACGTAACTCGTTGGAACTGACCCCGCAGCCGCGGGTCTCCTGGTTTGAGAGTACGACGGTAATTTGCTTATTTCCACACTTAGGCATAAAAACATGGCGTTAGAGGGTGAGAACTCGAAACAGCCCCCGAACGACCCCGTGGGTGGCACCAACACCACCCACGGGACCAACGTAACTCGTAGGAACTGACCCCGCAGTCGCGGGTCTCCCGGTTTGAGAGTACGACGGTAATTTGCTTATTTCCACACTTAGGCATAAAAACATGGCGTTAGAGGGTGAGAACTTGAAACATCCCCCGAACAGCCCCGTGGGTGGCACCAACACCTCCCACGGGACCAACGTAACTCGTAGGAACTGACCCCGCAGCCGCGGGTCTCCCGGTTTGAGAGTACGACGGAAATTACCTTATTTCCACACTTAGGCTTGAAAACATGGCGTTAGAGGGTGAGAACTCGAAACAGCCCCCGAACGACCCCGTGGGTGGCACCAACACCACCCACGGGACCAACGTAACTCGTAGGAACTGACCCCGCAGCCGCGGGTGGCCCGGTTTGAGAGTACGACAGTAATTTGTTTATTTCCACACTTAGGCTTAAAAACATGGCGTTAGAGGGTGAGAACTCGAAACAGCCCCCGAACGTCCCCGTGGGTGGCACCAAAACTTCCCACGGGGTCCAACGTAACTCGTAAGAACTGACCCCGCAGCCGCGGGTCTCCCGGTTTAAGAGTACGACGGTAATTTGGTTATTTCCACACTTAGGCTTAAAAACATGGCGTTAGAGGGTGAGAACTCGAAACAGCCCCCGAACGGCCCCGTGGGTGGTACCAACACCACCCACGGGACCAACGTAACTCGCAGGAACTGACCCCGCAGCCGCGGGTGTCCCGGTTTGAGAGTACGGCGGTAATTTGCTTATTTCCACACTTAGGCTTAAAAACATGGCGTTAGAGGGTGAGAACTCGAAACAGCCCCCGAACGGCCCCGTGGGTGGCACCAACACCTCCCACGGGACCAACGTAACTCGTAGGAACTGACCCCGCAGCCGCGGGTGTCCCGGTTTGAGAGTACGACGGTAATTTGCTTATTTCCACACTTAGGCTTGAAAACATGGCGTTAGAGGGTGAGAACTCGAAACAACCCCCGAACGTCCCCGTGGGTGGCACCACCACCTCCCACGGGACCAACGTAACTCGTAGGAACTGACCCCGCAGCCGCGGGTCTCCCGGTTTGAGAGTACGACGGTAATTTGGTTATTTCCACACTTAGGCTTAAAAACATGGCGTTAGAGGGTGAGAACTCGAAACAGCCCCCGAACGTCCCCGTGGGTGGCACCACCACCTCCCACGGGACCAACGTAACTCGTAGGAACTGACCCCGCAGCCGCGGGTCTCCCGGTTTGAGAGTACGACAGTAATTTGGTTATTTCCACACTTAGGCTTGAAAACATGGTGTTAGAGGGTGAGAACTCGAAACAGCCCCCGAACGGCCCCGTGGGTGGCACCAACACCTCCCACGGGACCAACGTAACTCGTAGGAACTGACCCCGCAGCCGCGGGTGTCCCGGTTTGAGAGTACGACGGTAATTTGCTTATTTCCACACTTAGGCTTAAAAACATGGCGTTAGAGGGTGAGAACTCGAAACAGCCCCCGAACGGCCCCGTGGGTGGCACCAACACCTCCCACGGGACCAACGTAACTCGTAGGAACTGACCCCGCAGCCGCGGGTGGCCCGGTTTGAGAGTACGACGGTAATTTGCTTATTTCCACACTTAGGCATAAAAACATGGCGTTAGAGGGTGAGAACTCGAAACAGCCCCCGAACGGCCCCGTGGGTGGCACCAACACCTCCCACGGGACCAACGTAACTCGTAGGAACTGACCCCGCAGCCGCGGGTCTCCCGGTTTGTGAGTACGACGATAATTTGCTTATTTTCACACTTAGGCTTAAAAACATGGCGTTAGAGGGTGAGAACTCGAAACAGCTCCCGAACGCCCCGTGGGTGGCACCAACACCACCCACGGGACCAACGTAACTCGTAGGAACTGACCCCGCAGCCGCGGGTCTCCCGGTTTGAGAGTACGACGGTAATTTGCTTATTTCCACACTTAGGCTTAAAAACATTGCGTTAGAGGGTGAGAATTCGAAACAGCCCCCGAACGGCCCCATGGGTGGCCCCAACACCACCCACGGGACCAACGTAACTCGTAGGAACTGACCCCGCAGCCGCGGGTGTCCCGGTTTGAGAGTACGGCGGTAATTTGCTTATTTCCACACTTAGGCTTAAAAACATGGCGTTAGAGGGTGAGAACTCGAAACAGCCCCCGAACGGCCCCGTGGGTGGCACCAACACCTCCCACGGGACCAACGTAACTCGTAGGAACTGACCCCGCAGCCGCGGGTGTCCCGGTTTAAGATTACGGCGGTAATTTGCTTATTTCCACACTTAGGCTTGAAAACATGGCGTTAGAGGGTGAGAACTCGAAACAGCCCCCGAACGACCCCGTGGGTGGCACCAACACCACCCACGGGACCAACGTAACTCGTAGGAACTGACCCCGCAGCCGCGGGTCTCCCGGTTTGAGAGTACGACGGTAATTTGCTTATTTCCACACTTAGGCTTAAAAACATGGCGTTAGAGGGTGAGAATTCGAAACAGCCCCCGAACGGCCCCGTGGGTGGCACCAACACCACCCACGTGACCAACGTAACTCGTAGGAACTGACCCCGCAGCCGCGGGTGTCCCGGTTTGAGAGTACGGCGGTAATTTACTTATTTCCACACTTAGGGTTAAAAACATGGCGTTAGAGGGTGAGAACTCGAAACAGCCCCCGAACGGCCCCGTGGGTGGCACCAACACCTCCCACGGGACCAACGTAACTCGTAGGAACTGACCCCGCAGCCGCGGGTGTCCCGGTTTGAGAGTACGACGGTAATTTGCTTATTTCCACACTTAGGCTTGAAAACATGGCGTTAGAGGGTGAGAACTCGAAACAGCCCCCGAACGACCCCGTGGGTGGCACCAACACCACCCACGGGACCAACGTAACTCGTAGGAACTGACCCCGCAGCCGCGGGTCTCCCGGTTTGAGAGTACGACGGTAATTTGCTTATTTCCACACTTAGGCTTGAAAACATGGCGTTAGAGGGTGAGAACTCGAAACAGCCCCCGAACGACCCCGTGGGTGGCACCAACACCTCCCACGGGACCAACGTAACTCGTAGGAACTGACCCCGCAGCCGCGGGTGGCCCGGTTTGAGAGTACGACAGTAATTTGTTTATTTCCACACTTAGGCTTAAAAACATGGCGTTAGAGGGTGAGAACTCGAAACAGCCCCCGAACGTCCCCGTGGGAGGCACCACCACCTCCCACGGGACCAACGTAACTCGTAGGAACTGACCCCGCAGCCGCGGGTCTCCCGGTTTGAGAGTACGACGGTAATTTGGTTATTTCCACACCTAGGCTTGAAAACATGGCGTTAGAGGGTGAGAACTCGAAACAGCCCCCGAACGGCCCCGTGGGTGGCACCAACACCTCCCACGGGACCAACGTAACTCGTAGGAACTGACCCTGCAGCCGCGGGTGACCCGTTTTGAGAGTACGACGGTAATTTGCTTATTTCCACACTTAGGCTTAAAAACATGGGGTTAGAGGGTGAGAACTCGAAACAGCCCCCGAACGTCCCTGTGGGTGGCACCACCACCTCCCACGGGACCAACGTAACTCGTAGGAACTGACCCCGCAGCCGCGGGTCTCACGGTTTGAGAGTACGACGGTAATTTGGTTATTTCCACACTTAGGCTTGAAAACATGGCGTTAGAGGGTGAGAACTCGAAACAGCCCCCGAACGGCCCCGTGGGTGGCACCAACACCTCCCACGGGACCAACGTAACTCGTAGGAACTGACCCCGCAGCCGCGGGTGTCCCGGTTTGAGAGTACGACGGTAATTTGCTTATTTCCACACTTAGGCTTAAAAACATGGCGTTAGAGGGTGAGAACTCGAAACAGCCCCTGAACGGCCCCGTGGGTGGCACCAACACCTCCCACGGGACCAACGTAACTCGTAGGAACTGACCCCGCAGCCGCGGGTCTCCCGGTTTGAGAGTACGACGGTAATTTGCTTATTTTCACACTTAGGCTTAAAAACATGGCGTTAGAGGGTGAGAACTCGAAACAGCCCCCGAACGACCCCGTGGGTGGCACCAACACCACCCACGGGACCAACGTAACTCGTAGGAACTGACCCCGCAGTCGCGGGTCTCCCGGTTTGAGAGTACGACGGTAATTTGCTTATTTCCAGACTTAGGCATAAAAACATGGCGTTAGAGGGTGAGAACTCGAAACATCCCCCGAACGGCCCCGTGGGTGGCACCAACACCTCCCACGGGACCAACGTAACTCGTAGGAACTGACCCCGCAGCCGCGGGTCTCCCGGTTTGAGAGTACGACGGTAATTAGCTTATTTTCACACTTAGGCTTAAAAACATGGCGTTAGAGGGTGAGAACTCGAAACAGCCCCCGAACGACCCCGTGGGTGGCACCAACACCACCCACGGGACCAACGTAACTCGTAGGAACTGACCCCGCAACCGCGGGTCTCCTGGTTTGAGAGTACGACGGTAATTTGTTTATTTCCACACTTAGGCTTAAAAACATGGCGTTAGAGGGTGAGAATTCGAAACAGCCCCCGAACGGCCCCGTGGGTGGCACCAACACCACCCACGGGACCAACGTAACTCGTAGGAACTGACCCCGCAGCCGCGGGTGGCCCGGTTTGAGAGTACGGCGGTAATTTGGTTATTTCCACACTTAGGCTTGAAAACATGGCGTTAGAGGGTGAGAACTCGAAACAGCCCCCGAACGGCCCCGTGGGTGGCACCAACACCTCCCACGGGACCAACGTAACTCGTAGGAACTGACCCCGCAGCCGCGGGTGTCCCGGTTTGAGAGTACGACGGTAATTTGCTTATTTCCACACTTAGGCTTAAAAACATGGGGTTAGAGGGTGAGAACTCGAAACAGCCCCCGAACGTCCCCGTGGGTGGCATCACCACCTCATAGGGGCCAACGTAACTCGTAGGAACTGACCCCGCAGCCGCGGGTGGCCCAGTTTGAGAGTACGACAATAATTTGTTTATTTCCTCACTTAGGCTTAAAAACATGGCGTTAGAGGGTGAGAACTTGAAACAGCCCCTGAACGTCCCCGTGGGTGGCACCAACACCTCCCACGGGACAAACGTAACTCGTAGGAACTGACCCCGCAGCCGCGGGTGTCCCGGTTTGAGAGTACGGCGGTAATTTGCTTATTTCCACACTTAGGCTTAAAAACATGGCGTTAGAGGGTGAGAACTCGAAACAGCCCCCGAACGTCCCCGTGGGTGGCACCAACACCTCCCACGGGACCAACGTAACTCGTAGGAACTGACCCCGCAGCCGCGGGTCTCTCGGTTTGAGAGTACGACGGTAATTTGGTTATTTCCACACTTAGGCTTGAAAACATGGCGTTAGAGGGTGAGAACTCGAAACAGCCCCCGAACGGCCCCGTGGGTGGCACCAACACCTCCCACGGGACCAACGTAACTCGTAGGAACTGACCCCGCAGCCGCGGGTGGCCCGGTTTGAGAGTACGACGGTAATTTGCTTATTTCCACACTTAGGCATAAAAACATGGCGTTAGAGGGTGAGAACTCGAAACAGCCCCCGAACGGCCCCGTGGGTGGCACCAACACCTCCCACGGGACCAACGTAACTCGTAGGAACTGACCCCGCAGCCGCGGGTCTCCCGGTTTGTGAGTACGACGATAATTTGCTTATTTTCACACTTAGGCTTAAAAACATGGCGTTAGAGGGTGAGAACTCGAAACAGCTCCCGAACGACCCCGTGGGTGGCACCAACACCACCCACGGGACCAACGTAACTCGTAGGAACTGACCCCGCAGCCGCGGGTCTCCCGGTTTGAGAGTACGACGGTAATTTGCTTATTTCCACACTTAGGCTTAAAAACAAGGCGTTAGAGGGTGAGAACTCGAAACAGCCCCCGAACGGCCCCGTGGGTGGCACCAACACCTCCCACGGGACCAACGTAACTCGTAGGAACTGACCCCGCAGCCGCGGGTGTCCCGGTTTGAGATTACGGCGGTAATTTGCTTATTTCCACACTTAGGCTTGAAAACATGGCGTTAGAGGGTGAGAACTCGAAACAGCCCCCGAACGACCCCGTGGGTGGCACCAACACCACCCACGGGACCAACGTAACTCGTAGGAACTGACCCCGCAGCCGCGGGTGGCCCAGTTTGAGAGTACGACAGTAATTTGTTTATTTCCACACTTAGGCTTAAAAACATGGCGTTAGAGGGTGAGAACTCGAAACAGCCCCCGAACGTCCCCGTGGGTGGCACCACCACCTCCCACGGGACCAACGTAACTCGTAGGAACTGACCCCGCAGCCGCGGGTCTCCCGGTTTGAGAGTACGACGGTAATTTGCTTATTTCCACACTTAGGCATAAAAACATGGCGTTAGAGGGTGAGAACTCGAAACAGCCCCCGAACGGCCCCGTGGGTGGCACCAACACCTCCCACGGGGCCAACGTAACTCGTAGGAACTGACCCCGCAGCCGCGGGTCTCCCGGTTTGAGAGTACGACGGTAATTTGTTTATTTTCACACTTAGGCTTAAAAACATGGCGTTAGAGGGTGAGAACTCGAAACAGCCCCCGAACGACCCCATGGGTGGCACCAACACCACCCACGGGACCAACGTAACTCGTAGGAACTGACCCCGAAGCCGCGGGTCTCCCGGTTTGAGAGTACGACGGTAATTTGCTTATTTCCACACTTAGGCATAAAAACATGGCGTTAGAGGGTGAGAACTCGAAACAGCCCCCGAACGGCCCCGTGGGTGGCACCAACACCTCCCACGGGACCAACGTAACTCGTAGGAACTGACCCCGCATCCGCGGGTCTCCCGGTTTGAGAGTACGACGATAATTTGCTTATTTTCACACTTAGGCTTAAAAACATGGCGTTAAAGGGTGAGAACTCGAAACAGCCCCCGAACGACCCCGTGGGTGGCACCAACACCACCCACGGGACCAACGTAACTCGTAGGAACTGACCCCGCAGCCGCGGGTGTCCCGGTTTGAGAGTACGACGGTAATTTGCTTATTTCCACACTTAGGCTTAAAAACATGGCGTTAGAGGGTGAGAATTCGAAACAGCCCCCGAACGGCCCCGTGGGTGGCACCAACACCTCCCACGGGACCAACGTAACTCGTAGGAACTGACCCCGTAGCCGCGGGTGGCCCGGTTTGAGAGTACGACAGTAATTTGTTTATTTCCACACTTAGGCTTAAAAACATGGCGTTAGAGGGTGAGAACTCGAAACAGCCCCCGAACGTCCCCGTGGGTGGCACCACCACCTCCCACGGGACCAACATAACTCGTAGGAACTGACCCCGCAGCCGCGGGTCTCCCGGTTTGAGAGTACGACGGTAATTTGGTTATTTCCACACCTAGGCTTGAAAACATGGCGTTAGAGGGTGAGAACTCGAAACAGCCACCGAACGGCCCCGTGGGTGGCACCAACACCTCCCACGGGGCCAACGTAACTCGTAGGAACTGACCCCGCAGTCGCGGGTCTCCCGGTTTGAGAGTACGACGGTAATTTGCTTATTTCCACACTTAGGCATAAAAACATGGCGTTAGAGGGTGAGAACTTGAAACATCCCCCGAACGGCCCCGTGGGTGGCACCAACACCTCCCACGGGACCAACGTAACTCGTAGGAACTGACCCCGCAGCCGCGGGTCTCCCGGTTTGAGAGTACGACGGAAATTACCTTATTTCCACACTTAGGCTTGAAAACATGGCGTTAGAGGGTGAGAACTCGAAACAGCCCCCGAACGACCCCGTGGGTGGCACCAACACCACCCACGGGACCAACGTAACTCGTAGGAACTGACCCCGCAGCCGCGGGTGGCCCGGTTTGAGAGTACGACAGTAATTTGTTTATTTCCACACTTAGGCTTAAAAACATGGCGTTAGAGGGTGAGAACTCGAAACAGCCCCCGAACGTCCCCGTGGGTGGCACCAAAACTTCCCACGGGGTCCAACGTAACTCGTAAGAACTGACCCCGCAGCCGCGGGTCTCCCGGTTTGAGAGTACGACGGTAATTTGGTTATTTCCACACTTAGGCTTAAAAACATGGCGTTAGAGGGTGAGAACTCGAAACAGCCCCCGAACGGCCCCGTGGGTGGCACCAACACCAACCACGGGACCAACGTAACTCGCAGGAACTGACCCCGCAGCCGCGGGTGTCCCGGTTTGAGAGTACGGCGGTAATTTGCTTATTTCCACACTTAGGCTTAAAAACATGGCGTTAGAGGGTGAGAACTCGAAACAGCCCCCGAACGGCCCCGTGGGTGGCACCAACACCTCCCACGGGACCAACGTAACTCATAGGAACTGACGCCGCAGCCGCGGGTGTCCCGGTTTGAGAGTACGACGGTAATTTGCTTATTTCCACACTTAGGCTTGAAAACATGGCGTTAGAGGGTGAGAACTCGAAACAACCCCCGAACGTCCCCGTGGGTGGCACCACCACCTCCCACGGGACCAACGTAACTCGTAGGAACTGACCCCGCAGCCGCGGGTCTCCCGGTTTGAGAGTACGACGGTAATTTGGTTATTTCCACACTTAGGCTTAAAAACATGGCGTTAGAGGGTGAGAACTCGAAACAGCCCCCGAACGTCCCCGTGGGTGGCACCACCACCTCCCACGGGACCAACGTAACTCGTAGGAACTGACCCCGCAGCCGCGGGTCTCCCGGTTTGAGAGTACGACGGTAATTTGGTTATTTCCACACTTAGGCTTGAAAACATGGTGTTAGAGGGTGAGAACTCGAAACAGCCCCCGAACGGCCCCGTGGGTGGCACCAACACCTCCCACGGGACCAACGTAACTCGTAGGAACTGACCCCGCAGCCGCGGGTGTCCCGGTTTGAGAGTACGACGGTAATTTGCTTATTTCCACACTTAGGCTTAAAAACATGGCGTTAGAGGGTGAGAACTCGAAACAGCCCCCGAACGGCCCCGTGGGTGGCACCAACACCTCCCACGGGACCAACGTAACTCGTAGGAACTGACCCCGCAGCCGCGGGTGGCCCGGTTTGAGAGTACGACGGTAATTTGCTTATTTCCACACTTAGGCATAAAAACATGGCGTTAGAGGGTGAGAACTCGAAACAGCCCCCGAACGGCCCCGTGGGTGGCACCAACACCTCCCACGGGACCAACGTAACTCGTAGGAACTGACCCCGCAGCCGCGGGTCTCCCGGTTTGTGAGTACGACGATAATTTGCTTATTTTCACACTTAGGCTTAAAAACATGGCGTTAGAGGGTGAGAACTCGAAACAGCTCCCGAACGCCCCGTGGGTGGCACCAACACCACCCACGGGACCAACGTAACTCGTAGGAACTGACCCCGCAGCCGCGGGTCTCCCGGTTTGAGAGTACGACGGTAATTTGCTTATTTCCACACTTAGGCTTAAAAACATTGCGTTAGAGGGTGAGAATTCGAAACAGCCCCCTAACGGCCCCATGGGTGGCCCCAACACCACCCACGGGACCAACGTAACTCGTAGGAACTGACCCCGCAGCCGCGGGTGTCCCGGTTTGAGAGTACGGCGGTAATTTGCTTATTTCCACACTTAGGGTTAAAAACATGGCGTTAGAGGGTGAGAACTCGAAACAGCCCCCGAACGGCCCCGTGGGTGGCACCAACACCTCCCACGGGACCAACGTAACTCGTAGGAACTGACCCCGCAGCCGCGGGTGTCCCGGTTTAAGATTACGGCGGTAATTTGCTTATTTCCACACTTAGGCTTGAAAACATGGCGTTAGAGGGTGAGAACTCGAAACAGCCCCCGAACGACCCCGTGGGTGGCACCAACACCACCCACGGGACCAACGTAACTCGTAGGAACTGACCCCGCAGCCGCGGGTCTCCCGGTTTGAGAGTACGACGGTAATTTGCTTATTTCCACACTTAGGCTTAAAAACATGGCGTTAGAGGGTGAGAATTCGAAACAGCCCCCGAACGGCCCCGTGGGTGGCACCAACACCACCCACGGGACCAACGTAACTCGTAGGAACTGACCCCGCAGCCGCGGGTGTCCCGGTTTGAGAGTACGGCGGTAATTTACTTATTTCCACACTTAGGGTTAAAAACATGGCGTTAGAGGGTGAGAACTCGAAACAGCCCCCGAACGGCCCCGTGGGTGGCACCAACACCTCCCACGGGACCAACGTAACTCGTAGGAACTGACCCCGCAGCCGCGGGTGTCCCGGTTTGAGAGTACGACGGTAATTTGCTTATTTCCACACTTAGGCTTGAAAACATGGCGTTAGAGGGTGAGAACTCGAAACAGCCCCCGAACGACCCCGTGGGTGGCACCAACACCACCCACGGGACCAACGTAACTCGTAGGAACTGACCCCGCAGCCGCGGGTCTCCCGGTTTGAGAGTACGACGGTAATTTGCTTATTTCCACACTTAGGCTTGAAAACATGGCGTTAGAGGGTGAGAACTCGAAACAGCCCCCGAACGACCCCGTGGGTGGCACCAACACCTCCCACGGGACCAACGTAACTCGTAGGAACTGACCCCGCAGCCGCGGGTGGCCCGGTTTGAGAGTACGACAGTAATTTGTTTATTTCCACACTTAGGCTTAAAAACATGGCGTTAGAGGGTGAGAACTCGAAACAGCCCCCGAACGTCCCCGTGGGAGGCACCACCACCTCCCACGGGACCAACGTAACTCGTAGGAACTGACCCCGCAGCCGCGGGTCTCCCGGTTTGAGAGTACGACGGTAATTTGGTTATTTCCACACCTAGGCTTGAAAACATGGCGTTAGAGGGTGAGAACTCGAAACAGCCCCCGAACGGCCCCGTGGGTGGCACCAACACCTCCCACGGGACCAACGTAACTCGTAGGAACTGACCCTGCAGCCGCGGGTGACCCGTTTTGAGAGTACGACGGTAATTTGCTTATTTCCACACTTAGGCTTAAAAACATGGGGTTAGAGGGTGAGAACTCGAAACAGCCCCCGAACGTCCCTGTGGGTGGCACCACCACCTCCCACGGGATCAACGTAACTCGTAGGAACTGACCCCGCAGCCGCGGGTCTCACGGTTTGAGAGTACGACGGTAATTTGGTTATTTCCACACTTAGGCTTGAAAACATGGCGTTAGAGGGTGAGAACTCGAAACAGCCCCCGAACGGCCCCGTGGGTGGCACCAACACCTCCCACGGGACCAACGTAACTCGTAGGAACTGACCCCGCAGCCGCGGGTGTCCCGGTTTGAGAGTACGACGGTAATTTGCTTATTTCCACACTTAGGCTTAAAAACATGGCGTTAGAGGGTGAGAACTCGAAACAGCCCCTGAACGGCCCCGTGGGTGGCACCAACACCTCCCACGGGACCAACGTAACTCGTAGGAACTGACCCCGCAGCCGCGGGTCTCCCGGTTTGAGAGTACGACGGTAATTTGCTTATTTTCACACTTAGGCTTAAAAACATGGCGTTAGAGGGTGAGAACTCGAAACAGCCCCCGAACGACCCCGTGGGTGGCACCAACACCACCCACGGGACCAACGTAACTCGTAGGAACTGACCCCGCAGTCGCGGGTCTCCCGGTTTGAGAGTACGACGGTAATTTGCTTATTTCCAGACTTAGGCATAAAAACATGGCGTTAGAGGGTGAGAACTCGAAACATCCCCCGAACGGCCCCGTGGGTGGCACCAACACCTCCCACGGGACCAACGTAACTCGTAGGAACTGACCCCGCAGCCGCGGGTCTCCCGGTTTGAGAGTACGACGGTAATTAGCTTATTTTCACACTTAGGCTTAAAAACATGGCGTTAGAGGGTGAGAACTCGAAACAGCCCCCGAACGACCCCGTGGGTGGCACCAACACCACCCACGGGACCAACGTAACTCGTAGGAACTGACCCCGCAACCGCGGGTCTCCTGGTTTGAGAGTACGACGGTAATTTGTTTATTTCCACACTTAGGCTTAAAAACATGGCGTTAGAGGGTGAGAATTCGAAACAGCCCCCGAACGGCCCCGTGGGTGGCACCAACACCACCCACGGGACCAACGTAACTCGTAGGAACTGACCCCGCAGCCGCGGGTGGCCCGGTTTGAGAGTACGGCGGTAATTTGGTTATTTCCACACTTAGGCTTGAAAACATGGCGTTAGAGGGTGAGAACTCGAAACAGCCCCCGAACGGCCCCGTGGGTGGCACCAACACCTCCCACGGGACCAACGTAACTCGTAGGAACTGACCCCGCAGCCGCGGGTGTCCCGGTTTGAGAGTACGACGGTAATTTGCTTATTTCCACACTTAGGCTTAAAAACATGGGGTTAGAGGGTGAGAACTCGAAACAGCCCCCGAACGTCCCCGTGGGTGGCATCACCACCTCATAGGGGCCAACGTAACTCGTAGGAACTGACCCCGCAGCCGCGGGTGGCCCAGTTTGAGAGTACGACAATAATTTGTTTATTTCCTCACTTAGGCTTAAAAACATGGCGTTAGAGGGTGAGAACTTGAAACAGCCCCTGAACGTCCCCGTGGGTGGCACCAACACCTCCCACGGGACAAACGTAACTCGTAGGAACTGACCCCGCAGCCGCGGGTGTCCCGGTTTGAGAGTACGGCGGTAATTTGCTTATTTCCACACTTAGGCTTAAAAACATGGCGTTAGAGGGTGAGAACTCGAAACAGCCCCCGAACGTCCCCGTGGGTGGCACCAACACCTCCCACGGGACCAACGTAACTCGTAGGAACTGACCCCGCAGCCGCGGGTCTCTCGGTTTGAGAGTACGACGGTAATTTGGTTATTTCCACACTTAGGCTTGAAAACATGGCGTTAGAGGGTGAGAACTCGAAACAGCCCCCGAACGGCCCCGTGGGTGGCACCAACACCTCCCACGGGACCAACGTAACTCGTAGGAACTGACCCCGCAGCCGCGGGTGGCCCGGTTTGAGAGTACGACGGTAATTTGCTTATTTCCACACTTAGGCATAAAAACATGGCGTTAGAGGGTGAGAACTCGAAACAGCCCCCGAACGGCCCCGTGGGTGGCACCAACACCTCCCACGGGACCAACGTAACTCGTAGGAACTGACCCCGCAGCCGCGGGTCTCCCGGTTTGTGAGTACGACGATAATTTGCTTATTTTCACACTTAGGCTTAAAAACATGGCGTTAGAGGGTGAGAACTCGAAACAGCTCCCGAACGACCCCGTGGGTGGCACCAACACCACCCACGGGACCAACGTAACTCGTAGGAACTGACCCCGCAGCCGCGGGTCTCCCGGTTTGAGAGTACGACGGTAATTTGCTTATTTCCACACTTAGGCTTAAAAACAAGGCGTTAGAGGGTGAGAACTCGAAACAGCCCCCGAACGGCCCCGTGGGTGGCACCAACACCTCCCACGGGACCAACGTAACTCGTAGGAACTGACCCCGCAGCCGCGGGTGTCCCGGTTTGAGATTACGGCGGTAATTTGCTTATTTCCACACTTAGGCTTGAAAACATGGCGTTAGAGGGTGAGAACTCGAAACAGCCCCCGAACGACCCCGTGGGTGGCACCAACACCACCCACGGGACCAACGTAACTCGTAGGAACTGACCCCGCAGCCGCGGGTGGCCCAGTTTGAGAGTACGACAGTAATTTGTTTATTTCCACACTTAGGCTTAAAAACATGGCGTTAGAGGGTGAGAACTCGAAACAGCCCCCGAACGTCCCCGTGGGTGGCACCACCACCTCCCACGGGACCAACGTAACTCGTAGGAACTGACCCCGCAGCCGCGGGTCTCCCGGTTTGAGAGTACGACGGTAATTTGCTTATTTCCACACTTAGGCATAAAAACATGGCGTTAGAGGGTGAGAACTCGAAACAGCCCCCGAACGACCCCATGGGTGGCACCAACACCACCCACGGGACCAACGTAACTCGTAGGAACTGACCCCGAAGCCGCGGGTCTCCCGGTTTGAGAGTACGACGGTAATTTGCTTATTTCCACACTTAGGCATAAAAACATGGCGTTAGAGGGTGAGAACTCGAAACAGCCCCCGAACGGCCCCGTGGGTGGCACCAACACCTCCCACGGGACCAACGTAACTCGTAGGAACTGACCCCGCATCCGCGGGTCTCCCGGTTTGAGAGTACGACGATAATTTGCTTATTTTCACACTTAGGCTTAAAAACATGGCGTTAAAGGGTGAGAACTCGAAACAGCCCCCGAACGACCCCGTGGGTGGCACCAACACCACCCACGGGACCAACGTAACTCGTAGGAACTGACCCCGCAGCCGCGGGTGTCCCGGTTTGAGAGTACGACGGTAATTTGCTTATTTCCACACTTAGGCTTAAAAACATGGCGTTAGAGGGTGAGAATTCGAAACAGCCCCCGAACGGCCCCGTGGGTGGCACCAACACCTCCCACGGGACCAACGTAACTCGTAGGAACTGACCCCGTAGCCGCGGGTGGCCCGGTTTGAGAGTACGACAGTAATTTGTTTATTTCCACACTTAGGCTTAAAAACATGGCGTTAGAGGGTGAGAACTCGAAACAGCCCCCGAACGTCCCCGTGGGTGGCACCACCACCTCCCACGGGACCAACATAACTCGTAGGAACTGACCCCGCAGCCGCGGGTCTCCCGGTTTGAGAGTACGACGGTAATTTGGTTATTTCCACACCTAGGCTTGAAAACATGGCGTTAGAGGGTGAGAACTCGAAACAGCCACCGAACGGCCCCGTGGGTGGCACCAACACCTCCCACGGGGCCAACGTAACTCGTAGGAACTGACCCCGCAGTCGCGGGTCTCCCGGTTTGAGAGTACGACGGTAATTTGCTTATTTCCACACTTAGGCATAAAAACATGGCGTTAGAGGGTGAGAACTTGAAACATCCCCCGAACGGCCCCGTGGGTGGCACCAACACCTCCCACGGGACCAACGTAACTCGTAGGAACTGACCCCGCAGCCGCGGGTCTCCCGGTTTGAGAGTACGACGGAAATTACCTTATTTCCACACTTAGGCTTGAAAACATGGCGTTAGAGGGTGAGAACTCGAAACAGCCCCCGAACGACCCCGTGGGTGGCACCAACACCACCCACGGGACCAACGTAACTCGTAGGAACTGACCCCGCAGCCGCGGGTGGCCCGGTTTGAGAGTACGACAGTAATTTGTTTATTTCCACACTTAGGCTTAAAAACATGGCGTTAGAGGGTGAGAACTCGAAACAGCCCCCGAACGTCCCCGTGGGTGGCACCAAAACTTCCCACGGGGTCCAACGTAACTCGTAAGAACTGACCCCGCAGCCGCGGGTCTCCCGGTTTGAGAGTACGACGGTAATTTGGTTATTTCCACACTTAGGCTTAAAAACATGGCGTTAGAGGGTGAGAACTCGAAACAGCCCCCGAACGGCCCCGTGGGTGGCACCAACACCAACCACGGGACCAACGTAACTCGCAGGAACTGACCCCGCAGCCGCGGGTGTCCCGGTTTGAGAGTACGGCGGTAATTTGCTTATTTCCACACTTAGGCTTAAAAACATGGCGTTAGAGGGTGAGAACTCGAAACAGCCCCCGAACGGCCCCGTGGGTGGCACCAACACCTCCCACGGGACCAACGTAACTCATAGGAACTGACCCCGCAGCCGCGGGTGTCCCGGTTTGAGAGTACGACGGTAATTTGCTTATTTCCACACTTAGGCTTGAAAACATGGCGTTAGAGGGTGAGAACTCGAAACAACCCCCGAACGTCCCCGTGGGTGGCACCACCACCTCCCACGGGACCAACGTAACTCGTAGGAACTGACCCCGCAGCCGCGGGTCTCCCGGTTTGAGAGTACGACGGTAATTTGGTTATTTCCACACTTAGGCTTAAAAACATGGCGTTAGAGGGTGAGAACTCGAAACAGCCCCCGAACGTCCCCGTGGGTGGCACCACCACCTCCCGCGGGACCAACGTAACTCGTAGGAACTGACCCCGCAGCCGCGGGTCTCCCGGTTTGAGAGTACGACGGTAATTTGGTTATTTCCACACTTAGGCTTGAAAACATGGTGTTAGAGGGTGAGAACTCGAAACAGCCCCCGAACGGCCCCGTGGGTGGCACCAACACCTCCCACGGGACCAACGTAACTCGTAGGAACTGACCCCGCAGCCGCGGGTGTCCCGGTTTGAGAGTACGACGGTAATTTGCTTATTTCCACACTTAGGCTTAAAAACATGGCGTTAGAGGGTGAGAACTCGAAACAGCCCCCGAACGGCCCCGTGGGTGGCACCAACACCTCCCACGGGACCAACGTAACTCGTAGTAACTGACCCCGCAGCCGCGGGTGGCCCGGTTTGAGAGTACGACGGTAATTTGCTTATTTCCACACTTAGGCATAAAAACATGGCGTTAGAGGGTGAGAACTCGAAACAGCCCCCGAACGGCCCCGTGGGTGGCACCAACACCTCCCACGGGACCAACGTAACTCGTAGGAACTGACCCCGCAGCCGCGGGTCTCCCGGTTTGTGAGTACGACGATAATTTGCTTATTTTCACACTTAGGCTTAAAAACATGGCGTTAGAGGGTGAGAACTCGAAACAGCTCCCGAACGCCCCGTGGGTGGCACCAACACCACCCACGGGACCAACGTAACTCGTAGGAACTGACCCCGCAGCCGCGGGTCTCCCGGTTTGAGAGTACGACGGTAATTTGCTTATTTCCACACTTAGGCTTAAAAACATTGCGTTAGAGGGTGAGAATTCGAAACAGCCCCCTAACGGCCCCATGGGTGGCCCCAACACCACCCACGGGACCAACGTAACTCGTAGGAACTGACCCCGCAGCCGCGGGTGTCCCGGTTTGAGAGTACGGCGGTAATTTGCTTATTTCCACACTTAGGGTTAAAAACATGGCGTTAGAGGGTGAGAACTCGAAACAGCCCCCGAACGGCCCCGTGGGTGGCACCAACACCTCCCACGGGACCAACGTAACTCGTAGGAACTGACCCCGCAGCCGCGGGTGTCCCGGTTTAAGATTACGGCGGTAATTTGCTTATTTCCACACTTAGGCTTGAAAACATGGCGTTAGAGGGTGAGAACTCGAAACAGCCCCCGAACGACCCCGTGGGTGGCACCAACACCACCCACGGGACCAACGTAACTCGTAGGAACTGACCCCGCAGCCGCGGGTCTCCCGGTTTGAGAGTACGACGGTAATTTGCTTATTTCCACACTTAGGCTTAAAAACATGGCGTTAGAGGGTGAGAATTCGAAACAGCCCCCGAACGGCCCCGTGGGTGGCACCAACACCACCCACGGGACCAACGTAACTCGTAGGAACTGACCCCGCAGCCGCGGGTGTCCCGGTTTGAGAGTACGGCGGTAATTTACTTATTTCCACACTTAGGGTTAAAAACATGGCGTTAGAGGGTGAGAACTCGAAACAGCCCCCGAACGGCCCCGTGGGTGGCACCAACACCTCCCACGGGACCAACGTAACTCGTAGGAACTGACCCCGCAGCCGCGGGTGTCCCGGTTTGAGAGTACGACGGTAATTTGCTTATTTCCACACTTAGGCTTGAAAACATGGCGTTAGAGGGTGAGAACTCGAAACAGCCCCCGAACGACCCCGTGGGTGGCACCAACACCACCCACGGGACCAACGTAACTCGTAGGAACTGACCCCGCAGCCGCGGGTCTCCCGGTTTGAGAGTACGACGGTAATTTGCTTATTTCCACACTTAGGCTTGAAAACATGGCGTTAGAGGGTGAGAACTCGAAACAGCCCCCGAACGACCACGTGGGTGGCACCAACACCTCCCACGGGACCAACGTAACTCGTAGGAACTGACCCCGCAGCCGCGGGTGGCCCGGTTTGAGAGTACGACAGTAATTTGTTTATTTCCACACTTAGGCTTAAAAACATCGCGTTAGAGGGTGAGAACTCGAAACAGCCCCCGAACGTCCCCGTGGGAGGCACCACCACCTCCCACGGGACCAACGTAACTCGTAGGAACTGACCCCGCAGCCGCGGGTCTCCCGGTTTGAGAGTACGACGGTAATTTGGTTATTTCCACACCTAGGCTTGAAAACATGGCGTTAGAGGGTGAGAACTCGAAACAGCCCCCGAACGGCCCCGTGGGTGGCACCAACACCTCCCACGGGACCAACGTAACTCGTAGGAACTGACCCTGCAGCCGCGGGTGACCCGTTTTGAGAGTACGACGGTAATTTGCTTATTTCCACACTTAGGCTTAAAAACATGGGGTTAGAGGGTGAGAACTCGAAACAGCCCCCGAACGTCCCTGTGGGTGGCACCACCACCTCCCACGGGACCAACGTAACTCGTAGGAACTGACCCCGCAGCCGCGGGTCTCACGGTTTGAGAGTACGACGGTAATTTGGTTATTTCCACACTTAGGCTTGAAAACATGGCGTTAGAGGGTGAGAACTCGAAACAGCCCCCGAACGGCCCCGTGGGTGGCACCAACACCTCCCACGGGACCAACGTAACTCGTAGGAACTGACCCCGCAGCCGCGGGTGTCCCGGTTTGAGAGTACGACGGTAATTTGCTTATTTCCACACTTAGGCTTAAAAACATGGCGTTAGAGGGTGAGAACTCGAAACAGCCCCTGAACGGCCCCGTGGGTGGCACCAACACCTCCCACGGGACCAACGTAACTCGTAGGAACTGACCCCGCAGCCGCGGGTCTCCCGGTTTGAGAGTACGACGGTAATTTGCTTATTTTCACACTTAGGCTTAAAAACATGGCGTTAGAGGGTGAGAACTCGAAACAGCCCCCGAACGACCCCGTGGGTGGCACCAACACCACCCACGGGACCAACGTAACTCGTAGGAACTGACCCCGCAGTCGCGGGTCTCCCGGTTTGAGAGTACGACGGTAATTTGCTTATTTCCACACTTAGGCATAAAAACATGGCGTTAGAGGGTGAGAACTCGAAACATCCCCCGAACGGCCCCGTGGGTGGCACCAACACCTCCCACGGGACCAACGTAACTCGTAGGAACTGACCCCGCAGCCGCGGGTCTCCCGGTTTGAGAGTACGACGGTAATTAGCTTATTTTCACACTTAGGCTTAAAAACATGGCGTTAGAGGGTGAGAACTCGAAACAGCCCCCGAACGACCCCGTGGGTGGCACCAACACCACCCACGGGACCAACGTAACTCGTAGGAACTGACCCCGCAACCGCGGGTCTCCTGGTTTGAGAGTACGACGGTAATTTGTTTATTTCCACACTTAGGCTTAAAAACATGGCGTTAGAGGGTGAGAATTCGAAACAGCCCCCGAACGGCCCCGTGGGTGGCACCAACACCACCCACGGGACCAACGTAACTCGTAGGAACTGACCCCGCAGCCGCGGGTGGCCCGGTTTGAGAGTACGGCGGTAATTTGGTTATTTCCACACTTAGGCTTGAAAACATGGCGTTAGAGGGTGAGAACTCGAAACAGCCCCCGAACGGCCCCGTGGGTGGCACCAACACCTCCCACGGGACCAACGTAACTCGTAGGAACTGACCCCGCAGCCGCGGGTGTCCCGGTTTGAGAGTACGACGGTAATTTGCTTATTTCCACACTTAGGCTTGAAAACATGGGGTTAGAGGGTGAGAACTCGAAACAGCCCCCGAACGTCCCCGTGGGTGGCATCACCACCTCACAGGGGCCAACGTAACTCGTAGGAACTGACCCCGCAGCCGCGGGTGGCCCAGTTTGAGAGTACGACAATAATTTGTTTATTTCCTCACTTAGGCTTAAAAACATGGCGTTAGAGGGTGAGAACTTGAAACAGCCCCTGAACGTCCCCGTGGGTGGCACCAACACCTCCCACGGGACAAACGTAACTCGTAGGAACTGACCCCGCAGCCGCGGGTGTCCCGGTTTGAGAGTACGGCGGTAATTTGCTTATTTCCACACTTAGGCTTAAAAACATGGCGTTAGAGGGTGAGAACTCGAAACAGCCCCCGAACGTCCCCGTGGGTGGCACCAACACCTCCCACGGGACCAACGTAACTCGTAGGAACTGACCCCGCAGCCGCGGGTCTCTCGGTTTGAGAGTACGACGGTAATTTGGTTATTTCCACACTTAGGCTTGAAAACATGGCGTTAGAGGGTGAGAACTCGAAACAGCCCCCGAACGGCCCCGTGGGTGGCTCCAACACCTCCCACGGGACCAACGTAACTCGTAGGAACTGACCCCGCAGCCGCGGGTGGCCCGGTTTGAGAGTACGACGGTAATGTGCTTATTTCCACACTTAGGCATAAAAACATGGCGTTAGAGGGTGAGAACTCGAAACAGCCCCCGAACGGCCCCGTGGGTGGCACCAACACCTCCCACGGGACCAACGTAACTCGTAGGAACTGACCCCGCAGCCGCGGGTCTCCCGGTTTGTGAGTACGACGATAATTTGCTTATTTTCACACTTAGGCTTAAAAACATGGCGTTAGAGGGTGAGAACTCGAAACAGCTCCCGAACGACCCCGTGGGTGGCACCAACACCACCCACGGGACCAACGTAACTCGTAGGAACTGACCCCGCAGCCGCGGGTCTCCCGGTTTGAGAGTACGACGGTAATTTGCTTATTTCCACACTTAGGCTTAAAAACAAGGCGTTAGAGGGTGAGAACTCGAAACAGCCCCCGAACGGCCCCGTGGGTGGCACCAACACCTCCCACGGGACCAACGTAACTCGTAGGAACTGACCCCGCAGCCGCGGGTGTCCCGGTTTGAGATTACGGCGGTAATTTGCTTATTTCCACACTTAGGCTTGAAAACATGGCGTTAGAGGGTGAGAACTCGAAACAGCCCCCGAACGACCCCGTGGGTGGCACCAACACCACCCACGGGACCAACGTAACTCGTAGGAACTGACCCCGCAGCCGCGGGTGGCCCAGTTTGAGAGTACGACAGTAATTTGTTTATTTCCACACTTAGGCTTAAAAACATGGCGTTAGAGGGTGAGAACTCGAAACAGCCCCCGAACGTCCCCGTGGGTGGCACCACCACCTCCCACGGGACCAACGTAACTCGTAGGAACTGACCCCGCAGCCGCGGGTCTCCCGGTTTGAGAGTACGACGGTAATTTGCTTATTTCCACACTTAGGCATAAAAACATGGCGTTAGAGGGTGAGAACTCGAAACAGCCCCCGAACGGCCCCGTGGGTGGCACCAACACCTCCCACGGGGCCAACGTAACTCGTAGGAACTGACCCCGCAGCCGCGGGTCTCCCGGTTTGAGAGTACGACGGTAATTTGTTTATTTTCACACTTAGGCTTAAAAACATGGCGTTAGCGGGTGAGAACTCGAAACAGCCCCCGAACGACCCCATGGGTGGCACCAACACAACCCACGGGACCAACGTAACTCGTAGGAACTGACCCCGAAGCCGCGGGTCTCCCGGTTTGAGAGTACGACGGTAATTTGCTTATTTCCACACTTAGGCATAAAAACATGGCGTTAGAGGGTGAGAACTCGAAACAGCCCCCGAACGGCCCCGTGGGTGGCACCAACACCTCCCACGGGACCAACGTAACTCGTAGGAACTGACCCCGCATCCGCGGGTCTCCCGGTTTGAGAGTACGACGATAATTTGCTTATTTTCACACTTAGGCTTAAAAACATGGCGTTAAAGGGTGAGAACTCGAAACAGCCCCCGAACGACCCCGTGGGTGGCACCAACACAACCCACGGGACCAACGTAACTCGTAGGAACTGACCCCGCAGCCGCGGGTGTCCCGGTTTGAGAGTACGACGGTAATTTGCTTATTTCCACACTTAGGCTTAAAAACATGGCGTTAGAGGGTGAGAATTCGAAACAGCCCCCGAACGGCCCCGTGGGTGGCACCAACACCTCCCACGGGACCAACGTAACTCGTAGGAACTGACCCCGTAGCCGCGGGTGGCCCGGTTTGAGAGTACGACAGTAATTTGTTTATTTCCACACTTAGGCTTAAAAACATGGCGTTAGAGGGTGAGAACTCGAAACAGCCCCCGAACGTCCCCGTGGGTGGCACCACCACCTCCCACGGGACCAACATAACTCGTAGGAACTGACCCCGCAGCCGCGGGTCTCCCGGTTTGAGAGTACGACGGTAATTTGGTTATTTCCACACCTAGGCTTGAAAACATGGCGTTAGAGGGTGAGAACTCGAAACAGCCACCGAACGGCCCCGTGGGTGGCACCAACACCTCCCACGGGACCAACGTAACTCGTAGGAACTGACCCTGCAGCCGCGGGTGACCCGTTTTGAGAGTACGACGGTAATTTGCTTATTTCCACACTTAGGCTTAAAAACTTGGCGTTAGAGGGTGAGAACTCGAAACAGCCCCTGAACGGCCCCGTGGGTGGCACCAACACCTCCCACGGGACCAACGTAACTCGTAGGAACTGACCCCGCAGCCGCGGGTCTCCCGGTTTGAGAGTACGACGGTAATTTGCTTATTTTCACACTTAGGCTTAAAAACATGGCGTTAGAGGGTGAGAACTCGAAACAGCCCCCGAACGACCCCGTGGGTGGCACCAACACCACCCACGGGACCAACGTAACTCGTAGGAACTGACCCCGCAGTCGCGGGTCTCCCGGTTTGAGAGTACGACGGTAATTTGCTTATTTCCACACTTAGGCATAAAAACATGGCGTTAGAGGGTGAGAACTCGAAACATCCCCCGAACGGCCCCGTGGGTGGCACCAACACCTCCCACGGGACCAACGTAACTCGTAGGAACTGACCCCGCAGCCGCGGGTCTCCCGGTTTGAGAGTACGACGGTAATTAGCTTATTTTCACACTTAGGCTTAAAAAGATGGCGTTAGAGGGTGAGAACTCGAAACAGCCCCCGAACGACCCCGTGGGTGGCACCAACACCACCCACGGGACCAACGTAACTCGTAGGAACTGACCCCGCAACCGCGGGTCTCCCGGTTTGAGAGTACGACGGTAATTTGCTTATTTCCACACGTAGGCTTAAAAACATGGCGTTAGAGGGTGAGAATTCGAAACAGCCCCCGAACGGCCCCGTGGGTGGCACCAACACCACCCACGGGACCAACGTAACTCGTAGGAACTGACCCCGCAGCCGCGGGTGTCCCGGTTTGAGAGTACGGCGGTAATTTGCTTATTTCCACACTTAGGCTTAAAAACATGGCGTTAGAGGGTGAGAACTCAAAACAGCCCCCGAACGGCCCCGTGGGTGGCACCAACACCTCCCACGGGACCAACGTAACTCGTAGGAACTGACCCCGCAGCCGCGGGTGTCCCGGTTTGAGAGTACGACGGTAATTTGCTTATTTCCACACTTAGGCTTGAAAACATGGCGTTAGAGGGTGAGAACTCGAAACAGCCCCCGAACGACCCCGTGGGTGGCACCAACACCACCCACGGGACCAACGTAACTCGTAGGAACTGACCCCGCAGCCGCGGGTCTCCCGGTTTGAGAGTACGACGGTAATTTGCTTATTTCCACACTTAGGCTTGAAAACATGGCGTTAGAGGGTGAGAACTCGAAACAGCCCCCGAACGACCACGTGGGTGGCACCAACACCTCCCACGGGACCAACGTAACTCGTAGGAACTGACCCCGCAGCCGCGGGTGGCCCGGTTTGAGAGTACGACAGTAATTTGTTTATTTCCACACTTAGGCTTAAAAACATCGCGTTAGAGGGTGAGAACTCGAAACAGCCCCCGAACGTCCCCGTGGGAGGCACCACCACCTCCCACGGGACCAACGTAACTCGTAGGAACTGACCCCGCAGCCGCGGGTCTCCCGGTTTGAGAGTACGACGGTAATTTGGTTATTTCCACACCTAGGCTTGAAAACATGGCGTTAGAGGGTGAGAACTCGAAACAGCCCCCGAACGGCCCCGTGGGTGGCACCAACACCTCCCACGGGACCAACGTAACTCGTAGGAACTGACCCTGCAGCCGCGGGTGACCCGTTTTGAGAGTACGACGGTAATTTGCTTATTTCCACACTTAGGCTTAAAAACATGGGGTTAGAGGGTGAGAACTCGAAACAGCCCCCGAACGTCCCTGTGGGTGGCACCACCACCTCCCACGGGACCAACGTAACTCGTAGGAACTGACCCCGCAGCCGCGGGTCTCACGGTTTGAGAGTACGACGGTAATTTGGTTATTTCCACACTTAGGCTTGAAAACATGGCGTTAGAGGGTGAGAACTCGAAACAGCCCCCGAACGGCCCCGTGGGTGGCACCAACACCTCCCACGGGACCAACGTAACTCGTAGGAACTGACCCCGCAGCCGCGGGTGTCCCGGTTTGAGAGTACGACGGTAATTTGCTTATTTCCACACTTAGGCTTAAAAACATGGCGTTAGAGGGTGAGAACTCGAAACAGCCCCTGAACGGCCCCGTGGGTGGCACCAACACCTCCCACGGGACCAACGTAACTCGTAGGAACTGACCCCGCAGCCGCGGGTCTCCCGGTTTGAGAGTACGACGGTAATTTGCTTATTTTCACACTTAGGCTTAAAAACATGGCGTTAGAGGGTGAGAACTCGAAACAGCCCCCGAACGACCCCGTGGGTGGCACCAACACCACCCACGGGACCAACGTAACTCGTAGGAACTGACCCCGCAGTCGCGGGTCTCCCGGTTTGAGAGTACGACGGTAATTTGCTTATTTCCACACTTAGGCATAAAAACATGGCGTTAGAGGGTGAGAACTCGAAACATCCCCCGAACGGCCCCGTGGGTGGCACCAACACCTCCCACGGGACCAACGTAACTCGTAGGAACTGACCCCGCAGCCGCGGGTCTCCCGGTTTGAGAGTACGACGGTAATTAGCTTATTTTCACACTTAGGCTTAAAAACATGGCGTTAGAGGGTGAGAACTCGAAACAGCCCCCGAACGACCCCGTGGGTGGCACCAACACCACCCACGGGACCAACGTAACTCGTAGGAACTGACCCCGCAACCGCGGGTCTCCTGGTTTGAGAGTACGACGGTAATTTGTTTATTTCCACACTTAGGCTTAAAAACATGGCGTTAGAGGGTGAGAATTCGAAACAGCCCCCGAACGGCCCCGTGGGTGGCACCAACACCACCCACGGGACCAACGTAACTCGTAGGAACTGACCCCGCAGCCGCGGGTGGCCCGGTTTGAGAGTACGGCGGTAATTTGGTTATTTCCACACTTAGGCTTGAAAACATGGCGTTAGAGGGTGAGAACTCGAAACAGCCCCCGAACGGCCCCGTGGGTGGCACCAACACCTCCCACGGGACCAACGTAACTCGTAGGAACTGACCCCGCAGCCGCGGGTGTCCCGGTTTGAGAGTACGACGGTAATTTGCTTATTTCCACACTTAGGCTTGAAAACATGGGGTTAGAGGGTGAGAACTCGAAACAGCCCCCGAACGTCCCCGTGGGTGGCATCACCACCTCACAGGGGCCAACGTAACTCGTAGGAACTGACCCCGCAGCCGCGGGTGGCCCAGTTTGAGAGTACGACAATAATTTGTTTATTTCCTCACTTAGGCTTAAAAACATGGCGTTAGAGGGTGAGAACTTGAAACAGCCCCTGAACGTCCCCGTGGGTGGCACCAACACCTCCCACGGGACAAACGTAACTCGTAGGAACTGACCCCGCAGCCGCGGGTGTCCCGGTTTGAGAGTACGGCGGTAATTTGCTTATTTCCACACTTAGGCTTAAAAACATGGCGTTAGAGGGTGAGAACTCGAAACAGCCCCCGAACGTCCCCGTGGGTGGCACCAACACCTCCCACGGGACCAACGTAACTCGTAGGAACTGACCCCGCAGCCGCGGGTCTCTCGGTTTGAGAGTACGACGGTAATTTGGTTATTTCCACACTTAGGCTTGAAAACATGGCGTTAGAGGGTGAGAACTCGAAACAGCCCCCGAACGGCCCCGTGGGTGGCTCCAACACCTCCCACGGGACCAACGTAACTCGTAGGAACTGACCCCGCAGCCGCGGGTGGCCCGGTTTGAGAGTACGACGGTAATGTGCTTATTTCCACACTTAGGCATAAAAACATGGCGTTAGAGGGTGAGAACTCGAAACAGCCCCCGAACGGCCCCGTGGGTGGCACCAACACCTCCCACGGGACCAACGTAACTCGTAGGAACTGACCCCGCAGCCGCGGGTCTCCCGGTTTGTGAGTACGACGATAATTTGCTTATTTTCACACTTAGGCTTAAAAACATGGCGTTAGAGGGTGAGAACTCGAAACAGCTCCCGAACGACCCCGTGGGTGGCACCAACACCACCCACGGGACCAACGTAACTCGTAGGAACTGACCCCGCAGCCGCGGGTCTCCCGGTTTGAGAGTACGACGGTAATTTGCTTATTTCCACACTTAGGCTTAAAAACAAGGCGTTAGAGGGTGAGAACTCGAAACAGCCCCCGAACGGCCCCGTGGGTGGCACCAACACCTCCCACGGGACCAACGTAACTCGTAGGAACTGACCCCGCAGCCGCGGGTGTCCCGGTTTGAGATTACGGCGGTAATTTGCTTATTTCCACACTTAGGCTTGAAAACATGGCGTTAGAGGGTGAGAACTCGAAACAGCCCCCGAACGACCCCGTGGGTGGCACCAACACCACCCACGGGACCAACGTAACTCGTAGGAACTGACCCCGCAGCCGCGGGTGGCCCAGTTTGAGAGTACGACAGTAATTTGTTTATTTCCACACTTAGGCTTAAAAACATGGCGTTAGAGGGTGAGAACTCGAAACAGCCCCCGAACGTCCCCGTGGGTGGCACCACCACCTCCCACGGGACCAACGTAACTCGTAGGAACTGACCCCGCAGCCGCGGGTCTCCCGGTTTGAGAGTACGACGGTAATTTGCTTATTTCCACACTTAGGCATAAAAACATGGCGTTAGAGGGTGAGAACTCGAAACAGCCCCCGAACGGCCCCGTGGGTGGCACCAACACCTCCCACGGGGCCAACGTAACTCGTAGGAACTGACCCCGCAGCCGCGGGTCTCCCGGTTTGAGAGTACGACGGTAATTTGTTTATTTTCACACTTAGGCTTAAAAACATGGCGTTAGAGGGTGAGAACTCGAAACAGCCCCCGAACGACCCCATGGGTGGCACCAACACAACCCACGGGACCAACGTAACTCGTAGGAACTGACCCCGAAGCCGCGGGTCTCCCGGTTTGAGAGTACGACGGTAATTTGCTTATTTCCACACTTAGGCATAAAAACATGGCGTTAGAGGGTGAGAACTCGAAACAGCCCCCGAACGGCCCCGTGGGTGGCACCAACACCTCCCACGGGACCAACGTAACTCGTAGGAACTGACCCCGCATCCGCGGGTCTCCCGGTTTGAGAGTACGACGATAATTTGCTTATTTTCACACTTAGGCTTAAAAACATGGCGTTAAAGGGTGAGAACTCGAAACAGCCCCCGAACGACCCCGTGGGTGGCACCAACACAACCCACGGGACCAACGTAACTCGTAGGAACTGACCCCGCAGCCGCGGGTGTCCCGGTTTGAGAGTACGACGGTAATTTGCTTATTTCCACACTTAGGCTTAAAAACATGGCGTTAGAGGGTGAGAATTCGAAACAGCCCCCGAACGGCCCCGTGGGTGGCACCAACACCTCCCACGGGACCAACGTAACTCGTAGGAACTGACCCCGTAGCCGCGGGTGGCCCGGTTTGAGAGTACGACAGTAATTTGTTTATTTCCACACTTAGGCTTAAAAACATGGCGTTAGAGGGTGAGAACTCGAAACAGCCCCCGAACGTCCCCGTGGGTGGCACCACCACCTCCCACGGGACCAACATAACTCGTAGGAACTGACCCCGCAGCCGCGGGTCTCCCGGTTTGAGAGTACGACGGTAATTTGGTTATTTCCACACCTAGGCTTGAAAACATGGCGTTAGAGGGTGAGAACTCGAAACAGCCACCGAACGGCCCCGTGGGTGGCACCAACACCTCCCACGGGACCAACGTAACTCGTAGGAACTGACCCTGCAGCCGCGGGTGACCCGTTTTGAGAGTACGACGGTAATTTGCTTATTTCCACACTTAGGCTTAAAAACTTGGCGTTAGAGGGTGAGAACTCGAAACAGCACCTGAACGGCCCCGTGGGTGGCACCAACACCTCCCACGGGACCAACGTAACTCGTAGGAACTGACCCCGCAGCCGCGGGTCTCCCGGTTTGAGAGTACGACGGTAATTTGCTTATTTTCACACTTAGGCTTAAAAACATGGCGTTAGAGGGTGAGAACTCGAAACAGCCCCCGAACGACCCCGTGGGTGGCACCAACACCACCCACGGGACCAACGTAACTCGTAGGAACTGACCCCGCAGTCGCGGGTCTCCCGGTTTGAGAGTACGACGGTAATTTGCTTATTTCCACACTTAGGCATAAAAACATGGCGTTAGAGGGTGAGAACTCGAAACATCCCCCGAACGGCCCCGTGGGTGGCACCAACACCTCCCACGGGACCAACGTAACTCGTAGGAACTGACCCCGCAGCCGCGGGTCTCCCGGTTTGAGAGTACGACGGTAATTAGCTTATTTTCACACTTAGGCTTAAAAAGATGGCGTTAGAGGGTGAGAACTCGAAACAGCCCCCGAACGACCCCGTGGGTGGCACCAACACCACCCACGGGACCAACGTAACTCGTAGGAACTGACCCCGCAACCGCGGGTCTCCCGGTTTGAGAGTACGACGGTAATTTGCTTATTTCCACACGTAGGCTTAAAAACATGGCGTTAGAGGGTGAGAATTCGAAACAGCCCCCGAACGGCCCCGTGGGTGGCACCAACACCACCCACGGGACCAACGTAACTCGTAGGAACTGACCCCGCAGCCGCGGGTGTCCCGGTTTGAGAGTACGGCGGTAATTTGCTTATTTCCACACTTAGGCTTAAAAACATGGCGTTAGAGGGTGAGAACTCAAAACAGCCCCCGAACGGCCCCGTGGGTGGCACCAACACCTCCCACGAGACCAACGTAACTCGTAGGAACTGACCCCGCAGCCGCGGGTCTCCCGGTTTGAGAGTACGACGGTAATTTGGTTATTTCCACACTTAGGCTTGAAAACATGGCGTTAGAGGGTGAGAACTCGAAACAGCCCCCGAACGGCCCCGTGGGTGGCACCAACACCTCCCACGGGACCAACGTAACTCGTAGGAACTGACCCCGCAGCCGCGGGTGTCCCGGTTTGAGAGTACGACGGTAATTTGCTTATTTCCACACTTAGGCTTAAAAACATGGGGTTAGAGGGTGAGAACTCGAAACAGCCCCCGAACGTCCCCGTGGGTGGCATCACCACCTCACAGGGGCCAACGTAACTCGTAGGAACTGACCCCGCAGCCGCGGGTGGCCCAGTTTGAGAGTACGACAGTAATTTGTTTATTTCCACACTTAGGCTTAAAAACATGGCGTTAGAGGGTGAGAACTCGAAACAGCCCCTGAACGTCCCCGTGGGTGGCACCAACACCTCCCACGGGACAAACGTAACTCGTAGGAACTGACCCCGCAGCCGCGGGTGTCCCGGTTTGAGAGTACGGCGGTAATTTGCTTATTTCCACACTTAGGCTTAAAAACATGGCGTTAGAGGGTGAGAACTCGAAACAGCCCCCGAACGTCCCCGTGGGTGGCACCAACACCTCCCACGGGACCAACGTAACTCGTAGGAACTGACCCCGCAGCCGCGGGTCTCCCGGTTTGAGAGTACGACGGTAATTTGGTTATTTCCACACTTAGGCTTGAAAACATGGCGTTAGAGGGTGAGAACTCAAAACAGCCCCCGAACGGCCCCGTGGGTGGCACCAACACCTCCCACGGGACCAACGTAACTCGTAGGAACTGACCCCGCAGCCGCGGGTGGCCCGGTTTGAGAGTACGACGGTAATTTGCTTATTTCCACACTTAGGCATAAAAACATGGCGTTAGAGGGTGAGAACTCGAAACAGCCCCCGAACGGCCAAGTGGGTGGCACCAACACCTCCCACGGGACCAACGTAACTCGTAGGAACTGACCCCGCAGCCGCGGGTCTCCCGGTTTGTGAGTACGACGATAATTTGCTTATTTTCACACTTAGGCTTAAAAACATGGCGTTAGAGGGTGAGAACTCGAAACAGCTCCCGAACGACCCCGTGGGTGGCACCAACACCACCCACGGGACCAACGTAACTCGTAGGAACTGACCCCGCAGCCGCGGGTCTCCCGGTTTGAGAGTACGACGGTAATTTGCTTATTTCCACACTTAGGCTTAAAAACAAGGCGTTAGAGGGTGAGAACTCGAAACAGCCCCCGAACGGCCCCGTGGGTGGCACCAACACCTCCCACGGGACCAACGTAACTCGTAGGAACTGACCCCGCAGCCGCGGGTGTCCCGGTTTGAGATTACGGCGGTAATTTGCTTATTTCCACACTTAGGCTTGAAAACATGGCGTTAGAGGGTGAGAACTCGAAACAGCCCCCGAACGACCCCGTGGGTGGCACCAACACCACCCACGGGACCAACGTAACTCGTAGGAACTGACCCCGCAGCCGCGGGTGGCCCAGTTTGAGAGTACGACAGTAATTTGTTTATTTCCACACTTAGGCTTAAAAACATGGCGTTAGAGGGTGAGAACTCGAAACAGCCCCCGAACGTCCCCGTGGGTGGCACCACCACCTCCCACGGGACCAACGTAACTCGTAGGAACTGACCCCGCAGCCGCGGGTCTCCCGGTTTGAGAGTACGACGGTAATTTGCTTATTTCCACACTTAGGCATAAAAACATGGCGTTAGAGGGTGAGAACTCGAAACAGCCCCCGAACGGCCCCGTGGGTGGCACCAACACCTCCCACGGGGCCAACGTAACTCGTAGGAACTGACCCCGCAGCCGCGGGTCTCCCGGTTTGAGAGTACGACGGTAATTTGTTTATTTTCACACTTAGGCTTAAAAACATGGCGTTAGAGGGTGAGAACTCGAAACAGCCCCCGAACGACCCCATGGGTGGCACCAACACAACCCACGGGACCAACGTAACTCGTAGGAACTGACCCCGAAGCCGCGGGTCTCCCGGTTTGAGAGTACGACGGTAATTTGCTTATTTCCACACTTAGGCATAAAAACATGGCGTTAGAGGGTGAGAACTCGAAACAGCCCCCGAACGGCCCCGTGGGTGGCACCAACACCTCCCACGGGACCAACGTAACTCGTAGGAACTGACCCCGCATCCGCGGGTCTCCCGGTTTGAGAGTACGACGATAATTTGCTTATTTTCACACTTAGGCTTAAAAACATGGCGTTAAAGGGTGAGAACTCGAAACAGCCCCCGAACGACCCCGTGGGTGGCACCAACACCACCCACGGGACCAACGTAACTCGTAGGAACTGACCCCGCAGCCGCGGGTGTCCCGGTTTGAGAGTACGACGGTAATTTGCTTATTTCCACACTTAGGCTTAAAAACATGGCGTTAGAGGGTGAGAATTCGAAACAGCCCCCGAACGGCCCCGTGGGTGGCACCAACACCTCCCACGGGACCAACGTAACTCGTAGGAACTGACCCCGTAGCCGCGGGTGGCCCGGTTTGAGAGTACGACAGTAATTTGTTTATTTCCACACTTAGGCTTAAAAACATGGCGTTAGAGGGTGAGAACTCGAAACAGCCCCCGAACGTCCCCGTGGGTGGCACCACCACCTCCCACGGGACCAACATAACTCGTAGGAACTGACCCCGCAGCCGCGGGTCTCCCGGTTTGAGAGTACGACGGTAATTTGGTTATTTCCACACCTAGGCTTGAAAACATGGCGTTAGAGGGTGAGAACTCGAAACAGCCACCGAACGGCCCCGTGGGTGGCACCAACACCTCCCACGGGACCAACGTAACTCGTAGGAACTGACCCTGCAGCCGCGGGTGACCCGTTTTGAGAGTACGACGGTAATTTGCTTATTTCCACACTTAGGCTTAAAAACTTGGCGTTAGAGGGTGAGAACTCGAAACAGCCCCTGAACGGCCCCGTGGGTGGCACCAACACCACCCACGGGACCAACGTAACTCGTAGGAACTGACCCCGCAGCCGCGGGTGTCCCGGTTTGAGAGTACGACAGTAATTTGTTTATTTCCACACTTAGGCTTAAAAACATGGCGTTAGAGGGTGAGATCTCGAAACAGCCCCCGAACGTCCCCTTGGGTGGCACCAACACCTCCCACGGGACCAACGTAACTCGTAGGAACTGACCCCGCAGCCGCGGGTTTCCCGGTTTGAGAGTACGACCGTAATTTGCTTATTTCCACACTTAGGTTTGAAAACATGGCGTTAGAGGGTGAGAACTCGAAACAGCCCCCGAACGGCCCCGTGGGTGGCACCAACACCTCCCACGGGACAAACGTAACTCGTAGGAACTGACCCCGCAGCCGCGGGTGTCCCCGTTTGAGAGTACGACGGTAATTTGCTTATTTTCACACTTAGGCTTAAAAACATGGCATTAGAGGGTGAGAACTCGAAACAGCCCCCGAACGGCCCCGTGGGTGGCACCAACACCTCCCACGGGACCAACGTAACTCGTTGGAACTGACCCCGCAGCCGCGGGTCTCCTGGTTTGAGAGTACGACGGTAATTTGCTTATTTCCACACTTAGGCATAAAAACATGGCGTTAGAGGGTGAGAACTCGAAACAGCCCCCGAACGACCCCGTGGGTGGCACCAACACCACCCACGGGACCAACGTAACTCGTAGGAACTGACCCCGCAGTCGCGGGTCTCCCGGTTTGAGAGTACGACGGTAATTTGCTTATTTCCACACTTAGGCATAAAAACATGGCGTTAGAGGGTGAGAACTTGAAACATCCCCCGAACAGCCCCGTGGGTGGCACCAACACCTCCCACGGGACCAACGTAACTCGTAGGAACTGACCCCGCAGCCGCGGGTCTCCCGGTTTGAGAGTACGACGGAAATTACCTTATTTCCACACTTAGGCTTGAAAACATGGCGTTAGAGGGTGAGAACTCGAAACAGCCCCCGAACGACCCCGTGGGTGGCACCAACACCACCCACGGGACCAACGTAACTCGTAGGAACTGACCCCGCAGCCGCGGGTGGCCCGGTTTGAGAGTACGACAGTAATTTGTTTATTTCCACACTTAGGCTTAAAAACATGGCGTTAGAGGGTGAGAACTCGAAACAGCCCCCGAACGTCCCCGTGGGTGGCACCAAAACTTCCCACGGGGTCCAACGTAACTCGTAAGAACTGACCCCGCAGCCGCGGGTCTCCCGGTTTGAGAGTACGACGGTAATTTGGTTATTTCCACACTTAGGCTTAAAAACATGGCGTTAGAGGGTGAGAACTCGAAACAGCCCCCGAACGGCCCCGTGGGTGGTACCAACACCACCCACGGGACCAACGTAACTCGCAGGAACTGACCCCGCAGCCGCGGGTGTCCCGGTTTGAGAGTACGGCGGTAATTTGCTTATTTCCACACTTAGGCTTAAAAACATGGCGTTAGAGGGTGAGAACTCGAAACAGCCCCCGAACGGCCCCGTGGGTGGCACCAACACCTCCCACGGGACCAACGTAACTCGTAGGAACTGACCCCGCAGCCGCGGGTGTCCCGGTTTGAGAGTACGACGGTAATTTGCTTATTTCCACACTTAGGCTTGAAAACATGGCGTTAGAGGGTGAGAACTCGAAACAACCCCCGAACGTCCCCGTGGGTGGCACCACCACCTCCCACGGGACCAACGTAACTCGTAGGAACTGACCCCGCAGCCGCGGGTCTCCCGGTTTGAGAGTACGACGGTAATTTGGTTATTTCCACACTTAGGCTTAAAAACATGGCGTTAGAGGGTGAGAACTCGAAACAGCCCCCGAACGTCCCCGTGGGTGGCACCACCACCTCCCACGGGACCAACGTAACTCGTAGGAACTGACCCCGCAGCCGCGGGTCTCCCGGTTTGAGAGTACGACAGTAATTTGGTTATTTCCACACTTAGGCTTGAAAACATGGTGTTAGAGGGTGAGAACTCGAAACAGCCCCCGAACGGCCCCGTGGGTGGCACCAACACCTCCCACGGGACCAACGTAACTCGTAGGAACTGACCCCGCAGCCGCGGGTGTCCCGGTTTGAGAGTACGACGGTAATTTGCTTATTTCCACACTTAGGCTTAAAAACATGGCGTTAGAGGGTGAGAACTCGAAACAGCCCCCGAACGGCCCCGTGGGTGGCACCAACACCTCCCACGGGACCAACGTAACTCGTAGGAACTGACCCCGCAGCCGCGGGTGGCCCGGTTTGAGAGTACGACGGTAATTTGCTTATTTCCACACTTAGGCATAAAAACATGGCGTTAGAGGGTGAGAACTCGAAACAGCCCCCGAACGGCCCCGTGGGTGGCACCAACACCTCCCACGGGACCAACGTAACTCGTAGGAACTGACCCCGCAGCCGCGGGTCTCCCGGTTTGTGAGTACGACGATAATTTGCTTATTTTCACACTTAGGCTTAAAAACATGGCGTTAGAGGGTGAGAATTCGAAACAGCCCCCGAACGGCCCCATGGGTGGCCCCAACACCACCCACGGGACCAACGTAACTCGTAGGAACTGACCCCGCAGCCGCGGGTGTCCCGGTTTGAGAGTACGGCGGTAATTTGCTTATTTCCACACTTAGGCTTAAAAACATGGCGTTAGAGGGTGAGAACTCGAAACAGCCCCCGAACGGCCCCGTGGGTGGCACCAACACCTCCCACGGGACCAACGTAACTCGTAGGAACTGACCCCGCAGCCGCGGGTGTCCCGGTTTAAGATTACGGCGGTAATTTGCTTATTTCCACACTTAGGCTTGAAAACATGGCGTTAGAGGGTGAGAACTCGAAACAGCCCCCGAACGACCCCGTGGGTGGCACCAACACCACCCACGGGACCAACGTAACTCGTAGGAACTGACCCCGCAGCCGCGGGTCTCCCGGTTTGAGAGTACGACGGTAATTTGCTTATTTCCACACTTAGGCTTAAAAACATGGCGTTAGAGGGTGAGAATTCGAAACAGCCCCCGAACGGCCCCGTGGGTGGCACCAACACCACCCACGGGACCAACGTAACTCGTAGGAACTGACCCCGCAGCCGCGGGTGTCCCGGTTTGAGAGTACGGCGGTAATTTACTTATTTCCACACTTAGGGTTAAAAACATGGCGTTAGAGGGTGAGAACTCGAAACAGCCCCCGAACGGCCCCGTGGGTGGCACCAACACCTCCCACGGGACCAACGTAACTCGTAGGAACTGACCCCGCAGCCGCGGGTGTCCCGGTTTGAGAGTACGACGGTAATTTGCTTATTTCCACACTTAGGCTTGAAAACATGGCGTTAGAGGGTGAGAACTCGAAACAGCCCCCGAACGACCCCGTGGGTGGCACCAACACCACCCACGGGACCAACGTAACTCGTAGGAACTGACCCCGCAGCCGCGGGTCTCCCGGTTTGAGAGTACGACGGTAATTTGCTTATTTCCACACTTAGGCTTGAAAACATGGCGTTAGAGGGTGAGAACTCGAAACAGCCCCCGAACGACCCCGTGGGTGGCACCAACACCTCCCACGGGACCAACGTAACTCGTAGGAACTGACCCCGCAGCCGCGGGTGGCCCGGTTTGAGAGTACGACAGTAATTTGTTTATTTCCACACTTAGGCTTAAAAACATGGCGTTAGAGGGTGAGAACTCGAAACAGCCCCCGAACGTCCCCGTGGGAGGCACCACCACCTCCCACGGGACCAACGTAACTCGTAGGAACTGACCCCGCAGCCGCGGGTCTCCCGGTTTGAGAGTACGACGGTAATTTGGTTATTTCCACACCTAGGCTTGAAAACATGGCGTTAGAGGGTGAGAACTCGAAACAGCCCCCGAACGGCCCCGTGGGTGGCACCAACACCTCCCACGGGACCAACGTAACTCGTAGGAACTGACCCTGCAGCCGCGGGTGACCCGTTTTGAGAGTACGACGGTAATTTGCTTATTTCCACACTTAGGCTTAAAAACATGGGGTTAGAGGGTGAGAACTCGAAACAGCCCCCGAACGTCCCTGTGGGTGGCACCACCACCTCCCACGGGACCAACGTAACTCGTAGGAACTGACCCCGCAGCCGCGGGTCTCACGGTTTGAGAGTACGACGGTAATTTGGTTATTTCCACACTTAGGCTTGAAAACATGGCGTTAGAGGGTGAGAACTCGAAACAGCCCCCGAACGGCCCCGTGGGTGGCACCAACACCTCCCACGGGACCAACGTAACTCGTAGGAACTGACCCCGCAGCCGCGGGTGTCCCGGTTTGAGAGTACGACGGTAATTTGCTTATTTCCACACTTAGGCTTAAAAACATGGCGTTAGAGGGTGAGAACTCGAAACAGCCCCTGAACGGCCCCGTGGGTGGCACCAACACCTCCCACGGGACCAACGTAACTCGTAGGAACTGACCCCGCAGCCGCGGGTCTCCCGGTTTGAGAGTACGACGGTAATTTGCTTATTTTCACACTTAGGCTTAAAAACATGGCGTTAGAGGGTGAGAACTCGAAACAGCCCCCGAACGACCCCGTGGGTGGCACCAACACCACCCACGGGACCAACGTAACTCGTAGGAACTGACCCCGCAGTCGCGGGTCTCCCGGTTTGAGAGTACGATGGTAATTTGCTTATTTCCAGACTTAGGCATAAAAACATGGCGTTAGAGGGTGAGAACTCGAAACATCCCCCGAACGGCCCCGTGGGTGGCACCAACACCTCCCACGGGACCAACGTAACTCGTAGGAACTGACCCCGCAGCCGCGGGTCTCCCGGTTTGAGAGTACGACGGTAATTAGCTTATTTTCACACTTAGGCTTAAAAACATGGCGTTAGAGGGTGAGAACTCGAAACAGCCCCCGAACGACCCCGTGGGTGGCACCAACACCACCCACGGGACCAACGTAACTCGTAGGAACTGACCCCGCAACCGCGGGTCTCCTGGTTTGAGAGTACGACGGTAATTTGTTTATTTCCACACTTAGGCTTAAAAACATGGCGTTAGAGGGTGAGAATTCGAAACAGCCCCCGAACGGCCCCGTGGGTGGCACCAACAGCACCCACGGGACCAACGTAACTCGTAGGAACTGACCCCGCAGCCGCGGGTGGCCCGGTTTGAGAGTACGGCGGTAATTTGGTTATTTCCACACTTAGGCTTGAAAACATGGCGTTAGAGGGTGAGAACTCGAAACAGCCCCCGAACGGCCCCGTGGGTGGCACCAACACCTCCCACGGGACCAACGTAACTCGTAGGAACTGACCCCGCAGCCGCGGGTGTCCCGGTTTGAGAGTACGACGGTAATTTGCTTATTTCCACACTTAGGCTTAAAAACATGGGGTTAGAGGGTGAGAACTCGAAACAGCCCCCGAACGTCCCCGTGGGTGGCATTACCACCTCACAGGGGCCAACGTAACTCGTAGGAACTGACCCCGCAGCCGCGGGTGGCCCAGTTTGAGAGTACGACAATAATTTGTTTATTTCCTCACTTAGGCTTAAAAACATGGCGTTAGAGGGTGAGAACTTGAAACAGCCCCTGAACGTCCCCGTGGGTGGCACCAACACCTCCCACGGGACAAACGTAACTCGTAGGAACTGACCCCGCAGCCGCGGGTGTCCCCGTTTGAGAGTACGACGGTAATTTGCTTATTTTCACACTTAGGCTTAAAAACATGGCATTAGAGGGTGAGAACTCGAAACAGCCCCCGAACGGCCCCGTGGGTGGCACCAACACCTCCCACGGGACCAACGTAACTCGTAGGAACTGACCCCGCAGCCGCGGGTCTCCCGGTTTGAGAGTACGACGGTAATTTGCTTATTTCCACACTTAGGCATAAAAACATGGCGTTAGAGGGTGAGAACTCGAAACAGCCCCCGAACGACCCCGTGGGTGGCACCAACACCACCCACGGGACCAACGTAACTCGTAGGAACTGACCCCGCAGTCGCGGGTCTCCCGGTTTGAGAGTACGACGGTAATTTGCTTATTTCCACACTTAGGCATAAAAACATGGCGTTAGAGGGTGAGAACTTGAAACATCCCCCGAACAGCCCCGTGGGTGGCACCAACACCTCCCACGGGACCAACGTAACTCGTAGGAACTGACCCCGCAGCCGCGGGTCTCCCGGTTTGAGAGTACGACGGAAATTACCTTATTTCCACACTTAGGCTTGAAAACATGGCGTTAGAGGGTGAGAACTCGAAACAGCCCCCGAACGACCCCGTGGGTGGCACCAACACCACCCACGGGACCAACGTAACTCGTAGGAACTGACCCCGCAGCCGCGGGTGGCCCGGTTTGAGAGTACGACAGTAATTTGTTTATTTCCACACTTAGGCTTAAAAACATGGCGTTAGAGGGTGCGAACTCGAAACAGCCCCCGAACGTCCCCGTGGGTGGCACCAAAACTTCCCACGGGGTCCAACGTAACTCGTAAGAACTGACCCCGCAGCCGCGGGTCTCCCGGTTTAAGAGTACGACGGTAATTTGGTTATTTCCACACTTAGGCTTAAAAACATGGCGTTAGAGGGTGAGAACTCGAAACAGCCCCCGAACGGCCCCGTGGGTGGTACCAACACCACCCACGGGACCAACGTAACTCGCAGGAACTGACCCCGCAGCCGCGGGTGTCCCGGTTTGAGAGTACGGCGGTAATTTGCTTATTTCCACACTTAGGCTTAAAAACATGGCGTTAGAGGGTGAGAACTCGAAACAGCCCCCGAACGGCCCCGTGGGTGGCACCAACACCTCCCACGGGACCAACGTAACTCGTAGGAACTGACCCCGCAGCCGCGGGTGTCCCGGTTTGAGAGTACGACGGTAATTTGCTTATTTCCACACTTAGGCTTGAAAACATGGCGTTAGAGGGTGAGAACTCGAAACAACCCCCGAACGTCCCCGTGGGTGGCACCACCACCTCCCACGGGACCAACGTAACTCGTAGGAACTGACCCCGCAGCCGCGGGTCTCCCGGTTTGAGAGTACGACGGTAATTTGGTTATTTCCACACTTAGGCTTAAAAACATGGCGTTAGAGGGTGAGAACTCGAAACAGCCCCCGAACGTCCCCGTGGGTGGCACCACCACCTCCCACGGGACCAACGTAACTCGTAGGAACTGACCCCGCAGCCGCGGGTCTCCCGGTTTGAGAGTACGACAGTAATTTGGTTATTTCCACACTTAGGCTTGAAAACATGGTGTTAGAGGGTGAGAACTCGAAACAGCCCCCGAACGGCCCCGTGGGTGGCACCAACACCTCCCACGGGACCAACGTAACTCGTAGGAACTGACCCCGCAGCCGCGGGTGTCCCGGTTTGAGAGTACGACGGTAATTTGCTTATTTCCACACTTAGGCTTAAAAACATGGCGTTAGAGGGTGAGAACTCGAAACAGCCCCCGAACGGCCCCGTGGGTGGCACCAACACCTCCCACGGGACCAACGTAACTCGTAGGAACTGACCCCGCAGCCGCGGGTGGCCCGGTTTGAGAGTACGACGGTAATTTGCTTATTTCCACACTTAGGCATAAAAACATGGCGTTAGAGGGTGAGAACTCGAAACAGCCCCCGAACGGCCCCGTGGGTGGCACCAACACCTCCCACGGGACCAACGTAACTCGTAGGAACTGACCCCGCAGCCGCGGGTCTCCCGGTTTGTGAGTACGACGATAATTTGCTTATTTTCACACTTAGGCTTAAAAACATGGCGTTAGAGGGTGAGAACTCGAAACAGCTCCCGAACGCCCCGTGGGTGGCACCAACACCACCCACGGGACCAACGTAACTCGTAGGAACTGACCCCGCAGCCGCGGGTCTCCCGGTTTGAGAGTACGACGGTAATTTGCTTATTTCCACACTTAGGCTTAAAAACATTGCGTTAGAGGGTGAGAATTCGAAACAGCCCCCGAACGGCCCCATGGGTGGCCCCAACACCACCCACGGGACCAACGTAACTCGTAGGAACTGACCCCGCAGCCGCGGGTGTCCCGGTTTGAGAGTACGGCGGTAATTTGCTTATTTCCACACTTAGGCTTAAAAACATGGCGTTAGAGGGTGAGAACTCGAAACAGCCCCCGAACGGCCCCGTGGGTGGCACCAACACCTCCCACGGGACCAACGTAACTCGTAGGAACTGACCCCGCAGCCGCGGGTGTCCCGGTTTAAGATTACGGCGGTAATTTGCTTATTTCCACACTTAGGCTTGAAAACATGGCGTTAGAGGGTGAGAACTCGAAACAGCCCCCGAACGACCCCGTGGGTGGCACCAACACCACCCACGGGACCAACGTAACTCGTAGGAACTGACCCCGCAGCCGCGGGTCTCCCGGTTTGAGAGTACGACGGTAATTTGCTTATTTCCACACTTAGGCTTAAAAACATGGCGTTAGAGGGTGAGAATTCGAAACAGCCCCCGAACGGCCCCGTGGGTGGCACCAACACCACCCACGGGACCAACGTAACTCGTAGGAACTGACCCCGCAGCCGCGGGTGTCCCGGTTTGAGAGTACGGCGGTAATTTACTTATTTCCACACTTAGGGTTAAAAACATGGCGTTAGAGGGTGAGAACTCGAAACAGCCCCCGAACGGCCCCGTGGGTGGCACCAACACCTCCCACGGGACCAACGTAACTCGTAGGAACTGACCCCGCAGCCGCGGGTGTCCCGGTTTGAGAGTACGACGGTAATTTGCTTATTTCCACACTTAGGCTTGAAAACATGGCGTTAGAGGGTGAGAACTCGAAACAGCCCCCGAACGACCCCGTGGGTGGCACCAACACCACCCACGGGACCAACGTAACTCGTAGGAACTGACCCCGCAGCCGCGGGTCTCCCGGTTTGAGAGTACGACGGTAATTTGCTTATTTCCACACTTAGGCTTGAAAACATGGCGTTAGAGGGTGAGAACTCGAAACAGCCCCCGAACGACCCCGTGGGTGGCACCAACACCTCCCACGGGACCAACGTAACTCGTAGGAACTGACCCCGCAGCCGCGGGTGGCCCGGTTTGAGAGTACGACAGTAATTTGTTTATTTCCACACTTAGGCTTAAAAACATCGCGTTAGAGGGTGAGAACTCGAAACAGCCACCGAACGTCCCCGTGGGAGGCACCACCACCTCCCACGGGACCAACGTAACTCGTAGGAACTGACCCCGCAGCCGCGGGTCTCCCGGTTTGAGAGTACGACGGTAATTTGGTTATTTCCACACCTAGGCTTGAAAACATGGCGTTAGAGGGTGAGAACTCGAAACAGCCCCCGAACGGCCCCGTGGGTGGCACCAACACCTCCCACGGGACCAACGTAACTCGTAGGAACTGACCCTGCAGCCGCGGGTGACCCGTTTTGAGAGTACGACGGTAATTTGCTTATTTCCACACTTAGGCTTAAAAACATGGGGTTAGAGGGTGAGAACTCGAAACAGCCCCCGAACGTCCCTGTGGGTGGCACCACCACCTCCCACGGGACCAACGTAACTCGTAGGAACTGACCCCGCAGCCGCGGGTCTCACGGTTTGAGAGTACGACGGTAATTTGGTTATTTCCACACTTAGGCTTGAAAACATGGCGTTAGAGGGTGAGAACTCGAAACAGCCCCCGAACGGCCCCGTGGGTGGCACCAACACCTCCCACGGGACCAACGTAACTCGTAGGAACTGACCCCGCAGCCGCGGGTGTCCCGGTTTGAGAGTACGACGGTAATTTGCTTATTTCCACACTTAGGCTTAAAAACATGGCGTTAGAGGGTGAGAACTCGAAACAGCCCCTGAACGGCCCCGTGGGTGGCACCAACACCTCCCACGGGACCAACGTAACTCGTAGGAACTGACCCCGCAGCCGCGGGTCTCCCGGTTTGAGAGTACGACGGTAATTTGCTTATTTTCACACTTAGGCTTAAAAACATGGCGTTAGAGGGTGAGAACTCGAAACAGCCCCCGAACGACCCCGTGGGTGGCACCAACACCACCCACGGGACCAACGTAACTCGTAGGAACTGACCCCGCAGTCGCGGGTCTCCCGGTTTGAGAGTACGACGGTAATTTGCTTATTTCCACACTTAGGCATAAAAACATGGCGTTAGAGGGTGAGAACTCGAAACATCCCCCGAACGGCCCCGTGGGTGGCACCAACACCTCCCACGGGACCAACGTAACTCGTAGGAACTGACCCCGCAGCCGCGGGTCTCCCGGTTTGAGAGTACGACGGTAATTAGCTTATTTTCACACTTAGGCTTAAAAACATGGCGTTAGAGGGTGAGAACTCGAAACAGCCCCCGAACGACCCCGTGGGTGGCACCAACACCACCCACGGGACCAACGTAACTCGTAGGAACTGACCCCGCAACCGCGGGTCTCCTGGTTTGAGAGTACGACGGTAATTTGTTTATTTCCACACTTAGGCTTAAAAACATGGCGTTAGAGGGTGAGAATTCGAAACAGCCCCCGAACGGCCCCGTGGGTGGCACCAACACCACCCACGGGACCAACGTAACTCGTAGGAACTGACCCCGCAGCCGCGGGTGGCCCGGTTTGAGAGTACGGCGGTAATTTGGTTATTTCCACACTTAGGCTTGAAAACATGGCGTTAGAGGGTGAGAACTCGAAACAGCCCCCGAACGGCCCCGTGGGTGGCACCAACACCTCCCACGGGACCAACGTAACTCGTAGGAACTGACCCCGCAGCCGCGGGTGTCCCGGTTTGAGAGTACGACGGTAATTTGCTTATTTCCACACTTAGGCTTGAAAACATGGGGTTAGAGGGTGAGAACTCGAAACAGCCCCCGAACGTCCCCGTGGGTGGCATCACCACCTCACAGGGGCCAACGTAACTCGTAGGAACTGACCCCGCAGCCGCGGGTGGCCCAGTTTGAGAGTACGACAATAATTTGTTTATTTCCTCACTTAGGCTTAAAAACATGGCGTTAGAGGGTGAGAACTTGAAACAGCCCCTGAACGTCCCCGTGGGTGGCACCAACACCTCCCACGGGACAAACGTAACTCGTAGGAACTGACCCCGCAGCCGCGGGTGTCCCGGTTTGAGAGTACGGCGGTAATTTGCTTATTTCCACACTTAGGCTTAAAAACATGGCGTTAGAGGGTGAGAACTCGAAACAGCCCCCGAACGTCCCCGTGGGTGGCACCAACACCTCCCACGGGACCAACGTAACTCGTAGGAACTGACCCCGCAGCCGCGGGTCTCTCGGTTTGAGAGTACGACGGTAATTTGGTTATTTCCACACTTAGGCTTGAAAACATGGCGTTAGAGGGTGAGAACTCGAAACAGCCCCCGAACGGCCCCGTGGGTGGCTCCAACACCTCCCACGGGACCAACGTAACTCGTAGGAACTGACCCCGCAGCCGCGGGTGGCCCGGTTTGAGAGTACGACGGTAATGTGCTTATTTCCACACTTAGGCATAAAAACATGGCGTTAGAGGGTGAGAACTCGAAACAGCCCCCGAACGGCCCCGTGGGTGGCACCAACACCTCCCACGGGACCAACGTAACTCGTAGGAACTGACCCCGCAGCCGCGGGTCTCCCGGTTTGTGAGTACGACGATAATTTGCTTATTTTCACACTTAGGCTTAAAAACATGGCGTTAGAGGGTGAGAACTCGAAACAGCTCCCGAACGACCCCGTGGGTGGCACCAACACCACCCACGGGACCAACGTAACTCGTAGGAACTGACCTCGCAGCCGCGGGTCTCCCGGTTTGAGAGTACGACGGTAATTTGCTTATTTCCACACTTAGGCTTAAAAACAAGGCGTTAGAGGGTGAGAACTCGAAACAGCCCCCGAACGGCCCCGTGGGTGGCACCAACACCTCCCACGGGACCAACGTAACTCGTAGGAACTGACCCCGCAGCCGCGGGTGTCCCGGTTTGAGATTACGGCGGTAATTTGCTTATTTCCACACTTAGGCTTGAAAACATGGCGTTAGAGGGTGAGAACTCGAAACAGCCCCCGAACGACCCCGTGGGTGGCACCAACACCACCCACGGGACCAACGTAACTCGTAGGAACTGACCCCGCAGCCGCGGGTGGCCCAGTTTGAGAGTACGACAGTAATTTGTTTATTTCCACACTTAGGCTTAAAAACATGGCGTTAGAGGGTGAGAACTCGAAACAGCCCCCGAACGTCCCCGTGGGTGGCACCACCACCTCCCACGGGACCAACGTAACTCGTAGGAACTGACCCCGCAGCCGCGGGTCTCCCGGTTTGAGAGTACGACGGTAATTTGCTTATTTCCACACTTAGGCATAAAAACATGGCGTTAGAGGGTGAGAACTCGAAACAGCCCCCGAACGGCCCCGTGGGTGGCACCAACACCTCCCACGGGGCCAACGTAACTCGTAGGAACTGACCCCGCAGCCGCGGGTCTCCCGGTTTGAGAGTACGACGGTAATTTGTTTATTTTCACACTTAGGCTTAAAAACATGGCGTTAGAGGGTGAGAACTCGAAACAGCCCCCGAACGACCCCATGGGTGGCACCAACACAACCCACGGGACCAACGTAACTCGTAGGAACTGACCCCGAAGCCGCGGGTCTCCCGGTTTGAGAGTACGACGGTAATTTGCTTATTTCCACACTTAGGCATAAAAACATGGCGTTAGAGGGTGAGAACTCGAAACAGCCCCCGAACGGCCCCGTGGGTGGCACCAACACCTCCCACGGGACCAACGTAACTCGTAGGAACTGACCCCGCATCCGCGGGTCTCCCGGTTTGAGAGTACGACGATAATTTGCTTATTTTCACACTTAGGCTTAAAAACATGGCGTTAAAGGGTGAGAACTCGAAACAGCCCCCGAACGACCCCGTGGGTGGCACCAACACCACCCACGGGACCAACGTAACTCGTAGGAACTGACCCCGCAGCCGCGGGTGTCCCGGTTTGAGAGTACGACGGTAATTTGCTTATTTCCACACTTAGGCTTAAAAACATGGCGTTAGAGGGTGAGAATTCGAAACAGCCCCCGAACGGCCCCGTGGGTGGCACCAACACCTCCCACGGGACCAACGTAACTCGTAGGAACTGACCCCGTAGCCGCGGGTGGCCCGGTTTGAGAGTACGACAGTAATTTGTTTATTTCCACACTTTGGCTTAAAAACATGGCGTTAGAGGGTGAGAACTCGAAACAGCCCCCGAACGTCCCCGTGGGTGGCACCACCACCTCCCACGGGACCAACATAACTCGTAGGAACTGACCCCGCAGCCGCGGGTCTCCCGGTTTGAGAGTACGACGGTAATTTGGTTATTTCCACACCTAGGCTTGAAAACATGGCGTTAGAGGGTGAGAACTCGAAACAGCCACCGAACGGCCCCGTGGGTGGCACCAACACCTCCCACGGGACCAACGTAACTCGTAGGAACTGACCCTGCAGCCGCGGGTGACCCGTTTTGAGAGTACGACGGTAATTTGCTTATTTCCACACTTAGGCTTAAAAACTTGGCGTTAGAGGGTGAGAACTCGAAACAGCCCCTGAACGGCCCCGTGGGTGGCACCAACACCTCCCACGGGACCAACGTAACTCGTAGGAACTGACCCCGCAGCCGCGGGTCTCCCGGTTTGAGAGTACGACGGTAATTTGCTTATTTTCACACTTAGGCTTAAAAACATGGCGTTAGAGGGTGAGAACTCGAAACAGCCCCCGAACGACCCCGTGGGTGGCACCAACACCACCCACGGGACCAACGTAACTCGTAGGAACTGACCCCGCAGTCGCGGGTCTCCCGGTTTGAGAGTACGACGGTAATTTGCTTATTTCCACACTTAGGCATAAAAACATGGCGTTAGAGGGTGAGAACTCGAAACATCCCCCGAACGGCCCCGTGGGTGGCACCAACACCTCCCACGGGACCAACGTAACTCGTAGGAACTGACCCCGCAGCCGCGGGTCTCCCGGTTTGAGAGTACGACGGTAATTAGCTTATTTTCACACTTAGGCTTAAAAAGATGGCGTTAGAGGGTGAGAACTCGAAACAGCCCCCGAACGACCCCGTGGGTGGCACCAACACCACCCACGGGACCAACGTAACTCGTAGGAACTGACCCCGCAACCGCGGGTCTCCTGGTTTGAGAGTACGACGGTAATTTGCTTATTTCCACACGTAGGCTTAAAAACATGGCGTTAGAGGGTGAGAATTCGAAACAGCCCCCGAACGGCCCCGTGGGTGGCACCAACACCACCCACGGGACCAACGTAACTCGTAGGAACTGACCCCGCAGCCGCGGGTGTCCCGGTTTGAGAGTACGGCGGTAATTTGCTTATTTCCACACTTAGGCTTAAAAACATGGCGTTAGAGGGTGAGAACTCAAAACAGCCCCCGAACGGCCCCGTGGGTGGCACCAACACCTCCCACGAGACCAACGTAACTCGTAGGAACTGACCCCGCAGCCGCGGGTCTCCCGGTTTGAGAGTACGACGGTAATTTGGTTATTTCCACACTTAGGCTTGAAAACATGGCGTTAGAGGGTGAGAACTCGAAACAGCCCCCGAACGGCCCCGTGGGTGGCACCAACACCTCCCACGGGACCAACGTAACTCGTAGGAACTGACCCCGCAGCCGCGGGTGTCCCGGTTTGAGAGTACGACGGTAATTTGCTTATTTCCACACTTAGGCTTAAAAACATGGGGTTAGAGGGTGAGAACTCGAAACAGCCCCCGAACGTCCCCGTGGGTGGCATCACCACCTCACAGGGGCCAACGTAACTCGTAGGAACTGACCCCGCAGCCGCGGGTGGCCCAGTTTGAGAGTACGACAGTAATTTGTTTATTTCCACACTTAGGCTTAAAAACATGGCGTTAGAGGGTGAGAACTCGAAACAGCCCCCGAACGGCCCCGTGGGTGGCACCAACACCTCCCACGGGACAAACGTAACTCGTAGGAACTGACCCCGCAGCCGCGGGTGTCCCGGTTTGAGAGTACGGCGGTAATTTGCTTATTTCCACACTTAGGCTTAAAAACATGGCGTTAGAGGGTGAGAACTCGAAACAGCCCCCGAACGTCCCCGTGGGTGGCACCAACACCTCCCACGGGACCAACGTAACTCGTAGGAACTGACCCCGCAGCCGCGGGTCTCCCGGTTTGAGAGTACGACGGTAATTTGGTTATTTCCACACTTAGGCTTGAAAACATGGCGTTAGAGGGTGAGAACTCGAAACAGCCCCCGAACGGCCCCGTGGGTGGCACCAACACCTCCCACGGGACCAACGTAACTCGTAGGAACTGACCCCGCAGCCGCGGGTGGCCCGGTTTGAGAGTACGACGGTAATTTGCTTATTTCCACACTTAGGCATAAAAACATGGCGTTAGAGGGTGAGAACTCGAAACAGCCCCCAAACGGCCCCGTGGGTGGCACCAACACCTCCCACGGGACCAACGTAACTCGTAGGAACTGACCCCGCAGCCGCGGGTCTCCCGGTTTGTGAGTACGACGATAATTTGCTTATTTTCACACTTAGGCTTAAAAACATGGCGTTAGAGGGTGAGAACTCGAAACAGCTCCCGAACGACCCCGTGGGTGGCACCAACACCACCCACGGGACCAACGTAACTCGTAGGAACTGACCCCGCAGCCGCGGGTGTCCCGGTTTGAGAGTACGACGGTAATTTGCTTATTTCCACACTTAGGCTTAAAAACATGGCGTTAGAGGGTGAGAATTCGAAACAGCCCCCGAACGGCCCCGTGGGTGGCACCAACACCACCCACGGGACCAACGTAACTCGTAGGAACTGACCCCGCAGCCGCGGGTGTCCCGGTTTGAGAGTACGGCGGTAATTTGCTTATTTCCACACTTAGGCTTAAAAACATGGCGTTAGAGGGTGAGAACTCGAAACAGCCCCCGAACGGACCCGTGGGTGGCACCAACACCTCCCACGGGACCAACGTAACTCGTAGGAACTGACCCCGCAGCCGCGGGTGTCCCGGTTTGAGATTACGGCGGTAATTTGCTTATTTCCACACTTAGGCTTGAAAACATGGCGTTAGAGGGTGAGAACTCGAAACAGCCCCCGAACGACCCCGTGGGTGGCACCAACACCACCCACGGGACCAACGTAACTCGTAGGAACTGACCCCGCAGCCGCGGGTGGCCCAGTTTGAGAGTACGACAGTAATTTGTTTATTTCCACACTTAGGCTTAAAAACATGGCGTTAGAGGGTGAGAACTCGAAACAGCCCCCGAACGTCCCCGTGGGTGGCACCACCACCTCCCACGGGACCAACGTAACTCGTAGGAACTGACCCCGCAGCCGCGGGTCTCCCGGTTTGAGAGTACGACGGTAATTTGCTTATTTCCACACTTAGGCTTGAAAACATGGCGTTAGAGGGTGAGAACTCGAAACAGCCCCCGAACGGCCCCGTGGGTGGCACCAACACCTCCCACGGGACCAACGTAACTCGTAGGAACTGACCCCGCAGCCGCGGGTCTCCCGGTTTGTGAGTACGACGATAATTTGCTTATTTTCACACTTAGGCTTAAAAACATGGCGTTAGAGGGTGAGAACTCGAAACAGCTCCCGAACGACCCCGTGGGTGGCACCAACACCACCCACGGGACCAACGTAACTCGTAGGAACTGACCCCGCAGCCGCGGGTCTCCCGGTTTGAGAGTACGACGGTAATTTGCTTATTTCCACACTTAGGCTTAAAAACATGGCGTTAGAGGGTGAGAATTCGAAACAGCCCCCGAACGGCCCCGTGGGTGGCACCAACACCTCCCACGGGACCAACGTAACTCGTAGGAACTGACCCCGCAGCCGCGGGTCTCCCGGTTTGAGAGTACGACGGTAATTTGCTTATTTTCACATTTAGGCTTAAAAACATGGCGTTAGAGGGTGAGAACTCGAAACAGCCCCCGAACGACCCCGTGGGTGGCACCAACACCACCCACGGGACCAACGTAACTCGTAGGAACTGACCCCGCAGCCGCAGGTCTCCCGGTTTGAGATTACGGCGGTAATTTGCTTATTTCCACACTTAGGCTTGAAAACATGGCGTTAGAGGGTGAGAACTCGAAACAGCCCCCGAACGACCCCGTGGGTGGCACCAACACCACCCACGGGACCAACGTAACTCGTAGGAACTGACCCCGCAGCCGCGGGTGGCCCAGTTTGAGAGTACGACGGTAATTTGTTTATTTCCACACTTAGGCTTAAAAACATGGCGTTAGAGGGTGAGAACTCGAAACAGCCCCCGAACGTCCCCGTGGGTGGCACCACCACCTCCCACGGGACCAACGTAACTCGTAGGAACTGACCCCGCAGCCGCGGGTCTCCCGGTTTGAGAGTACGACGGTAATTTGGTTATTTCCACACTTAGGCTTGAAAACATGGCGTTAGAGGGTGAGAACTCGAAACAGCCCCCGAACGGCCCCGTGGGTGGCACCAACACCTCCCACGGGACCAACGTAACTCGTAGGAACTGACCCCGCAGCCGCGGGTGTCCCGGTTTGAGAGTACGACGGTAATTTGCTTATTTCCACACTTAGGCTTAAAAACATGGGGTTAGAGGGTGAGAACTCGAAACAGCCCCCGAACGTCCCCGTGGGTGGCATCACCACCTCACAGGGGCCAACGTAACTCGTAGGAACTGACCCCGCAGCCGCGGGTGGCCCAGTTTGAGAGTACGACAGTAATTTGTTTATTTCCACACTTAGGCTTAAAAACATGGCGTTAGAGGGTGAGAACTCGAAACAGCCCCCGAACGGCCCCGTGGGTGGCACCAACACCTCCCACGGGACAAACGTAACTCGTAGGAACTGACCCCGCAGCCGCGGGTGTCCCGGTTTGAGAGTACGGCGGTAATTTGCTTATTTCCACACTTAGGCTTAAAAACATGGCGTTAGAGGGTGAGAACTCGAAACAGCCCCCGAACGTCCCCGTGGGTGGCACCAACACCTCCCACGGGACCAACGTAACTCGTAGGAACTGACCCCGCAGCCGCGGGTCTCCCGGTTTGAGAGTACGACGGTAATTTGGTTATTTCCACACTTAGGCTTGAAAACATGGCGTTAGAGGGTGAGAACTCGAAACAGCCCCCGAACGGCCCCGTGGGTGGCACCAACACCTCCCACGGGACCAACGTAACTCGTAGGAACTGACCCCGCAGCCGCGGGTGGCCCGGTTTGAGAGTACGACGGTAATTTGCTTATTTCCACACTTAGGCATAAAAACATGGCGTTAGAGGGTGAGAACTCGAAACAGCCCCCAAACGGCCCCGTGGGTGGCACCAACACCTCCCACGGGACCAACGTAACTCGTAGGAACTGACCCCGCAGCCGCGGGTCTCCCGGTTTGTGAGTACGACGATAATTTGCTTATTTTCACACTTAGGCTTAAAAACATGGCGTTAGAGGGTGAGAACTCGAAACAGCTCCCGAACGACCCCGTGGGTGGCACCAACACCACCCACGGGACCAACGTAACTCGTAGGAACTGACCCCGCAGCCGCGGGTGTCCCGGTTTGAGAGTACGACGGTAATTTGCTTATTTCCACACTTAGGCTTAAAAACATGGCGTTAGAGGGTGAGAATTCGAAACAGCCCCCGAACGGCCCCGTGGGTGGCACCAACACCACCCACGGGACCAACGTAACTCGTAGGAACTGACCCCGCAGCCGCGGGTGTCCCGGTTTGAGAGTACGGCGGTAATTTGCTTATTTCCACACTTAGGCTTAAAAACATGGCGTTAGAGGGTGAGAACTCGAAACAGCCCCCGAACGGACCCGTGGGTGGCACCAACACCTCCCACGGGACCAACGTAACTCGTAGGAACTGACCCCGCAGCCGCGGGTGTCCCGGTTTGAGATTACGGCGGTAATTTGCTTATTTCCACACTTAGGCTTGAAAACATGGCGTTAGAGGGTGAGAACTCGAAACAGCCCCCGAACGACCCCGTGGGTGGCACCAACACCACCCACGGGACCAACGTAACTCGTAGGAACTGACCCCGCAGCCGCGGGTGGCCCAGTTTGAGAGTACGACGGTAATTTGTTTATTTCCACACTTAGGCTTAAAAACATGGCGTTAGAGGGTGAGAACTCGAAACAGCCCCCGAACGTCCCCGTGGGTGGCACCACCACCTCCCACGGGACCAACGTAACTCGTAGGAACTGACCCCGCAGCCGCGGGTCTCCCGGTTTGAGAGTACGACGGTAATTTGCTTATTTCCACACTTAGGCTTGAAAACATGGCGTTAGAGGGTGAGAACTCGAAACAGCCCCCGAACGGCCCCGTGGGTGGCACCAACACCTCCCACGGGACCAACGTAACTCGTAGGAACTGACCCCGCAGCCGCGGGTCTCCCGGTTTGTGAGTACGACGATAATTTGCTTATTTTCACACTTAGGCTTAAAAACATGGCGTTAGAGGGTGAGAACTCGAAACAGCTCCCGAACGACCCCGTGGGTGGCACCAACACCATCCACGGGACCAACGTAACTCGTAGGAACTGACCCCGCAGCCGCGGGTCTCCCGGTTTGAGAGTACGACGGTAATTTGCTTATTTCCACACTTAGGCTTAAAAACATGGCGTTAGAGGGTGAGAATTCGAAACAGCCCCCGAACGGCCCCGTGGGTGGCACCAACACCTCCCACGGGACCAACGTAACTCGTAGGAACTGACCCCGCAGCCGCGGGTCTCCCGGTTTGAGAGTACGACGGTAATTTGCTTATTTTCACATTTAGGCTTAAAAACATGGCGTTAGAGGGTGAGAACTCGAAACAGCCCCCGAACGACCCCGTGGGTGGCACCAACACCACCCACGGGACCAACGTAACTCGTAGGAACTGACCCCGCAGCCGCAGGTCTCCCGGTTTGAGATTACGGCGGTAATTTGCTTATTTCCACACTTAGGCTTGAAAACATGGCGTTAGAGGGTGAGAACTCGAAACAGCACCCGAACGACCCCGTGGGTGGCACCAACACCACCCACGGGACCAACGTAACTCGTAGGAACTGACCCCGCAGCCGCGGGTGGCCCAGTTTGAGAGTACGACGGTAATTTGTTTATTTCCACACTTAGGCTTAAAAACATGGCGTTAGAGGGTGAGAACTCGAAACAGCCCCCGAACGTCCCCGTGGGTGGCACCACCACCTCCCACGGGACCAACGTAACTCGTAGGAACTGACCCCGCAGCCGCGGGTCTCCCGGTTTGAGAGTACGACGGTAATTTGCTTATTTCCACACTTAGGCTTGAAAACATGGCGTTAGAGGGTGAGAACTCGAAACAGCCCCCGAACGGCCCCGTGGGTGGCACCAACACCTCCCACGGGACCAACGTAACTCGTAGGAACTGACCCTGCAGCCGCGGGTGTCCCGGTTTGAGAGTACGACGGTAATTTGCTTATTTCCACACTTAGGCTTAAAAACATGGCGTTAGAGGGTGAGAACTCGAAACAGCCCCTGATCGGCCCCGTGGGTGGCACCAACACCTCCCACGGGACAAACGTAACTCGTAGGAACTGACCCCGCAGCCGCGGGTCTCCCCGTTTGAGAGTACGACGGTAATTTGCTTATTTCCACACTTAGGCTTAAAAACATGGCGTTAGAGGGTGAGAACTCGAAACATCCCCCGAACGGCCCCGTGGGTGGCACCAACACCTCCCACGGGACCAACGTAACTCGTAGGAACTGACCCCGCAGCCGCGGGTCTCCCGGTTTGAGAGTACGACGGTAATTTGCTTATTTTCACATTTAGGCTTAAAAACATGGCGTTAGAGGGTGAGAACTCGAAACAGCCCCCGAACGACCCCGTGGGTGGCACCAACACCACCCACGGGACCAACGTAACTCGTAGGAACTGACCCCGCAGCCGCAGGTCTCCCGGTTTGAGAGTACGACGGTAATTTGCTTATTTCCACACTTAGGCATAAAAACATGGCGTTAGAGGGTGAGAACTCGAAACAGGCCCCGAACGGCCCCGTGGGTGGCACCAACACCTCCCACGGGACCAACGTAACTCGTAGGAACTGACCCCGCAGCCGCGGGTCTCCCGGTTTGAGAGTACGACGGTAATTTGCCTATTTTCACATTTAGGCTTAAACACATGGTGTTAGAGGGTGAGAACTCGAAACAGCCCCCGAACGACCCCGTGGGTGGCACCAACACCACCCACGGGACAAACGTAACTCGTAGGAACTGACCCCGCAGCCGCGGGTCTCCCCGTTTGAGAGTACGACGGTAATTTGCTTATTTCCACACTTAGGCTTAAAAACATGGCGTTAGAGGGTGAGAACTCGAAACATCCCCCGAACGGCCCCGTGGGTGGCACCAACACCTCCCACGGGACCAACGTAACTCGTAGGAACTGACCCCGCAGCCGCGGGTCTCCCGGTTTGAGAGTACGACGGTAATTTGCTTATTTTCACATTTAGGCTTAAAAACATGGCGTAAGAGGGTGAGAACTCGAAACAGCCCCCGAACGACCCCGTGGGTGGCACCAACACCACCCACGGGACCAACGTAACTCGTAGGAACTGACCCCGCAGCCGCGGGTCTCCCGGTTTGAGAGTACGACGGTAATTTGCTTATTTCCACACTTAGGCATAAAAACATGGCGTTAGAGGGTGAGAACTCGAAACAGGCCCCGAACGGCCCCGTGGGTGGCTCCAACACCTCCCACGGGACCAACGTAACTCGTAGGAACTGACCCCGCAGCCGCGGGTCTCCCGGTTTGAGAGTTCGACGGTAATTTGCTTATTTCCACACTTAGGCATAAAAACATGGCGTTAGAGGGTGAGAACTCGAAACAGCCCCAGAACGACCCCGTGGGTGGCACCAACACCACCCACGGGACCAACGTAACTCGTAGGAACTGACCCCGCAACCGCGGGTCTCCCGGTTTGAGAGTACGACGGTAATTTGCTTATTTCCACACTTAGGCTTAAAAACATGGCGTTAGAGGGTGAGAATTCGAAACAGCCCCCGAACGGCCCCGTGGGTGGCACCAATACCACCCACGGGATCAACGTAACTCGTAGGAACTGACCCCGCAGCCGCGGGTCTCCCGGTTTGAGAGTACGGCGGTAATTTGCTTATTTCCACACTTAGGCTTAAAAACATGGCGTTAGAGGGTGAGAACTCGAAACAGCCCCCGAACGGCCCCGTGGGTGGCACCAACACCTCCCACGGGACCAACGTAACTCGTAGGAACTGACCCCGCAGCCGCGGGTGTCCCGGTTTGAGAGTACGACGGTAATTTGCTTATTTCCTCACTTAGGATTGAAAACATGGCGTTAGAGGGTGAGAACTCGAAACAGCCCCGAACGGCCCCGTGGGTGGCACCAACACCTCCCACGGGACCAACGTAACTCGTAGGAACTGACCCTGCAGCCGCGGGTGTCCCGTTTTGAGAGTACGACGGTAATTTGCTTATTTCCACACTTAGGCTTAAAAACATGGGGTTAGAGGGTGAGAACTCGAAACAGCCCCCGAACGTCCCCGTGGGTGGCACCACCACCTCCCACGGGACCAACGTAACTCGTAGGAACTGACCCCGCAGCCGCGGGTCTCCCGGTTTGAGAGTACGACGGTAATTTGCTTATTTCCACACTTAGGCTTGAAAACATGGCGTTAGAGGGTGAGAACTCGAAACAGCCCCCGAACGGCCCCGTGGGTGGCACCAACACCTCCCACGGGACCAACGTAACTCGTAGGAACTGACCCCGCAGCCGCGGGTCTCCCGGTTTGAGAGTACGATGGTAATTTGCTTATTTCCACACTTAGGCTTAAAAACATGGCGTTAGAGGGTGAGAACTCGAAACAGCCCCCGAACGGCCCCGTGGGTGGCACCAACGTAACTCGTAGGAACTGACCCCGAAGCCGCGGGTCTCCCGGTTTGAGATTACGGCGGTAATTTGCTTATTTCCACACTTAGGCTTGAAAACATGGCGTTAGAGGGTGAGAACTCGAAACAGCCCCCGAACGACCCCGTGGGTGGCACCAACACCACCCACGGGACCAACGTAACTCGTAGGAACTGACCCCGCAGCCGCGGGTGGCCCAGTTTGAGAGTACGACGGTAATTTGTTTATTTCCACACTTAGGCTTAAAAACATGGCGTTAGAGGGTGAGAACTCGAAACAGCCCCCGAACGACCCCGTGGGTGGCACCAACACCACCCACGGGACCAACGTAACTCGTAGGAACTGACCCCGCAGCCGCGGGTCTCCCGGTTTGAGAGTACGACGGTAATTTGGTTATTTCCACACTTAGGCTTGAAAACATGGCGTTAGAGGGTGAGAACTCGAAACAGCCCCCGAACGGCCCCGTGGGTGGCACAAACACCTCCCACGGGACCAACGTAACTCGTAGGAACTGACCCCGCATCCGCGGGTCTCCCGGTTTGAGAGTACGACGATAATTTGCTTATTTTCACACTTAGGCTTAAAAACATGGCGTTAGAGGGTGAGAACTCGAAACAGCCCCCGAACGTCCCCGTGGGTGGCACCACCACCTCCCACGGGACCAACATAACTCGTAGGAACTGACCCCGCAGCCGCGGGTCTCCCGGTTTGAGAGTACGACGGTAATTTGGTTATTTCCACACCTAGGCTTAAAAACATGGCGTTAGAGGGTGAGAACTCGAAACAGCCACCGAACGGCCCCGTGGGTGGCACCAACACCTCCCACGGGACCAACGTAACTCGTAGGAACTGACCCTGCAGCCGCGGGTGACCCGTTTTGAGAGTACGACGGTAATTTGCTTATTTCCACACTTAGGCTTAAAAACATGGGGTTAGAGGGTGAGAACTCGAAACAGCCCCCGAACGTCCCTGTGGGTGGCACCACCACCTCCCACGGGACCAACGTAACTCGTAGGAACTGACCCCGCAGCCGCGGGTCTCCCGGTTTGAGAGTACGACGGTAATTTGGTTATTTCCACACTTAGGCTTGAAAACATGGCGTTAGAGGGTGAGAACTCGAAACAGCCCCCGAACGGCCCCGTGGGTGGCACCAACACCTCCCACGGGACCAACGTAACTCGTAGGAACTGACCCCGCAGCCGCGGGTGTCCCGGTTTGAGAGTACGACGGTAATTTGCTTATTTCCACACTTAGGCTTAAAAACTTGGCGTTAGAGGGTGAGAACTCGAAACAGCCCCCGAACGACCCCGTGGGTGGCACCAACACCTCCCACGGGACCAACGTAACTCGTAGGAACTGACCCCGCAGCCGCGGGTCTCCCGGTTTGAGAGTACGACGGTAATTTGCTTATTTTCACACTTAGGCTTAAAAACATGGCGTTAGAGGGTGAGAACTCGAAACAGCCCCCGAACGGCCCCGTGGGTGGCACCAACACCTCCCACGGGACCAACGTAACTCGTAGGAACTGACCCCGCAGTCGCGGGTCTCCCGGTTTGAGAGTACGACGGTAATTTGCTTATTTCCACACTTAGGCATAAAAACATGGCGTTAGAGGGTGAGAACTCGAAACATCCCCCGAACGGCCCCGTGGGTGGCACCAACACCTCCCACGGGACCAACGTAACTCGTAGGAACTGACCCCGCAGCCGCGGGTCTCCCGGTTTGAGAGTACGACGGTAATTAGCTTATTTTCACACTTAGGCTTAAAAAGATGGCGTTAGAGGGTGAGAACTCGAAACAGCCCCCGAACGACCCCGTGGGTGGCACCAACACCACCCACGGGACCAACGTAACTCGTAGGAACTGACCCCGCAACCGCGGGTCTCCTGGTTTGAGAGTACGACGGTAATTTGCTTATTTCCACACGTAGGCTTAAAAACATGGCGTTAGAGGGTGAGAATTAGAAACAGCCCCCGAACGGCCCCGTGGGTGGCACCAACACCACCCACGGGACCAACGTAACTCGTAGGAACTGACCCCGCAGCCGCGGGTGTCCCGGTTTGAGAGTACGGCGGTAATTTGCTTATTTCCACACTTAGGCTTAAAAACATGGCGTTAGAGGGTGAGAACTCAAAACAGCCCCCGAACGGCCCCGTGGGTGGCACCAACACCTCCCACGAGACCAACGTAACTCGTAGGAACTGACCCCGCAGCCGCGGGTGTCCCGGTTTGAGATTACGGCGGTAATTTGCTTATTTCCACACTTAGGCTTGAAAACATGGCGTTAGAGGGTGAGAACTCGAAAAAGCCCCCGAACGGCCCCGTGGGTGGCACCAACACCTCCCACGGGACCAACGTAACTCGTAGGAACTGACCCCGCAGCCGCGGGTGTCCCGGTTTGAGAGTACGACGGTAATTTGCTTATTTCCACACTTAGGCTTAAAAACATGGGGTTAGAGGGTGAGAACTCGAAACAGCCCCCGAACGTCCCCGTGGGTGGCATCACCACCTCACAGGGGCCAACGTAACTCGTAGGAACTGACCCCGCAGCCGCGGGTGGCCCAGTTTGAGAGTACGACAGTAATTTGTTTATTTCCACACTTAGGCTTAAAAACATGGCGTTAGAGGGTGAGAACTCGAAACAGCCCCCGAACGGCCCCGTGGGTGGCACCAACACCTCCCACGGGACAAACGTAACTCGTAGGAACTGACCCCGCAGCCGCGGGTCTCCCGGTTTGAGAGTACGACGGTAATTTGTTTATTTCCACACTTAGGCATAAAAACATGGCGTTAGAGGGTGAGAACTCGAAACAGCCCCCGAACGACCCCATGGGTGGCACCAACACAACCCACGGGACCAACGTAACTCGTAGGAACTGACCCCGAAGCCGCGGGTCTCCCGGTTTGAGAGTACGACGGTAATTTGCTTATTTCCACACTTAGGCATAAAAACATGGCGTTAGAGGGTGAGAACTCGAAACAGCCCCCGAACGGCCCCGTGGGTGGCACCAACACCTCCCACGGGACCAACGTAACTCGTAGGAACTGACCCCGCATCCGCGGGTCTCCCGGTTTGAGAGTACGACGATAATTTGCTTATTTTCACACTTAGGCTTAAAAACATGGCGTTAAAGGGTGAGAACTCGAAACAGCCCCCGAACGACCCCGTGGGTGGCACCAACACCACCCACGGGACCAACGTAACTCGTAGGAACTGACCCCGCAGCCGCGGGTGTCCCGGTTTGAGAGTACGACGGTAATTTGCTTATTTCCACACTTAGGCTTAAAAACATGGCGTTAGAGGGTGAGAATTCGAAACAGCCCCCGAACGGCCCCGTGGGTGGCACCAACACCTCCCACGGGACCAACGTAACTCGTAGGAACTGACCCCGTAGCCGCGGGTGGCCCGGTTTGAGAGTACGACAGTAATTTGTTTATTTCCACACTTAGGCTTAAAAACATGGCGTTAGAGGGTGAGAACTCGAAACAGCCCCCGAACGTCCCCGTGGGTGGCACCACCACCTCCCACGGGACCAACATAACTCGTAGGAACTGACCCCGCAGCCGCGGGTCTCCCGGTTTGAGAGTACGACGGTAATTTGGTTATTTCCACACCTAGGCTTGAAAACATGGCGTTAGAGGGTGAGAACTCGAAACAGCCACCGAACGGCCCCGTGGGTGGCACCAACACCTCCCACGGGACCAACGTAACTCGTAGGAACTGACCCTGCAGCCGCGGGTGACCCGTTTTGAGAGTACGACGGTAATTTGCTTATTTCCACACTTAGGCTTAAAAACATGGGGTTAGAGGGTGAGAACTCGAAACAGCCCCCGAACGTCCCTGTGGGTGGCACCACCACCTCCCACGGGACCAACGTAACTCGTAGGAACTGACCCCGCAGCCGCGGGTCTCCCGGTTTGAGAGTACGACGGTAATTTGGTTATTTCCACACTTAGGCTTGAAAACATGGCGTTAGAGGGTGAGAACTCGAAACAGCCCCCGAACGGCCCCGTGGGTGGCACCAACACCTCCCACGGGACCAACGTAACTCGTAGGAACTGACCCCGCAGCCGCGGGTGTCCCGGTTTGAGAGTACGACGGTAATTTGCTTATTTCCACACTTAGGCTTAAAAACTTGGCGTTAGAGGGTGAGAACTCGAAACAGCCCCCGAACGACCCCGTGGGTGGCACCAACACCTCCCACGGGACCAACGTAACTCGTAGGAACTGACCCCGCAGCCGCGGGTCTCCCGGTTTGAGAGTACGACGGTAATTTGCTTATTTTCACACTTAGGCTTAAAAACATGGCGTTAGAGGGTGAGAACTCGAAACAGCCCCCGAACGGCCCCGTGGGCGTTAGAGAGTACGACGGTAATTTGCTTATTTCCACACTTAGGCATAAAAACATGGCGTTAGAGGGTGAGAACTCGAAACAGCCCCCGAACGGCCCCGTGGGTGGCACCAACACCTCCCACGGGACCAACGTAACTCGTAGGAACTGACCCCGCATCCGCGGGTCTCCCGGTTTGAGAGTACGACGTTAATTTGCTTATTTTCACACTTAGGCTTAAAAACATGGCGTTAAAGGGTGAGAACTCGAAACAGGCCCCGAACGACCCCGTGGGTGGCACCAACACCACCCACGGGACCAACGTAACTCGTAGGAACTGACCCCGCAGCCGCGGGTGTCCCGGTTTGAGAGTTCGACGGTAATTTGCTTATTTCCACACTTAGGCTTAAAAACATGGCGTTAGAGGGGGAGAACTCGAAACAGCCCCAGAACGACCCCGTGGGTGGCACCAACACCACCCACGGGACCAACGTAACTCGTAGGAACTGACCCCGCAACCGCGGGTCTCCCGGTTTGAGAGTACGACGGTAATTTGCTTATTTCCACACTTAGGCTTAAAAACATGGCGTTAGAGGGTGAGAATTCGAAACAGCCCCCGAACGGCCCCGTGGGTGGCACCAATACCACCCACGGGATCAACGTAACTCGTAGGAACTGACCCCGCAGCCGCGGGTGTCCCGGTTTGAGAGTACGGCGGTAATTTGCTTATTTCCACACTTAGGCTTAAAAACATGGCGTTAGAGGGTGAGAACTCGAAACAGCCCCCGAACGGCCCCGTGGGTGGCACCAACACCTCCCACGGGACCAACGTAACTCGTAGGAACTGACCCCGCAGCCGCGGGTGTCCCGGTTTGAGAGTACGACGGTAATTTGGTTATTTCCACACTTAGGATTGAAAACATGGCGTTAGAGGGTGAGAACTCGAAACAGCCCCGAACGGCCCCGTGGGTGGCACCAACACCTCCCACGGGACCAACGTAACTCGTAGGAACTGACCCTGCAGCCGCGGGTGTCCCGTTTTGAGAGTACGACGGTAATTTGCTTATTTCCACACTTAGGCTTAAAAACATGGGGTTAGAGGGTGAGAACTCGAAACAGCCCCCGAACGTCCCCGTGGGTGGCACCACCACCTCCCACGGGACCAACGTAACTCGTAGGAACTGACCCCGCAGCCGCGGGTCTCCCGGTTTGAGAGTACGACGGTAATTTGGTTATTTCCACACTTAGGCTTGAAAACATGGCGTTAGAGGGTGAGAACTCGAAACAGCCCCCGAACGGCCCCGTGGGTGGCACCAACACCTCCCACGGGACCAACGTAACTCGTAGGAACTGACCCCGCAGCCGCGGGTGTCCCGGTTTGAGAGTACGATGGTAATTTGCTTATTTCCACACTTAGGCTTAAAAACATGGCGTTAGAGGGTGAGAACTCGAAACAGCCCCCGAACGGCCCCGTGGGTGGCACCAACACCTCCCACGGGACCAACGTAACTCGTAGGAACTGACCCCGCAGCCGCGGGTGTCCCGGTTTGAGATTACGGCGGTAATTTGCTTATTTCCACACTTAGGCTTGAAAACATGGCGTTAGAGGGTGAGAACTCGAAACAGCCCCCGAACGACCCCGTGGGTGGCACCAACACCACCCACGGGACCAACGTAACTCGTAGGAACTGACCCCGCAGCCGCGGGTGGCCCAGTTTGAGAGTACGACAGTAATTTGTTTATTTCCACACTTAGGCTTAAAAACATGGCGTTAGAGGGTGAGAACTCGAAACAGCCCCCGAACGTCCCCGTGGGTGGCACCACCACCTCCCACGGGACCAACGTAACTCGTAGGAACTGACCCCGCAGCCGCGGGTCTCCCGGTTTGAGAGTACGACGGTAATTTGCTTATTTCCACACTTAGGCTTGAAAACATGGCGTTAGAGGGTGAGAACTCGAAACAGCCCCCGAACGGCCCCGTGGGTGGCACAAACACCTCCCACGGGACCAACGTAACTCGTAGGAACTGACCCCGCAGCCGCGGGTGTCCCGGTTTGAGAGTACGGCGGTAATTTGCTTATTTCCACACTTAGGCTTAAAAACAAGGCGTTAGAGGGTGAGAACTCGAAACAGCCCCCGAACGGCCCCGTGGGTGGCACCAACACCTCCCACGGGACCAACGTAACTCGTAGGAACTGACCCCGCAGCCGCGGGTGTCCCGGTTTGAGATTACGGCGGTAATTTGCTTATTTCCACACTTAGGCTTGAAAACATGGCGCTAGAGGGTGAGAACTCGAAACAGCCCCCGAACGACCCCGTAGGTGGCACCAACACCACCCATGGGACCAACGTAACTCGTAGGAACTGACCCCGCAGCCGCGGGTGGCCCAGTTTGAGAGTACGACAGTAATTTGTTTATTTCCACACTTAGGCTTAAAAACATGGCGTTAGAGGGTGAGAACTCGAAACAGCCCCCGAACGTCCCCGTGGGTGGCACCACCACCTCCCACGGGACCAACGTAACTCGTAGGAACTGACCCCGCAGCCGCGGGTCTCCCGGTTTGAGAGTACGACGGTAATTTGCTTATTTCCACACTTAGGCTTGAAAACATGGCGTTAGAGGGTGAGAACTCGAAACAGCCCCCGAACGACCCCGTGGGTGGCACCAACACCACCCATGGGACCAACGTAACTCGTAGGAACTGACCCCGCAGCCGCGGGTGGCCCAGTTTGAGACGGCCCCGTGGGTGGCACCAACACCTCCCACGGGACCAACGTAACTCGTAGGAACTGACCCCGCAGCCGCGGGTGTCCCGGTTTGAGAGTACGACGGTAATTTGGTTATTTCCACACTTAGGATTGAAAACATGGCGTTAGAGGGTGAGAACTCGAAACAGCCCCGAACGGCCCCGTGGGTGGCACCAACACCTCCCACGGGACCAACGTAACTCGTAGGAACTGACCCTGCAGCCGCGGGTGTCCCGTTTTGAGAGTACGACGGTAATTTGGTTATTTCCACACTTAGGCTTGAAAACATGGCGTTAGAGGGTGAGAACTCGAAACAGCCCCCGAACGGCCCCGTGGGTGGCACCAACACCTCCCACGGGACCAACGTAACTCGTAGGAACTGACCCCGCATCCGCGGGTGGTCCGGTTTGAGAGTACGACGGTAATTTGCTTATTTCCACACTTAGGCATAAAAACATGGCGTTAGAGGGTGAGAACTCGAAACAGCCCCCAAACGGCCCCGTGGGTGGCACCAACACCTCCCACGGGACCAACGTAACTCGTAGGAACTGACCCCGCAGCCGCGGGTCTCCCGGTTTGTGAGTACGACGATAATTTGCTTATTTTCACACTTAGGCTTAAAAACATGGCGTTAGAGGGTGAGAACTCGAAACAGCTCCCGAACGACCCCGTGGGTGGCACCAACACCACCCACGGGACCAACGTAACTCGTAGGAACTGACCCCGCAGCCGCGGGTCTCCCGGTTTGAGAGTACGACGGTAATTTGCTTATTTCCACACTTAGGCTTAAAAACATGGCGTTAGAGGGTGAGAATTCGAAACAGCCCCCGAACGGCCCCGTGGGTGGCACCAACACCACCCACGGGACCAACGTAACTCGTAGGAACTGACCCCGCAGCCGCGGGTGTCCCGGTTTGAGAGTACGGCGGTAATTTGCTTATTTCCACACTTAGGCTTAAAAACATGGCGTTAGAGGGTGAGAACTCGAAACAGCCCCCGAACGGACCCGTGGGTGGCACCAACACCTCCCACGGGACCAACGTAACTCGTAGGAACTGACCCCGCAGCCGCGGGTGTCCCGGTTTGAGATTACGGCGGTAATTTGCTTATTTCCACACTTAGGCTTGAAAACATGGCGTTAGAGGGTGAGAACTCGAAACAGCCCCCGAACGACCCCGTGGGTGGCACCAACACCACCCACGGGACCAACGTAACTCGTAGGAACTGACCCCGCAGCCGCGGGTGGCCCAGTTTGAGAGTACGACAGTAATTTGTTTATTTCCACACTTAGGCTTAAAAACATGGCGTTAGAGGGTGAGAACTCGAAACAGCCCCCGAACGTCCCCGTGGGTGGCACCACCACCTCCCACGGGACCAACGTAACTCGTAGGAACTGACCCCGCAGCCGCGGGTGTCCCGGTTTGAGAGTACGACGGTAATTTGCTTATTTCCACACTTAGGCTTAAAAACATGGCGTTAGAGGGTGAGAACTCGAAACAGCCCCTGATCGGCCCCGTGGGTGGCACCAACACCTCCCACGGGACAAACGTAACTCGTAGGAACTGACCCCGCAGCCGCGGGTGGCCCAGTTTGAGAGTACGACGGTAATTTGCTTATTTCCACACTTAGGCTTAAAAACATGGCGTTAGAGGGTGAGAACTCGAAACATCCCCCGAACGGCCCCGTGGGTGGCACCAACACCTCCCACGGGACCAACGTAACTCGTAGGAACTGACCCCGCAGCCGCGGGTCTCCCGGTTTGAGAGTACGACGGTAATTTGCTTATTTTCACATTTAGGCTTAAAAACATGGCGTTAGAGGGTGAGAACTCGAAACAGCCCCCGAACGACCCCGTGGGTGGCACCAACACCACCCACGGGACCAACGTAACTCGTAGGAACTGACCCCGCAGCCGCGGGTCTCCCGGTTTGAGAGTACGACGGTAATTTGCTTATTTCCACACTTAGGCATAAAAACATGGCGTTAGAGGGTGAGAACTCGAAACAGGCCCCGAACGGCCCCGTGGGTGGCACCAACACCTCCCACGGGACCAACGTAACTCGTAGGAACTGACCCCGCAGCCGCGGGTCTCCCGGTTTGAGAGTACGACAGTAATTTGCCTATTTTCACATTTAGGCTTAAACACATGGTGTTAGAGGGTGAGAACTCGAAACAGCCCCCGAACGACCCCGTGGGTGGCACCAACACCACCCACGGGACAAACGTAACTCGTAGGAACTGACCCCGCAGCCGCGGGTCTCCCCGTTTGAGAGTACGACGGTAATTTGCTTATTTCCACACTTAGGCTTAAAAACATGGCGTTAGAGGGTGAGAACTCGAAACATCCCCCGAACGGCCCCGTGGGTGGCACCAACACCTCCCACGGGACCAACGTAACTCGTAGGAACTGACCCCGCAGCCGCGGGTCTCCCGGTTTGAGAGTACGACGGTAATTTGCTTATTTTCACATTTAGGCTTAAAAACATGGCGTTAGAGGGTGAGAACTCGAAACAGCCCCCGAACGACCCCGTGGGTGGCACCAACACCACCCACGGGACCAACGTAACTCGTAGGAACTGACCCCGCAGCCGCGGGTCTCCCGGTTTGAGAGTACGACGGTAATTTGCTTATTTCCACACTTAGGCATAAAAACATGGCGTTAGAGGGTGAGAACTCGAAACAGGCCCCGAACGGCCCCGTGGGTGGCACCAACACCTCCCACGGGACCAACGTAACTCGTAGGAACTGACCCCGCAGCCGCGGGTCTCCCGGTTTGAGAGTTCGACGGTAATTTGCTTATTTTCACACTTAGGCTTAAAAACATGGCGTTAGAGGGGGAGAACTCGAAACAGCCCCAGAACGACCCCGTGGGTGGCACCAACACCACCCACGGGACCAACGTAACTCGTAGGAACTGACCCCGCAACCGCGGGTCTCCCGGTTTGAGAGTACGACGGTAATTTGCTTATTTCCACACTTAGGCTTAAAAACATGGCGTTAGAGGGTGAGAATTCGAAACAGCCCCCGAACGGCCCCGTGGGTGGCACCAATACCACCCACGGGATCAACGTAACTCGTAGGAACTGACCCCGCAGCCGCGGGTGTCCCGGTTTGAGAGTACGGCGGTAATTTGCTTATTTCCACACTTAGGCTTAAAAACATGGCGTTAGAGGGTGAGAACTCGAAACAGCCCCCGAACGGCCCCGTGGGTGGCACCAACACCTCCCACGGGACCAACGTAACTCGTAGGAACTGACCCCGCAGCCGCGGGTGTCCCGGTTTGAGAGTACGACGGTAATTTGGTTATTTCCACACTTAGGATTGAAAACATGGCGTTAGAGGGTGAGAACTCGAAACAGCCCCGAACGGCCCCGTGGGTGGCACCAACACCTCCCACGGGACCAACGTAACTCGTAGGAACTGACCCTGCAGCCGCGGGTGTCCCGTTTTGAGAGTACGACGGTAATTTGCTTATTTCCACACTTAGGCTTAAAAACATGGGGTTAGAGGGTGAGAACTCGAAACAGCCCCCGAACGTCCCCGTGGGTGGCACCACCACCTCCCACGGGACCAACGTAACTCGTAGGAACTGACCCCGCAGCCGCGGGTCTCCCGGTTTGAGAGTACGACGGTAATTTGGTTATTTCCACACTTAGGCTTGAAAACATGGCGTTAGAGGGTGAGAACTCGAAACAGCCCCCGAACGGCCCCGTGGGTGGCACCAACACCTCCCACGGGACCAACGTAACTCGTAGGAACTGACCCCGCAGCCGCGGGTGTCCCGGTTTGAGAGTACGATGGTAATTTGCTTATTTCCACACTTAGGCTTAAAAACATGGCGTTAGAGGGTGAGAACTCGAAACAGCCCCCGAACGGCCCCGTGGGTGGCACCAACACCTCCCACGGGACCAACGTAACTCGTAGGAACTGACCCCGCAGCCGCGGGTGTCCCGGTTTGAGATTACGGCGGTAATTTGCTTATTTCCACACTTAGGCTTGAAAACATGGCGTTAGAGGGTGAGAACTCGAAACAGCCCCCGAACGACCCCGTGGGTGGCACCAACACCACCCACGGGACCAACGTAACTCGTAAGAACTGACCCCGCAGCCGCGGGTGGCCCAGTTTGAGAGTACGACAGTAATTTGTTTATTTCCACACTTAGGCTTAAAAACATGGCGTTAGAGGGTGAGAACTCGAAACAGCCCCCGAACGTCCCCGTGGGTGGCACCACCACCTCCCACGGGACCAACGTAACTCGTAGGAACTGACCCCGCAGCCGCGGGTCTCCCGGTTTGAGAGTACGACGGTAATTTGGTTATTTCCACACTTAGGCTTGAAAACATGGCGTTAGAGGGTGAGAACTCGAAACAGCCCCCGAACGGCCCCGTGGGTGGCACAAACACCTCCCACGGGACCAACGTAACTCGTAGGAACTGACCCCGCAGCCGCGGGTGTCCCGGTTTGAGAGTACGGCGGTAATTTGCTTATTTCCACACTTAGGCTTAAAAACAAGGCGTTAGAGGGTGAGAACTCGAAACAGCCCCCGAACGGCCCCGTGGGTGGCACCAACACCTCCCACGGGACCAACGTAACTCGTAGGAACTGACCCCGCAGCCGCGGGTGTCCCGGTTTGAGATTACGGCGGTAATTTGCTTATTTCCACACTTAGGCTTGAAAACATGGCGTTAGAGGGTGAGAACTCGAAACAGCCCCCGAACGACCCCGTGGGTGGCACCAACACCACCCACGGGACCAACGTAACTCGTAGGAACTGACCCCGCAGCCGCGGGTGGCCCAGTTTGAGAGTACGACAGTAATTTGTTTATTTCCACACTTAGGCTTAAAAACATGGCGTTAGAGGGTGAGAACTCGAAACAGCCCCCGAACGTCCCCGTGGGTGGCACCACCACCTCCCACGGGACCAACGTAACTCGTAGGAACTGACCCCGCAGCCGCGGGTCTCCCGGTTTGAGAGTACGACGGTAATTTGCTTATTTCCACACTTAGGCTTGAAAACATGGCGTTAGAGGGTGAGAACTCGAAACAGCCCCCGAACGGCCCCGTGGGTGGCACAAACACCTCCCACGGGACCAACGTAACTCGTAGGAACTGACCCCGCAGCCGCGGGTGTCCCGGTTTGAGAGTACGGCGGTAATTTGCTTATTTCCACACTTAGGCTTAAAAACAAGGCGTTAGAGGGTGAGAACTCGAAACAGCCCCCGAACGGCCCCGTGGGTGGCACCAACACCTCCCACGGGACCAACGTAACTCGTAGGAACTGACCCCGCAGCCGCGGGTGTCCCGGTTTGAGATTACGGCGGTAATTTGCTTATTTCCACACTTAGGCTTGAAAACATGGCGCTAGAGGGTGAGAACTCGAAACAGCCCCCGAACGACCCCGTAGGTGGCACCAACACCACCCATGGGACCAACGTAACTCGTAGGAACTGACCCCGCAGCCGCGGGTGGCCCAGTTTGAGAGTACGACAGTAATTTGTTTATTTCCACACTTAGGCTTAAAAACATGGCGTTAGAGGGTGAGAACTCGAAACAGCCCCCGAACGTCCCCGTGGGTGGCACCACCACCTCCCACGGGACCAACGTAACTCGTAGGAACTGACCCCGCAGCCGCGGGTCTCCCGGTTTGAGAGTACGACGGTAATTTGCTTATTTCCACACTTAGGCTTGAAAACATGGCGTTAGAGGGTGAGAACTCGAAACAGCCCCCGAACGACCCCGTGGGTGGCACCAACACCACCCATGGGACCAACGTAACTCGTAGGAACTGACCCCGCAGCCGCGGGTGGCCCAGTTTGAGACGGCCCCGTGGGTGGCACCAACACCTCCCACGGGACCAACGTAACTCGTAGGAACTGACCCCGCAGCCGCGGGTGTCCCGGTTTGAGAGTACGACGGTAATTTGGTTATTTCCACACTTAGGATTGAAAACATGGCGTTAGAGGGTGAGAACTCGAAACAGCCCCGAACGGCCCCGTGGGTGGCACCAACACCTCCCACGGGACCAACGTAACTCGTAGGAACTGACCCTGCAGCCGCGGGTGTCCCGTTTTGAGAGTACGACGGTAATTTGGTTATTTCCACACTTAGGCTTGAAAACATGGCGTTAGAGGGTGAGAACTCGAAACAGCCCCCGAACGGCCCCGTGGGTGGCACCAACACCTCCCACGGGACCAACGTAACTCGTAGGAACTGACCCCGCATCCGCGGGTGGTCCGGTTTGAGAGTACGACGGTAATTTGCTTATTTCCACACTTAGGCATAAAAACATGGCGTTAGAGGGTGAGAACTCGAAACAGCCCCCAAACGGCCCCGTGGGTGGCACCAACACCTCCCACGGGACCAACGTAACTCGTAGGAACTGACCCCGCAGCCGCGGGTCTCCCGGTTTGTGAGTACGACGATAATTTGCTTATTTTCACACTTAGGCTTAAAAACATGGCGTTAGAGGGTGAGAACTCGAAACAGCTCCCGAACGACCCCGTGGGTGGCACCAACACCACCCACGGGACCAACGTAACTCGTAGGAACTGACCCCGCAGCCGCGGGTCTCCCGGTTTGAGAGTACGACGGTAATTTGCTTATTTCCACACTTAGGCTTAAAAACATGGCGTTAGAGGGTGAGAATTCGAAACAGCCCCCGAACGGCCCCGTGGGTGGCACCAACACCACCCACGGGACCAACGTAACTCGTAGGAACTGACCCCGCAGCCGCGGGTGTCCCGGTTTGAGAGTACGGCGGTAATTTGCTTATTTCCACACTTAGGCTTAAAAACATGGCGTTAGAGGGTGAGAACTCGAAACAGCCCCCGAACGGACCCGTGGGTGGCACCAACACCTCCCACGGGACCAACGTAACTCGTAGGAACTGACCCCGCAGCCGCGGGTGTCCCGGTTTGAGATTACGGCGGTAATTTGCTTATTTCCACACTTAGGCTTGAAAACATGGCGTTAGAGGGTGAGAACTCGAAACAGCCCCCGAACGACCCCGTGGGTGGCACCAACACCACCCACGGGACCAACGTAACTCGTAGGAACTGACCCCGCAGCCGCGGGTGGCCCAGTTTGAGAGTACGACAGTAATTTGTTTATTTCCACACTTAGGCTTAAAAACATGGCGTTAGAGGGTGAGAACTCGAAACAGCCCCCGAACGTCCCCGTGGGTGGCACCACCACCTCCCACGGGACCAACGTAACTCGTAGGAACTGACCCCGCAGCCGCGGGTGTCCCGGTTTGAGAGTACGACGGTAATTTGCTTATTTCCACACTTAGGCTTAAAAACATGGCGTTAGAGGGTGAGAACTCGAAACAGCCCCTGATCGGCCCCGTGGGTGGCACCAACACCTCCCACGGGACAAACGTAACTCGTAGGAACTGACCCCGCAGCCGCGGGTGGCCCAGTTTGAGAGTACGACGGTAATTTGCTTATTTCCACACTTAGGCTTAAAAACATGGCGTTAGAGGGTGAGAACTCGAAACATCCCCCGAACGGCCCCGTGGGTGGCACCAACACCTCCCACGGGACCAACGTAACTCGTAGGAACTGACCCCGCAGCCGCGGGTCTCCCGGTTTGAGAGTACGACGGTAATTTGCTTATTTTCACATTTAGGCTTAAAAACATGGCGTTAGAGGGTGAGAACTCGAAACAGCCCCCGAACGACCCCGTGGGTGGCACCAACACCACCCACGGGACCAACGTAACTCGTAGGAACTGACCCCGCAGCCGCGGGTCTCCCGGTTTGAGAGTACGACGGTAATTTGCTTATTTCCACACTTAGGCATAAAAACATGGCGTTAGAGGGTGAGAACTCGAAACAGGCCCCGAACGGCCCCGTGGGTGGCACCAACACCTCCCACGGGACCAACGTAACTCGTAGGAACTGACCCCGCAGCCGCGGGTCTCCCGGTTTGAGAGTACGACAGTAATTTGCCTATTTTCACATTTAGGCTTAAACACATGGTGTTAGAGGGTGAGAACTCGAAACAGCCCCCGAACGACCCCGTGGGTGGCACCAACACCACCCACGGGACAAACGTAACTCGTAGGAACTGACCCCGCAGCCGCGGGTCTCCCCGTTTGAGAGTACGACGGTAATTTGCTTATTTCCACACTTAGGCTTAAAAACATGGCGTTAGAGGGTGAGAACTCGAAACATCCCCCGAACGGCCCCGTGGGTGGCACCAACACCTCCCACGGGACCAACGTAACTCGTAGGAACTGACCCCGCAGCCGCGGGTCTCCCGGTTTGAGAGTACGACGGTAATTTGCTTATTTTCACATTTAGGCTTAAAAACATGGCGTTAGAGGGTGAGAACTCGAAACAGCCCCCGAACGACCCCGTGGGTGGCACCAACACCACCCACGGGACCAACGTAACTCGTAGGAACTGACCCCGCAGCCGCGGGTCTCCCGGTTTGAGAGTACGACGGTAATTTGCTTATTTCCACACTTAGGCATAAAAACATGGCGTTAGAGGGTGAGAACTCGAAACAGGCCCCGAACGGCCCCGTGGGTGGCACCAACACCTCCCACGGGACCAACGTAACTCGTAGGAACTGACCCCGCAGCCGCGGGTCTCCCGGTTTGAGAGTTCGACGGTAATTTGCTTATTTTCACACTTAGGCTTAAAAACATGGCGTTAGAGGGGGAGAACTCGAAACAGCCCCAGAACGACCCCGTGGGTGGCACCAACACCACCCACGGGACCAACGTAACTCGTAGGAACTGACCCCGCAACCGCGGGTCTCCCGGTTTGAGAGTACGACGGTAATTTGCTTATTTCCACACTTAGGCTTAAAAACATGGCGTTAGAGGGTGAGAATTCGAAACAGCCCCCGAACGGCCCCGTGGGTGGCACCAATACCACCCACGGGATCAACGTAACTCGTAGGAACTGACCCCGCAGCCGCGGGTGTCCCGGTTTGAGAGTACGGCGGTAATTTGCTTATTTCCACACTTAGGCTTAAAAACATGGCGTTAGAGGGTGAGAACTCGAAACAGCCCCCGAACGGCCCCGTGGGTGGCACCAACACCTCCCACGGGACCAACGTAACTCGTAGGAACTGACCCCGCAGCCGCGGGTGTCCCGGTTTGAGAGTACGACGGTAATTTGGTTATTTCCACACTTAGGATTGAAAACATGGCGTTAGAGGGTGAGAACTCGAAACAGCCCCGAACGGCCCCGTGGGTGGCACCAACACCTCCCACGGGACCAACGTAACTCGTAGGAACTGACCCTGCAGCCGCGGGTGTCCCGTTTTGAGAGTACGACGGTAATTTGCTTATTTCCACACTTAGGCTTAAAAACATGGGGTTAGAGGGTGAGAACTCGAAACAGCCCCCGAACGTCCCCGTGGGTGGCACCACCACCTCCCACGGGACCAACGTAACTCGTAGGAACTGACCCCGCAGCCGCGGGTCTCCCGGTTTGAGAGTACGACGGTAATTTGGTTATTTCCACACTTAGGCTTGAAAACATGGCGTTAGAGGGTGAGAACTCGAAACAGCCCCCGAACGGCCCCGTGGGTGGCACCAACACCTCCCACGGGACCAACGTAACTCGTAGGAACTGACCCCGCAGCCGCGGGTGTCCCGGTTTGAGAGTACGATGGTAATTTGCTTATTTCCACACTTAGGCTTAAAAACATGGCGTTAGAGGGTGAGAACTCGAAACAGCCCCCGAACGGCCCCGTGGGTGGCACCAACACCTCCCACGGGACCAACGTAACTCGTAGGAACTGACCCCGCAGCCGCGGGTGTCCCGGTTTGAGATTACGGCGGTAATTTGCTTATTTCCACACTTAGGCTTGAAAACATGGCGTTAGAGGGTGAGAACTCGAAACAGCCCCCGAACGACCCCGTGGGTGGCACCAACACCACCCACGGGACCAACGTAACTCGTAGGAACTGACCCCGCAGCCGCGGGTGGCCCAGTTTGAGAGTACGACAGTAATTTGTTTATTTCCACACTTAGGCTTAAAAACATGGCGTTAGAGGGTGAGAACTCGAAACAGCCCCCGAACGTCCCCGTGGGTGGCACCACCACCTCCCACGGGACCAACGTAACTCGTAGGAACTGACCCCGCAGCCGCGGGTCTCCCGGTTTGAGAGTACGACGGTAATTTGGTTATTTCCACACTTAGGCTTGAAAACATGGCGTTAGAGGGTGAGAACTCGAAACAGCCCCCGAACGGCCCCGTGGGTGGCACAAACACCTCCCACGGGACCAACGTAACTCGTAGGAACTGACCCCGCAGCCGCGGGTGTCCCGGTTTGAGAGTACGGCGGTAATTTGCTTATTTCCACACTTAGGCTTAAAAACAAGGCGTTAGAGGGTGAGAACTCGAAACAGCCCCCGAACGGCCCCGTGGGTGGCACCAACACCTCCCACGGGACCAACGTAACTCGTAGGAACTGACCCCGCAGCCGCGGGTGTCCCGGTTTGAGATTACGGCGGTAATTTGCTTATTTCCACACTTAGGCTTGAAAACATGGCGTTAGAGGGTGAGAACTCGAAACAGCCCCCGAACGACCCCGTGGGTGGCACCAACACCACCCACGGGACCAACGTAACTCGTAGGAACTGACCCCGCAGCCGCGGGTGGCCCAGTTTGAGAGTACGACAGTAATTTGTTTATTTCCACACTTAGGCTTAAAAACATGGCGTTAGAGGGTGAGAACTCGAAACAGCCCCCGAACGTCCCCATGGGTGGCACCACCACCTCCCACGGGACCAACGTAACTCGTAGGAACTGACCCCGCAGCCGCGGGTGTCCCGGTTTGAGAGTACGACGGTAATTTGCTTATTTCCACACTTAGGCTTAAAAACATGGCGTTAGAGGGTGAGAATTCGAAACAGCCCCCGAACGGCCCCGTGGGTGGCACCAACACCTCCCACGGGACCAACGTAACTCGTAGGAACTGACCCCGTAGCCGCGGGTGGCCCGGTTTGAGAGTACGACAGTAATTTGTTTATTTCCACACTTAGGCTTAAAAACATGGCGTTAGAGGGTGAGAACTCGAAACAGCCCCCGAACGTCCCCGTGGGTGGCACCACCACCTCCCACGGGACCAACATAACTCGTAGGAACTGACCCCGCAGCCGCGGGTCTCCCGGTTTGAGAGTACGACGGTAATTTGGTTATTTCCACACCTAGGCTTGAAAACATGGCGTTAGAGGGTGAGAACTCGAAACAGCCCCCGAACGGCCCCGTGGGTGGCACCAACACCTCCCACGGGACCAACGTAACTCGTAGGAACTGACCCTGCAGCCGCGGGTGACCCGTTTTGAGAGTACGACGGTAATTTGCTTATTTCCACACTTAGGCTTAAAAACATGGGGTTAGAGGGTGAGAACTCGAAACAGCCCCCGAACGTCCCTGTGGGTGGCACCACCACCTCCCACGGGACCAACGTAACCCGTAGGAACTGACCCCGCTGCCGCGGGTGTCCCGGTTTGAGATTACGGCGGTAATTTGCTTATTTCCACACTTAGGCTTGAAAACATGGCGTTAGAGGGTGAGAACTCGAAACAGCCCCCGAACGACCCCGTGGGTGGCACCAACACCACCCACGGGACCAACGTAACTCGTAGGAACTGACCCCGCAGCCGCGGGTGGCCCAGTTTGAGAGTACGACAGTAATTTGTTTATTTCCACACTTAGGCTTAAAAACATGGCGTTAGAGGGTGAGAACTCGAAACAGCCCCCGAACGTCCCCGTGGGTGGCACCACCACCTCCCACGGGACCAACGTAACTCGTAGGAACTGACCCCGCAGCCGCGGGTCTCCCGGTTTGAGATTACGGCGGTAATTTGCTTATTTCCACACTTAGGCTTGAAAACATGGCGTTAGAGGGTGAGAACTCGAAACAGCCCCCGAACGACCCCGTGGGTGGCACCAACACCACCCACGGGACCAACGTAACTCGTAGGAACTGACCCCGCAGCCGCGGGTGGCCCAGTTTGAGAGTACGACAGTAATTTGTTTATTTCCACACTTAGGCTTAAAAACATGGCGTTAGAGGGTGAGAACTCGAAACAGCCCCCGAACGTCCCCGTGGGTGGCACCACCACCTCCCACGGGACCAACGTAACTCGTAGGAACTGACCCCGCAGCCGCGGGTCTCCCGGTTTGAGAGTACGACGGTAATTTGCTTATTTCCACACTTAGGCATAAAAACATGGCGTTAGAGGGTGAGAACTCGAAACAGCCCCCGAACGGCCCCGTGGGTGGCACCAACACCTCCCACGGGGCCAACGTAACTCGTAGGAACTGACCCCGCAGCCGCGGGTCTCCCGGTTTGAGAGTACGACGGTAATTTGTTTATTTTCACACTTAGGCTTAAAAACATGGCGTTAGAGGGTGAGAACTCGAAACAGCCCCCGAACGACCCCATGGGTGGCACCAACACAACCCACGGGACCAACGTAACTCGTAGGAACTGACCCCCAAGCCGCGGGTCTCCCGGTTTGAGAGTACGACGGTAATTTGCTTATTTCCACACTTAGGCATAAAAACATGGCGTTAGAGGGTGAGAACTCGAAACAGCCCCCCAACGGCCCCGTGGGTGGCACCAACACCTCCCACGGGACCAACGTAACTCGTAGGAACTGACCCCGCATCCGCGGGTCTCCCGGTTTGAGAGTACGACGATAATTTGCTTATTTTCACACTTAGGCTTAAAAACATGGCGTTAAAGGGTGAGAACTCGAAACAGCCCCCGAACGACCCCGTGGGTGGCACCAACACCACCCACGGGACCAACGTAACTCGTAGGAACTGACCCCGCAGCCGCGGGTGTCCCGGTTTGAGAGTACGACGGTAATTTGCTTATTTCCACACTTAGGCTTAAAAACATGGCGTTAGAGGGTGAGAATTCGAAACAGCCCCCGAACGGCCCCGTGGGTGGCACCAACACCTCCCACGGGACCAACGTAACTCGTAGGAACTGACCCCGTAGCCGCGGGTGGCCCGGTTTGAGAGTACGACAGTAATTTGTTTATTTCCACACTTAGGCTTAAAAACATGGCGTTAGAGGGTGAGAACTCGAAACAGCCCCCGAACGTCCCCGTGGGTGGCACCACCACCTCCCACGGGACCAACATAACTCGTACGAACTGACCCCGCAGCCGCGGGTCTCCCGGTTTGAGAGTACGACGGTAATTTGGTTATTTCCACACCTAGGCTTGAAAACATGGCGTTAGAGGGTGAGAACTCGAAACAGCCACCGAACGGCCCCGTGGGTGGCACCAACACCTCCCACGGGACCAACGTAACTCGTAGGAACTGACCCTGCAGCCGCGGGTGACCCGTTTTGAGAGTACGACGGTAATTTGCTTATTTCCACACTTAGGCTTAAAAACATGGGGTTAGAGGGTGAGAACTCGAAACAGCCCCCGAACGTCCCTGTGGGTGGCACCACCACCTCCCACGGGACCAACGTAACTCGTAGGAACTGACCCCGCAGCCGCGGGTCTCCCGGTTTGAGAGTACGACGGTAATTTGGTTATTTCCACACTTAGGCTTGAAAACATGGCGTTAGAGGGTGAGAACTCGAAACAGCCCCCGAACGGCCCCGTGGGTGGCACCAACACCTCCCACGGGACCAACGTAACTCGTAGGAACTGACCCCGCAGCCGCGGGTGTCCCGGTTTGAGAGTACGACGGTAATTTGCTTATTTCCACACTTAGGCTTAAAAACTTGGCGTTAGAGGGTGAGAACTCGAAACAGCCCCTGAACGGCCCCGTGGGTGGCACCAACACCTCCCACGGGACCAACGTAACTCGTAGGAACTGACCCCGCAGCCGCGGGTCTCCCGGTTTGAGAGTACGACGGTAATTTGCTTATTTTCACACTTAGGCTTAAAAACATGGCGTTAGAGGGTGAGAACTCGAAACAGCCACCGAACGACCCCGTGGGTGGCACCAACACCACCCACGGGACCAACGTAACTCGTAGGAACTGACCCCGCAGTCGCGGGTCTCCCGGTTTGAGAGTACGACGGTAATTTGCTTATTTCCACACTTAGGCATAAAAACATGGCGTTAGAGGGTGAGAACTCGAAACATCCCCCGAACGGCCCCGTGGGTGGCACCAACACCTCCCACGGGACCAACGTAACTCGTAGGAACTGACCCCGCAGCCGCGGGTCTCCCGGTTTGAGAGTACGACGGTAATTAGCTTATTTTCACACTTAGGCTTAAAAAGATGGCGTTAGAGGGTGAGAACTCGAAACAGCCCCCGAACGACCCCGTGGGTGGCACCAACACCACCCACGGGACCAACGTAACTCGTAGGAACTGACCCCGCAACCGCGGGTCTCCTGGTTTGAGAGTACGACGGTAATTTGCTTATTTCCACACGTAGGCTTAAAAACATGGCGTTAGAGGGTGAGAATTCGAAACAGCCCCCGAACGGCCCCGTGGGTGGCACCAACACCACCCACGGGACCAACGTAACTCGTAGGAACTGACCCCGCAGCCGCGGGTGTCCCGGTTTGAGAGTACGGCGGTAATTTGCTTATTTCCACACTTAGGCTTAAAAACATGGCGTTAGAGGGTGAGAACTCAAAACAGCCCCCGAACGGCCCCGTGGGTGGCACCAACACCTCCCACGAGACCAACGTAACTCGTAGGAACTGACCCCGCAGCCGCGGGTCTCCCGGTTTGAGAGTACGACGGTAATTTGCTTATTTCCACACTTAGGCTTGAAAACATGGCGTTAGAGGGTGAGAACTCGAAACAGCCCCCGAACGGCCCCGTGGGTGGCACCAACACCTCCCACGGGACCAACGTAACTCGTAGGAACTGACCCCGCAGCCGCGGGTGTCCCGGTTTGAGAGTACGACGGTAATTTGCTTATTTCCACACTTAGGCTTAAAAACATGGGGTTAGAGGGTGAGAACTCGAAACAGCCCCCGAACGTCCCCGTGGGTGGCATCACCACCTCACAGGGGCCAACGTAACTCGTAGGAACTGACCCCGCAGCCGCGGGTGGCCCAGTTTGAGAGTACGACAGTAATTTGTTTATTTCCACACTTAGGCTTAAAAACATGGCGTTAGAGGGTGAGAACTCGAAACAGCCCCTGAACGTCCCCGTGGGTGGCACCAACACCTCCCACGGGACAAACGTAACTCGTAGGAACTGACCCCGCAGCCGCGGGTGTCCCGGTTTGAGAGTACGGCGGTAATTTGCTTATTTCCACACTTAGGCTTAAAAACATGGCGTTAGAGGGTGAGAACTCGAAACAGCCCCCGAACGTCCCCGTGGGTGGCACCAACACCTCCCACGGGACCAACGTAACTCGTAGGAACTGACCCCGCAGCCGCGGGTCTCCCGGTTTGAGAGTACGACGGTAATTTGGTTATTTCCACACTTAGGCTTGAAAACATGGCGTTAGAGGGTGAGAACTCGAAACAGCCCCCGAACGGCCCCGTGGGTGGCACCAACACCTCCCACGGGACCAACGTAACTCGTAGGAACTGACCCCGCAGCCGCGGGTGGCCCGGTTTGAGAGTACGACGGTAATTTGCTTATTTCCACACTTAGGCATAAAAACATGGCGTTAGAGGGTGAGAACTCGAAACAGCCCCCAAACGGCCCCGTGGGTGGCACCAACACCTCCCACGGGACCAACGTAACTCGTAGGAACTGACCCCGCAGCCGCGGGTCTCCCGGTTTGTGAGTACGACGATAATTTGCTTATTTTCACACTTAGGCTTAAAAACATGGCGTTAGAGGGTGAGAACTCGAAACAGCTCCCGAACGACCCCGTGGGTGGCACCAACACCACCCACGGGACCAACGTAACTCGTAGGAACTGACCCCGCAGCCGCGGGTCTCCCGGTTTGAGAGTACGACGGTAATTTGCTTATTTCCACACTTAGGCTTAAAAACATGGCGTTAGAGGGTGAGAATTCGAAACAGCCCCCGAACGGCCCCGTGGGTGGCACCAACACCACCCACGGGACCAACGTAACTCGTAGGAACTGACCCCGCAGCCGCGGGTGTCCCGGTTTGAGAGTACGGCGGTAATTTGCTTATTTCCACACTTAGGCTTAAAAACATGGCGTTAGAGGGTGAGAACTCGAAACAGCCCCCGAACGGACCCGTGGGTGGCACCAACACCTCCCACGGGACCAACGTAACTCGTAGGAACTGACCCCGCAGCCGCGGGTGTCCCGGTTTGAGATTACGGCGGTAATTTGCTTATTTCCACACTTAGGCTTGAAAACATGGCGTTAGAGGGTGAGAACTCGAAACAGCCCCCGAACGACCCCGTGGGTGGCACCAACACCACCCACGGGACCAACGTAACTCGTAGGAACTGACCCCGCAGCCGCGGGTGGCCCAGTTTGAGAGTACGACAGTAATTTGTTTATTTCCACACTTAGGCTTAAAAACATGGCGTTAGAGGGTGAGAACTCGAAACAGCCCCCGAACGTCCCCGTGGGTGGCACCACCACCTCCCACGGGACCAACGTAACTCGTAGGAACTGACCCCGCAGCCGCGGGTCTCCCGGTTTGAGAGTACGACGGTAATTTGCTTATTTCCACACTTAGGCTTGAAAACATGGCGTTAGAGGGTGAGAACTCGAAACAGCCCCCGAACGGCCCCGTGGGTGGAACCAACACCTCCCACGGGACCAACGTAACTCGTAGGAACTGACCCTGCAGCCGCGGGTGTCCCGGTTTGAGAGTACGACGGTAATTTGCTTATTTCCACACTTAGGCTTAAAAACATGGCGTTAGAGGGTGAGAACTCGAAACAGCCCCTGATCGGCCCCGTGGGTGGCACCAACACCTCACACGGGACAAACGTAACTCGTAGGAACTGACCCCGCAGCCGCGGGTGGCCCAGTTTGAGAGTACGACGGTAATTTGCTTATTTCCACACTTAGGCTTAAAAACATGGCGTTAGAGGGTGAGAACTCGAAACATCCCCCGAACGGCCCCGTGGGTGGCACCAACACCTCCCACGGGACCAACGTAACTCGTAGGAACTGACCCCGCAGCCGCGGGTCTCCCGGTTTGAGAGTACGACGGTAATTTGCTTATTTTCACATTTAGGCTTAAAAACATGGCGTTAGAGGGTGAGAACTCGAAACAGCCCCCGAACGACCCCGTGGGTGGCACCAACACCACCCACGGGACCAACGTAACTCGTAGGAACTGACCCCGCAGCCGCGGGTCTCCCGGTTTGAGAGTACGACGGTAATTTGCTTATTTCCACACTTAGGCATAAAAACATGGCGTTAGAGGGTGAGAACTCGAAACAGGCCCCGAACGGCCCCGTGGGTGGCACCAACACCTCCCACGGGACCAACGTAACTCGTAGGAACTGACCCCGCAGCCGCGGGTGTCCCGGTTTGAGAGTACGACGGTAATTTGCTTATTTCCACACTTAGGCTTAAAAACATGGGGTTAGAGGGTGAGAACTCGAAACAGCCCCCGAACGTCCCCGTGGGTGGCATCACCACCTCACAGGGGCCAACGTAACTCGTAGGAACTGACCCCGCAGCCGCGGGTGGCCCAGTTTGAGAGTACGACAGTAATTTGTTTATTTCCACACTTAGGCTTAAAAACATGGCGTTAGAGGGTGAGAACTCGAAACAGCCCCTGAACGTCCCCGTGGGTGGCACCAACACCTCCCACGGGACAAACGTAACTCGTAGGAACTGACCCCGCAGCCGCGGGTGTCCCGGTTTGAGAGTACGGCGGTAATTTGCTTATTTCCACACTTAGGCTTAAAAACATGGCGTTAGAGGGTGAGAACTCGAAACAGCCCCCGAACGTCCCCGTGGGTGGCACCAACACCTCCCACGGGACCAACGTAACTCGTAGGAACTGACCCCGCAGCCGCGGGTCTCCCGGTTTGAGAGTACGACGGTAATTTGGTTATTTCCACACTTAGGCTTGAAAACATGGCGTTAGAGGGTGAGAACTCGAAACAGCCCCCGAACGGCCCCGTGGGTGGCACCAACACCTCCCACGGGACCAACGTAACTCGTAGGAACTGACCCCGCAGCCGCGGGTGGCCCGGTTTGAGAGTACGACGGTAATTTGCTTATTTCCACACTTAGGCATAAAAACATGGCGTTAGAGGGTGAGAACTCGAAACAGCCCCCAAACGGCCCCGTGGGTGGCACCAACACCTCCCACGGGACCAACGTAACTCGTAGGAACTGACCCCGCAGCCGCGGGTCTCCCGGTTTGTGAGTACGACGATAATTTGCTTATTTTCACACTTAGGCTTAAAAACATGGCGTTAGAGGGTGAGAACTCGAAACAGCTCCCGAACGACCCCGTGGGTGGCACCAACACCACCCACGGGACCAACGTAACTCGTAGGAACTGACCCCGCAGCCGCGGGTCTCCCGGTTTGAGAGTACGACGGTAATTTGCTTATTTCCACACTTAGGCTTAAAAACATGGCGTTAGAGGGTGAGAATTCGAAACAGCCCCCGAACGGCCCCGTGGGTGGCACCAACACCACCCACGGGACCAACGTAACTCGTAGGAACTGACCCCGCAGCCGCGGGTGTCCCGGTTTGAGAGTACGGCGGTAATTTGCTTATTTCCACACTTAGGCTTAAAAACATGGCGTTAGAGGGTGAGAACTCGAAACAGCCCCCGAACGGACCCGTGGGTGGCACCAACACCTCCCACGGGACCAACGTAACTCGTAGGAACTGACCCCGCAGCCGCGGGTGTCCCGGTTTGAGATTACGGCGGTAATTTGCTTATTTCCACACTTAGGCTTGAAAACATGGCGTTAGAGGGTGAGAACTCGAAACAGCCCCCGAACGACCCCGTGGGTGGCACCAACACCACCCACGGGACCAACGTAACTCGTAGGAACTGACCCCGCAGCCGCGGGTGGCCCAGTTTGAGAGTACGACAGTAATTTGTTTATTTCCACACTTAGGCTTAAAAACATGGCGTTAGAGGGTGAGAACTCGAAACAGCCCCCGAACGTACCCGTGGGTGGCACCACCACCTCCCACGGGACCAACGTAACTCGTAGGAACTGACCCCGCAGCCGCGGGTCTCCCGGTTTGAGAGTACGACGGTAATTTGCTTATTTCCACACTTAGGCTTGAAAACATGGCGTTAGAGGGTGAGAACTCGAAACAGCCCCCGAACGGCCCCGTGGGTGGAACCAACACCTCCCACGGGACCAACGTAACTCGTAGGAACTGACCCTGCAGCCGCGGGTGTCCCGGTTTGAGAGTACGACGGTAATTTGCTTATTTCCACACTTAGGCTTAAAAACATGGCGTTAGAGGGTGAGAACTCGAAACAGCCCCTGATCGGCCCCGTGGGTGGCACCAACACCTCCCACGGGACAAACGTAACTCGTAGGAACTGACCCCGCAGCCGCGGGTGGCCCAGTTTGAGAGTACGACGGTAATTTGCTTATTTCCACACTTAGGCTTAAAAACATGGCGTTAGAGGGTGAGAACTCGAAACATCCCCCGAACGGCCCCGTGGGTGGCACCAACACCTCCCACGGGACCAACGTAACTCGTAGGAACTGACCCCGCAGCCGCGGGTCTCCCGGTTTGAGAGTACGACGGTAATTTGCTTATTTTCACATTTAGGCTTAAAAACATGGCGTTAGAGGGTGAGAACTCGAAACAGCCCCCGAACGGCCCCGTGGGTGGCACCAACAACTCCCACGGGACCAACGTAACTCGTAGGAACTGACCCCGCAGCCGCGGGTGGCCCGGTTTGAGAGTACGACGGTAATTTGCTTATTTCCACACTTAGGCATAAAAACATGGCGTTAGAGGGTGAGAACTCGAAACAGGCCCCGAACGGCCCCGTGGGTGGCACCAACACCTCCCACGGGACCAACGTAACTCGTAGGAACTGACCCCGCAGCCGCGGGTCTCCCGGTTTGTGAGTACGACGATAATTTGCTTATTTTCACACTTAGGCTTAAAAACATGGCGTTAGAGGGTGAGAACTCGAAACAGCTCCCGAACGACCCCGTGGGTGGCACCAACACCACCCACGGGACCAACGTAACTCGTAGGAACTGACCCCGCAGCCGCGGGTCTCCCGGTTTGAGAGTACGACGGTAATTTGCTTATTTCCACACTTAGGCTTAAAAACATGGCGTTAGAGGGTGAGAATTCGAAACAGCCCCCGAACGGCCCCGTGGGTGGCACCAACACCACCCACGGGACCAACGTAACTCGTAGGAACTGACCCCGCAGCCGCGGGTGTCCCGGTTTGAGAGTACGGCGGTAATTTGCTTATTTCCACACTTAGGCTTAAAAACATGGCGTTAGAGGGTGAGAACTCGAAACAGCCCCCGAACGGACCCGTGGGTGGCACCAACACCTCCCACGGGACCAACGTAACTCGTAGGAACTGACCCCGCAGCCGCGGGTGTCCCGGTTTGAGATTACGGCGGTAATTTGCTTATTTCCACACTTAGGCTTGAAAACATGGCGTTAGAGGGTGAGAACTCGAAACAGCCCCCGAACGACCCCGTGGGTGGCACCAACACCACCCACGGGACCAACGTAACTCGTAGGAACTGACCCCGCAGCCGCGGGTGGCCCAGTTTGAGAGTACGACAGTAATTTGTTTATTTCCACACTTAGGCTTAAAAACATGGCGTTAGAGGGTGAGAACTCGAAACAGCCCCCGAACGTCCCCGTGGGTGGCACCACCACCTCCCACGGGACCAACGTAACTCGTAGGAACTGACCCCGCAGCCGCGGGTCTCCCGGTTTGAGAGTACGACGGTAATTTGCTTATTTCCACACTTAGGCTTGAAAACATGGCGTTAGAGGGTGAGAACTCGAAACAGCCCCCGAACGGCCCCGTGGGTGGAACCAACACCTCCCACGGGACCAACGTAACTCGTAGGAACTGACCCTGCAGCCGCGGGTGTCCCGGTTTGAGAGTACGACGGTAATTTGCTTATTTCCACACTTAGGCTTAAAAACATGGCGTTAGAGGGTGAGAACTCGAAACAGCCCCTGATCGGCCCCGTGGGTGGCACCAACACCTCCCACGGGACAAACGTAACTCGTAGGAACTGACCCCGCAGCCGCGGGTGGCCCAGTTTGAGAGTACGACGGTAATTTGCTTATTTCCACACTTAGGCTTAAAAACATGGCGTTAGAGGGTGAGAACTCGAAACATCCCCCGAACGGCCCCGTGGGTGGCACCAACACCTCCCACGGGACCAACGTAACTCGTAGGAACTGACCCCGCAGCCGCGGGTCTCCCGGTTTGAGAGTACGACGGTAATTTGCTTATTTTCACATTTAGGCTTAAAAACATGGCGTTAGAGGGTGAGAACTCGAAACAGCCCCCGAACGACCCCGTGGGTGGCACCAACACCACCCACGGGACCAACGTAACTCGTAGGAACTGACCCCGCAGCCGCGGGTCTCCCGGTTTGAGAGTACGACGGTAATTTGCTTATTTCCACACTTAGGCATAAAAACATGGCGTTAGAGGGTGAGAACTCGAAACAGGCCCCGAACGGCCCCGTGGGTGGCACCAACACCTCCCACGGGACCAACGTAACTCGTAGGAACTGACCCCGCAGCCGCGGGTCTCCCGGTTTGAGAGTACGACGGTAATTTGCCTATTTTCACATTTCGGCTTAAACACATGGTGTTAGAGGGTGAGAACTCGAAACAGCCCCCGAACGACCCCGTGGGTGGCACCAACACCACCCACGGGACAAACGTAACTCGTAGGAACTGACCCCGCAGCCGCGGGTCTCCCCGTTTGAGAGTACGACGGTAATTTGCTTATTTCCACACTTAGGCTTAAAAACATGGCGTTAGAGGGTGAGAACTCGAAACATCCCCCGAACGGCCCCGTGGGTGGCACCAACACCTCCCACGGGACCAACGTAACTCGTAGGAACTGACCCCGCAGCCGCGGGTCTCCCGGTTTGAGAGTACGACGGTAATTTGCTTATTTTCACATTTAGGCTTAAAAACATGGCGTTAGAGGGTGAGAACTCGAAACAGCCCCCGAACGACCCCGTGGGTGGCACCAACACCACCCACGGGACCAACGTAACTCGTAGGAACTGACCCCGCAGCCGCGGGTCTCCCGGTTTGAGAGTACGACGGTAATTTGCTTATTTCCACACTTAGGCATAAAAACATGGCGTTAGAGGGTGAGAACTCGAAACAGGCCCCGAACGGCCCCGTGGGTGGCACCAACACCTCCCACGGGACCAACGTAACTCGTAGGAACTGACCCCGCAGCCGCGGGTCTCCCGGTTTGAGAGTTCGACGGTAATTTGCTTATTTTCACACTTAGGCTTAAAAACATGGCGTTAGAGGGTGAGAACTCGAAACAGCCCCAGAACGACCCCGTGGGTGGCACCAACACCACCCACGGGACCAACGTAACTCGTAGGAACTGACCCCGCAACCGCGGGTCTCCCGGTTTGAGAGTACGACGGTAATTTGCTTATTTCCACACTTAGGCTTAAAAACATGGCGTTAGAGGGTGAGAATTCGAAACAGCCCCCGAACGGCCCCGTGGGTGGCACCAATACCACCCACGGGATCAACGTAACTCGTAGGAACTGACCCCGCAGCCGCGGGTGTCCCGGTTTGAGAGTACGGCGGTAATTTGCTTATTTCCACACTTAGGCTTAAAAACATGGCGTTAGAGGGTGAGAACTCGAAACAGCCCCCGAACGGCCCCGTGGGTGGCACCAACACCTCCCACGGGACCAACGTAACTCGTAGGAACTGACCCCGCAGCCGCGGGTGTCCCGGTTTGAGAGTACGACGGTAATTTGGTTATTTCCACACTTAGGATTGAAAACATGGCGTTAGAGGGTGAGAACTCGAAACAGCCCCGAACGGCCCCGTGGGTGGCACCAACACCTCCCACGGGACCAACGTAACTCGTAGGAACTGACCCTGCAGCCGCGGGTGTCCCGTTTTGAGAGTACGACGGTAATTTGCTTATTTCCACACTTAGGCTTAAAAACATGGGGTTAGAGGGTGAGAACTCGAAACAGCCCCCGAACGTCCCCGTGGGTGGCACCACCACCTCCCACGGGACCAACGTAACTCGTAGGAACTGACCCCGCAGCCGCGGGTCTCCCGGTTTGAGAGTACGACGGTAATTTGGTTATTTCCACACTTAGGCTTGAAAACATGGCGTTAGAGGGTGAGAACTCGAAACAGCCCCCGAACGGCCCCGTGGGTGGCACCAACACCTCCCACGGGACCAACGTAACTCGTAGGAACTGACCCCGCAGCCGCGGGTGTCCCGGTTTGAGAGTACGATGGTAATTTGCTTATTTCCACACTTAGGCTTAAAAACATGGCGTTAGAGGGTGAGAACTCGAAACAGCCCCCGAACGGCCCCGTGGGTGGCACCAACACCTCCCACGGGACCAACGTAACTCGTAGGAACTGACCCCGCAGCCGCGGGTGTCCCGGTTTGAGATTACGGCGGTAATTTGCTTATTTCCACACTTAGGCTTGAAAACATGGCGTTAGAGGGTGAGAACTCGAAACAGCCCCCGAACGACCCCGTGGGTGGCACCAACACCACCCACGGGACCAACGTAACTCGTAGGAACTGACCCCGCAGCCGCGGGTGGCCCAGTTTGAGAGTACGACAGTAATTTGTTTATTTCCACACTTAGGCTTAAAAACATGGCGTTAGAGGGTGAGAACTCGAAACAGCCCCCGAACGTCCCCGTGGGTGGCACCACCACCTCCCACGGGACCAACGTAACTCGTAGGAACTGACCCCGCAGCCGCGGGTCTCCCGGTTTGAGAGTACGACGGTAATTTGGTTATTTCCACACTTAGGCTTGAAAACATGGCGTTAGAGGGTGAGAACTCGAAACAGCCCCCGAACGGCCCCGTGGGTGGCACAAACACCTCCCACGGGACCAACGTAACTCGTAGGAACTGACCCCGCAGCCGCGGGTGTCCCGGTTTGAGAGTACGGCGGTAATTTGCTTATTTCCACACTTAGGCTTAAAAACAAGGCGTTAGAGGGTGAGAACTCGAAACAGCCCCCGAACGGCCCCGTGGGTGGCACCAACACCTCCCACGGGACCAACGTAACTCGTAGGAACTGACCCCGCAGCCGCGGGTGTCCCGGTTTGAGATTACGGCGGTAATTTGCTTATTTCCACACTTAGGCTTGAAAACATGGCGTTAGAGGGTGAGAACTCGAAACAGCCCCCGAACGACCCCGTGGGTGGCACCAACACCACCCACGGGACCAACGTAACTCGTAGGAACTGACCCCGCAGCCGCGGGTGGCCCAGTTTGAGAGTACGACAGTAATTTGTTTATTTCCACACTTAGGCTTAAAAACATGGCGTTAGAGGGTGAGAACTCGAAACAGCCCCCGAACGTCCCCATGGGTGGCACCACCACCTCCCACGGGACCAACGTAACTCGTAGGAACTGACCCCGCAGCCGCGGGTCTCCCGGTTTGAGAGTACGACGGTAATTTGCTTATTTCCACACTTAGGCATAAAAACATGGCGTTAGAGGGTGAGAACTCGAAACAGCCCCCGAACGGCCCCGTGGGTGGCACCAACACCTCCCACGGGACCAACGTAACTCGTAGGAACTGACCCCGCAGCCGCGGGTCTCCCGGTTTGAGAGTACGACGGTAATTTGTTTATTTTCACACTTAGGCTTAAAAACATGGCGTTAGAGGGTGAGAACTCGAAACAGCCCCCGAACGACCCCTTGGGTGGCACCAACACCACCCACGGGACCAACGTAACTCGTAGGAACTGACCCCGCAGCCGCGGGTCTCCCGGTTTGAGAGTACGACGGTAATTTGCTTATTTCCACACTTAGGCATAAAAACATGGCGTTAGAGGGTGAGAACTCGAAACAACCCCCGAACGGCCCCGTGGGTGGCACCAACACCTCCCACGGGACCAACGTAACTCGTAGGAACTGACCCCGCATCCGCGGGTCTCCCGGTTTGAGAGTACGACGATAATTTGCTTATTTTCACACTTAGGCTTAAAAACATGGCGTTAGAGGGTGAGAACTCGAAACAGCCCCCGAACGACCCCGTGGGTGGCACCAACACCACCCACGGGACCAACGTAACTCGTAGGAACTGACCCCGCAGCCGCGGGTGTCCCGGTTTGAGAGTACGACGGTAATTTGCTTATTTCCACACTTAGGCTTAAAAACATGGCGTTAGAGGGTGAGAATTCGAAACAGCCCCCGAACGGCCCCGTGGGTGGCACCAACACCTCCCACGGGACCAACGTAACTCGTAGGAACTGACCCCGTAGCCGCGGGTGGCCCGGTTTGAGAGTACGACAGTAATTTGTTTATTTCCACACTTAGGCTTAAAAACATGGCGTTAGAGGGTGAGAACTCGAAACAGCCCCCGAACGTCCCCGTGGGTGGCACCACCACCTCCCACGGGACCAACATAACTCGTAGGAACTGACCCCGCAGCCGCGGGTCTCCCGGTTTGAGAGTACGACGGTAATTTGGTTATTTCCACACCTAGGCTTGAAAACATGGCGTTAGAGGGTGAGAACTCGAAACAGCCCCCGAACGGCCCCGTGGGTGGCACCAACACCTCCCACGGGACCAACGTAACTCGTAGGAACTGACCCTGCAGCCGCGGGTGACCCGTTTTGAGAGTACGACGGTAATTTGCTTATTTCCACACTTAGGCTTAAAAACATGGGGTTAGAGGGTGAGAACTCGAAACAGCCCCCGAACGTCCCTGTGGGTGGCACCACCACCTCCCACGGGACCAACGTAACCCGTAGGAACTGACCCCGCAGCCGCGGGTGTCCCGGTTTGAGATTACGGCGGTAATTTGCTTATTTCCACACTTAGGCTTGAAAACATGGCGTTAGAGGGTGAGAACTCGAAACAGCCCCCGAACGACCCCGTGGGTGGCACCAACACCACCCACGGGACCAACGTAACTCGTACGAACTGACCCCGCAGCCGCGGGTGGCCCAGTTTGAGAGTACGACAGTAATTTGTTTATTTCCACACTTAGGCTTAAAAACATGGCGTTAGAGGGTGAGAACTCGAAACAGCCCCCGAACGTCCCCGTGGGTGGCACCACCACCTCCCACGGGACCAACGTAACTCGTAGGAACTGACCCCGCAGCCGCGGGTCTCCCGGTTTGAGAGTACGACGGTAATTTGGTTATTTCCACACTTAGGCTTGAAAACATGGCGTTAGAGGGTGAGAACTCGAAACAGCCCCCGAACGGCCCCGTGGGTGGCACAAACACCTCCCACGGGACCAACGTAACTCGTAGGAACTGACCCCGCAGCCGCGGGTGTCCCGGTTTGAGAGTACGGCGGTAATTTGCTTATTTCCACACTTAGGCTTAAAAACAAGGCGTTAGAGGGTGAGAACTCGAAACAGCCCCCGAACGGCCCCGTGGGTGGCACCAACACCTCCCACGGGACCAACGTAACTCGTAGGAACTGACCCCGCAGCCGCGGGTGTCCCGGTTTGAGATTACGGCGGTAATTTGCTTATTTCCACACTTAGGCTTGAAAACATGGCGTTAGAGGGTGAGAACTCGAAACAGCCCCCGAACGACCCCGTGGGTGGCACCAACACCACCCACGGGACCAACGTAACTCGTAGGAACTGACCCCGCAGCCGCGGGTGGCCCAGTTTGAGAGTACGACAGTAATTTGTTTATTTCCACACTTAGGCTTAAAAACATGGCGTTAGAGGGTGAGAACTCGAAACAGCCCCCGAACGTCCCCGTGGGTGGCACCACCACCTCCCACGGGACCAACGTAACTCGTAGGAACTGACCCCGCAGCCGCGGGTCTCCCGGTTTGAGAGTACGACGGTAATTTGCTTATTTCCACACTTAGGCTTGAAAACATGGCGTTAGAGGGTGAGAACTCGAAACAGCCCCCGAACGGCCCCGTGGGTGGCACCAACACCTCCCACGGGACCAACGTAACTCGTAGGAACTGACCCTGCAGCCGCGGGTGTCCCGGTTTGAGAGTACGACGGTAATTTGCTTATTTCCACACTTAGGCTTAAAAACATGGCGTTAGAGGGTGAGAACTCGAAACAGCCCCTGATCGGCCCCGTGGGTGGCACCAACACCTCCCACGGGACAAACGTAACTCGTAGGAACTGACCCCGCAGCCGCGGGTGGCCCAGTTTGAGAGTACGACGGTAATTTGCTTATTTCCACACTTAGGCTTAAAAACATGGCGTTAGAGGGTGAGAACTCGAAACATCCCCCGAACGGCCCCGTGGGTGGCACCAACACCTCCCACGGGACCAACGTAACTCGTAGGAACTGACCCCGCAGCCGCGGGTCTCCCGGTTTGAGAGTACGACGGTAATTTGCTTATTTTCACATTTAGGCTTAAAAACATGGCGTTAGAGGGTGAGAACTCGAAACAGCCCCCGAACGACCCCGTGGGTGGCACCAACACCACCCACGGGACCAACGTAACTCGTAGGAACTGACCCCGCAGCCGCGGGTCTCCCGGTTTGAGAGTACGACGGTAATTTGCTTATTTCCACACTTAGGCATAAAAACATGGCGTTAGAGGGTGAGAACTCGAAACAGGCCCCGAACGGCCCCGTGGGTGGCACCAACACCTCCCACGGGACCAACGTAACTCGTAGGAACTGACCCCGCAGCCGCGGGTGTCCCGGTTTGAGAGTACGACGGTAATTTGCTTATTTCCACACTTAGGCTTAAAAACATGGGGTTAGAGGGTGAGAACTCGAAACAGCCCCCGAACGTCCCCGTGGGTGGCATCACCACCTCACAGGGGCCAACGTAACTCGTAGGAACTGACCCCGCAGCCGCGGGTGGCCCAGTTTGAGAGTACGACGGTAATTTGTTTATTTCCACACTTAGGCTTAAAAACATGGCGTTAGAGGGTGAGAACTCGAAACAGCCCCTGAACGTCCCCGTGGGTGGCACCAACACCTCCCACGGGACAAACGTAACTCGTAGGAACTGACCCCGCAGCCGCGGGTGTCCCGGTTTGAGAGTACGGCGGTAATTTGCTTATTTCCACACTTAGGCTTAAAAACATGGCGTTAGAGGGTGAGAACTCGAAACAGCCCCCGAACGTCCCCGTGGGTGGCACCAACACCTCCCACGGGACCAACGTAACTCGTAGGAACTGACCCCGCAGCCGCGGGTCTCCCGGTTTGAGAGTACGACGGTAATTTGGTTATTTCCACACTTAGGCTTGAAAACATGGCGTTAGAGGGTGAGAACTCGAAACAGCCCCCGAACGGCCCCGTGGGTGGCACCAACACCTCCCACGGGACCAACGTAACTCGTAGGAACTGACCCCGCAGCCGCGGGTGGCCCGGTTTGAGAGTACGACGGTAATTTGCTTATTTCCACACTTAGGCATAAAAACATGGCGTTAGAGGGTGAGAACTCGAAACAGCCCCCAAACGGCCCCGTGGGTGGCACCAACACCTCCCACGGGACCAACGTAACTCGTAGGAACTGACCCCGCAGCCGCGGGTCTCCCGGTTTGTGAGTACGACGATAATTTGCTTATTTTCACACTTAGGCTTAAAAACATGGCGTTAGAGGGTGAGAACTCGAAACAGCTCCCGAACGACCCCGTGGGTGGCACCAACACCACCCACGGGACCAACGTAACTCGTAGGAACTGACCCCGCAGCCGCGGGTCTCCCGGTTTGAGAGTACGACGGTAATTTGCTTATTTCCACACTTAGGCTTAAAAACATGGCGTTAGAGGGTGAGAATTCGAAACAGCCCCCGAACGGCCCCGTGGGTGGCACCAACACCACCCACGGGACCAACGTAACTCGTAGGAACTGACCCCGCAGCCGCGGGTGTCCCGGTTTGAGAGTACGGCGGTAATTTGCTTATTTCCACACTTAGGCTTAAAAACATGGCGTTAGAGGGTGAGAACTCGAAACAGCCCCCGAACGGACCCGTGGGTGGCACCAACACCTCCCACGGGACCAACGTAACTCGTAGGAACTGACCCCGCAGCCGCGGGTGTCCCGGTTTGAGATTACGGCGGTAATTTGCTTATTTCCACACTTAGGCTTGAAAACATGGCGTTAGAGGGTGAGAACTCGAAACAGCCCCCGAACGACCCCGTGGGTGGCACCAACACCACCCACGGGACCAACGTAACTCGTAGGAACTGACCCCGCAGCCGCGGGTGGCCCAGTTTGAGAGTACGACAGTAATTTGTTTATTTCCACACTTAGGCTTAAAAACATGGCGTTAGAGGGTGAGAACTCGAAACAGCCCCCGAACGTCCCCGTGGGTGGCACCACCACCTCCCACGGGACCAACGTAACTCGTAGGAACTGACCCCGCAGCCGCGGGTCTCCCGGTTTGAGAGTACGACGGTAATTTGCTTATTTCCACACTTAGGCTTGAAAACATGGCGTTAGAGGGTGAGAACTCGAAACAGCCCCCGAACGGCCCCGTGGGTGGAACCAACACCTCCCACGGGACCAACGTAACTCGTAGGAACTGACCCTGCAGCCGCGGGTGTCCCGGTTTGAGAGTACGACGGTAATTTGCTTATTTCCACACTTAGGCTTAAAAACATGGCGTTAGAGGGTGAGAACTCGAAACAGCCCCTGATCGGCCCCGTGGGTGGCACCAACACCTCCCACGGGACAAACGTAACTCGTAGGAACTGACCCCGCAGCCGCGGGTGGCCCAGTTTGAGAGTACGACGGTAATTTGCTTATTTCCACACTTAGGCTTAAAAACATGGCGTTAGAGGGTGAGAACTCGAAACATCCCCCGAACGGCCCCGTGGGTGGCACCAACACCTCCCACGGGACCAACGTAACTCGTAGGAACTGACCCCGCAGCCGCGGGTCTCCCGGTTTGAGAGTACGACGGTAATTTGCTTATTTTCACATTTAGGCTTAAAAACATGGCGTTAGAGGGTGAGAACTCGAAACAGCCCCCGAACGACCCCGTGGGTGGCACCAACACCACCCACGGGACCAACGTAACTCGTAGGAACTGACCCCGCAGCCGCGGGTCTCCCGGTTTGAGAGTACGACGGTAATTTGCTTATTTCCACACTTAGGCATAAAAACATGGCGTTAGAGGGTGAGAACTCGAAACAGGCCCCGAACGGCCCCGTGGGTGGCACCAACACCTCCCACGGGACCAACGTAACTCGTAGGAACTGACCCCGAAGCCGCGGGTCTCCCGGTTTGAGAGTACGACGGTAATTTGCCTATTTTCACATTTAGGCTTAAACACATGGTGTTAGAGGGTGAGAACTCGAAACAGCCCCCGAACGACCCCGTGGGTGGCACCAACACCACCCACGGGACAAACGTAACTCGTAGGAACTGACCCCGCAGCCGCGGGTCTCCCCGTTTGAGAGTACGACGGTAATTTGCTTATTTCCACACTTAGGCTTAAAAACATGGCGTTAGAGGGTGAGAACTCGAAACATCCCCCGAACGGCCCCGTGGGTGGCACCAACACCTCCCACGGGACCAACGTAACTCGTAGGAACTGACCCCGCAGCCGCGGGTCTCCCGGTTTGAGAGTACGACGGTAATTTGCTTATTTTCACATTTAGGCTTAAAAACATGGCGTTAGAGGGTGAGAACTCGAAACAGCCCCCGAACGACCCCGTGGGTGGCACCAACACCACCCACGGGACCAACGTAACTCGTAGGAACTGACCCCGCAGCCGCGGGTCTCCCGGTTTGAGAGTACGACGGTAATTTGCTTATTTCCACACTTAGGCATAAAAACATGGCGTTAGAGGGTGAGAACTCGAAACAGGCCCCGAACGGCCCCGTGGGTGGCACCAACACCTCCCACGGGACCAACGTAACTCGTAGGAACTGACCCCGCAGCCGCGGGTCTCCCGGTTTGAGAGTTCGACGGTAATTTGCTTATTTTCACACTTAGGCTTAAAAACATGGCGTTAGAGGGTGAGAACTCGAAACAGCCCCAGAACGACCCCGTGGGTGGCACCAACACCACCCACGGGACCAACGTAACTCGTAGGAACTGACCCCGCAACCGCGGGTCTCCCGGTTTGAGAGTACGACGGTAATTTGCTTATTTCCACACTTAGGCTTAAAAACATGGCGTTAGAGGGTGAGAATTCGAAACAGCCCCCGAACGGCCCCGTGGGTGGCACCAATACCACCCACGGGATCAACGTAACTCGTAGGAACTGACCCCGCAGCCGCGGGTGTCCCGGTTTGAGAGTACGGCGGTAATTTGCTTATTTCCACACTTAGGCTTAAAAACATGGCGTTAGAGGGTGAGAACTCGAAACAGCCCCCGAACGGCCCCGTGGGTGGCACCAACACCTCCCACGGGACCAACGTAACTCGTAGGAACTGACCCCGCAGCCGCGGGTGTCCCGGTTTGAGAGTACGACGGTAATTTGGTTATTTCCACACTTAGGATTGAAAACATGGCGTTAGAGGGTGAGAACTCGAAACAGCCCCGAACGGCCCCGTGGGTGGCACCAACACCTCCCACGGGACCAACGTAACTCGTAGGAACTGACCCTGCAGCCGCGGGTGTCCCGTTTTGAGAGTACGACGGTAATTTGCTTATTTCCACACTTAGGCTTAAAAACATGGGGTTAGAGGGTGAGAACTCGAAACAGCCCCCGAACGTCCCCGTGGGTGGCACCACCACCTCCCACGGGACCAACGTAACTCGTAGGAACTGACCCCGCAGCCGCGGGTCTCCCGGTTTGAGAGTACGACGGTAATTTGGTTATTTCCACACTTAGGCTTGAAAACATGGCGTTAGAGGGTGAGAACTCGAAACAGCCCCCGAACGGCCCCGTGGGTGGCACCAACACCTCCCACGGGACCAACGTAACTCGTAGGAACTGACCCCGCAGCCGCGGGTGTCCCGGTTTGAGAGTACGATGGTAATTTGCTTATTTCCACACTTAGGCTTAAAAACATGGCGTTAGAGGGTGAGAACTCGAAACAGCCCCCGAACGGCCCCGTGGGTGGCACCAACACCTCCCACGGGACCAACGTAACTCGTAGGAACTGACCCCGCAGCCGCGGGTGTCCCGGTTTGAGATTACGGCGGTAATTTGCTTATTTCCACACTTAGGCTTGAAAACATGGCGTTAGAGGGTGAGAACTCGAAACAGCCCCCGAACGACCCCGTGGGTGGCACCAACACCACCCACGGGACCAACGTAACTCGTAGGAACTGACCCCGCAGCCGCGGGTGGCCCAGTTTGAGAGTACGACAGTAATTTGTTTATTTCCACACTTAGGCTTAAAAACATGGCGTTAGAGGGTGAGAACTCGAAACAGCCCCCGAACGTCCCCGTGGGTGGCACCACCACCTCCCACGGGACCAACGTAACTCGTAGGAACTGACCCCGCAGCCGCGGGTCTCCCGGTTTGAGAGTACGACGGTAATTTGGTTATTTCCACACTTAGGCTTGAAAACATGGCGTTAGAGGGTGAGAACTCGAAACAGCCCCCGAACGGCCCCGTGGGTGGCACAAACACCTCCCACGGGACCAACGTAACTCGTAGGAACTGACCCCGCAGCCGCGGGTGTCCCGGTTTGAGAGTACGGCGGTAATTTGCTTATTTCCACACTTAGGCTTAAAAACAAGGCGTTAGAGGGTGAGAACTCGAAACAGCCCCCGAACGGCCCCGTGGGTGGCACCAACACCTCCCACGGGACCAACGTAACTCGTAGGAACTGACCCCGCAGCCGCGGGTGTCCCGGTTTGAGATTACGGCGGTAATTTGCTTATTTCCACACTTAGGCTTGAAAACATGGCGTTAGAGGGTGAGAACTCGAAACAGCCCCCGAACGACCCCGTGGGTGGCACCAACACCACCCACGGGACCAACGTAACTCGTAGGAACTGACCCCGCAGCCGCGGGTGGCCCAGTTTGAGAGTACGACAGTAATTTGTTTATTTCCACACTTAGGCTTAAAAACATGGCGTTAGAGGGTGAGAACTCGAAACAGCCCCCGAACGTCCCCATGGGTGGCACCACCACCTCCCACGGGACCAACGTAACTCGTAGGAACTGACCCCGCAGCCGCGGGTCTCCCGGTTTGAGAGTACGACGGTAATTTGCTTATTTCCACACTTAGGCATAAAAACATGGCGTTAGAGGGTGAGAACTCGAAACAGCCCCCGAACGGCCCCGTGGGTGGCACCAACACCTCCCACGGGACCAACGTAACTCGTAGGAACTGACCCCGCAGCCGCGGGTCTCCCGGTTTGAGAGTACGACGGTAATTTGTTTATTTTCACACTTAGGCTTAAAAACATGGCGTTAGAGGGTGAGAACTCGAAACAGCCCCCGAACGACCCCTTGGGTGGCACCAACACCACCCACGGGACCAACGTAACTCGTAGGAACTGACCCCGCAGCCGCGGGTCTCCCGGTTTGAGAGTACGACGGTAATTTGCTTATTTCCACACTTAGGCATAAAAACATGGCGTTAGAGGGTGAGAACTCGAAACAACCCCCGAACGGCCCCGTGGGTGGCACCAACACCTCCCACGGGACCAACGTAACTCGTAGGAACTGACCCCGCATCCGCGGGTGTCCCGATTTGAGAGTACGACGATAATTTGCTTATTTTCACACTTAGGCTTAAAAACATGGCGTTAGAGGGTGAGAACTCGAAACAGCCCCCGAACGACCCCGTGGGTGGCACCAACACCACCCACGGGACCAACGTAACTCGTAGGAACTGACCCCGCAGCCGCGGGTGTCCCGGTTTGAGAGTACGACGGTAATTTGCTTATTTCCACACTTAGGCTTAAAAACATGGCGTTAGAGGGTGAGAATTCGAAACAGCCCCCGAACGGCCCCGTGGGTGGCACCAACACCTCCCACGGGACCAACGTAACTCGTAGGAACTGACCCCGTAGCCGCGGGTGGCCCGGTTTGAGAGTACGACAGTAATTTGTTTATTTCCACACTTAGGCTTAAAAACATGGCGTTAGAGGGTGAGAACTCGAAACAGCCCCCGAACGTCCCCGTGGGTGGCACCACCACCTCCCACGGGACCAACATAACTCGTAGGAACTGACCCCGCAGCCGCGGGTCTCCCGGTTTGAGAGTACGACGGTAATTTGGTTATTTCCACACCTAGGCTTGAAAACATGGCGTTAGAGGGTGAGAACTCGAAACAGCCCCCGAACGGCCCCGTGGGTGGCACCAACACCTCCCACGGGACCAACGTAACTCGTAGGAACTGACCCTGCAGCCGCGGGTGACCCGTTTTGAGAGTACGACGGTAATTTGCTTATTTCCACACTTAGGCTTAAAAACATGGGGTTAGAGGGTGAGAACTCGAAACAGCCCCCGAACGTCCCTGTGGGTGGCACCACCACCTCCCACGGGACCAACGTAACCCGTAGGAACTGACCCCGCAGCCGCGGGTGTCCCGGTTTGAGATTACGGCGGTAATTTGCTTATTTCCACACTTAGGCTTGAAAACATGGCGTTAGAGGGTGAGAACTCGAAACAGCCCCCGAACGACCCCGTGGGTGGCACCAACACCACCCACGGGACCAACGTAACTCGTACGAACTGACCCCGCAGCCGCGGGTGGCCCAGTTTGAGAGTACGACAGTAATTTGTTTATTTCCACACTTAGGCTTAAAAACATGGCGTTAGAGGGTGAGAACTCGAAACAGCCCCCGAACGTCCCCGTGGGTGGCACCACCACCTCCCACGGGACCAACGTAACTCGTAGGAACTGACCCCGCAGCCGCGGGTCTCCCGGTTTGAGAGTACGACGGTAATTTGGTTATTTCCACACTTAGGCTTGAAAACATGGCGTTAGAGGGTGAGAACTCGAAACAGCCCCCGAACGGCCCCGTGGGTGGCACAAACACCTCCCACGGGACCAACGTAACTCGTAGGAACTGACCCCGCAGCCGCGGGTGTCCCGGTTTGAGAGTACGGCGGTAATTTGCTTATTTCCACACTTAGGCTTAAAAACAAGGCGTTAGAGGGTGAGAACTCGAAACAGCCCCCGAACGGCCCCGTGGGTGGCACCAACACCTCCCACGGGACCAACGTAACTCGTAGGAACTGACCCCGCAGCCGCGGGTGTCCCGGTTTGAGATTACGGCGGTAATTTGCTTATTTCCACACTTAGGCTTGAAAACATGGCGTTAGAGGGTGAGAACTCGAAACAGCCCCCGAACGACCCCGTGGGTGGCACCAACACCACCCACGGGACCAACGTAACTCGTAGGAACTGACCCCGCAGCCGCGGGTGGCCCAGTTTGAGAGTACGACAGTAATTTGTTTATTTCCACACTTAGGCTTAAAAACATGGCGTTAGAGGGTGAGAACTCGAAACAGCCCCCGAACGTCCCCGTGGGTGGCACCACCACCTCCCACGGGACCAACGTAACTCGTAGGAACTGACCCCGCAGCCGCGGGTCTCCCGGTTTGAGAGTACGACGGTAATTTGCTTATTTCCACACTTAGGCTTGAAAACATGGCGTTAGAGGGTGAGAACTCGAAACAGCCCCCGAACGGCCCCGTGGGTGGCACCAACACCTCCCACGGGACCAACGTAACTCGTAGGAACTGACCCTGCAGCCGCGGGTGTCCCGGTTTGAGAGTACGACGGTAATTTGCTTATTTCCACACTTAGGCTTAAAAACATGGCGTTAGAGGGTGAGAACTCGAAACAGCCCCTGATCGGCCCCGTGGGTGGCACCAACACCTCCCACGGGACAAACGTAACTCGTAGGAACTGACCCCGCAGCCGCGGGTGGCCCAGTTTGAGAGTACGACGGTAATTTGCTTATTTCCACACTTAGGCTTAAAAACATGGCGTTAGAGGGTGAGAACTCGAAACATCCCCCGAACGGCCCCGTGGGTGGCACCAACACCTCCCACGGGACCAACGTAACTCGTAGGAACTGACCCCGCAGCCGCGGGTCTCCCGGTTTGAGAGTACGACGGTAATTTGCTTATTTTCACATTTAGGCTTAAAAACATGGCGTTAGAGGGTGAGAACTCGAAACAGCCCCCGAACGACCCCGTGGGTGGCACCAACACCACCCACGGGACCAACGTAACTCGTAGGAACTGACCCCGCAGCCGCGGGTCTCCCGGTTTGAGAGTACGACGGTAATTTGCTTATTTCCACACTTAGGCATAAAAACATGGCGTTAGAGGGTGAGAACTCGAAACAGGCCCCGAACGGCCCCGTGGGTGGCACCAACACCTCCCACGGGACCAACGTAACTCGTAGGAACTGACCCCGCAGCCGCGGGTCTCCCGGTTTGAGAGTACGACGGTAATTTGCCTATTTTCACATTTAGGCTTAAACACATGGTGTTAGAGGGTGAGAACTCGAAACAGCCCCCGAACGACCCCGTGGGTGGCACCAACACCACCCACGGGACAAACGTAACTCGTAGGAACTGACCCCGCAGCCGCGGGTCTCCCCGTTTGAGAGTACGACGGTAATTTGCTTATTTCCACACTTAGGCTTAAAAACATGGCGTTAGAGGGTGAGAACTCGAAACATCCCCCGAACGGCCCCGTGGGTGGCACCAACACCTCCCACGGGACCAACGTAACTCGTAGGAACTGACCCCGCAGCCGCGGGTCTCCCGGTTTGAGAGTACGACGGTAATTTGCTTATTTTCACATTTAGGCTTAAAAACATGGCGTTAGAGGGTGAGAACTCGAAACAGCCCCCGAACGACCCCGTGGGTGGCACCAACACCACCCACGGGACCAACGTAACTCGTAGGAACTGACCCCGCAGCCGCGGGTCTCCCGGTTTGAGAGTACGACGGTAATTTGCTTATTTCCACACTTAGGCATAAAAACATGGCGTTAGAGGGTGAGAACTCGAAACAGGCCCCGAACGGCCCCGTGGGTGGCACCAACACCTCCCACGGGACCAACGTAACTCGTAGGAACTGACCCCGCAGCCGCGGGTCTCCCGGTTTGAGAGTTCGACGGTAATTTGCTTATTTTCACACTTAGGCTTAAAAACATGGCGTTAGAGGGTGAGAACTCGAAACAGCCCCAGAACGACGCCGTGGGTGGCACCAACACCACCCACGGGACCAACGTAACTCGTAGGAACTGACCCCGCAACCGCGGGTCTCCCGGTTTGAGAGTACGACGGTAATTTGCTTATTTCCACACTTAGGCTTAAAAACATGGCGTTAGAGGGTGAGAATTCGAAACAGCCCCCGAACGGCCCCGTGGGTGGCACCAATACCACCCACGGGATCAACGTAACTCGTAGGAACTGACCCCGCAGCCGCGGGTGTCCCGGTTTGAGAGTACGGCGGTAATTTGCTTATTTCCACACTTAGGCTTAAAAACATGGCGTTAGAGGGTGAGAACTCGAAACAGCCCCCGAACGGCCCCGTGGGTGGCACCAACACCTCCCACGGGACCAACGTAACTCGTAGGAACTGACCCCGCAGCCGCGGGTGTCCCGGTTTGAGAGTACGACGGTAATTTGGTTATTTCCACACTTAGGATTGAAAACATGGCGTTAGAGGGTGAGAACTCGAAACAGCCCCGAACGGCCCCGTGGGTGGCACCAACACCTCCCACGGGACCAACGTAACTCGTAGGAACTGACCCTGCAGCCGCGGGTGTCCCGTTTTGAGAGTACGACGGTAATTTGCTTATTTCCACACTTAGGCTTAAAAACATGGGGTTAGAGGGTGAGAACTCGAAACAGCCCCCGAACGTCCCCGTGGGTGGCACCACCACCTCCCACGGGACCAACGTAACTCGTAGGAACTGACCCCGCAGCCGCGGGTCTCCCGGTTTGAGAGTACGACGGTAATTTGGTTATTTCCACACTTAGGCTTGAAAACATGGCGTTAGAGGGTGAGAACTCGAAACAGCCCCCGAACGGCCCCGTGGGTGGCACCAACACCTCCCACGGGACCAACGTAACTCGTAGGAACTGACCCCGCAGCCGCGGGTGTCCCGGTTTGAGAGTACGATGGTAATTTGCTTATTTCCACACTTAGGCTTAAAAACATGGCGTTAGAGGGTGAGAACTCGAAACAGCCCCCGAACGGCCCCGTGGGTGGCACCAACACCTCCCACGGGACCAACGTAACTCGTAGGAACTGACCCCGCAGCCGCGGGTGTCCCGGTTTGAGATTACGGCGGTAATTTGCTTATTTCCACACTTAGGCTTGAAAACATGGCGTTAGAGGGTGAGAACTCGAAACAGCCCCCGAACGACCCCGTGGGTGGCACCAACACCACCCACGGGACCAACGTAACTCGTAGGAACTGACCCCGCAGCCGCGGGTGGCCCAGTTTGAGAGTACGACAGTAATTTGTTTATTTCCACACTTAGGCTTAAAAACATGGCGTTAGAGGGTGAGAACTCGAAACAGCCCCCGAACGTCCCCGTGGGTGGCACCACCACCTCCCACGGGACTAACGTAACTCGTAGGAACTGACCCCGCAGCCGCGGGTCTCCCGGTTTGAGAGTACGACGGTAATTTGGTTATTTCCACACTTAGGCTTGAAAACATGGCGTTAGAGGGTGAGAACTCGAAACAGCCCCCGAACGGCCCCGTGGGTGGCACAAACACCTCCCACGGGACCAACGTAACTCATAGGAACTGACCCCGCAGCCGCGGGTGTCCCGGTTTGAGAGTACGGCGGTAATTTGCTTATTTCCACACTTAGGCTTAAAAACAAGGCGTTAGAGGGTGAGAACTCGAAACAGCCCCCGAACGGCCCCGTGGGTGGCACCAACACCTCCCACGTAACCAACGTAACTCGTAGGAACTGACCCCGCAGCCGCGGGTGTCCCGGTTTGAGATTACGGCGGTAATTTGCTTATTTCCACACTTAGGCTTGAAAACATGGCGTTAGAGGGTGAGAACTCGAAACAGCCCCCGAACGACCCCGTGGGTGGCACCAACACCACCCACGGGATCAACGTAACTCGTAGGAACTGACCCCGCAGCCGCGGGTGGCCCAGTTTGAGAGTACGACAGTAATTTGTTTATTTCCACACTTAGGCTTAAAAACATGGCGTTAGAGGGTGAGAACTCGAAACAGCCCCCGAACGTCCCCATGGGTGGCACCACCACCTCCCACGGGACCAACGTAACTCGTAGGAACTGACCCCGCAGCCGCGGGTCTCCCGGTTTGAGAGTACGACGGTAATTTGCTTATTTCCACACTTAGGCATAAAAACATGGCGTTAGAGGGTGAGAACTCGAAACAGCCCCCGAACGGCCCCGTGGGTGGCACCAACACCTCCCACGGGACCAACGTAACTCGTAGGAACTGACCCCGCAGCCGCGGGTCTCCCGGTTTGAGAGTACGACGGTAATTTGTTTATTTTCACACTTAGGCTTAAAAACATGGCGTTAGAGGGTGAGAACTCGAAACAGCCCCCGAACGACCCCTTGGGTGGCACCAACACCACCCACGGGACCAACGTAACTCGTAGGAACTGACCCCGCAGCCGCGGGTCTCCCGGTTTGAGAGTACGACGGTAATTTGCTTATTTCCACACTTAGGCATAAAAACATGGCGTTAGAGGGTGAGAACTCGAAACAACCCCCGAACGGCCCCGTGGGTGGCACCAACACCTCCCACGGGACCAACGTAACTCGTAGGAACTGACCCCGCATCCGCGGGTCTCCCGGTTTGAGAGTACGACGATAATTTGCTTATTTTCACACTTAGGCTTAAAAACATGGCGTTAGAGGGTGAGAACTCGAAACAGCCCCCGAACGACCCCGTGGGTGGCACCAACACCACCCACGGGACCAACGTAACTCGTAGGAACTGACCCCGCAGCCGCGGGTGTCCCGGTTTGAGAGTACGACGTTAATTTGCTTATTTCCACACTTAGGCTTAAAAACATGGCGTTAGAGGGTGAGAATTCGAAACAGCCCCCGAACGGCCCCGTGGGTGGCACCAACACCTCCCACGGGACCAACGTAACTCGTAGGAACTGACCCCGTAGCCGCGGGTGGCCCGGTTTGAGAGTACGACAGTAATTTGTTTATTTCCACACTTAGGCTTAAAAACATGGCGTTAGAGGGTGAGAACTCGAAACAGCCCCCGAACGTCCCCGTGGGTGGCACCACCACCTCCCACGGGACCAACATAACTCGTAGGAACTGACCCCGCAGCCGCGGGTCTCCCGGTTTGAAAGTACGACGGTAATTTGGTTATTTCCACACCTAGGCTTGAAAACATGGCGTTAGAGGGTGAGAACTCGAAACAGCCCCCGAACGGCCCCGTGGGTGGCACCAACACCTCCCACGGGACCAACGTAACTCGTAGGAACTGACCCTGCAGCCGCGGGTGACCCGTTTTGAGAGTACGACGGTAATTTGCTTATTTCCACACTTAGGCTTAAAAACATGGGGTTAGAGGGTGAGAACTCGAAACAGCCCCCGAACGTCCCTGTGGGTGGCACCACCACCTCCCACGGGACCAACGTAACCCGTAGGAACTGACCCCGCAGCCGCGGGTGTCCCGGTTTGAGATTACGGCGGTAATTTGCTTATTTCCACACTTAGGCTTGAAAACATGGCGTTAGAGGGTGAGAACTCGAAACAGCCCCCGAACGACCCCGTGGGTGGCACCAACACCACCCACGGGACCAACGTAACTCGTAGGAACTGACCCCGCAGCCGCGGGTGGCCCAGTTTGTGAGTACGACAGTAATTTGTTTATTTCCACACTTAGGCTTAAAAACATGGCGTTAGAGGGTGAGAACTCGAAACAGCCACCGAACGTCCCCGTGGGTGGCACCACCACCTCCCACGGGACCAACGTAACTCGTAGGAACTGACCCCGCAGCCGCGGGTCTCCCGGTTTGAGAGTACGACGGTAATTTGGTTATTTCCACACTTAGGCTTGAAAACATGGCGTTAGAGGGTGAGAACTCGAAATAGCCCCCGAACGGCCCCGTGGGTGGCACAAACACCTCCCACGGGACCAACGTAACTCGTAGGAACTGACCCCGCAGCCGCGGGTGTCCCGGTTTGAGAGTACGGCGGTAATTTGCTTATTTCCACACTTAGGCTTAAAAACAAGGCGTTAGAGGGTGAGAACTCGAAACAGCCCCCGAACGGCCCCGTGGGTGGCACCAACACCTCCCACGGGACCAACGTAACTCGTAGGAACTGACCCCGCAGCCGCGGGTGTCCCGGTTTGAGATTACGGCGGTAATTTGCTTATTTCCACACTTAGGCTTGAAAACATGGCGTTAGAGGGTGAGAACTCGAAACAGCCCCCGAACGACCCCGTGGGTGGCACCAACACCACCCACGGGACCAACGTAACTCGTAGGAACTGACCCCGCAGCCGCGGGTGGCCCAGTTTGAGAGTACGACAGTAATTTGTTTATTTCCACACTTAGGCTTAAAAACATGGCGTTAGAGGGTGAGAACTCGAAACAGCCCCCTAACGTCCCCATGGGTGGCACCACCACCTCCCACGGGACCAACGTAACTCGTAGGAACTGACCCCGCAGCCGCGGGTCTCCCGGTTTGAGAGTACGACGGTAATTTGCTTATTTCCACACTTAGGCATAAAAACATGGCGTTAGAGGGTGAGAACTCGAAACAGCCCCCGAACGGCCCCGTGGGTCGCACCAACACCTCCCACGGGACCAACGTAACTCGTAGGAACTGACCCCGCAGCCGCGGGTCTCCCGGTTTGAGAGTACGACGGTAATTTGTTTATTTTCACACTTAGGCTTAAAAACATGGCGTTAGAGGGTGAGAACTCGAAACAGCCCCCGAACGACCCCTTGGGTGGCACCAACACCACCCACGGGACCAACGTAACTCGTAGGAACTGACCCCGCAGCCGCGGGTCTCCCGGTTTGAGAGTACGACGGTAATTTGCTTATTTCCACACTTAGGCATAAAAACATGGCGTTAGAGGGTGAGAACTCGAAACAACCCCCGAACGGCCCCGTGGGTGGCACCAACACCTCCCACGGGACCAACGTAACTCGTAGGAACTGACCCCGCATCCGCGGGTCTCCCGGTTTGAGAGTACGACGATAATTTGCTTATTTTCACACTTAGGCTTAAAAACATGGCGTTAGAGGGTGAGAACTCGAAACAGCCCCCGAACGACCCCGTGGGTGGCACCAACACCACCCACGGGACCAACGTAACTCGTAGGAACTGACCCCGCAGCCGCGGGTGTCCCGGTTTGAGAGTACGACGGTAATTTGCTTATTTCCACACTTAGGCTTAAAAACATGGCGTTAGAGGGTGAGAATTCGAAACAGCCCCCGAACGGCCCCGTGGGTGGCACCAACACCTCCCACGGGACCAACGTAACTCGTAGGAACTGACCCCGTAGCCGCGGGTGGCCCGGTTTGAGAGTACGACAGTAATTTGTTTATTTCCACACTTAGGCTTAAAAACATGGCGTTAGAGGGTGAGAACTCGAAACAGCCCCCGAACGTCCCCGTGGGTGGCACCACCACCTCCCACGGGACCAACATAACTCGTAGGAACTGACCCCGCAGCCGCGGGTCTCCCGGTTTGAGAGTACGACGGTAATTTGGTTATTTCCACACCTAGGCTTGAAAACATGGCGTTAGAGGGTGAGAACTCGAAACAGCCCCCGAACGGCCCCGTGGGTGGCACCAACACCTCCCACGGGACCAACGTAACTCGTAGGAACTGACCCTGCAGCCGCGGGTGACCCGTTTTGAGAGTACGACGGTAATTTGCTTATTTCCACACTTAGGCTTAAAAACATGGGGTTAGAGGGTGAGAACTCGAAACAGCCCCCGAACGTCCCTGTGGGTGGCACCACCACCTCCCACGGGACCAACGTAACCCGTAGGAACTGACCCCGCAGCCGCGGGTCTCCCGGTTTGAGAGTACGACGGTAATTTGGTTATTTCCACACTTAGGCTTGAAAACATGGCGTTAGAGGGTGAGAACTCGAAACAGCCCCCGAACGGCCCCGTGGGTGGCACCAACACCTCCCACGGGACCAACGTAACTCGTAGGAACTGACCCCGCAGCCGCGGGTGTCCCGGTTTGAGAGTACGACGGTAATTTGCTTATTTCCACACTTAGGCTTAAAAACTTGGCGTTAGAGGGTGAGAACTCGAAACAGCCCCTGAACGGCCCCGTGGGTGGCACCAACACCTCCCACGGGACCAACGTAACTCGTAGGAACTGACCCCGCAGCCGCGGGTCTCCCGGTTTGAGAGTACGACGGTAATTTGCTTATTTTCACACTTAGGCTTAAAAACATGGCGTTAGAGGGTGAGAACTCGAAACAGCCCCCGAACGACCCCGTGGGTGGCACCAACACCACCCACGGGACCAACGTAACTCGTAGGAACTGACCCCGCAGTCGCGGGTCTCCCGGTTTGAGAGTACGACGGTAATTTGCTTATTTCCACACTTAGGCATAAAAACATGGCGTTAGAGGGTGAGAACTCGAAACATCCCCCGAACGGCCCCGTGGGTGGCACCAACACCTCCCACGGGACCAACGTAACTCGTAGGAACTGACCCCGCAGCCGCGGGTCTCCCGGTTTGAGAGTACGACGGTAATTAGCTTATTTTCACACTTAGGCTTAAAAACATGGCGTTAGAGGGTGAGAACTCGAAACAGCCCCCGAACGACCCCGTGGGTGGCACCAACACCACCCACGGGACCAACGTAACTCGTAGGAACTGACCCCGTAACCGCGGGTCTCCTGGTTTGAGAGTACGACGGTAATTTGCTTATTTCCACACTTAGGCTTAAAAACATGGGGTTAGAGGGTGAGAACTCGAAACAGCCCCCGAACGGCCCCGTGGGTGGCACCAACACCTCCCACGGGACCAACGTAACTCGTAGGAACTGACCCCGCAGCCGCGGGTCTCCCGGTTTGAGAGTACGACGGTAATTTGGTTATTTCCACACTTAGGCTTGAAAACATGGCGTTAGAGGGTGAGAACTCGAAACAGCCCCCGAACGGCCCCGTGGGTGGCACCAACACCTCCCACGGGACCAACGTAACTCGTAGGAACTGACCCCGCAGCCGCGGGTCTCCCGGTTTGAGAGTACGACGGTAATTTGCTTATTTCCACACTTAGGCTTAAAAACATGGGGTTAGAGGGTGAGAACTCGAAACAGCCCCCGAACGGCCCCGTGGGTGGCACCAACACCTCCCACGGGACCAACGTAACTCGTAGGAACTGACCCCGCAGCCGCGGGTCTCCCCGTTTGAGAGTACGACGGTAATTTGCTTATTTTCACACTTAGGCTTAAAAACATGGCGTTAGAGGGTGAGAACTCGAAACAGCCCCCGAACGGCCCCGTGGGTGGCACCAACACCTCCCACGGGACCAACGTAACTCGTAGGAACTGACCCCGCAGCCGCGGGTCTCCCGGTTTGAGAGTACGACGGTAATTTGGTTATTTCCACACTTAGGCTTGAAAACATGGCGTTAGAGGGTGAGAACTCGAAACAGCCCCCGAACGGCCCCGTGGGTGGCACCAACACCTCCCACGGGACCAACGTAACTCGTAGGAACTGACCCCGCAGCCGCGGGTGTCCCGGTTTGAGAGTACGACGGTAATTTGCTTATTTCCACACTTAGGCTTAAAAACATGGGGTTAGAGGGTGAGAACTCGAAACAGCCCCCGAACGTCCCCGTGGGTGGCATCACCACCTCACAGGGGCCAACGTAACTCGTAGGAACTGACCCCGCAGCCGCGGGTGGCCCAGTTTGAGAGTACGACAGTAATTTGTTTATTTCCACACTTAGGCTTAAAAACATGGCGTTAGAGGGTGAGAACTCGAAACAGCCCCTGAACGTCCCCGTGGGTGGCACCAACACCTCCCACGGGACAAACGTAACTCGTAGGAACTGACCCCGCAGCCGCGGGTGTCCCGGTTTGAGAGTACGGCGGTAATTTGCTTATTTCCACACTTAGGCTTAAAAACATGGCGTTAGAGGGTGAGAACTCGAAACAGCCCCCGAACGGCCCCGTGGGTGGCACCAACACCTCCCACGGGACCAACGTAACTCGTAGGAACTGACCCCGCAGCCGCGGGTCTCCCGGTTTGTGAGTACGACGATAATTTGCTTATTTTCACACTTAGGCTTAAAAACATGGCGTTAGAGGGTGAGAACTCGAAACAGCTCCCGAACGACCCCGTGGGTGGCACCAACACCACCCACGGGACCAACGTAACTCGTAGGAATTGACCCCGCAGCCGCGGGTCTCCCGGTTTGAGAGTACGACGGTAATTTGGTTATTTCCACACTTAGGCTTGAAAACATGGCGTTAGAGGGTGAGAACTCGAAACAGCCCCCGAACGGCCCCGTGGGTGGCACCAACACCTCCCACGGGACCAACGTAACTCGTAGGAACTGACCCCGCAGCCGCGGGTGGCCCGGTTTGAGAGTACGACGGTAATTTGCTTATTTCCACACTTAGGCATAAAAACATGGCGTTAGAGGGTGAGAACTCGAAACAGCCCCCAAACGGCCCCGTGGGTGGCACCAACACCTCCCACGGGACCAACGTAACTCGTAGGAACTGACCCCGCAGCCGCGGGTCTCCCGGTTTGTGAGTACGACGATAATTTGCTTATTTTCACACTTAGGCTTAAAAACATGGCGTTAGAGGGTGAGAACTCGAAACAGCTCCCGAACGACCCCGTGGGTGGCACCAACACCACCCACGGGACCAACGTAACTCGTAGGAACTGACCCCGCAGCCGCGGGTCTCCCGGTTTGAGAGTACGACGGTAATTTGCTTATTTCCACACTTAGGCTTAAAAACATGGCGTTAGAGGGTGAGAATTCGAAACAGCCCCCGAACGGCCCCGTGGGTGGCACCAACACCACCCACGGGACCAACGTAACTCGTAGGAACTGACCCCGCAGCCGCGGGTGTCCCGGTTTGAGAGTACGGCGGTAATTTGCTTATTTCCACACTTAGGCTTAAAAACATGGCGTTAGAGGGTGAGAACTCGAAACAGCCCCCGAACGGCCCCGTGGGTGGCACCAACACCTCCCACGGGACCAACGTAACTCGTAGGAACTGACCCCGCAGCCGCGGGTGTCCCGGTTTGAGATTACGGCGGTAATTTGCTTATTTCCACACTTAGGCTTGAAAACATGGCGTTAGAGGGTGAGAACTCGAAACAGCCCCCGAACGACCCCGTGGGTGGCACCAACACCACCCACGGGACCAACGTAACTCGTAGGAACTGACCCCGCAGCCGCGGGTGGCCCAGTTTGAGAGTACGACAGTAATTTGTTTATTTCCACACTTAGGCTTAAAAACAGGGCGTTAGAGGGTGAGAACTCGAAACAGCCCCCGAACGTCCCCGTGGGTGGCACCACCACCTCCCACGGGACCAACGTAACTCGTAGGAACTGACCCCGCAGCCGCGGGTCTCCCGGTTTGAGAGTACGACGGTAATTTGCTTATTTCCACACTTAGGCTTGAAAACATGGCGTTAGAGGGTGAGAACTCGAAACAGCCCCCGAACGGCCCCGTGGGTGGCACCAACACCTCCCACGGGACAAACGTAACTCGTAGGAACTGACCCTGCAGCCGCGGGTGTCCCGGTTTGAGAGTACGACGGTAATTTGCTTATTTCCACACTTAGGCTTAAAAACATGGCGTTAGAGGGTGAGAACTCGAAACAGCCCCTGATCGGCCCCGTGGGTGGCACCAACACCTCCCACGGGACAAACGTAACTCGTAGGAACTGACCCCGCAGCCGCGGGTCTCCCCGTTTGAGAGTACGACGGTAATTTGCTTATTTCCACACTTAGGCTTAAAAACATGGCGTTAGAGGGTGAGAACTCGAAACATCCCCCGAACGGCCCCGTGGGTGGCACCAACACCTCCCACGGGACCAACGTAACTCGTAGGAACTGACCCCGCAGCCGCGGGTCTCCCGGTTTGAGAGTACGACGGTAATTTGCTTATTTTCACATTTAGGCTTAAAAACATGGCGTTAGAGGGTGAGAACTCGAAATAGCCCCCGAACGACCCCGTGGGTGGCACCAACACCACCCACGGGACCAACGTAACTCGTAGGAACTGACCCCGCAGCCGCGGGTCTCCCGGTTTGAGAGTACGACGGTAATTTGCTTATTTCCACACTTAGGCATAAAAACATGGCGTTAGAGGGTGAGAACTCGAAACAGGCCCCGAACGGCCCCGTGGGTGGCACCAACACCTCCCACGGGACCAACGTAACTCGTAGGAACTGACTCCGCAGCCGCGGGTCTCCCGGTTTGAGAGTACGACGGTAATTTGCTTATTTTCACATTTAGGCTTAAAAACATGGTGTTAGAGGGTGAGAACTCGAAACAGCCCCCGAACGACCCCGTGGGTGGCACCAACACCACCCACGGGACCAACGTAACTCGTAGGAACTGACCCCGCAGCCGCGGGTCTCCCCGTTTGAGAGTACGACGGTAATTTGCTTATTTCCACACTTAGGCTTAAAAACATGGCGTTAGAGGGTGAGAACTCGAAACATACCCCGAACGGCCCCGTGGGTGGCACCAACACCTCCCACGGGACCAACGTAACTCGTAGGAACTGACCCCGCAGCCGCGGGTCTCCCGGTTTGAGAGTACGACGGTAATTTGCTTATTTTCACATTTAGGCTTAAAAACATGGCGTTAGAGGGTGAGAACTCGAAACAGCCCCCGAACGACCCCGTGGGTGGCACCAACACCACCCACGGGACCAACGTAACTCGTAGGAACTGACCCCGCAGCCGCGGGTCTCCCGGTTTGAGAGTACGACGGTAATTTGCTTATTTCCACACTTAGGCATAAAAACATGGCGTTAGAGGGTGAGAACTCGAAACAGGCCCCGAACGGCCCCGTGGGTGGCACCAACACCTCTCACGGGACCAACGTAACTCGTAGGAACTGACCCCGCAGCCGCGGGTCTCCCGGTTTGAGAGTTCGACGGTAATTTGCTTATTTTCACACTTAGGCTTAAAAACATGGCGTTAGAGGGTGAGAACTCGAAACAGCCCCAGAACGACCCCGTGGGTGGCACCAACACCACCCACGGGACCAACATAACTCGTAGGAACTGACCCCGCAACCGCGGGTCTCCCGGTTTGAGAGTACGACGGTAATTTGCTTATTTCCACACTTAGGCTTAAAAACATGGCGTTAGAGGGTGAGAATTCGAAACAGCCCCCGAACGGCCCCGTGGGTGGCACCAATACCACCCACGGGATCAACGTAACTCGTAGGAACTGACCCCGCAGCCGCGGGTGTCCCGGTTTGAGAGTACGGCGGTAATTTGCTTATTTCCACACTTAGGCTTAAAAACATGGCGTTAGAGGGTGAGAATTCGAAACAGCCCCCGAACGGCCCCGTGGGTGGCACCAATACCACCCACGGGATCAACGTAACTCGTAGGAACTGACCCCGCAGCCGCGGGTGTCCCGGTTTGAGAGTACGGCGGTAATTTGCTTATTTCCACACTTAGGCTTAAAAACATGGCGTTAGAGGGTGAGAACTCGAAACAGCCCCCGAACGGCCCCGTGGGTGGCACCAATACCACCCACGGGATCAACGTAACTCGTAGGAACTGACCCCGCAGCCGCGGGTGTCCCGGTTTGAGAGTACGGCGGTAATTTGCTTATTTTCACACTTAGGCTTAAAAACATGGCGTTAGAGGGTGAGAACTCGAAACAGCCCCGAACGGCCCCGTGGGTGGCACCAACACCTCCCACGGGACCAACGTAACTCGTAGGAACTGACCCTGCAGCCGCGGGTGTCCCGTTTTGAGAGTACGACGGTAATTTGCTTATTTCCACACTTAGGCTTAAAAACATGGGGTTAGAGGGTGAGAACTCGAAACAGCCCCCGAACGTCCCCGTGGGTGGCACCACCACCTCCCACGGGACCAACGTAACTCGTAGGAACTGACCCCGCAGCCGCGGGTCTCCCGGTTTGAGAGTACGACGGTAATTTGGTTATTTCCACACTTAGGCTTGAAAACATGGCGTTAGAGGGTGAGAACTCGAAACAGCCCCCGAACGGCCCCGTGGGTGGCACCAACACCTCCCACGGGACCAACGTAACTCGTAGGAACTGACCCCGCAGCCGCGGGTGTCCCGGTTTGAGAGTACGATGGTAATTTGCTTATTTCCACACTTAGGCTTAAAAACATGGCGTTAGAGGGTGAGAACTCGAAACAGCCCCCGAACGGCCCCGTGGGTGGCACCAACACCTCCCACGGGACCAACGTAACTCGTAGGAACTGACCCCGCAGCCGCGGGTGTCCCGGTTTGAGATTACGGCGGTAATTTGCTTATTTCCACACTTAGGCTTGAAAACATGGCGTTAGAGGGTGAGAACTCGAAACAGCCCCCGAACGACCCCGTGGGTGGCACCAACACCACCCACGGGACCAACGTAACTCGTAGGAACTGACCCCGCAGCCGCGGGTGGCCCAGTTTGAGAGTACGACAGTAATTTGTTTATTTCCACACTTAGGCTTAAAAACATGGCGTTAGAGGGTGAGAACTCGAAACAGCCCCCGAACGTCCCCGTGGGTGGCACCACCACCTCCCACGGGACCAAAGTAACTCGTAGGAACTGACCCCGCAGCCGCGGGTCTCCCGGTTTGAGAGTACGACGGTAATTTGGTTATTTCCACACTTAGGCTTGAAAACATGGCGTTAGAGGGTGAGAACTCGAAACAGCCCCCGAATGGCCCCGTGGGTGGCACAAACACCTCCCACGGGACCAACGTAACTCGTAGGAACTGACCCCGCAGCCGCGGGTGTCCCGGTTTCAGAGTACGACGGTAATTTGCTTATTTCCACACTTAGGCTTAAAAACATGGCGTTAGAGGGTGAGAACTCGAAACAGCCCCTGAACGGCCCCGTGGGTGGCACCAACACCTCCCACGGGACCAACGTAACTCGTAGGAACTGACCCCGCAGCCGCGGGTCTCCCCGTTTGAGAGTACGACGGTAATTTGCTTATTTTCACACTTAGGCTTAAAAACATGGCGTTAGAGGGTGAGAACTCGAAACAACCCCCGAACGACCCCGTGGGTGGCACCAACACCACCCACGGGACCAACGTAACTCGTAGGAACTGACCCCGCAGCCGCGGGTCTCCCGGTTTGAGAGTACGACGGTAATTTGCTTATTTCCACACTTAGGCATAAAAACATGGCGTTAGAGGGTGAGAACTCGAAACAGGCCCCGAACGGCCCCGTGGGTGGCACCAACACCTCCCACGGACCAACGTAACTCGTAGGAACTGACCCCGCAGCCGCGGGTCTCCCGGTTTGAGAGTTCGACGGTAATTTGCTTATTTTCACACTTAGGCTTAAAAACATGGCGTTAGAGGGTGAGAACTCGAAACAGCCCCCGAACGACCCCGTGGGTGGCACCAACACCACCCACGGGACCAACGTAACTCGTAGGAACTGACCCCGCAACCGCGGGTCTCCCGGTTTGAGAGTACGACGGTAATTTGCTTATTTCCACACTTAGGCTTAAAAACATGGCGTTAGAGGGTGAGAATTCGAAACGGCCCCCGAACGGCCCAGTGGGTGGCACCAATACCACCCACGGGATCAACGTAACTCGTAGGAACTGACCCCGCAGCCGCGGGTGTCCCGGTTTGAGAGTACGGCGGTAATTTGCTTATTTCCACACTTAGGCTTAAAAACATGGCGTTAGAGGGTGAGAACTCGAAACAGCCCCCGAACGGCCCCGTGGGTGGCACCAACACCTCCCACGGGACCAACGTAACTCGTAGGAACTGACCCCGCAGCCGCGGGTGTCCCGGTTTGAGAGTTCGACGGTAATTTGCTTATTTTCACACTTAGGCTTAAAAACATGGCGTTAGAGGGTGAGAACTCGAAACAGCCCCCGAACGACCCCGTGGGTGGCACCAACACCACCCACGGGACCAACGTAACTCGTAGGAACTGACCCCGCAACCGCGGGTCTCCCGGTTTGAGAGTACGACGGTAATTTGCTTATTTCCACACTTAGGCTTAAAAACATGGCGTTAGAGGGTGAGAATTCGAAACGGCCCCCGAACGGCCCCGTGGGTGGCACCAATACCACCCACGGGATCAACGTAACTCGTAGGAACTGACCCCGCAGCCGCGGGTGTCCCGGTTTGAGAGTACGGCGGTAATTTGCTTATTTCCACACTTAGGCTTAAAAACATGGCATTAGAGGGTGAGAACTCGAAACAGCCCCCGAACGTCCCCGTGGGTGGCACCCCCACCTCCCACGGGACCAACGAAACTCGTAGGAACTGACCCCGCAGCCGCGGGTCTCCCGGTTTGAGAGTACGACGGTAATTTGGTTATTTCCACACTTAGGATTGAAAACATGGCGTTAGAGGGTGAGAACTCGAAACAGCCCCCGAACGTCCCCGTGGGTGGCACCACCACCTCCCACGGGACCAACGTAACTCGTAGGAACTGACCCCGCAGCCGCGGGTCTCCCGGTTTGAGAGTACGACGGTAATTTGGTTATTTCCACACTTAGGCTTGAAAACATGGCGTTAGAGGGTGAGAACTCGAAACAGCCCCCGAACGGCCCCGTGGGTGGCACCAACACCTCCCACGGGACCAACGTAACTCGTAGGAACTGACCCCGCAGCCGCGGGTGTCCCGGTTTGAGAGTACGATGGTAATTTGCTTATTTCCACACTTAGGTTTAAAAACATGGCGTTAGAGGGTGAGAACTCGAAACAGTCCCCGAACGTCCCCGTGGGTGGCACCACCACCTCCCACGGGACCAACGTAACTCGTAGGAACTGACCCCGCAGCCGCGGGTCTCCCGGTTTGAGAGTACGACGGTAATTTGGTTATTTCCACACTTAGGCTTGAAAACATGGCGTTAGAGGGTGAGAACTCGAAACAGCCACCGAACGGCCCCGTGGGTGGCACCAACACCTCCCACGGGACCAACGTAACTCGTAGGAACTGACCCTGCAACCGCGGGTGTCCCGGTTTGAGAGTACGACGGTAATTTGCTTATTTCCACACTTAGGCTTAAAAACATGGCGTTAGAGGGTGAGAACTCGAAACAGCCCCTGAACGGCCCCGTGGGTGGCACCAACACCTCCCACGGGACAAACGTAACTCGTAGGAACTGACCCCGCAGCCGCGGGTCTCCCCGTTTGAGAGTACGACGGTAATTTGCTTATTTCCACACTTAGGCTTAAAAACATGGCGTTAGAGGGTGAGAACTCGAAACATCCCCCGAACGGCCCCGTGGGTGGCACCAACACCTCCCACGGAACCAACGTAACTCGTAGGAACTGACCCCGCAGCCGCGGGTCTCCCGGTTTGAGAGTACGACGGTAATTTGCTTATTTTCACACTTAGGCTTAAAAACATGGCGTTAGAGGGTGAGAACTCGAAACAGCCCCCGAACGACCCCGTGGGTGGCACCAACACCACCCACGGGACCAACGTAACTCGTAGGAACTGACCCCGCAGCCGCGGGTCTCCCGGTTTGAGAGTACGACGGTAATTTGCTTATTTCCACACTTAGGCATAAAAACATGGCGTTAGAGGGTGAGAACTCGAAACAGGCCCCGAACGGCCCCGTGGGTGGCACCAAAACCTCCCACGGGACCAACGTAACTCGTAGGAACTGACCCCGCAGCCGCGGGTCTCCCGGTTTGAGAGTTCGACGGTAATTTGCTTATTTTCACACTTAGGCTTAAAAACATGGCGTTAGAGGGTGAGAACTCGAAACAGCCCCCGAACGACCCCGTGGGTGGCACCAACACCACCCACGGGACCAACGTAACTCGTAGGAACTGACCCCGCAGCCGCGGGTGTCCCGGTTTGAGAGTACGACGGTAATTTGCTTATTTCCACACTTAGGCTTAAAAACATGGGGTTAGAGGGTGAGAACTCGAAACAGCCCCCAAACGTCCCCGTGGGTGGCACCACCACCTCCCACGGGACCAACGTAACTCGTAGGAACTGACCCCGCAGCCGCGGGTCTCCCGGTTTGAGAGTACGACGGTAATTTGGTTATTTCCACACTTAGGCTTGAAAACATGGCGTTAGAGGGTGAGAACTCGAAACAGCCCCCGAACGGCCCCGTGGGTGGCACCAACACCTCCCACGGGACCAACGTAACTCGTAGGAACTGACCCCGCAGCCGCGGGTGTCCCGGTTTGAGAGTACGATGGTAATTTGCTTATTTCCACACTTAGGCTTAAAAACATGGCGTTAGAGGGTGAGAACTCGAAACAGCCCCCGAACGGCCCCGTGGGTGGCACCAACACCTCCCACGGGACCAACGTAACTCGTAGGAACTGACCCCGCAGCCGCGGGTGTCCCGGTTTGAGATTACGGCGTTAATTTGCTTATTTCCACACTTAGGCTTGAAAACATGGCGTTAGAGGGTGAGAACTCGAAACAGCCCCCGAACGACCCCGTGGGTGGCACCAACACCACCCACGGGACCAACGTAACTCGTAGGAACTGACCCCGCAGCCGCGGGTGGCCCAGTTTGAGAGTACGACAGTAATTTGTTTATTTCCACACTTAGGCTTAAAAACATGGCGTTAGAGGGTGAGAACTCGAAACAGCCCCCGAACGTCCCCGTGGGTGGCACCACCACCTCCCACGGGACCAACGTAACTCGTAGGAACTGACCCCGCAGCCGCGGGTCTCCCGGTTTGAGAGTACGACAGTAATTTGTTTATTTCCACACTTAGGCTTAAAAACATGGCGTTAGAGGGTGAGAACTCGAAACAGCCCCCGAACGTCCCCGTGGGTGGCACCACCACCTCCCACGGGACCAACGTAACTCGTAGGAACTGACCCCGCAGCCTCGGGTCTCCCGGTTTGAGAGTACGACGGTAATTTGGTTATTTCCACACTTAGGCTTGAAAACATGGCGTTAGAGGGTGAGAACTCGAAACAGCCCCCGAACGGCCCCGTGGGTGGCACCAACACCTCCCACGGGACCAAGGTAACTCGTAGGAACTGACCCCGCAGCCGCGGGTGTCCCGGTTTGAGAGTACGACGGTAATTTGCTTATTTCCACACTTAGGCTTAAAAACATGGCGTTAGAGGGTGAGAACTCGAAACAGCCCCTGAACGGCCCCGTGGGTGGCACCAACACCTCCCACGGGACCAACGTAACTCGTAGGAACTGACCCCGCAGCCGCGGGTCTCCCCGTTTGAGAGTACGACGGTAATTTGCTTATTTTCACACTTAGGCTTAAAAACATGGCGTTAGAGGGTGAGAACTCGAAACAGCCCCCGAACGACCCCGTGGGTGGCACCAACACCACCCACGGGACCAACGTAACTCGTAGGAACTGACCCCGCAGCCGCGGGTCTCCTGGTTTGAGAGTACGACGGTAATTTGCTTATTTCCACACTTAGGCATAAAAACATGGCGTTAGAGGGTGAGAACTCGAAACAGGCCCCGAACGGCCCCGTGGGTGGCACCAACACCACCCACGGGACCAACGTAACTCGTAGGAACTGACCCCGCAGCCGCGGGTCTCCCGGTTTGAGAGTACGACGGTAATTTGCTTATTTCCACACTTAGGCATAAAAACATGGCGTTAGAGGGTGAGAACTCGAAACAGGCCCCGAACGGCCCCGTGGGTGGCACCAAAACCTCCCACGGGACCAACGTAACTCGTAGGAACTGACCCCGCAGCCGCGGGTCTCCCGGTTTGAGAGTTCGACGGTAATTTGCTTATTTTCACACTTAGGCTTAAAAACATGGCGTTAGAGGGTGAGAACTCGAAACAGCCCCCGAACGACCCCGTGGGTGGCACCAACACCACCCACGGGACCAACGTAACTCGTAGGAACTGACCCCGCAACCGCGGGTCTCCCGGTTTGAGAGTACGACGGTAATTTGCTTATTTCCACACTTAGGCTTAAAAACATGGCGTTAGAGGGTGAGAATTCGAAACGGCCCCCGAACGGCCCCGTGGGTGGCACCAATACCACCCACGGGATCAACGTAACTCGTAGGAACTGACCCCGCAGCCGCGGGTGTCCCGGTTTGAGAGTACGGCGGTAATTTGCTTATTTCCACACTTAGGCTTAAAAACATGGCGTTAGAGGGTGAGAACTCGAAACAGCCCCCGAACGGCCCCGTGGGTGGCACCAACACCTCCCACGGGACCAACGTAACTCGTAGGAACTGACCCCGCAGCCGCGGGTCTCCCGGTTTGAGAGTACGACGGTAATTTGCTTATTTCCACACTTAGGCTTGAAAACATGGCGTTAGAGGGTGAGAACTCGAAACAGCCCCCGAACGACCCCGTGGGTGGCACCAACACCACCCACGGGACCAACGTAACTCGTAGGAACTGACCCCGCAGCCGCGGGTGGCCCGGTTTGAGAGTACGACAGTAATTTGTTTATTTCCACACTTAGGCTTAAAAACATGGCATTAGAGGGTGAGAACTCGAAACAGCCCCCGAACGTCCCCGTGGGTGGCACCACCACCTCCCACGGGACCAACGTAACTCGTAGGAACTGACCCCGCAGCCGCGGGTCTCCCGGTTTGAGAGTACGACGGTAATTTGGTTATTTCCACACTTAGGATTGAAAACATGGCGTTAGAGGGTGAGAACTCGAAACAGCCCCCGAACGGCCCCGTGGGTGGCACCACCACCTCCCACGGGACCAACGTAACTCGTAGGAACTGACCCCGCAGCCGCGGGTCTCCCGGTTTGAGAGTACGACGGTAATTTGGTTATTTCCACACTTAGGCTTGAAAACATGGCGTTAGAGGGTGAGAACTCGAAACAGCCCCCGAACGGCCAAGTGGGTGGCACCAACACCTCCCACGGGACCAACGTAACTCGTAGGAACTGACCCCGCAGCCGCGGGTGTCCCGGTTTGAGAGTACGATGGTAATTTGCTTATTTCCACACTTAGGCTTAAAAACATGGCGTTAGAGGGTGAGAACTCGAAACAGCCCCTGAACGGCCCCGTGGGTGGAACCAACACCTCCCATGGGACAAACGTAACTCGTAGGAACTGACCCCGCAGCCGCGGGTCTCCCCGTTTGAGAGTACGACGGTAATTTGCTTATTTCCACACTTAGGCTTAAAAACATGGGGTTAGAGGGTGAGAACTCGAAACAGCCCCCAAACGTCCCCGTGGGTGGCACCACCACCTCCCACGGGACCAACGTAACTCGTAGGAACTGACCCCGCAGCCGCGGGTCTCCCGGTTTGAGAGTACGACGGTAATTTGGTTATTTCCACACTTAGGATTGAAAACATGGCGTTAGAGGGTGAGAACTCGAAACAGCCCCCGAACGGCCCCGTGGGTGGCACCAACACCTCCCACGGGACCAACGTAACTCGTAGGAACTGACCCTGCAGCCGCGGGTGTCCCGTTTTGAGAGTACGACGGTAATTTGCTTATTTCCACACTTAGGCTTAAAAACATGGGGTTAGAGGGTGAGAACTCGAAACAGCCCCCGAACGTCCCCGTGGGTGGCACCACCACCTCCCACGGGACCAACGTAACTCGTAGGAACTGACCCCGCAGCCGCGGGTCTCCCGGTTTGAGAGTACGACGGTAATTTGGTTATTTCCACACTTAGGCTTGAAAACATGGCGTTAGAGGGTGAGAACTCGAAACAGCCCCCGAACGGCCCCGTGGGTGGCACCAACACCTCCCACGGGACCAACGTAACTCGTAGGAACTGACCCCGCAGCCGCGGGTGTCCCGGTTTGAGAGTACGATGGTAATTTGCTTATTTCCACACTTAGGTTTAAAAACATGGCGTTAGAGGGTGAGAACTCGAAACAGCCCCCGAACGTCCCCGTGGGTGGCACCACCACCTCCCACGGGACCAACGTAACTCGTAGGAACTGACCCCGCAGCCGCGGGTCTCCCGGTTTGAGAGTACGACGGTAATTTGGTTATTTCCACACTTAGGCTTGAAAACATGGCGTTAGAGGGTGAGAACTCGAAACAGCCCCCGAACGGCCCCGTGGGTGGCACCAACACCTCCCACGGGACCAACGTAACTCGTAGGAACTGACCCTGCAGCCGCGGGTGTCCCGGTTTGAGAGTACGACGGTAATTTGCTTATTTCCACACTTAGGCTTAAAAACATGGCGTTAGAGGGTGAGAACTCGAAACAGCCCCTGAACGGCCCCGTGGGTGGCACCAACACCTCCCACGGGACAAACGTAACTCGTAGGAACTGACCCCGCAGCCGCGGGTCTCCCCGTTTGAGAGTACGACGGTAATTTGCTTATTTCCACACTTAGGCTTAAAAACATGGCGTTAGAGGGTGAGAACTCGAAACATCCCCCGAACGGCCCTGTGGGTGGCACCAACACCTCCCACGGGACCAACGTAACTCGTAGGAACTGACCCCGCAGCCGCGGCTCTCCCGGTTTGAGAGTACGACGGTAATTTGCTTATTTTCACACTTAGGCTTAAAAACATGGCGTTAGAGGGTGAGAACTCGAAACAGCCCCCGAACGACCCCGTGGGTGGCACCAACACCACCCACGGGACCAACGTAACTCGTAGGAACTGACCCCGCAGCCGCGGGTCTCCCGGTTTGAGAGTACGACGGTAAGTTGCTTATTTCCACACTTAGGCATAAAAACATGGCGTTAGAGGGTGAGAACTCGAAACAGGCCCCGAACGGCCCCGTGGGTGGCACCAAAACCTCCCACGGGACCAACGTAACTCGTAGGAACTGACCCCGCAGCCGCGGGTCTCCCGGTTTGAGAGTTCGACGGTAATTTGCTTATTTTCACACTTAGGCTTAAAAACATGGCGTTAGAGGGTGAGAACTCGAAACAGCCCCCGAACGACCCCGTGGGTGGCACCAACACCACCCACGGGACCAACGTAACTCGTAGGAACTGACCCCGCAACCGCGGGTCTCCCGGTTTGAGAGTACGACGGTAATTTGCTTATTTCCACACTTAGGCTTAAAAACATGGCGTTAGAGGGTGAGAATTCGAAACGGCCCCCGAACGGCCCCGTGGGTGGCACCAATACCACCTACGGGATCAACGTAACTCGTAGGAACTGACCCCGCAGCCGCGGGTGTCCCGGTTTGAGAGTACGGCGGTAATTTGCTTATTTCCACACTTAGGCTTGAAAACATGGCGTTAGAGGGTGAGAACTCGAAACAGCCCCCGAACGGCCCCGTGGGTGGCACCAACACCTCCCATGGGACCAACGTAACTCGTAGGAACTGACCCCGCAGCCGCGGGTGTCCCGGTTTGAGAGTACGACGGTAATTTGCTTATTTCCACACTTAGGCTTGAAAACATGGCGTTAGAGGGTGAGACCTCGAAACAGCCCCCGAACGACCCCGTGGGTGGCACCAACACCACCCACGGGACCAACGTAACTCGTAGGAACTGACCCCGCAGCCGCGGGTGGCCCGGTTTGAGAGTACGACAGTAATTTGTTTATTTCCACACTTAGGCTTAAAAACATGGCATTAGAGGGTGAGAACTTGAAACAGCCCCCGAACGTCCCCGTGGGTGGCACCACCACCTCCCACGGGACCAACGTAACTCGTAGGAACTGACCCCGCAGCCGCGGGTCTCCCGGTTTGAGAGTACGACGGTAATTTGGTTATTTCCACACTTAGGATTGAAAACATGGCGTTAGAGGGTGAGAACTCGAAACAGCCCCCGAACGGCCCCGTGGGTGGCACCAACACCTCCCACGGGACCAACGTAACTCGTAGGAACTGACCCAGCATCGGCGGGTGTCCCGTTTTGAGAGTACGACGGTAATTTGCTTATTTCCACACTTAGGCTTAAAAACATGGGGTTAGAGGGTGAGAACTCGAAACAGCCCCCGAACGTCCCCGTGGGTGGCACCACCACCTCCCACGGGACCAACGTAACTCGTAGGAACTGACCCCGCAGCCGCGGGTCTCCCGGTTTGAGAGTACGACGGTAATTTGGTTATTTCCACACTTAGGCTTGAAAACATGGCGTTAGAGGGTGAGAACTCGAAACAGCCCCCGAACGGCCCCGTGGGTGGCACCAACACCTCCCACGGGACCAACGTAACTCGTAGGAACTGACCCCGCAGCCGCGGGTGTCCCGGTTTGAGAGTACGACGGTAATTTGCTTATTTCCACACTTAGGCTTGAAAACATGGCGTTAGAGGGTGAGACAAACGTAACTCGAAACAGCCCCTGAACGGCCTCGTGGGTGGCACCAACACCTCCCATGGGACAAACGTAACTCGTAGGAACTGACCCCGCAGCCGCGGGTCTCCCCGTTTGAGAGTACGACGGTAATTTGCTTATTTCCACACTTAGGCTTAAAAACATGGGGTTAGAGGGTGAGAACTCGAAACAGCCCCCGAACGTCCCCGTGGGTGGCACCACCACCTCCCACGGGACCAACGTAACTCGTAGGAACTGACCCCGCAGCCGCGGGTCTCCCGGTTTGAGAGTACGACGGTAATTTGGTTATTTCCACACTTAGGCTTGAAAACATGGCGTTAGAGGGTGAGAACTCGAAACAGCCCCCGAACGGCCCCGTGGGTGGCACCAACACCTCCCACGGGACCAACGTAACTCGTAGGAACTGACCCCGCAGCCGCGGGTGTCCCGGTTTGAGAGTACGATGGTAATTTGCTTATTTCCACACTTAGGCTTAAAAACATGGCGTTAGAGGGTGAGAACTCGAAACAGCCCCCGAACGGCCCCGTGGGTGGCACCAACACCTCCCACGGGACCAACGTAACTCGTAGGAACTGACCCCGCAGCCGCGGGTGTCCCGGTTTGAGATTACGGCGTTAATTTGCTTATTTCCACACTTAGGCTTGAAAACATGGCGTTAGAGGGTGAGAACTCGAAACAGCCCCCGAACGACCCCGTGGGTGGCACCAACACCACCCACGGGACCAACGTAACTCGTAGGAACTGACCCCGCAGCCGCGGGTGGCCCAGTTTGAGAGTACGACAGTAATTTGTTTATTTCCACACTTAGGCTTAAAAACATGGCGTTAGAGGGTGAGAACTCGAAACAGCCCCCGAACGTCCCCGTGGGTGGCACCACCACCTCCCACGGGACCAACGTAACTCGTAGGAACTGACCCCGCAGCCTCGGGTCTCCCGGTTTGAGAGTACGACGGTAATTTGGTTATTTCCACACTTAGGCTTGAAAACATGGCGTTAGAGGGTGAGAACTCGAAACAGCCCCCGAACGGCCCCGTGGGTGGCACCAACACCTCCCACGGGACCAACGTAACTCGTAGGAACTGACCCCGCAGCCGCGGGTGTCCCGGTTTGAGAGTACGACGGTAATTTGCTTATTTCCACACTTAGGCTTAAAAACATGGCGTTAGAGGGTGAGAACTCGAAACAGCCCCTGAACGGCCCCGTGGGTGGCACCAACACCTCCCACGGGACCAACGTAACTCGTAGGAACTGACCCCGCAGCCGCGGGTCTCCCGGTTTGAGAGTACGACGGTAATTTGCTTATTTTCACACTTAGGCTTAAAAACATGGCGTTAGAGGGTGAGAACTCGAAACAGCCCCCGAACGACCCCGTGGGTGGCACCAACACCGCCCACGGGACCAACGTAACTCGTAGGAACTGACCCCGCAACCGCGGGTCTCCCGGTTTGAGAGTACGACGGTAATTTGCTTATTTCCACACTTAGGCTTAAAAACATGGCGTTAGAGGGTGATAATTCGAAACAGCCCCCGAACGGCCCCGTGGGTGGCACCAATACCACCCACGGGATCAACGTAACTCGTAGGAACTGACCCCGCAGCCGCGGGTGTCCCGGTTTGAGAGTACGACGGTAATTTGCTTATTTCCACACTTAGGCATAAAAACATGGCGTTAGAGGGTGAGAACTCGAAACAGGCCCCGAACGGCCCCGTGGGTGGCACCAACACCTCCCACGGGACCAACGTAACTCGTAGGAACTGACCCCGCAGCCGCGGGTCTCCCGGTTTGAGAGTTCGACGGTAATTTGCTTATTTTCACACTTAGGCTTAAAAACATGGCGTTAGAGGGTGAGAACTCGAAACAGCCCCCGAACGACCCCGTGGGTGGCACCAACACCACCCACGGGACCAACGTAACTCGTAGGAACTGACCCCGCAACCGCGGGTCTCCCGGTTTGAGAGTACGACGGTAATTTGCTTATTTCCACACTTAGGCTTAAAAACATGGCGTTAGAGGGTGATAATTCGAAACAGCCCCCGAACGGCCCCGTGGGTGGCACCAATACCACCCACGGGATCAACGTAACTCGTAGGAACTGACCCCGCAGCCGCGGGTGTCCCGGTTTGAGAGTACGGCGGTAATTTGCTTATTTCCACACTTAGGCTTAAAAACATGGCGTTAGAGGGTGAGAACTAGAAACAGCCCCCGAACGGCCCCGTGGGTGGCACCAACACCTCCCACGGGACCAACGTAACCCGTAGGAACTGACCCCGCAGCCGCGGGTGTCCCGGTTTGAGAGTACGACGGTAATTTGGTTATTTCCACACTTAGGATTGAAAACAAGGCGTTAGAGGGTGAGAACTCGAAACAGCCCCCGAACGGCCCCGTGGGTGGCACCAACACCTCCCACGGGACCAACGTAACTCGTAGGAACTGACCCTGCAGCCGCGGGTGTCCCGTTTTGAGAGTACGACGGTAATTTGCTTATTTCCACACTTAGGCTTAAAAACATGGGGTTAGAGGGTGAGAACTCGAAACAGCCCCCGAACGTCCCCGTGGGTGGCACCACCACCTCCCACGGGACCAACGTAACTCGTAGGAACTGACCCCGCAGCCGCGGGTCTCCCGGTTTGAGGGTACGACAATAATTTGGTTATTTCCACACTTAGGCTTGAAAACATGGCGTCAGAGGGTGAGAACTCGAACCAGCCCCCGAACGGCCCCGTGGGTGGCACCAACACCTCCCACGGGACCAACGTAACTCGTAGGAACTGACCCCGCAGCCGCGGGTGTCCCGGTTTGAGAGTACGATGGTAATTTGCTTATTTCCACACTTAGGTTTAAAAACATGGCGTTAGAGGGTGAGAACTCGAAACAGCCCCCGAACGTCCCCGTGGGTGGCACCACCACCTCCCACGGGACCAACGTAACTCGTAGGAACTGACCCCGCAGCCGCGGGTCTCCCGGTTTGAGAGTACGACGGTAATTTGGTTATTTCCACACTTAGGCTTGAAAACATGGCGTTAGAGGGTGAGAACTCGAAACAGCCCCCGAACGGCCCCGTGGGTGGCACCAACACCTCCCACGGGACCAACGTAACTCGTAGGAACTGACCCTGGAGCCGCGGGTGTCCCGTTTTGAGAGTACGACGGTAATTTGCTTATTTCCACACTTAGGCTTAAAAACATGGCGTTAGAGGGTGAGAACTCGAAACAGCCCCTGAACGGCCCCGTGGGTGGCACCAACACCTCCCACGGGACAAACGTAACTCGTAGGAACTGACCCCGCAGCCGCGGGTCTCCCCGTTTGAGAGTACGACGGTAATTTGCTTATTTCCACACTTAGGCTTAAAAACATGGCGTTAGAGGGTGAGAACTCGAAACATCCCCCGAACGGCCCCGTGGGTGGCACCAACACCTCCCACGGGACCAACGTAACTCGTAGGAACTGACCCCGCAGCCGCGGGTCTCCCGGTTTGAGGGTACGACGGTAATTTGCTTATTTTCACACTTAGGCTTAAAAACATGGCGTTAGAGGGTGAGAACTCGAAACAGCCCCCGAACGACCCCGTGGGTGGCACCAACACCACCCACGGGACCAACGTAACTCGTAGGAACTGACCTCGCAGCCGCGGGTCTCCCGGTTTGAGAGTACGACGGTAATTTGCTTATTTCCACACTTAGGCATAAAAACATGGCATTAGAGGGTGAGAACTCGAAACAGCCCCCGAACGACCCCGTGGGTGGCACCAACACCACCCACGGGACCAACGTAACTCGTAGGAACTGACCCCGCAACCGCGGGTCTCCCGGTTTGAGAGTACGATGGTAATTTGCTTATTTCCACACTTAGGCTTAAAAACATGGCGTTAGAGGGTGAGAATTCGAAACAGCCCCCGAACGGCCCCGTGGGTGGCACCAATACCACCCACGGGATCAACGTAACTCGTAGGAACTGACCCCGCAGCCGCGAGTGTCCCGGTTTGAGAGTACGGCGGTAATTTGCTTATTTCCACACTTAGGCTTAAAAACATGGCGTTAGAGGGTGAGAACTCGAAACAGCCCCCGAACGGCCCCGTGGGTGGCACCAACACCTCCCACGGGACCAACGTAACTCGTAGGAACTGACCCCGCAGCCGCGGGTGTCCCGGTTTGAGAGTACGACGGTAATTTGCTTATTTCCACACTTAGGCTTGAAAACGTGGCGTTAGAGGGTGAGAACTCGAAACAGCCCCCGAACGACCCCGTGGGTGGCACCAACACCACCCACGGGACCAACGTAACTCGTAGGAACTGACCCCGCAGCCGCGGGTGGCCCGGTTTGAGAGTACGACAGTAATTTGTTTATTTCCACACTTAGGCTTAAAAACATGGCATTAGAGGGTGAGAACTCGAAACAGCCCCCGAACGTCCCCGTGGGTGGCACCACCACCTCCCACGGGACCAACGTAACTCGTAGGAACTGACCCCGCAGCCGCGGGTCTCCCGGTTTGAGAGTACGACGGTAATTTGGTTATTTCCACACTTAGGATTGAAAACATGGCGTTAGAGGGTGAGAACTCGAAACAGCCCCCGAACGGCCCCGTGGGTGGCACCAACACCTCCCACGGGACCAACGTAACTCGTAGGAACTGACCCAGCAGCCGCGGGTGTCCCGTTTTGAGAGTACGACTGTAATTTGCTTATTTCCACACTTAGGCTTAAAAACATGGGGTTAGAGGGTGAGAACTCGAAACAGCCCCCGAACGTCCCCGTGGGTGGCACCACCACCTCCCACGGGACCAACGTAACTCGTAGGAACTGACCCCGCGGCCGCGGGTCTCCCGGTTTGAGAGTACGACGGTAATTTGGTTATTTCCACATTTAGGCTTGAAAACATGGCGTTAGAGGGTGAGAACTCGAAACAGCCCCCGAACGGCCCCGTGGGTGGCACCAACACCTCCCACGGGACCAACGTAACTCGTAGGAACTGACCCCGCAGCCGCGGGTGTCCCGGTTTGAGAGTACGATGGTAATTTGCTTATTTCCACACTTAGGCTTAAAAACATGGCGTTAGAGGGTGAGAACTCGAAACAGCCCCTGAACGGCCCCGTGGGTGGCACCAACACCTCCCACGGGACAAACGTAACTCGTAGGAACTGACCCCGCAGCCGCGGGTCTCCCCGTTTGAGAGTAGGACGGTAATTTGCTTATTTCCACACTTAGGCATAAAAACATGGCGTTAGAGGGTGAGAACTCGAAACAGCCCCCGAACGGCCCCGTGGGTGGCACCAACACCTCCCACGGGACCAACGTAACTCGTAGGAACTGACCCCGCAGCCGCGGGTGGCCCGGTTTGAGAGTACGACGGTAATTTGCTTATTTCCACACTTAGGCATAGAAACATGGCGTTAGAGGGTGAGAACTCGAAACAGCCCCCGAACGGCCCCGTGGGTGGCACCAACACCTCCCACGGGACCAACGTAACTCGTAGGAACTGACCCCGCAGCCGCGGGTCTCCCGGTTTGTGAGTACGACGATAATTTGCTTATTTTCACACTTAGGCTTAAAAACATGGCGTTAGAGGGTGAGAACTCGAAACAGCTCCCGAACGACCCCGTGGGTGGCACCAACACCACCCACGGGACCAACGTAACTCGTAGGAACTGACCCCGCAGCCGCGGGTCTCCCGGTTTGAGAGTACGACGGTAATTTGCTTATTTCCACACTTAGGCTTAAAAACATGGCGTTAGAGGGTGAGAATTCGAAACAGCCCCCGAACGGCCCCGTGGGTGGCACCAACACCACCCACGGGACCAACGTAACTCGTAGGAACTGACCCCGCAGCCGCGGGTGTCCCGGTTTGAGAGTACGGCGGTAATTTGCTTATTTCCACACTTAGGGTTAAAAACATGGCGTTAGAGGGTGAGAACTCGAAACAGCCCCCGAACGGCCCCGTGGGTGGCACCAACACCTCCCACGGGACCAACGTAACTCGTAGGAACTGACCCCGCAGCCGCGGGTGTCCCGGTTTGAGATTACGGCGGTAATTTGCTTATTTCCACACTTAGGCTTGAAAACATGGCGTTAGAGGGTGAGAACTCGAAACAGCCCCCGAACGACCCCGTGGGTGGCACCAACACCACCCACGGGACCAACGTAACTCGTAGGAACTGACCCCGCAGCCGCGGGTGGCCCAGTTTGAGAGTACGACAATAATTTGTTTATTTCCACACTTACGCTTAAAAACATGGCGTTAGAGGGTGAGAACTCGAAACAGCCCCCGAACGTCCCCGTGGGTGGCACCACCACCTCCCACGGGACCAACGTAACTGGTAGGAACTGACCCCGCAGCCGCGGGTCTCCCGGTTTGAGAGTACGACGGTAATTTGGTTATTTCCACACTTAGGCTTGAAAACATGGCGTTAGAGGGTGAGAACTCGAAACAGCCCCCGAACGGCCCCGTGGGTGGAACCAACACCTCCCACGGGACCAACGTAACTCGTAGGAACTGACCCTGCAGCCGCGGGTGTCCCGGTTTGAGAGTACGACGGTAATTTGCTTATTTCCACACTTAGGCTTAAAAACATGGCGTTAGAGGGTGAGAACTCGAAACAGCCCCTGAACGGCCCCGTGGGTGGCACCAACACCTCCCACGGGACAAACGTAACTCGTAGGAACTGACCCCGCAGCCGCGGGTCTCCCCGTTTGAGAGTACGACGGTAATTTGCTTATTTCCACACTTAGGCTTAAAAACATGGCGTTAGAGGGTGAGAACTCGAAACATCCCCCGAACGGCCCCGTGGGTGGCACCAACACCTCCCACGGGACCAACGTAACTCATAGGAACTGACCCCGCAGCCGCGGGTCTCCCGGTTTGAGAGTACGACGGTAATTTGCTTATTTTCACACTTAGGCTTAAAAACATGGCGTTAGAGGGTGAGAACTCGAAACAGCCCCCGAACGACCCCGTGGGTGGCACCAACACCACACACGGGACCAACGTAACTCGTAGGAACTGACCCCGCAGCCGCGGGTCTCCCGGTTTGAGAGTACGACGGTAATTTGCTTATTTCCACACTTAGGCATAAAAACATGGCATTAGAGGGTGAGAACTCGAAACAGCCCCCGAACGACCCCGTGGGTGGCACCAACACCACCCACGGGACCAACGTAACTCGTAGGAACTGACCCCGCAACCGCGGGTCTCCCGGTTTGAGAGTACGACGGTAATTTGCTTATTTCCACACTTAGGCTTAAAAACATGGCGTTAGAGGGTGAGAATTCGAAACAGCCCCCGAACGGCCCCGTGGGTGGCACCAATACCACCCACGGGACCAACGTAACTCGTAGGAACTGACCCCGCAGCCGCGGGTGTCCCGGTTTGAGAGTACGACGGTAATTTGGTTATTTCCACACTTAGGATTGAAAACATGGCGTTAGAGGGTGAGAACTCGAAACAGCCCCGAACGGCCCCGTGGGTGGCACCAACACCTCCCACGGGACCAACGTAACTCGTAGGAACTGACCCCGCAACCGCGGGTCTCCCGGTTTGAGAGTACGACGGTAATTTGCTTATTTCCACACTTAGGCTTAAAAACATGGCGTTAGAGGGTGAGAATTCGAAACAGCCCCCGAACGGCCCCGTGTGTGGCACCAATACCACCCACGGGATCAACGTAACTCGTAGGAACTGACCCCGCAGCCGCGGGTGTCCCGGTTTGAGAGTACGGCGGTAATTTGCTTATTTCCACACTTAGGCTTAAAAACATGGCGTTAGAGGGTGAGAACTCGAAACAGCCCCCGAACGGCCCCGTGGGTGGCACCAACACCTCCCACGGGACCAACGTAACTCGTAGGAACTGACCCCGCAACCGCGGGTGTCCCGGTTTGAGAGTACGACGGTAATTTGGTTATTTCCACACTTAGGATTGAAAACATGGCGTTAGAGGGTGAGAACTCGAAACAGCCCCGAACGGCCCCGTGGGTGGCACCAACACCTCCCACGGGACCAACGTAACTCGTAGGAACTGACCCTGCAGCCGCGGGTGTCCCGTTTTGAGAGTACGACGGTAATTTGCTTATTTCCACACTTAGGCTTAAAAACATGGCGTTAGAGGGTGAGAACTCGAAACAGCCCCCGAACGACCCCGTGGGTGGCACCAACACCACCCACGGGACCAACGTAACTCGTAGGAACTGACCCCGCAGTCGCGGGTCTCCCGGTTTGAGAGTACGACGGTAATTTGCTTATTTCCACACTTAGGCTTAAAAACATGGCGTTAGAGGGTGAGAATTCGAAACAGCCCCCGAACGGCCCCGTGGGTGGCACCAATACCACCCACGGGATCAACGTAACTCGTAGGAACTGACCCCGCAGCCGCGGGTGTCCCGGTTTGAGAGTACGGCGGTAATTTGCTTATTTCCACACTTAGGCTTAAAAACATGGCGTTAGAGGGTGAGAACTCGAAACAGCCCCCGAACGGCCCCGTGGGTGGCACCAACACCTCCCACGGGACCAACGTAACTCGTACGAACTGACCCCGCAGCCGCGGGTGTCCCGGTTTGAGAGTACGACGGTAATTTGCTTATTTCCACACTTAGGCTTGAAAACATGGCGTTAGAGGGTGAGAACTCGAAACAGCCCCCGAACGACCCCGTGGGTGGCACCAACACCACCCACGGGACCAACGTAACTCGTAGGAACTGACCCCGCAGCCGCGGGTGGCCCGGTTTGAGAGTACGACAGTAATTTGTTTATTTCCACACTTAGGCTTAAAAACATGGCATTAGAGGGTGAGAACTCGAAACAGCCCCCGAACGTCCCCGTGGGTGGCACCACCACCTCCCACGGGACCAACGTAACTCGTAGGAACTGACCCCGCAGCCGCGGGTCTCCCGGTTTGAGAGTACGACGGTAATTTGGTTATTTCCACACTTAGGATTGAAAACATGGCGTTAGAGGGTGAGAACTCGAAACAGCCCCCGAACGGCCCCGTGGGTGGCACCAACACCTCCCACGGGACCAACGTAACTCGTAGGAACTGACCCTGCAGCCGCGGGTGTCCCGGTTTGAGAGTACGACGGTAATTTGCTTATTTCCACACTTAGGCTTAAAAACATGGCGTTAGAGGGTGAGAACTCGAAACAGCCCCTGAACGGCCCCGTGGGTGGCACCAACACCTCCCACGGGACAAACGTAACTCGTAGGAACTGACCCCGCAGCCGCGGGTCTCCCCGTTTGAGAGTACGACGGTAATTTGCTTATTTCCACACTTAGGCTTAAAAACATGGCGTTAGAGGGTGAGAACTCGAAACATCCCCCGAACGGCCCCGTGGGTGGCACCAACACCTCCCACGGGACCAACGTAACTCGTAGGAACTGACCCCGCAGCCGCGGGTCTCCCGGTTTGAGGGTACGACGGTAATTTGCTTATTTTCACACTTAGGCTTAAAAACATGGCGTTAGAGGGTGAGAACTCGAAACAGCCCCCGAACGACCCCGTGGGTGGCACCAACACCACCCACGGGACCAACGTAACTCGTAGGAACTGACCCCGCAGCCGCGGGTCTCCCGGTTTGAGAGTACGACGGTAATTTGCTTATTTCCACACTTAGGAATAAAAACATGGCATTAGAGGGTGAGAACTCGAAACAGCCCCCGAACGACCCCGTGGGTGGCACCAACACCACCCACGGGACCAACGTAACTCGTAGGAACTGACCCCGCAACCGCGGGTCTCCCGGTTTGAGAGTACGACGGTAATTTGCTTATTTCCACACTTAGGCTTAAAAACATGGCGTTAGAGGGTGAGAACTCGAAACAGCCCCCGAACGTCCCCGTGGGTGGCACCACCACCTCCCACGGGACCAACGTAACTCGTAGGAACTGACCCCGCAGCCGCGGGTCTCCCGGTTTGAGAGTACGACGGTAATTTGGTTATTTCCACACTTAGGATTGAAAACATGGCGTTAGAGGGTGAGAACTCGAAACAGCCCCCGAACGGCCCCGTGGGTGGCACCAACACCTCCCACGGGACCAACGTAACTCGTAGGAACTGACCCAGCAGCCGCGGGTGTCCCGTTTTGAGAGTACGACTGTAATTTGCTTATTTCCACACTTAGGCTTAAAAACATGGGGTTAGAGGGTGAGAACTCGAAACAGCCCCCGAACGTCCCCGTGGGTGGCACCACCACCTCCCACGGGACCAACGTAACTCGTAGGAACTGACCCCGCAGCCGCGGGTCTCCCGGTTTGAGAGTACGACGGTAATTTGGTTATTTCCACATTTAGGCTTGAAAACATGGCGTTAGAGGGTGAGAACTCGAAACAGCCCCCGAACGGCCCCGTGGGTGGCACCAACACCTCCCACGGGACCAACGTAACTCGTAGGAACTGACCCCGCAGCCGCGGGTGTCCCGGTTTGAGAGTACGATGGTAATTTGCTTATTTCCACACTTAGGCTTAAAAACATGGCGTTAGAGGGTGAGAACTCGAAACAGCCCCTGAACGGCCCCGTGGGTGGCACCAACACCTCCCACGGGACAAACGTAACTCGTAGGAACTGACCCCGCAGCCGCGGGTCTCCCCGTTTGAGAGTACGACGGTAATTTGCTTATTTCCACACTTAGGCTTCAAAAACATGGCGTTAGAGGGTGAGAACTTGAAACAGCCCCCGAACGTCCCCGTGGGTGGCACCACCACCTCCCACGGGACCAACGTAACTCGTAGGAACTGACCCCGCAGCCGCGGGTCTCCCGGTTTGAGAGTACGACGGTAATTTTGTTATTTTCACACTTAGGCTTAAAAACATGGCGTTAGAGGGTGAGAACTCGAAACAGCCCCCGAACGACCCCGTGGGTGGCACCAACACCACCCACGGGACCAACGTAACTCGTAGGAACTGACCCCGCAGCCGCGGGTCTCCCGGTTTGAGAGTAGGACGGTAATTTGCTTATTTCCACACTTAGGCATAAAAACATGGCGTTAGAGGGTGAGAACTCGAAACAGCCCCCGAACGGCCCCGTGGGTGGCACCAACACCTCCCACGGGACCAACGTAACTCGTAGGAACTGACCCCGCAGCCGCGGGTGGCCCGGTTTGAGAGTACGACGGTAATTTGCTTATTTCCACACTTAGGCATAAAAACATGGCGTTAGAGGGTGAGAACTCGAAACAGCCCCCGAACGGCCCCGTGGGTGGCACCAACACCTCCCACGGGACCAACGTAACTCGTAGGAACTGACCCCGCAGCCGCGGGTCTCCCGGTTTGTGAGTACGACGATAATTTGCTTATTTTCACACTTAGGCTTAAAAACATGGCGTTAGAGGGTGAGAACTCGAAACAGCTCCCGAACGACCCCGTGGGTGGCACCAACACCACCCACGGGACCAACGTAACTCGTAGGAACTGACCCCGCAGCCGCGGGTCTCCCGGTTTGAGAGTACGACGGTAATTTGCTTATTTCCACACTTAGGCTTAAAAACATGGCGTTAGAGGGTGAGAATTCGAAACAGCCCCCGAACGGCCCCGTGGGTGGCACCAACACCACCCACGGGACCAACGTAACTCGTAGGAACTGACCCCGCAGCCGCGGGTGTCCCGGTTTGAGAGTACGGCGGTAATTTGCTTATTTCCACACTTAGGCTTAAAAATATGGCGTTAGAGGGTGAGAACTCGAAACAGCCCCCGAACGGCCCCGTGGGTGGCACCAACACCTCCCACGGGACCAACGTAACTCGTAGGAACTGACCCCGCAGCCGCGGGTGTCCCGGTTTGAGATTACGGCGGTAATTTGCTTATTTCCACACTTAGGCTTGAAAACATGGCGTTAGAGGGTGAGAACTCGAAACAGCCCCCGAACGACCCCGTGGGTGGCACCAACACCACCCACGGGACCAACGTAACTGGTAGGAACTGACCCCGCAGCCGCGGGTCTCCCGGTTTGAGAGTACGACGGTAATTTGGTTATTTCCACACTTAGGCTTGAAAACATGGCGTTAGAGGGTGAGAACTCGAAACAGCCCCCGAACGGCCCCGTGGGTGGCACCAACACCTCCCACGGGACCAACGTAACTCGTAGGAACTGACCCTGCAGCCGCGGGTGTCCCGGTTTGAGAGTACGACGGTAATTTGCTTATTTCCACACTTAGGCTTAAAAACATGGCGTTAGAGGGTGAGAACTCGAAACAGCCCCTGAACGGCCCCGTGGGTGGCACCAACACCTCCCACGGGACAAACGTAACTCGTAGGAACTGACCCCGCAGCCGCGGGTCTCCCCGTTTGAGAGTACGACGGTAATTTGCTTATTTCCACACTTAGGCTTAAAAACATGGCGTTAGAGGGTGAGAACTCGAAACATCCCCCGAACGGCCCCGTGGGTGGCACCAACACCTCCCACGGGACCAACGTAACTCATAGGAACTGACCCCGCAGCCGCGGGTCTCCCGGTTTGAGAGTACGACACTAATTTGCTTATTTTCACACTTAGGCTTAAAAACATGGCGTTAGAGGGTGAGAACTCGAAACAGCCCCCGAACGACCCCGTGGGTGGCACCAACACCACCCACGGGACCAACGTAACTCGTAGGAACTGACCCCGCAGCCGCGGGTCTCCCGGTTTGAGAGTACGACGGTAATTTGCTTATTTCCACACTTAGGCATAAAAACATGGCGTTAGAGGGTGAGAACTCGAAACAGGCCCCGAACGGCCCCGTGGGTGGCACCAACACCTCCCACGGGACCAACGTAACTCGTAGGAACTGACCCCGCAGCCGCGGGTCTCCCGGTTTGAGAGTTCGACGGTAATTTGCTTATTTTCACACTTAGGCTTAAAAACATGGCGTTAGAGGGTGAGAACTCGAAACAGCCCCAGAACGACCCCGTGGGTGGCACCAACACCACCCACGGGACCAACGTAACTCGTAGGAACTGACCCCGCAACCGCGGGTCTCCCGGTTTGAGAGTACGACGGTAATTTGCTTATTTCCACACTTAGGCTTAAAAACATGGCGTTAGAGGGTGAGAATTCGAAACAGCCCCCGAACGGCCCCGTGGGTGGCACCAATACCACCCACGGGATCAACGTAACTCGTAGGAACTGACCCCGCAGCCGCGGGTGTCCCGGTTTGAGAGTACGGCGGTAATTTGCTTATTTCCACACTTAGGCTTAAAAACATGGCGTTAGAGGGTGAGAACTCGAAACAGCCCCCGAACGGCCCCGTGGGTGGCACCAACACCTCCCACGGGACCAACGTAACTCGTTGGAACTGACACCGCAACCGCGGGTGTCCCGGTTTGAGAGTACGACGGTAATTTGGTTATTTCCACACTTAGGATTGAAAACATGGCGTTAGAGGGTGAGAACTCGAAACAGCCCCGAACGGCCCCGTGGGTGGCACCAACACCTCCCACGGGACCAACGTAACTCGTAGGAACTGACCCTGCAGCCGCGGGTGTCCCGTTTTGAGAGTACGACGGTAATTTGCTTATTTCCACACTTAGGCTTAAAAACATGGCGTTAGAGGGTGAGAACTCGAAACAGCCCCCGAACGACCCCGTGGGTGGCACCAACACCACCCACGGGACCAACGTAACTCGTAGGAACTGACCCCGCAGTCGCGGGTCTCCCGGTTTGAGAGTACGACGGTAATTTGCTTATTTCCACACTTAGGCTTAAAAACATGGCGTTAGAGGGTGAGAATTCGAAACAGCCCCCGAACGGCCCCGTGGGTGGCACCAATACCACCCACGGGATCAACGTAACTCGTAGGAACTGACCCCGCAGCCGCGGGTGTCCCGGTTTGAGAGTACGGCGGTAATTTGCTTATTTCCACACTTAGGCTTAAAAACATGGCGTTAGAGGGTGAGAACTCGAAACAGCCCCCGAACGGCCCCGTGGGTGGCACCAACACCTCCCACGGGACCAACGTAACTCGTAGGAACTGACCCCGCAGCCGCGGGTGTCCCGGTTTGAGAGTACGACGGTAATTTGCTTATTTCCACACTTAGGCTTGAAAACATGGCGTTAGAGGGTGAGAACTCGAAACAGCCCCCGAACGACCCCGTGGGTGGCACCAACACCACCCACGGGACCAACGTAACTCGTAGGAACTGACCCCGCAGCCGCGGGTGGCCCGGTTTGAGAGTACGACAGTAATTTGTTTATTTCCACACTTAGGCTTAAAAACATGGCATTAGAGGGTGAGAACTCGAAACAGCCCCCGAACGTCCCCGTGGGTGGCACCACCACCTCCCACGGGACCAACGTAACTCGTAGGAACTGACCCCGCAGCCGCGGGTCTCCCGGTTTGATAGTACGACGGTAATTTGGTTATTTCCACACTTAGGATTGAAAACATGGCGTTAGAGGGTGAGAACTCGAAACAGCCCCCGAACGGCCCCGTGGGTGGCACCAACACCTCCCACGGGACCAACGTAACTCGTAGGAACTGACCCAGCAGCCGCGGGTGTCCCGTTTTGAGAGTACGACTGTAATTTGCTTATTTCCACACTTAGGCTTAAAAACATGGGGTTAGAGGGTGAGAACTCGAAACAGCCCCCGAACGTCCCCGTGGGTGGCACCACCACCTCCCACGGGACCAACGTAACTCGTAGGAACTGACCCCGCAGCCGCGGGTCTCCCGGTTTGAGAGTACGACGGTAATTTGGTTATTTCCACACTTAGGCTTCAAAACATGGCGTTAGAGGGTGAGAACTCGAAACAGCCCCCGAACCGCCCCGTGGGTGGCACCAACACCTCCCACGGGACCAACGTAACTCGTAGGAACTGACCCCGCAGCCGCGGGTGTCCCGGTTTGAGAGTACGATGGTAATTTGCTTATTTCCACACTTAGGCTTAAAAACATGGCGTTAGAGGGTGAGAACTCGAAACAGCCCCTGAACGGCCCCGTGGGTGGCACCAACACCTCCCACGGGACAAACGTAACTCGTAGGAACTGACCCCGCAGCCGCGGGTCTCCCCGTTTGAGAGTACGACGGTAATTTGCTTATTTCCACACTTAGGCTTAAAAACATGGCGTTAGAGGGTGAGAACTCGAAACAGCCCCCGAACGTCCCCGTGGGTGGCACCAACACCACCCAAGGGACCAACGTAACTCGTAGGAACTGACCCCGCAGCCGCGGGTCTCCCGGTTTGAGAGTAGGACGGTAATTTGCTTATTTCCACACTTAGGCATAAAAACGTGGCGTTAGAGGGTGAGAACTCGAAACAGCCCCCGAACGACCCCGTGGGTGGCACCAACACCTCCCACGGGACCAACGTAACTCGTAGGAACTGACCCCGCAGCCGCGGGTCTCCCGGTTTGAGAGTACGACGGTAATTTGGTTATTTCCACACTTAGGCTTGAAAACATGGCGTTAGAGGTTGAGAACTCGAAACAGCCCCCGAACGGCCCCGTGGGTGGCACCAACACCTCCCACGGGACCAACGTAACTTGTAGGAACTGACCCCGCAGCCGCGGGTGTCCCGGTTTGAGAGTACGACGGTAATTTGCTTATTTCCACACTTAGGCTTAAAAACATGGGGTTAGAGGGTGAGAACTCGAAACAGCCCCCGAACGTCCCCGTGGGTGGCATCACCACCTCACAGGGGCCAACGTAACTCGTAGGAACTGACCCCGCAGCCGCGGGTGGCCCAGTTTGAGAGTACGACAGTAATTTGTTTATTTCCACACTTAGGCTTAAAAACATGGCGTTAGAGGGTGAGAACTCGAAACAGCCCCTGAACGTCCCCGTGGGTGGCACCAACACCACCCACGGGACAAACGTAACTCGTAGGAACTGACCCCGCAGCCGCGGGTGTCCCGGTTTGAGAGTACGGCGGTAATTTGCTTATTTCCACACTTAGGCTTAAAAACATGGCGTTAGAGGGTGAGAACTCGAAACAGCCCCCGAACGTCCCCGTGGGTGGCACCAACACCTCCCACGGGACCAACGTAACTCGTAGGAACTGACCCCGCAGCCGCGGGTCTCCCGGTTTGAGAGTACGACGGTAATTTGGTTATTTCCACACTTAGGCATAAAAACATGGCGTTAGAGGGTGAGAACTCGAAACAGCCCCCGAACGGCCCCGTGGGTGGCACCAACACCTCCCACGGGACCAACGTAACTCGTAGGAACTGACCCCGCAGCCGCGGGTCTCCCGGTTTGTGAGTACGACGATAATTTGCTTATTTTCACACTTAGGCTTAAAAACATGGCGTTAGAGGGTGAGAACTCGAAACAGCTCCCGAACGACCCCGTGGGTGGCACCAACACCACCCACGGGACCAACGTAACTCGTAGGAACTGACCCCGCAGCCGCGGGTCTCCCGGTTTGAGAGTACGACGGTAATTTGCTTATTTCCACACTTAGGCTTAAAAACATGGCGTTAGAGGGTGGGAATTCGAAACAGCCCCCGAACGGCCCCGTGGGTGGCACCGACACCACCCACGGGACCAACGTAACTCGTAGGAACTGACCCCGCAGCCGCGGGTGTCCCGGTTTGAGAGTACGGCGGTAATTTGCTTATTTCCACACTTAGGCTTAAAAACATGGCGTTAGAGGGTGAGAACTCGAAACAGCCCCCGAACGGCCCCGTGGGTGGCACCAACACCTCCCACGGGACCAACGTAACTCGTAGGAACTGACCCCGCAGCCGCGGGTGTCCCGGTTTGAGATTACGGCGGTAATTTGCTTATTTCCACACTTAGGCTTGAAAACATGGCGTTAGAGGGTGAGAACTCGAAACAGCCCCCGAATGACCCCGTGGGTGGCACCAACACCACCCACGGGACCAACGTAACTCGTAGGAACTGACCCCGCAGCCGCGGGTGGCCCAGTTTGAGAGTACGACAAAAATTTGTTTATTTCCACACTTACGCTTAAAAACATGGCGTTAGAGGGTGAGAACTCGAAACAGCCCCCGAACGTCCCCGTGGGTGGCACCACCACCTCCCACGGGACCAACGTAACTCGTAGGAACTGACCCCGCAGCCGCGGGTCTCCCGGTTTGAGAGTACGACGGTAATTTGGTTATTTCGACACTTAGGCTTGAAAACATGGCGTTAGAGGGTGAGAACTCGAAACAGCCCCCGAACGGCCCCGTGGGTGGCACCAACACCTCCCACGGGACCAACGTAACTCGTAGGAACTGACCCTGCAGCCGCGGGTGTCCCGGTTTGAGAGTACGACGGTAATTTGCTTATTTCCACACTTAGGCTTAAAAACATGGGGTTAGAGGGTGAGAACTCGAAACAGCCCCCGAACGGTCCCGTGGGTGGCACCAACACCTCCCACGGGACCAACGTAACTCGTAGGAACTGACCCCGCAGCCGCGGGTCTCCCGGTTTGAGAGTTCGACGGTAATTTGCTTATTTTCACACTTAGGCTTAAAAACATGGCGTTAGAGGGTGAGAACTCGAAACAGCCCCAGAACGACCCCGTGGGTGGCACCAACACCACCCACGGGACCAACGTAACTCGTAGGAACTGACCCCGCAACCGCGGGTCTCCCGGTTTGAGAGTACGACGGTAATTTGCTTATTTCCACACTTAGGCTTAAAAACATGGCGTTAGAGGGTGAGAATTCGAAACAGCCCCCGAACGGCCCCGTGGGTGGCACCAATACCACCCACGGGATCAACGTAACTCGTAGGAACTGACCCCGCAGCCGCGGGTGTCCCGGTTTGAGAGTACGGCGGTAATTTGCTTATTTCCACACTTAGGCTTAAAAACATGGCGTTAGAGGGTGAGAACTCGAAACAGCCCCCGAACGGCCCCGTGGGTGGCACCAACACCTCCCACGGGACCAACGTAACTCGTAGGAACTGACCCCGCAACCGCGGGTGTCCCGGTTTGAGAGTACGACGGTAATTTGGTTATTTCCACACTTAGGATTGAAAACATGGCGTTAGAGGGTGAGAACTCGAAACAGCCCCGAACGGCCCCGTGGGTGGCACCAACACCTCCCACGGGACCAACGTAACTCGTAGGAACTGACCCTGCAGCCGCGGGTGTCCCGTTTTGAGAGTACGACGGTAATTTGCTTATTTCCACACTTAGGCTTAAAAACATGGCGTTAGAGGGTGAGAACTCGAAACAGCCCCCGAACGACCCCGTGGGTGGCACCAACACCACCCACGGGACCAACGTAACTCGTAGGAACTGACCCCGCAGTCGCGGGTCTCCCGGTTTGAGAGTACGACGGTAATTTGCTTATTTCCACACTTAGGCTTAAAAACATGGCGTTAGAGGGTGAGAATTCGAAACAGCCCCCGAACGGCCCCGTGGGTGGCACCAATACCACCCACGGGATCAACGTAACTCGTAGGAACTGACCCCGCAGCCGCGGGTGTCCCGGTTTGAGAGTACGGCGGTAATTTGCTTATTTCCACACTTAGGCTTAAAAACATGGCGTTAGAGGGTGAGAACTCGAAACAGCCCCCGAACGGCCCCGTGGGTGGCACCAACACCTCCCACGGGACCAACGTAACTCGTAGGAACTGACCCCGCAGCCGCGGGTGTCCCGGTTTGAGAGTACGACGGTAATTTGCTTATTTCCACACTTAGGCTTGAAAACATGGCGTTAGAGGGTGAGAACTCGAAACAGCCCCCGAACGACCCCGTGGGTGGCACCAACACCACCCACGGGACCAACGTAACTCGTAGGAACTGACCCCGCAGCCGCGGGTGGCCCGGTTTGAGAGTACGACAGTAATTTGTTTATTTCCACACTTAGGCTTAAAAACATGGCATTAGAGGGTGAGAACTCGAAACAGCCCCCGAACGTCCCCGTGGGTGGCACCACCACCTCCCACGGGACCAACGTAACTCGTAGGAACTGACCCCGCAGCCGCGGGTCTCCCGGTTTGAGAGTACGACGGTAATTTGGTTATTTCCACACTTAGGATTGAAAACATGGCGTTAGAGGGTGAGAACTCGAAACAGCCCCCGAACGGCCCCGTGGGTGGCACCAACACCTCCCACGGGACCAACGTAACTCGTAGGAACTGACCCAGCAGCCGCGGGTGTCCCGTTTTGAGAGTACGACTGTAATTTGCTTATTTCCACACTTAGGCTTAAAAACATGGGGTTAGAGGGTGAGAACTCGAAACAGCCCCCGAACGTCCCCGTGGGTGGCACCACCACCTCCCACGGGACCAACGTAACTCGTAGGAACTGACCCCGCAGCCGCGGGTCTCCCGGTTTGAGAGTACGACGGTAATTTGGTTATTTCCACACTTAGGCTTGAAAACATGGCGTTAGAGGGTGAGAACTCGAAACAGCCCCCGGACGTCCCCGTGGGTGGCACCACCACCTCCCACGGGACCAACGTAACTCGTAGGAACTGACCCCGCAGCCGCGGGTCTCCCGGTTTGAGAGTACGACGGTAATTTGGTTATTTCCACACTTAGGCTTGAAAACATGGCGTTAGAGGGTGAGAACTCGAAACAGCCCCCGAACGGCCCCGTGGGTGGCACCAACACCTCCCACGGGACCAACGTAACTCGTAGGAACTGACCCCGCAGCCGCGGGTGTCCCGGTTTGAGAGTACGATGGTAATTTGCTTATTTCCACACTTAGGCTTAAAAACATGGCGTTAGAGGGTGAGAACTCGAAACAGCCCCTGAACGGCCCCGTGGGTGGCACCAACACCTCCCACGGGACAAACGTAACTCGTAGGAACTGACCCCGCAGCCGCGGGTCTCCCCGTTTGAGAGTACGACGGTAATTTGCTTATTTCCACACTTAGGCTTAAAAACATGGCGTTAGAGGGTGAGAACTCGAAACAGCCCCCGAACGTCCCCATGGGTGGCACCAACACCACCCACGGGACCAATGTAACTCGTAGGAACTGACCCCAGAGCCGCGGGTCTCCCGGTTTGAGAGTAGGACGGTAATTTGCTTATTTCCACACTTAGGCATAAAAACATGGCGTTAGAGGGTGAGAACTCGAAACAGCCCCCGAACGACCCCGTGGGTGGCACCAACACCTCCCACGGGACCAACGTAACTCGTAGGAACTGACCCCGCAGCCGCGGGTCTCCCGGTTTGAGAGTACGACGGTAATTTGGTTATTTCCACACTTAGGCTTGAAAACATGGCGTTAGAGGGTGAGAACTCGAAACAGCCCCCGAACGGCCCCGTGGGTGGCACCAACACCTCCCACGGGACCAACGTAATTTGTAGGAACTGACCCCGCAGCCGCGGGTGTCCCGGTTTGAGAGTACGACGGTAATTTTGCTTATTTCCACACTTAGGCTTAAAAACATGGGGTTAGAGGGTGAGAACTCGAAACAGCCCCCGAACGTCCCCGTGGGTGGCATCACCACCTCACAGGGGCCAACGTAACTCGTAGGAACTGACCCCGCAGCCGCGGGTGGCCCAGTTTGAGAGTACGACAGTAATTTGTTTATTTCCACACTTAGGCTTAAAAACATGGCGTTAGAGGGTGAGAACTCGAAACAGCCCCTGAACGTCCCCGTGGGTGGCACCAACACCTCCCACGGGACAAACGTAACTCGTAGGAACTGACCCCGCAGCCGCGGGTCTCCCGGTTTGAGAGTACGACGGTAATTTGGTTATTTCCACACTTAGGATTGAAAACATGGCGTTAGAGGGTGAGAACTCGAAACAGCCCCCGAACGGCCCCGTGGGTGGCACCAACACCTCCCACGGGACCAACGTAACTCGTAGGAACTGACCCCGCAGCCGCGGGTCTCCCGGTTTGTGAGTACGACGATAATTTGCTTATTTTCACACTTAGGCTTAAAAACATGGCGTTAGAGGGTGAGAACTCGAAACAGCTCCCGAACGACCCCGTGGGTGGCACCAACACCACCCACGGGACCAACGTAACTCGTAGGAACTGACCCCGCAGCCGCGGGTCTCCCGGTTTGAGAGTACGACGGTAATTTGCTTATTTCCACACTTAGGCTTAAAAACATGGCGTTAGAGGGTGAGAATTCGAAACAGCCCCCGAACGGCCCCGTGGGTGGCACCGACACCACCCACGGGACCAACGTACTCGTAGGAACTGACCCCGCAGCCGCGGGTGTCCCGGTTTGAGAGTACGGCGGTAATTTGCTTATTTCCACACTTAGGCTTAAAAACATGGCGTTAGAGGGTGAGAACTCGAAACAGCCCCCGAACGGCCCCGTGGGTGGCACCAACACCTCCCACGGGACCAACGTAACTCGTAGGAACTGACCCCGCAGCCGCGGGTGTCCCGGTTTGAGATTACGGCGGTAATTTGCTTATTTCCACACTTAGGCTTGAAAACATGGCGTTAGAGGGTGAGAACTCGAAACAGCCCCCGAATGACCCCGTGGGTGGCACCAACACCACCCACGGGACCAACGTAACTCGTAGGAACTGACCCCGCAGCCGCGGGTGGCCCAGTTTGAGAGTACGGCAAAAATTTGTTTATTTCCACACTTACGCTTAAAAACATGGCGTTAGAGGGTGAGAACTCGAAACAACCCCCGAACGTCCCCGTGGGTGGCACCACCACCTCCCACGGGACCAACGTAACTCGTAGGAACTGACCCCGCAGCCGCGGGTCTCCCGGTTTGAGAGTACGACGGTAATTTGGTTATTTCGACACTTAGGCTTGAAAACACGGCGTTAGAGGGTGAGAACTCGAAACAGCCCCCGAACGGCCCCGTGGGTGGCACCAACACCTCCCACGGGACCAACGTAACTCGTAGGAACTGACCCTGCAGCCGCGGGTGTCCCGGTTTGAGAGTACGACGGTAATTTGCTTATTTCCACACTTAGGCTTAAAAACATGGCGTTAGAGGGTGAGAACTCGAAACAGCCCCTGAACGGCCCATTGGGTGGCACCAACACCTCCCACGGGACAAACGTAACTCGTAGGAACTGACCCCGCAGTCGCGGGTCTCCCCGTTTGAGAGTACGACGGTAATTTGCTTATTTCCACACTTAGGCTTAAAAACATGGCGTTAGAGGGTGAGAACTCGAAACATCCCCCGAACGGCCCCGTGGGTGGCACCAACACCTCCCACGGGACCAACGTAACTCGTAGGAACTGACCCCGCAGCCGCGGGTCTCCCGGTTTGAGAGTACGACGGTAATTTGCTTATTTTCACACTTAGGCTTAAAAACATGGCGTTAGAGGGTGAGAACTCGAAACAGCCCCCGAACGACCCCGTGGGTGGCACCAACACCACCCACGGGACCAACGTAACTCGTAGGAACTGACCCCGCAGCCGCGGGTCTCCCTGTTTGAGAGTACGACGGTAATTTGCTTATTTCCACACTTAGGCATAAAAACATGGCGTTAGAGGGTGAGAACTCGTAACAGGCCCCGAACGGCCCCGTGGGTGGCACCAACACCTCCCACGGGACCAACGTAACTCGTAGGAAGTGACCCCGCAGCCGCAGGTCTCCCGGTTTGAGAGTTCGACGGTAATTTGCTTATTTTCACACTTAGGCTTAAAAACATGGCGTTAGAGGGTGAGAACTCGAAACAGCCCCAGAACGACCCCGTGGGTGGCACCAACACCACCCACGGGACCAACGTAACTCGTAGGAACTGACCCCGCAACCGCGGGTCTCCCGGTTTGAGAGTACGACGGTAATTTGCTTATTTCCACACTTAGGCTTAAAAACATGGCATTAGAGGGTGAGAATTCGAAACAGCCCCCGAACGGCCCCGTGGGTGGCACCAATACCACCCACGGGATCAACGTAACTCGTAGGAACTGACCCCGCAGCCGCGGGTGTCCCGGTTTGAGAGTACGGCGGTAATTTGCTTATTTCCACACTTAGGCTTAAAAACATGGCGTTAGAGGGTGAGAACTCGAAACAGCCCCCGAACGGCCCCGTGGGTGGCACCAACACCTCCCACGGGACCAACGTAACTCGTAGGAACTGACCCCGCAGCCGCGGGTGTCCCGGTTTGAGAGTACCACGGTAATTTGGTTATTTCCACACTTAGGATTGAAAACATGGCGTTAGAGGGTGAGAACTCGAAACAGCCCCGAACGGCCCCGTGGGTGGCACCAACGCCTCCCACGGGACCAACGTAACTCGTAGGAACTGACCCTGCAGCCGCGGGTGTCCCGTTTTGAGAGTACGACGGTAATTTGCTTATTTCCACACTTAGGCTTAAAAACATGGGGTTAGAGGGTGAGAACTCGAAACAGCCCCCGAACATCCCCGTGGGTGGCACCACCACCTCCCACGGGACCAACGTAACTCGTAGGAACTGACCCCGCAGCCGCGGGTCTCCCGGTTTGAGAGTACGACGGTAATTTGGTTATTTCCACACTTAGGCTTGAAAACATGGCGTTAGAGGGTGAGAACTCGAAACAGCCCCCGAACGGCCCCGTGGGTGGCACCAACACCTCCCACGGGACCAACGTAACTCGTAGGAACTGACCCCGCAGCCGCGGGTGTCCCGGTTTCAGAGTACGAAGGTAATTTGCTTATTTCCACACTTAGGCTTAAAAACATGGCGTTAGAGGGTGAGAACTCGAAACAGCCGCCGAACGGCCCCGTGGGTGGCACCAACACCACCCACGGGACCAACGTAACTCGTAGGAACTGACCCCGCAGACGCGGGTGTCCCGGTTTGAGATTACGGCGGTAATTTGCTTATTTCCACACTTAGGCTTAAAAACATGGCGTTAGAGGGTGAGAACTCGAAACACCCGCCGAACGTCCCCGTGGGTGGCACCAACACCACCCACGGGACCAACGTAACTCGTAGGAACTGACCCCGCAGCCGCGGGTGGCCCAGTTTGAGAGTACGACAGTAATTTGGTTATTTCCACACTTAGGCTTAAAAACATGGCGTTAGAGGGTGAGAACTCGAAACAGCCCCCGAACGGCCCCGTGGGTGGCACCACCACCTCCCACGGAACCAACGTAACTCGTAGGAACTGAACCCGCAGCCGCGGGTGGCCCAGTTTGAGAGTACGACAGTAATTTGGTTATTTCCACACTTAGGCTTAAAAACATGGCGTTAGAGGGTGAGAACTCGAAACAGCCCCCGAACGTCCCCGTGGGTGGCACCACCACCTCCCACGGGACCAACGTAACTCGTAGGAACTGACCCCGCAGCCGCGGGTCTCCCCGTTTGAGAGTACGACGGTAATTTGCTTATTTTCACACTTAGGCTTAAAAACATGGCGTTAGAGGGTGAGAACTCGAAACAGCCCCCGAACGGCCCCGTGGGTGGCACCAACACCTCCCACGGGACCAACGTAACTCGTAGGAACTGACCCCGCAGCCGCGGGTGTCCCGGTTTGAGAGTACGATGGTAATTTGCTTATTTCCACACTTAGGTTTAAAAACATGGCGTTAGAGGGTGAGAACTCGAAACAGCCCACGAACGTCCCCGTGGGTGGCACCACCACCTCCCACGGGACCAACGTAACTCGTAGGAACTGACCCCGCAGCCGCGGGTCTCCCGGTTTGAGAGTACGACGGTAATTTGGTTATTTCCACACTTAGGCTTGAAAACATGGCGTTAGAGGGTGAGAACTCGAAACAGCCCCCGAACGGCCCCGTGGGTGGCACCAACACCTCCCACGGGACCAACGTAACTCGTAGGAACTGACCCTGCAGCCGCGGGTGTCCCGGTTTGAGAGTACGACGGTAATTTGCTTATTTCCACACTTAGGCTTAAAAACATGGCGTTAGAGGGTGAGAACTCGAAACAGCCCCTGAACGGCCCCGTGGGTGGCACCAACACCTCCCACGGGACAAACGTAACTCGTAGGAACTGACCCCGCAGCCGCGGGTCTCCCCGTTTGAGAGTACGACGGTAATTTGCTTATTTCCACACTTAGGCTTAAAAACATGGGGTTAGAGGGTGAGAACTCGAAACAGCCCCCGAACGTCCCCGTGGGTGGCACCACCACCTCACAGGGGCCAACGTAACTCGTAGGAACTGACCCCGCAGCCGCGGGTCTCCCGGTTTGAGAGTACGACGGTAATTTGCTTATTTTCACACTTAGGCTTAAAAACATGGCGTTAAAGGGTGAGAACTCGAAACAGCCCCCGAACGACCCCGTGGGTGGCACCAACACCACCCACGGGACCAACGTAACTCGTAGGAACTGACCCCGCAGCCGCGGGTCTCCCGGTTTGAGAGTACGACGGTAATTTGCTTATTTCCACACTTAGGCATAAAAACATGGCGTTAGAGGGTGAGAACTCGAAACAGGCCCCGAACGGCCCCGTGGATGGCATCAAAACCTCCCACGGGACCAACGTAACTCGTAGGAACTGACTCCGCAGCCGCGGGTCTCCCGGTTTGAGAGTTCGACGGTAATTTGCTTATTTTCACACTTAGGCTTAAAAACATGGCGTTAGAGGGTGAGAACTCGAAACAGCCCCCGAACGACCCCGTGGGTGGCACCAACACCACCCACGGGACCAACGTAACTCGTAGGAACTGACCCCGCAACCGCGGGTCTCCCGGTTTGAGAGTACGACGGTAATTTGCTTATTTCCACACTTAGGCTTAAAAACATGGCGTTAGAGGGTGAGAATTCGAAACGGCCCCCGAACGGCCCCGTGGGTGGCACCAATACCACCCACGGGATCAACGTAACTCGTAGGAACTGACCCCGCAGCCGCGGGTGTCCCGGTTTGAGAGTACGGCGGTAATTTGCTTATTTCCACACTTAGGCTTAAAAACATGGCGTTAGAGGGTGAGAACTCGAAACAGCCCCCGAACGGCCCCGTGGGTGGCACCAACACCTCCCACGGGACCAACGTAACTCGTAGGAACTGACCCCGCAGCCGCGGGTGGCCCGGTTTGAGAGTACGACAGTAATTTGTTTATTTCCACACTTAGGCTTAAAAACATGGCGTTAGAGGGTGAGAACTCGAAACAGCCCCCGAACGTCCCCGTGGGTGGCACCACCACCTCCCACGGGACCAACGTAACTCGTAGGAACTGACCCCGCAGCCGCGGGTCTCCCGGTTTGAGAGTACGACGGTAATTTGGTTATTTCCACACTTAGGCTTGAAAACATGGCGTTAGAGGGTGAGAACTCGAAACAGCCCCCGAACGGCCCCGTGGGTGGCACCAACACCTCCCACGGGACCAACGTAACTCGTAGGAACTGACCCCGCAGCCGCGGGTGTCCCGGTTTGAGAGTACGATGGTAATTTGCTTATTTCCACACTTAGGTTTAAAAACATGGCGTTAGAGGGTGAGAACTCGAAACAGCCCCCGAACGTCCCCGTGGGTGGCACCACCACCTCCCACGGGACCAACGTAACTCGTAGGAACTGACCCCGCAGCCGCGGGTGTCCCGGTTTGAGAGTACGACGGTAATTTGGTTATTTCCACACTTAGGCTTGAAAACATGGCGTTAGAGGGTGAGAACTCGAAACAGCCCCCGAACGGCCCCGTGGGTGGCACCAACACCTCCCACGGGACCAACGTAACTCGTAGGAACTGACCCTGCAGCCGCGGGTGTCCCGGTTTGAGAGTACGACGGTAATTTGCTTATTTCCACACTTAGGCTTAAAAACATGGCGTTAGAGGGTGAGAACTCGAAACAGCCCCTGAACGGCCCCGTGGGTGGCACCAACACCTCCCACGGGACAAACGTAACTCGTAGGAACTGACCCCGCAGCCGCGGGTCTCCCCGTTTGAGGGTACGACGGTAATTTGCTTATTTCCACACTTAGGCTTAAAAACATGGCGTTAGAGGGTGAGAACTCGAAACATCCCCCGAACGGCCCCGTGGGTGGCACCAACACCTCCCACGGGACCAACGTAACTCGTAGGAACTGACCCCGCAGCCGCGGGTCTCCCGGTTTGAGAGTACGACGGTAATTTGCTTATTTTCACACTTAGGCTTAAAAACATGGCGTTAAAGGGTGAGAACTCGAAACAGCCCCCGAACGACCCCGTGGGTGGCACCAACACCACCCACGGGACCAACGTAACTCGTAGGAACTGACCCCGCAGCCGCGGGTCTCCCGGTTTGAGAGTACGACGGTAATTTGCTTATTTCCACACTTAGGCATAAAAACATGGCGTTAGAGGGTGAGAACTCGAAACAGGCCCCGAACGGCCCCGTGGATGGCATCAAAACCTCCCACGGGACCAACGTAACTCGTAGGAACTGACTCCGCAGCCGCGGGTCTCCCGGTTTGAGAGTTCGACGGTAATTTGCTTATTTTCACACTTAGGTTTAAAAACATGGCGTTAGAGGGTGAGAACTCGAAACAGCCCCCGAATGACCCCGTGGGTGGCACCAACACCACCCACGGGACCAACGTAACTCGTAGGAACTGACCCCGCAACCGCGGGTCTCCCGGTTTGAGAGTACGACGGTAATTTGCTTATTTCCACACTTAGGCTTAAAAACATGGCGTTAGAGGGTGAGAATTCGAAACGGCCCCCGAACGGCCCCGTGGGTGGCACCAATACCACCCACGGGATCAACGTAACTCGTAGGAACTGACCCCGCAGCCGCGGGTGTCCCGGTTTGAGAGTACGGCGGTAATTTGGTTATTTCCACACTTAGGCTTAAAAACATGGCGTTAGAGGGTGAGAACTCGAAACAGCCCCCGAACGGCCCCGTGGGTGGCACCAACACCTCCCACGGGACCAACGTAACTCGTAGGAACTGACCCCGCAGCCGCGGGTGTCCCGGTTTGAGAGTACGACGGTAATTTGCTTATTTCCACACTTAGGCTTGAAAACATGGCGTTAGAGGGTGAGAACTCGAAACAGCCCCCGAACGACCCCGTGGGTGGCACCAACACCACCCACGGGACCAACGTAACTCGTAGGAACTGACCCCGCAGCCGCGGGTGGCCCGGTTTGAGAGTACGACAGTAATTTGTTTATTTCCACACTTAGGCTTAAAAACATGGCATTAGAGGGTGAGAACTCGAAACAGCCCCCGAACGTCCCCGTGGGTGGCACCACCACCTCCCACGGGACCAACGTAACTCGTAGGAACTGACCCCGCAGCCGCGGGTCTCCCGGTTTGTGAGTACGACGGTAATTTGGTTATTTCCACACTTAGGATTGAAAACATGGCGTTAGAGGGTGAGAACTCGAAACAGCCCCCGAACGGCCCCGTGGGTGGCACCAACACCTCCCACGGGACCAACGTAACTCGTAGGAACTGACCCAGCAGCCGCGGGTGTCCCGTTTTGAGAGTACGACGGTAATTTGCTTATTTCCACACTTAGGCTTAAAAACATGGGGTTAGAGGGTGAGAACTTGAAACAGCCCCCGAACGTCCCCGTGGGTGGCACCACCACCTCCCACGGGACCAACGTAACTCGTAGGAACTGACCCCGCAGCCGCGGGTCTCCCGGTTTGAGAGTACGACGGTAATTTGGTTATTTCCACACTTAGGCTTGAAAACATGGCGTTAGAGGGTGAGAACTCGAAACAGCCCCCGAACGGCCCAGTGGGTGGCACCAACACCTCCCACGGGACCAACGTAACTCGTAGGAACTGACCCCGCAGCCGCGGGTCTCCCGGTTTGTGAGTACGACGGTAATTTGGTTATTTCCACACTTAGGATTGAAAACATGGCGTTAGAGGGTGAGAACTCGAAACAGCCCCCGAACGGCCCCGTGGGTGGCACCAACACCTCCCACGGGACCAACGTAACTCGTAGGAACTGACCCAGCAGCCGCGGGTGTCCCGTTTTGAGAGTACGACGGTAATTTGCTTATTTCCACACTTAGGCTTAAAAACATGGGGTTAGAGGGTGAGAACTTGAAACAGCCCCCGAACGTCCCCGTGGGTGGCACCACCACCTCCCACGGGACCAACGTAACTCGTAGGAACTGACCCCGCAGCCGCGGGTGTCCCGGTTTGAGAGTACGATGGTAATTTGCTTATTTCCACACTTAGGCTTAAAAACATGGCGTTAGAGGGTAAGAACTCGAAACAGCCCCTGAACGGCCCCGTGGGTGGCACCAACACCTCCCACGGGACAAACGTAACTCGTAGGAACTGACCCCGCAGCCGCGGGTCTCCCCGTTTGAGAGTACGACGGTAATTTGCTTATTTCCACACTTAGGCTTAAAAACATGAGGTTAGAGGGTGAGAACTCGAAACAGCCCCTGAACGTCCCCGTGGGTGGCACCACCACCTCCCACGGGACCAACGTAACTCGTAGGAACTGACCCCGCAGCCGCGGGTCTCCCGGTTTGAGAGTACGACGGTAATTTGGTTATTTCCACACTTAGGCTTGAAAACATGGCGTTAGAGGGTGAGAACTCGAAACAGCCCCCGAACAGCCCCGTGGGTGGCACCAACACCTCCCACGGGACCAACGTAACTCGTAGGAACTGACCCCGCAGCCGCGGGTGTCCCGGTTTGAGAGTACGATGGTAATTTGCTTATTTCCACACTTAGGCTTAAAAACATGGCGTTAGAGGGTGAGAACTCGAAACAGCCCCCGAACGGCCCCGTGGGTGGCACCAACACCTCCCACGGGACCAACGTAACTCGTAGGAACTGACCCCGCAGCCGCGGGTGTCCCGGTTTGAGATTACGGCGTTAATTTGCTTATTTCCACACTTAGGCTTGAAAACATGGCGTTAGGGGGTGAGAACTCGAAACAGCCCCCGAACGACCCTGTGGGTGGCACCAACACCACCCACGGGACCAACGTAACTCGTAGGAACTGACCCCGCAGCCGCGGGTGGCCCAGTTTGAGAGTACGACAGTAATTTGTTTATTTCCACACTTAGGCTTAAAAACATGGCGTTAGAGGGTGAGAACTCGAAACAGCCCCCGAACGTCCCCGTGGGTGGCACCACCACCTCCCACGGGACCAACGTAACTCGTAGGAACTGACCCCGCAGCCGCGGGTCTCCCGGTTTGAGAGTACGACGGTAATTTGGTTATTTCCACACTTAGGATTGAAAACATGGCGTTAGAGGGTGAGAACTCGAAACAGCCCCCGAACGGCCCCGTGGGTGGCACCAACACCTCCCACGGGACCAACGTAACTCGTAGGAATTGACCCTGCAGCCGCGGGTGTCCCGTTTTGAGAGTACGACGGTAATTTGCTTATTTCCACACTTAGGCTTAAAAACATGGGGTTAGAGGGTGAGAACTCGAAACAGCCCCCGAACGGTCCCGTGGGTGGCACCAACACCTCCCACGGGACCAACGTAACTCGTAGGAACTGACCCCGCAGCCGCGGGTGTCCCGGTTTGAGAGTACGACGGTAATTTGGTTATTTCCACACTTAGGCAAAAAAACATGGCGTTAGAGGGTGAGAACTCGAAACAACCCCCGAACGGCCCCGTGGGTGACACCAACACCTCCCACGGGACCAACGTAACTCGTAGGAACTGAACCTGCAGCCGCGGGTGTCCCGTTTTGAGAGTACGACGGTAATTTGCTTATTTCCACACTTAGGCTTAAAAACATGGGTTAGAGGGTGAGAACTCGAAACAGCCCCCGAACGTCCCCGTGGGTGGCACCAACACCACCCACGGGACCAACGTAACTCGTAGGAACTGACCCCGCAGCCGCGGGTGTCCCGGTTTGAGAGTACGACGGTAATTTGCTTATTTCCACACTTAGGCTTAAAAACATGGCGTTAGAGGGTGAGAACTCGAAACAGCCCCCGAACGGCCCCGTGGGTGGCACCAACACCTCCCACGGGACCAACGTAACTCGTAGGAACTGACCCCGCAGCCGCGGGTGTCCCGGTTTGAGATTACGGCGGTAATTTGCTTATTTCCACACTTAGGCTTGAAAACATGGCGTTAGAGGGTGAGAACTCGAAACAGCCCCCGAATGACCCCGTGGGTGGCACCAACACCACCCACGGGACCAACGTAACTCGTAGGAACTGACCCCGCAGCCGCGGGTCTCCCCGTTTGAGAGTACGACGGTAATTTGCTTATTTTCACACTTAGGCTTAAAAACATGGCGTTAGAGGGTGAGAACTCGAAACAGCCCCCGAACGGCCCCGTGGGTGGCACCAACACCTCCCACGTGACCAACGTAACTCGTAGGAACTGACCCCGCAGCCGCGGGTCTCCCCGTTTGAGAGTACGACGGTAATTTGCTTATTTTCACACTTAGGCTTAAAAACATGGCGTTAGAGGGTGAGAACTCGAAACAGCCCCCGAACGACCCCGTGGGTGGCACCAACACCACCCACGGGACCAACGTAACTCGTAGGAACTGACCCCGCAGCCGCGGGTCTCCCGGTTTGAGAGTACGACGGTAATTTGCTTATTTCCACACTTAGGCATAAAAACATGGCGTTAGAGGGTGAGAACTCGAAACAGGCCACGAACGGCCCCGTGGATGGCACTAACACCTCCCACGGGACCAACGTAACTCGTAGGAACTGACCCCGCAGCCGCGGGTCTCCCGGTTTGAGAGTTCGACGGTAATTTGCTTATTTTCACACTTAGGCTTAAAAACATGGCGTTAGAGGGTGAGAACTCGAAACAGCCCCCGAACGACCCCGTGGGTGGCACCAACACCACCCACGGGACCAACGTAACTCGTAGGAACTGACCCCGCTGCCGCGGGTGTCCCGGTTTGAGAGTACGATGGTAATTTGCTTTTTTCCACACTTAGGTTTAAAAACATGGCGTTAGAGGGTGAGAACTCGAAACAGCCCCCGAACGTCCCCGTGGGTGGCACCACCACCTCCCACGGGACCAACGTAACTCGTAAGAACTGACCCCGCAGCCGCGGGTGTCCCGGTTTGAGAGTACGACGGTAATTTGGTTATTTCCACACTTAGGCTTGAAAACATGGCGTTAGAGGGTGAGAACTCGAAACAGCCCCCGAACGGCCCCGTGGGTGGCACCAACACCTCCCACGGGACCAACGTAACTCGTAGGAACTGACCCTGCAGCCGCGGGTGTCCCGGTTTGAGAGTACGACGGTAATTTGCTTATTTCCACACTTAGGCTTAAAAACATGGCGTTAGAGGGTGAGCACTCGAAACAGCCCCTGAACGGCCCCGTGGGTGGCACCAACACCTCCCACGGGACAAACGTAACTCGTAGGAACTGACCCCGCAGCCGCGGGTCTCCCCGTTTGAGAGTACGACGGTAATTTGCTTATTTCCACACTTAGGCTTAAAAACATGGCGTTAGAGGGTGAGAACTCGAAACATCCCCCGAACGGCCCCGTGGGTGGCACCAACACCACCCACGGGACCAACGTAACTCGTAGGAACTGACCCCGCAGCCGCGGGTCTCCCCGTTTGAGAGTACGACGGTAATTTGCTTATTTCCACACTTAGGCTTAAAAACATGGCGTTAGAGGGTGAGAACTCGAAACATCCCCCGAACGGCCCCGTGGGTGGCACCAACACCACCCACGGGACCAACGTAACTCGTAGGAACTGAACCCGCAGCCGCGGGTCTCCCGGTTTGAGAGTACGACGGTAATTTGCTTATTTCCACACTTAGGCTTGAAAACATGGCGTTAGAGGGTGAGAACTCGAAACAGCCCCCGAACGACCCCGTGGGTGGCACCAACACCACCCACGGGACCAACGTAACTCGTAGGAACTGACCCCGCAGCCGCGGGTCTCCCGGTTTGAGAGTACGACGGTAATTTGCTTATTTCCACACTTAGGCATAAAAACATGGCGTTAGAGGGTGAGAACTCGAAACAGGCCCCGAACGGCCCCGTGGATGGCATCAAAACCTCCCACGGGACCAACGTAACTCGTAGGAACTGACTCCGCAGCCGCGGGTCTCCCGGTTTGAGAGTTCGACGGTAATTTGCTTATTTTCATACTTAGGCTTAAAAACATGGCGTTAGAGGGTGAGAACTCGAAACAGCCCCCGAACGACCATGTGGGTGGCACCAACACCACCCACGGGACCAACGTAACTCGTAGGAACTGACCCCGCAACCGCGGGTCTCCCGGTTTGAGAGTACGACGGTAATTTGCTTATTTCCACACTTAGGCTTAAAAACATGGCGTTAGAGGGTGAGAATTCGAAACGGCCCCCGAACGGCCCCGTGGGTGGCACCAATACCACCCACGGGATCAACGTAACTCGTAGGAACTGACCCCGCAGCCGCGGGTGTCCCGGTTTGAGAGTACGGCGGTAATTTGCTTATTTCCACACTTAGGCTTAAAAACATGGCGTTAGAGGGTGAGAACTCGAAACAGCCCCCGAACGGCCCCGTGGGTGGCACCAACACCTCCCACGGGACCAACGTAACTCGTAGGAACTGACCCCGCAGCCGCGGGTGTCCCGGTTTGAGAGTACGACGGTAATTTGCTTATTTCCACACTTAGGCTTGAAAACATGGCGTTAGAGGGTGAGAACTCGAAACAGCCCCCGAACGACCCCGTGGGTGGCACCAACACCACCCACGGGACCAACGTAACTCGTAGGAACTGACCCCGCAGCCGCGGGTGGCCCGGTTTGAGAGTACGACAGTAATTTGTTTATTTCCACACTTAGGCTTAAAAACATGGCATTAGAGGGTGAGAACTCGAAACAGCCCCCGAACGTCCCCGTGGGTGGCACCACCACCTCCCACGGGACCAACGTAACTCGTAGGAACTGACCCCGCAGCCGCGGGTCTCCCGGTTTGTGAGTACGACGGTAATTTGGTTATTTCCACACTTAGGATTGAAAACATGGCGTTAGAGGGTGAGAACTCGAAACAGCCCCCGAACGGCCCCGTGGGTGGCACCAACACCTCCCACGGGACCAACGTAACTCGTAGGAACTGACCCAGCAGCCGCGGGTGTCCCGTTTTGAGAGTACGACGGTAATTTGCTTATTTCCACACTTAGGCTTAAAAACATGGGGTTAGAGGGTGAGAACTTGAAACAGCCCCCGAACGTCCCCGTGGGTGGCACCACCACCTCCCACGGGACCAACGTAACTCGTAGGAACTGACCCCGCAGCCGCGGGTCTCCCGGTTTGAGAGTACGACGGTAATTTGGTTATTTCCACACTTAGGCTTGAAAACATGGCGTTAGAGGGTGAGAACTCGAAACAGCCCCCGAACGGCCCAGTGGGTGGCACCAACACCTCCCACGGGACCAACGTAACTCGTAGGAACTGACCCCGCAGCCGCGGGTCTCCCGGTTTGTGAGTACGACGGTAATTTGGTTATTTCCACACTTAGGATTGAAAACATGGCGTTAGAGGGTGAGAACTCGAAACAGCCCCCGAACGGCCCCGTGGGTGGCACCAACACCTCCCACGGGACCAACGTAACTCGTAGGAACTGACCCAGCAGCCGCGGGTGTCCCGTTTTGAGAGTACGACGGTAATTTGCTTATTTCCACACTTAGGCTTAAAAACATGGGGTTAGAGGGTGAGAACTTGAAACAGCCCCCGAACGTCCCCGTGGGTGGCACCACCACCTCCCACGGGACCAACGTAACTCGTAGGAACTGACCCCGCAGCCGCGGGTGTCCCGGTTTGAGAGTACGATGGTAATTTGCTTATTTCCACACTTAGGCTTAAAAACATGGCGTTAGAGGGTGAAAACTCGAAACAGCCCCTGAACGGCCCCGTGGGTGGCACCAACACCTCCCACGGGACAAACGTAACTCGTAGGAACTGACCCCGCAGCCGCGGGTCTCCCCGTTTGAGAGTACGACGGTAATTTGCTTATTTCCACACTTAGGCTTAAAAACATGAGGTTAGAGGGTGAGAACTCGAAACAGCCCCTGAACGTCCCCGTGGGTGGCACCACCACCTCCCACGGGACCAACGTAACTCGTAGGAACTGACCCCGCAGCCGCGGGTCTCCCGGTTTGAGAGTACGACGGTAATTTGGTTATTTCCACACTTAGGCTTGAAAACATGGCGTTAGAGGGTGAGAACTCGAAACAGCCCCCGAACAGCCCCGTGGGTGGCACCAACACCTCCCACGGGACCAACGTAACTCGTAGGAACTGACCCCGCAGCCGCGGGTGTCCCGGTTTGAGAGTACGATGGTAATTTCTTATTTCCACACTTAGGCTTAAAAACATGGCGTTAGAGGGTGAGAACTCGAAACAGCCCCCGAACGGCCCCGTGGGTGGCACCAACACCTCCCACGGGACCAACGTAACTCGTAGGAACTGACCCCGCAGCCGCGGGTGTCCCGGTTTGAGATTACGGCGTTAATTTGCTTATTTCCACACTTAGGCTTGAAAACATGGCGTTAGGGGGTGAGAACTCGAAACAGCCCCCGAACGACCCTGTGGGTGGCACCAACACCACCCACGGGACCAACGTAACTCGTAGGAACTGACCCCGCAGCCGCGGGTGGCCCAGTTTGAGAGTACGACAGTAATTTGTTTATTTCCACACTTAGGCTTAAAAACATGGCGTTAGAGGGTGAGAACTCGAAACAGCCCCCGAACGTCCCCGTGGGTGGCACCACCACCTCCCACGGGACCAACGTAACTCGTAGGAACTGACCCCGCAGCCGCGGGTCTCCCGGTTTGAGAGTACGACGGTAATTTGGTTATTTCCACACTTAGGATTGAAAACATGGCGTTAGAGGGTGAGAACTCGAAACAGCCCCCGAACGGCCCCGTGGGTGGCACCAACACCTCCCACGGGACCAACGTAACTCGTAGGAACTGACCCTGCAGCCGCGGGTGTCCCGTTTTGAGAGTACGACGGTAATTTGCTTATTTCCACACTTAGGCTTAAAAACATGGGGTTAGAGGGTGAGAACTCGAAACAGCCCCCGAACGGTCCCGTGGGTGGCACCAACACCTCCCACGGGACCAACGTAACTCGTAGGAACTGACCCCGCAGCCGCGGGTGTCCCGGTTTGAGAGTACGACGGTAATTTGGTTATTTCCACACTTAGGCAAAAAAACATGGCGTTAGAGGGTGAGAACTCGAAACAACCCCCGAACGGCCCCGTGGGTGACACCAACACCTCCCACGGGACCAACGTAACTCGTAGGAACTGAACCTGCAGCCGCGGGTGTCCCGTTTTGAGAGTACGACGGTAATTTGCTTATTTCCACACTTAGGCTTAAAAACATGGGTTAGAGGGTGAGAACTCGAAACAGCCCCCGAACGTCCCCGTGGGTGGCACCAACACCACCCACGGGACCAACGTAACTCGTAGGAACTGACCCCGCAGCCGCGGGTGTCCCGGTTTGAGAGTACGACGGTAATTTGCTTATTTCCACACTTAGGCTTAAAAACATGGCGTTAGAGGGTGAGAACTCGAAACAGCCCCCGAACGTCCCCGTGGGTGGCACCAACACCTCCCACGGGACCAACATAACTCGTAGGAACTGACCCCGCAGCCGCGGGTGTCCCGGTTTGAGAGTACGACGGTAATTTGCTTATTTCCACACTTAGGCATAAAAACATGGCGTTAGAGGGTGAGAACTCGAAACAGCCCCCGAACGGCCCCGTGGGTGGCACCAACACCTCTCACGGGACCAACGTAACTCGTAGGAACTGACCCCGCAGCCGCGGGTCTCCCGGTTTGTGAGTACGACGATAATTTGCTTATTTTCACACTTAGGCTTAAAAACATGGCGTTAGAGGGTGAGAACTCGAAACAACCCCCGAACGACCCCGTGGGTGGCACCAACACCTCCCACGGGACCAACGTAACTCGTAGGAACTGACCCCGCAGCCGCGGGTGTCCCGGTTTGAGAATACGACGGTAATTTGCTTATTTCCACACTTAGGCTTAAAAACATGGCGTTAGAGGGTGAGAACTCGAAACAGCCCCCGAACGTCCCCGTGGGTGGCACCAACACCTCCCACGGGACCAACATAACTCGTAGGAACTGACCCCGCAGCCGCGGGTGTCCCGGTTTGAGAGTACGACGGTAATTTGCTTATTTCCACACTTAGGCATAAAAACATGGCGTTAGAGGGTGAGAACTCGAAACAGCCCCCGAACGGCCCCGTGGGTGGCACCAACACCTCTCACGGGACCAACGTAACTCGTAGGAACTGACCCCGCAGCCGCGGGTCTCCCGGTTTGTGAGTACGACGGTAATTTGCTTATTTCCACACTTAGGCATAAAAACATGGCGTTAGAGGGTGAGAACTCGAAACAGCCCCCGAACGGCCCCGTGGGTGGCACCAACACCTCCCACGGGACCAACGTAACTCGTAGGAACTGAACCTGCAGCCGCGGGTGTCCCGTTTTGAGAGTACGACGGTAATTTGCTTATTTCCACACTTAGGCTTAAAAACATGGGTTAGAGGGTGAGAACTCGAAACAGCCCCCGAACGTCCCCGTGGGTGGCACCAACACCACCCACGGGACCAACGTAACTCGTAGGAACTGACCCCGCAGCCGCGGGTGTCCCGGTTTGAGAGTACGACGGTAATTTGCTTATTTCCACACTTAGGCTTAAAAACATGGCGTTAGAGGGTGAGAACTCGAAACAGCCCCCGAACGGCCCCGTGGGTGGCACCAACACCTCCCACGGGACCAACGTAACTCGTAGGAACTGACCCCGCAGCCGCGGGTGTCCCGGTTTGAGATTACGGCGGTAATTTGCTTATTTCCACACTTAGGCTTGAAAACATGGCGTTAGAGGGTGAGAACTCGAAACAGCCCCCGAATGACCCCGTGGGTGGCACCAACACCACCCACGGGACCAACGTAACTCGTAGGAACTGACCCCGCAGCCGCGGGTCTCCCCGTTTGAGAGTACGACGGTAATTTGCTTATTTTCACACTTAGGCTTAAAAACATGGCGTTAGAGGGTGAGAACTCGAAACAGCCCCCGAACGGCCCCGTGGGTGGCACCAACACCTCCCACGTGACCAACGTAACTCGTATGAACTGACCCCGCAGCCGCGGGTCTCCCCGTTTGAGAGTACGACGGTAATTTGCTTATTTTCACACTTAGGCTTAAAAACATGGCGTTAGAGGGTGAGAACTCGAAACAGCCCCCGAACGACCCCGTGGGTGGCACCAACACCACCCACGGGACCAACGTAACTCGTAGGAACTGACCCCGCAGCCGCGGGTCTCCCGGTTTGAGAGTACGACGGTAATTTGCTTATTTCCACACTTAGGCATAAAAACATGGCGTTAGAGGGTGAGAACTCGAAACAGGCCACGAACGGCCCCGTGGATGGCACTAACACCTCCCACGGGACCAACGTAACTCGTAGGAACTGACCCCGCAGCCGCGGGTCTCCCGGTTTGAGAGTTCGACGGTAATTTGCTTATTTTCACACTTAGGCTTAAAAACATGGCGTTAGAGGGTGAGAACTCGAAACAGCCCCCGAACGACCCCGTGGGTGGCACCAACACCACCCACGGGACCAACGTAACTCGTAGGAACTGACCCCGCTGCCGCGGGTGTCCCGGTTTGAGAGTACGATGGTAATTTGCTTTTTTCCACACTTAGGTTTAAAAACATGGCGTTAGAGGGTGAGAACTCGAAACAGCCCCCGAACGTCCCCGTGGGTGGCACCACCACCTCCCACGGGACCAACGTAACTCGTAAGAACTGACCCCGCAGCCGCGGGTGTCCCGGTTTGAGAGTACGACGGTAATTTGGTTATTTCCACACTTAGGCTTGAAAACATGGCGTTAGAGGGTGAGAACTCGAAACAGCCCCCGAACGGCCCCGTGGGTGGCACCAACACCTCCCACGGGACCAACGTAACTCGTAGGAACTGACCCTGCAGCCGCGGGTGTCCCGGTTTGAGAGTACGACGGTAATTTGCTTATTTCCACACTTAGGCTTAAAAACATGGCGTTAGAGGGTGAGCACTCGAAACAGCCCCTGAACGGCCCCGTGGGTGGCACCAACACCTCCCACGGGACAAACGTAACTCGTAGGAACTGACCCCGCAGCCGCGGGTCTCCCCGTTTGAGAGTACGACGGTAATTTGCTTATTTCCACACTTAGGCTTAAAAACATGGCGTTAGAGGGTGAGAACTCGAAACATCCCCCGAACGGCCCCGTGGGTGGCACCAACACCACCCACGGGACCAACGTAACTCGTAGGAACTGACCCCGCAGCCGCGGGTCTCCCCGTTTGAGAGTACGACGGTAATTTGCTTATTTCCACACTTAGGCTTAAAAACATGGCGTTAGAGGGTGAGAACTCGAAACATCCCCCGAACGGCCCCGTGGGTGGCACCAACACCACCCACGGGACCAACGTAACTCGTAGGAACTGACCCCGCAGCCGCGGGTCTCCCGGTTTGAGAGTACGACGGTAATTTGCTTATTTCCACACTTAGGCTTGAAAACATGGCGTTAGAGGGTGAGAACTCGAAACAGCCCCCGAACGACCCCGTGGGTGGCACCAACACCACCCACGGGACCAACGTAACTCGTAGGAACTGACCCCGCAGCCGCGGGTCTCCCGGTTTGAGAGTACGACGGTAATTTGCTTATTTCCACACTTAGGCATAAAAACATGGCGTTAGAGGGTGAGAACTCGAAACAGGCCCCGAACGGCCCCGTGGATGGCATCAAAACCTCCCACGGGACCAACGTAACTCGTAGGAACTGACTCCGCAGCCGCGGGTCTCCCGGTTTGAGAGTTCGACGGTAATTTGCTTATTTTCACACTTAGGCTTAAAAACATGGCGTTAGAGGGTGAGAACTCGAAACAGCCCCCGAACGACCCCGTGGGTGGCACCAACACCACCCACGGGACCAACGTAACTCGTAGGAACTGACCCCGCAACCGCGGGTCTCCCGGTTTGAGAGTACGACGGTAATTTGCTTATTTCCACACTTAGGCTTAAAAACATGGCGTTAGAGGGTGAGAATTCGAAACGGCCCCCGAACGGCCCCGTGGGTGGCACCAATACCACCCACGGGATCAACGTAACTCGTAGGAACTGACCCCGCAGCCGCGGGTGTCCCGGTTTGAGAGTACGGCGGTAATTTGCTTATTTCCACACTTAGGCTTAAAAACATGGCGTTAGAGGGTGAGAACTCGAAACAGCCCCCGAACGGCCCCGTGGGTGGCACCAACACCTCCCACGGGACCAACGTAACTCGTAGGAACTGACCCCGCAGCCGCGGGTGTCCCGGTTTGAGAGTACGACGGTAATTTGCTTATTTCCACACTTAGGCTTGAAAACATGGCGTTAGAGGGTGAGAACTCGAAACAGCCCCCGAACGACCCCGTGGGTGGCACCAACACCACCCACGGGACCAACGTAACTCGTAGGAACTGACCCCGCAGCCGCGGGTGGCCCGGTTTGAGAGTACGACAGTAATTTGTTTATTTCCACACTTAGGCTTAAAAACATGGCATTAGAGGGTGAGAACTCGAAACAGCCCCCGAACGTCCCCGTGGGTGGCACCACCACCTCCCACGGGACCAACGTAACTCGTAGGAACTGACCCCGCAGCCGCGGGTCTCCCGGTTTGTGAGTACGACGGTAATTTGGTTATTTCCACACTTAGGATTGAAAACATGGCGTTAGAGGGTGAGAACTCGAAACAGCCCCCGAACGGCCCCGTGGGTGGCACCAACACCTCCCACGGGACCAACGTAACTCGTAGGAACTGACCCAGCAGCCGCGGGTGTCCCGTTTTGAGAGTACGACGGTAATTTGCTTATTTCCACACTTAGGCTTAAAAACATGGGGTTAGAGGGTGAGAACTTGAAACAGCCCCCGAACGTCCCCGTGGGTGGCACCACCACCTCCCACGGGACCAACGTAACTCGTAGGAACTGACCCCGCAGCCGCGGGTCTCCCGGTTTGAGAGTACGACGGTAATTTGGTTATTTCCACACTTAGGCTTGAAAACATGGCGTTAGAGGGTGAGAACTCGAAACAGCCCCCGAACGGCCCAGTGGGTGGCACCAACACCTCCCACGGGACCAACGTAACTCGTAGGAACTGACCCCGCAGCCGCGGGTCTCCCGGTTTGTGAGTACGACGGTAATTTGGTTATTTCCACACTTAGGATTGAAAACATGGCGTTAGAGGGTGAGAACTCGAAACAGCCCCCGAACGGCCCCGTGGGTGGCACCAACACCTCCCACGGGACCAACGTAACTCGTAGGAACTGACCCAGCAGCCGCGGGTGTCCCGTTTTGAGAGTACGACGGTAATTTGCTTATTTCCACACTTAGGCTTAAAAACATGGGGTTAGAGGGTGAGAACTTGAAACAGCCCCCGAACGTCCCCGTGGGTGGCACCACCACCTCCCACGGGACCAACGTAACTCGTAGGAACTGACCCCGCAGCCGCGGGTGTCCCGGTTTGAGAGTACGATGGTAATTTGCTTATTTCCACACTTAGGCTTAAAAACATGGCGTTAGAGGGTAAGAACTCGAAACAGCCCCTGAACGGCCCCGTGGGTGGCACCAACACCTCCCACGGGACAAACGTAACTCGTAGGAACTGACCCCGCAGCCGCGGGTCTCCCCGTTTGAGAGTACGACGGTAATTTGCTTATTTCCACACTTAGGCTTAAAAACATGAGGTTAGAGGGTGAGAACTCGAAACAGCCCCTGAACGTCCCCGTGGGTGGCACCACCACCTCCCACGGGACCAACGTAACTCGTAGGAACTGACCCCGCAGCCGCGGGTCTCCCGGTTTGAGAGTACGACGGTAATTTGGTTATTTCCACACTTAGGCTTGAAAACATGGCGTTAGAGGGTGAGAACTCGAAACAGCCCCCGAACAGCCCCGTGGGTGGCACCAACACCTCCCACGGGACCAACGTAACTCGTAGGAACTGACCCCGCAGCCGCGGGTGTCCCGGTTTGAGAGTACGATGGTAATTTCTTATTTCCACACTTAGGCTTAAAAACATGGCGTTAGAGGGTGAGAACTCGAAACAGCCCCCGAACGGCCCCGTGGGTGGCACCAACACCTCCCACGGGACCAACGTAACTCGTAGGAACTGACCCCGCAGCCGCGGGTGTCCCGGTTTGAGATTACGGCGTTAATTTGCTTATTTCCACACTTAGGCTTGAAAACATGGCGTTAGGGGGTGAGAACTCGAAACAGCCCCCGAACGACCCTGTGGGTGGCACCAACACCACCCACGGGACCAACGTAACTCGTAGGAACTGACCCCGCAGCCGCGGGTGGCCCAGTTTGAGAGTACGACAGTAATTTGTTTATTTCCACACTTAGGCTTAAAAACATGGCGTTAGAGGGTGAGAACTCGAAACAGCCCCCGAACGTCCCCGTGGGTGGCACCACCACCTCCCACGGGACCAACGTAACTCGTAGGAACTGACCCCGCAGCCGCGGGTCTCCCGGTTTGAGAGTACGACGGTAATTTGGTTATTTCCACACTTAGGATTGAAAACATGGCGTTAGAGGGTGAGAACTCGAAACAGCCCCCGAACGGCCCCGTGGGTGGCACCAACACCTCCCACGGGACCAACGTAACTCGTAGGAACTGACCCTGCAGCCGCGGGTGTCCCGTTTTGAGAGTACGACGGTAATTTGCTTATTTCCACACTTAGGCTTAAAAACATGGGGTTAGAGGGTGAGAACTCGAAACAGCCCCCGAACGGTCCCGTGGGTGGCACCAACACCTCCCACGGGACCAACGTAACTCGTAGGAACTGACCCCGCAGCCGCGGGTGTCCCGGTTTGAGAGTACGACGGTAATTTGGTTATTTCCACACTTAGGCAAAAAAACATGGCGTTAGAGGGTGAGAACTCGAAACAACCCCCGAACGGCCCCGTGGGTGACACCAACACCTCCCACGGGACCAACGTAACTCGTAGGAACTGAACCTGCAGCCGCGGGTGTCCCGTTTTGAGAGTACGACGGTAATTTTCTTATTTCCACACTTAGGCTTAAAAACATGGGTTAGAGGGTGAGAACTCGAAACAGCCCCCGAACGTCCCCGTGGGTGGCACCAACACCACCCACGGGACCAACGTAACTCGTAGGAACTGACCCCGCAGCCGCGGGTGTCCCGGTTTGAGAGTACGACGGTAATTTGCTTATTTCCACACTTAGGCTTAAAAACATGGCGTTAGAGGGTGAGAACTCGAAACAGCCCCCGAACGTCCCCGTGGGTGGCACCAACACCTCCCACGGGACCAACATAACTCGTAGGAACTGACCCCGCAGCCGCGGGTGTCCCGGTTTGAGAGTACGACGGTAATTTGCTTATTTCCACACTTAGGCATAAAAACATGGCGTTAGAGGGTGAGAACTCGAAACAGCCCCCGAACGGCCCCGTGGGTGGCACCAACACCTCTCACGGGACCAACGTAACTCGTAGGAACTGACCCCGCAGCCGCGGGTCTCCCGGTTTGTGAGTACGACGATAATTTGCTTATTTTCACACTTAGGCTTAAAAACATGGCGTTAGAGGGTGAGAACTCGAAACAACCCCCGAACGACCCCGTGGGTGGCACCAACACCTCCCACGGGACCAACGTAACTCGTAGGAACTGACCCCGCAGCCGCGGGTGTCCCGGTTTGACAATACGACGGTAATTTGCTTATTTCCACACTTAGGCTTAAAAACATGGCGTTAGAGGGTGAGAACTCGAAACAGCCCCCGAACGTCCCCGTGGGTGGCACCAACACCTCCCACGGGACCAACATAACTCGTAGGAACTGACCCCGCAGCCGCGGGTGTCCCGGTTTGAGAGTACGACGGTAATTTGCTTATTTCCACACTTAGGCATAAAAACATGGCGTTAGAGGGTGAGAACTCGAAACAGCCCCCGAACGGCCCCGTGGGTGGCACCAACACCTCTCACGGGACCAACGTAACTCGTAGGAACTGACCCCGCAGCCGCGGGTCTCCCGGTTTGTGAGTACGACGATAATTTGCTTATTTTCACACTTAGGCTTAAAAACATGGCGTTAGAGGGTGAGAACTCGAAACAGCCCCCGAACGACCCCGTGGGTGGCACCAACACCACCCACGGGACCAACGTAACTCGTAGGAACTGACCCCGCAGCCGGGTCTCCCGGTTTGAGAGTACGACGGTAATTTGGTTATTTCCACACTTAGGCTTAAAAACATGGCGTTAGAGGGTGAGAACTCGAAACAGCCCCCGAACGACCCCGTGGGTGGCACCAACACCACCCACGGGACCAACGTAACTCGTAAGAACTGACCCCGCAGCCGCGGGTGTCCCGGTTTGAGAGTACGACGGTAATTTGCTTATTTCCACACTTAGGCTTAAAAGCATGGCGTTAGAGGGTGAGAATTCGAAACAGCCCCCGAACGGCCCCGTGGGTGGCACCAACACCACCCACGGGACCAACGTAACTCGTAGGAACTGACCCCGCAGCCGCGGGTGTCCCGGTTTGAGAGTATGACGGTAATTTGCTTATTTCCACACTTAGGCTTGAAAACATGGCGTTAGAGGGTGAGAACTCGAAACAGCCCCCGAACGACCCCGTGGGTGGCACCAACACCACCCACGGGACCAACGTAACTCGTAGGAACTGACCCCGCAGCCGCGGGTGGCCCGGTTTGAGAGTACGACAGTAATTTGTTTATTTCCACACTTAGGCTTAAAAACATGGCATTAGAGGGTGAGAACTCGAAACAGCCCCCGAACGTCCCCGTGGGTGGCACCACCACCTCCCACGGGACCAACGTAACTCGTAGGAACTGACCCCGCAGCCGCGGGTCTCCCGGTTTGAGAGTACGACGGTAATTTGGTTATTTCCACACTTAGGATTGAAAACATGGCGTTAGAGGGTGAGAACTCGAAACAGCCCCCGAACGGCCCCGTGGGTGGCACCAACACCTCCCACGGGACCAACGTAACTCGTAGGAACTGACCCTGCAGCCGCGGGTGTCCCGTTTTGAGAGTACGACGGTAATTTGCTTATTTCCACACTTAGGCTTAAAAACATGGGGTTAGAGGGTGAGAACTCGAAACAGCCCCCGAACGGTCCCGTGGGTGGCACCAACACCTCCCACGGGACCAACGTAACTCGTAGGAACTGACCCGCAGCCGCGGGTGTCCCGGTTTGAGAGTACGACGGTAATTTGGTTATTTCCACACTTAGGCAAAAAAACATGGCGTTAGAGGGTGAGAACTCGAAACAACCCCCGAACGGCCCCGTGGGTGACACCAACACCTCCCACGGGACCAACGTAACTCGTAGGAACTGAACCTGCAGCCGCGGGTTTCCCGTTTTGAGAGTACGACGGTAATTTGCTTATTTCCACACTTAGGCTTAAAAACATGGGTTAGAGGGTGAGAACTCGAAACAGCCCCCGAACGTCCCCGTGGGTGGCACCAACACCTCCCACGGGACCAACGTAACTCGTAGGAACTGACCCCGCAGCCGCGGGTGTCCCGGTTTGAGAGTACGACGGTAATTTGCTTATTTCCACACTTAGGCTTAAAAACATGGCGTTAGAGGGTGAGAACTCGAAACAGCCCCCGAACGTCCCCGTGGGTGGCACCAACACCTCCCACGGGACCAACGTAACTCGTAGGAACTGACCCCGCAGCCGCGGGTCTCCCGGTTTGAGAGTACGACGGTAATTTGGTTATTTCCACACTTAGGATTGAAAACATGGCGTTAGAGGGTGAGAACTCGAAACAGCCCCCGAACGGCCCCGTGGGTGGCACCAACACCTCCCACGGGACCAACGTAACTCGTAGGAACTGACCCTGCAGCCGCGGGTGTCCCGTTTTGAGAGTACGACGGTAATTTGCTTATTTCCACACTTAGGCTTAAAAACATGGGGTTAGAGGGTGAGAACTCGAAACAGCCCCCGAACGGTCCCGTGGGTGGCACCAACACCTCCCACGGGACCAACGTAACTCGTAGGAACTGACCCCGCAGCCGCGGGTGTCCCGGTTTGAGAGTACGACGGTAATTTGGTTATTTCCACACTTAGGCAAAAAAACATGGCGTTAGAGGGTGAGAACTCGAAACAACCCCCGAACGGCCCCGTGGGTGACACCAACACCTCCCACGGGACCAACGTAACTCGTAGGAACTGAACCTGCAGCCGCGGGTGTCCCGTTTTGAGAGTACGACGGTAATTTGCTTATTTCCACACTTAGGCTTAAAAACATGGGTTAGAGGGTGAGAACTCGAAACAGCCCCCGAACGTCCCCGTGGGTGGCACCAACACCACCCACGGGACCAACGTAACTCGTAGGAACTGACCCCGCAGCCGCGGGTGTCCCGGTTTGAGAGTACGACGGTAATTTGCTTATTTCCACACTTAGGCTTAAAAACATGGCGTTAGAGGGTGAGAACTCGAAACAGCCCCCGAACGTCCCCGTGGGTGGCACCAACACCTCCCACGGGACCAACATAACTCGTAGGAACTGACCCCGCAGCCGCGGGTGTCCCGGTTTGAGAGTACGACGGTAATTTGCTTATTTCCACACTTAGGCATAAAAACATGGAGTTAGAGGGTGAGAACTCGAAACAACCCCCGAACGGCCCCGTGGGTGGCACCAACACCTCTCACGGGACCAACGTAACTCGTAGGAACTGACCCCGCAGCCGCGGGTCTCCCGGTTTGTGAGTACGACGATAATTTGCTTATTTTCACACTTAGGCTTAAAAACATGGCGTTAGAGGGTGAGAACTCGAAACAGCCCCCGAACGACCCCGTGGGTGGCACCAACACCTCCCACGGGACCAACGTAACTCGTAGGAACTGACCCCGCAGCCGCGGGTGTCCCGGTTTGAGAATACGACGGTAATTTGCTTATTTCCACACTTAGGCTTAAAAACATGGCGTTAGAGGGTGAGAACTCGAAACAGCCCCCGAACGTCCCCGTGGGTGGCACCAACACCTCCCACGGGACCAACATAACTCGTAGGAACTGACCCCGCAGCCGCGGGTGTCCCGGTTTGAGAGTACGACGGTAATTTGCTTATTTCCACACTTAGGCATAAAAACATGGCGTTAGAGGGTGAGAACTCGAAACAGCCCCCGAACGGCCCCGTGGGTGGCACCAACACCTCTCACGGGACCAATGTAACTCGTAGGAACTGACCCCGCAGCCGCGGGTCTCCCGGTTTGTGAGTACGACGATAATTTGCTTATTTTCACACTTAGGCTTAAAAACATGGCGTTAGAGGGTGAGAACTCGAAACAGCCCCCGAACGACCCCGTGGGTGGCACCAACACCACCCACGGGACCAACGTAACTCGTAGGAACTGACCCCGCAGCCGGGTCTCCCGGTTTGAGAGTACGACGGTAATTTGGTTATTTCCACACTTAGGCTTAAAAACATGGCGTTAGAGGGTGAGAACTCGAAACAGCCCCCGAACGACCCCGTGGGTGGCACCAACACCACCCACGGGACCAACGTAACTCGTAAGAACTGACCCCGCAGCCGCGGGTGTCCCGGTTTGAGAGTACGACGGTAATTTGCTTATTTCCACACTTAGGCTTAAAAGCATGGCGTTAGAGGGTGAGAATTCGAAACAGCCCCCGAACGGCCCCGTGGGTGGCACCAACACCACCCACGGGACCAACGTAACTCGTAGGAACTGACCCCGCAGCCGCGGGTGTCCCGGTTTGAGAGTATGACGGTAATTTGCTTATTTCCACACTTAGGCTTGAAAACATGGCGTTAGAGGGTGAGAACTCGAAACAGCCCCCGAACGACCCCGTGGGTGGCACCAACACCACCCACGGGACCAACGTAACTCGTAGGAACTGACCCCGCAGCCGCGGGTGGCCCGGTTTGAGAGTACGACAGTAATTTGTTTATTTCCACACTTAGGCTTAAAAACATGGCATTAGAGGGTGAGAACTCGAAACAGCCCCCGAACGTCCCCGTGGGTGGCACCACCACCTCCCACGGGACCAACGTAACTCGTAGGAACTGACCCCGCAGCCGCGGGTCTCCCGGTTTGAGAGTACGACGGTAATTTGGTTATTTCCACACTTAGGATTGAAAACATGGCGTTAGAGGGTGAGAACTCGAAACAGCCCCCGAACGGCCCCGTGGGTGGCACCAACACCTCCCACGGGACCAACGTAACTCGTAGGAACTGACCCTGCAGCCGCGGGTGTCCCGTTTTGAGAGTACGACGGTAATTTGCTTATTTCCACACTTAGGCTTAAAAACATGGGGTTAGAGGGTGAGAACTCGAAACAGCCCCCGAACGGTCCCGTGGGTGGCACCAACACCTCCCACGGGACCAACGTAACTCGTAGGAACTGACCCGCAGCCGCGGGTGTCCCGGTTTGAGAGTACGACGGTAATTTGGTTATTTCCACACTTAGGCAAAAAAACATGGCGTTAGAGGGTGAGAACTCGAAACAACCCCCGAACGGCCCCGTGGGTGACACCAACACCTCCCACGGGACCAACGTAACTCGTAGGAACTGAACCTGCAGCCGCGGGTTTCCCGTTTTGAGAGTACGACGGTAATTTGCTTATTTCCACACTTAGGCTTAAAAACATGGGTTAGAGGGTGAGAACTCGAAACAGCCCCCGAACGTCCCCGTGGGTGGCACCAACACCTCCCACGGGACCAACGTAACTCGTAGGAACTGACCCCGCAGCCGCGGGTGTCCCGGTTTGAGAGTACGACGGTAATTTGCTTATTTCCACACTTAGGCTTAAAAACATGGCGTTAGAGGGTGAGAACTCGAAACAGCCCCCGAACGTCCCCGTGGGTGGCACCAACACCTCCCACGGGACCAACATAACTCGTAGGAACTGACCCCGCAGCCGCGGGTGTCCCGGTTTGAGAGTACGACGGTAATTTGCTTATTTCCACACTTAGGCATAAAAACATGGCGTTAGAGGGTGAGAACTCGAAACAGCCCCCGAACGGCCCCGTGGGTGGCACCAACACCTCTCACGGGACCAACGTAACTCGTAGGAACTGACCCCGCAGCCGCGGGTCTCCCGGTTTGTGAGTACGACGATAATTTGCTTATTTTCACACTTAGGCTTAAAAACATGGCGTTAGAGGGTGAGAACTCGAAACAGCCCCCGAACGACCCCGTGGGTGGCACCAACACCACCCACGGGACCAACGTAACTCGTAGGAACTGACCCCGCAGCCGCGGGTCTCCCCGTTTGAGAGTACGACGGTAATTTGCTTATTTTCACACTTAGGCTTAAAAACATGGCGTTAGAGGGTGAGAACTCGAAACAGCCCCCGAACGGCCCCGTGGGTGGCACCAACACCTCCCACGGGACCAACGTAACTCGTAGGAACTGACCCCGCAGCCGCGGGTCTCCCCGTTTGAGAGTACGACGGTAATTTGCTTATTTTCACACTTAGGCTTAAAAACATGGCGTTAGAGGGTGAGAACTCGAAACAGCCCCCGAACGACCCCGTGGGTGGCACCAACACCACCCACGGGACCAACGTAACTCGTAGGAACTGACCCCGCAGCCGCGGGTCTCCCGGTTTGAGAGTACGACGGTAATTTGCTTATTTCCACACTTAGGCATAAAAACATGGCGTTAGAGGGTGAGAACTCGAAACAGGCCACGAACGGCCCCGTGGATGGCACCAACACCTCCCACGGGACCAACGTAACTCGTAGGAACTGACCCCGCAGCCGCGGGTCTCCCGGTTTGAGAGTTCGACGGTAATTTGCTTATTTTCACACTTAGGCTTAAAAACATGGCGTTAGAGGGTGAGAACTCGAAAAAGCCCCCGAACGACCCCGTGGGTGGCACCAACACCACCCACGGGACCAACGTAACTCGTAGGAACTGACCCCGTTGCCGCGGGTGTCCCGGTTTGAGAGTACGATGGTAATTTGCTTTTTTCCACACTTAGGTTTAAAAACATGGCGTTAGAGGGTGAGAACTCGAAACAGCCCCCGAACGTCCCCGTGGGTGGCACCACCACCTCCCACGGGACCAACGTAACTCGTAAGAACTGACCCCGCAGCCGCGGGTGTCCCGGTTTGAGAGTACGACGGTAATTTGGTTATTTCCACACTTAGGCTTGAAAACATGGCGTTAGAGGGTGAGAACTCGAAACAGCCCCCGAACGGCCCCGTGGGTGGCACCAACACCTCCCACGGGACCAACGTAACTCGTAGGAACTGACCCTGCAGCCGCGGGTGTCCCGGTTTGAGAGTACGACGGTAATTTGCTTATTTCCACACTTAGGCTTAAAAACATGGCGTTAGAGGGTGAGCACTCGAAACAGCCCCTGAACGGCCCCGTGGGTGGCACCAACACCTCCCACGGGACAAACGTAACTCGTAGGAACTGACCCCGCAGCCGCGGGTCTCCCCGTTTGAGAGTACGACGGTAATTTGCTTATTTCCACACTTAGGCTTAAAAACATGGCGTTAGAGGGTGAGAACTCGAAACATCCCCCGAACGGCCCCGTGGGTGGCACCAACACCACCCACGGGACCAACGTAACTCGTAGGAACTGACCCCGCAGCCGCGGGTCTCCCCGTTTGAGAGTACGACGGTAATTTGCTTATTTCCACACTTAGGCTTAAAAACATGGCGTTAGAGGGTGAGAACTCGAAACATCCCCCGAACGGCCCCGTGGGTGGCACCAACACCACCCACGGGACCAACGTAACTCGTAGGAACTGACCCCGCAGCCGCGGGTCTCCCGGTTTGAGAGTACGACGGTAATTTGCTTATTTCCACACTTAGGCTTGAAAACATGGCGTTAGAGGGTGAGAACTCGAAACAGCCCCCGAACGACCCCGTGGGTGGCACCAACACCACCCACGGGACCAACGTAACTCGTAGGAACTGACCCCGCAGCCGCGGGTCTCCCGGTTTGAGAGTACGACGGTAATTTGCTTATTTCCACACTTAGGCATAAAAACATGGCGTTAGAGGGTGAGAACTCGAAACAGGCCCCGAACGGCCCCGTGGATGGCATCAAAACCTCCCACGGGACCAACGTAACTCGTAGGAACTGACTCCGCAGCCGCGGGTCTCCCGGTTTGAGAGTTCGACGGTAATTTGCTTATTTTCACACTTAGGCTTAAAAACATGGCGTTAGAGGGTGAGAACTCGAAACAGCCCCCGAACGACCCCGTGGGTGGCACCAACACCACCCACGGGACCAACGTAACTCGTAGGAACTGACCCCGCAACCGCGGGTCTCCCGGTTTGAGAGTACGACGGTAATTTTCTTATTTCCACACTTAGGCTTAAAAACATGGCGTTAGAGGGTGAGAATTCGAAACGGCCCCCGAACGGCCCCGTGGGTGGCACCAATACCACCCACGGGATCAACGTAACTCGTAGGAACTGACCCCGCAGCCGCGGGTGTCCCGGTTTGAGAGTACGGCGGTAATTTGCTTATTTCCACACTTAGGCTTAAAAACATGGCGTTAGAGGGTGAGAACTCGAAACAGCCCCCGAACGGCCCCGTGGGTGGCACCAACACCTCCCACAGGACGTCCGTAACTCGTAGGAACTGACCCCGCAGCCGCGGGTGTCCCGGTTTGAGAGTACGACGGTAATTTGCTTATTTCCACACTTAGGCTTGAAAACATGGCGTTAGAGGGTGAGAACTCGAAACAGCCCCCGAACGACCCCGTGGGTGGCACCAACACCACCCACGGGACCAACGTAACTCGTAGGAACTGACCCCGCAGCCGCGGGTGGCCCGGTTTGAGAGTACGACAGTAATTTGTTTATTTCCACACTTAGGCTTAAAAACATGGCATTAGAGGGTGAAAACTCGAAACAGCCCCCGAACGTCCCCGTGGGTGGCACCACCACCTCCCACGGGACCAACGTAACTCGTAGGAACTGACCCCGCAGCCGCGGGTCTCCCGGTTTGAGAGTACGACGGTAATTTGGTTATTTCCACACTTAGGATTGAAAATATGGCGTTAGAGGGTGAGAACTCGAAACAGCCCCCGAACGGCCCCGTGGGTGGCACCAACACCTCCCACGGGACCAACGTAACTGGTAGGAACTGACCCAGCAGCCGCGGGTGTCCCGTTTTGAGAGTACGACGGTAATTTGCTTATTTCCACACTTAGGCTTAAAAACATGGTGTTAGAGGGTGAGAACTTGAAACAGCCCCCGAACGTCCCCGTGGGTGGCACCACCACCTCCCACGGGACCAACGTAACTCGTAGGAACTGACCCCGCAGCCGCGGGTCTCCCGGTTTGAGAGTACGACGGTAATTTGGTTATTTCCACACTTAGGCTTGAAAACATGGCGTTAGAGGGTGAGAACTCGAAACAGCCCCCGAACGGCCCAGTGGGTGGCACCAACACCTCCCACGGGACCAACGTAACTCGTAGGAACTGACCCCGCAGCCGCGGGTGTCCCGGTTTGAGAGTACGATGGTAATTTGCTTATTTCCACACTTAGGCTTAAAAACATGGCGTTAGAGGGTGAGAACTCGAAACAGCCCCTGAACGGCCCCGTGGGTGGCACCAACACCTCCCACGGGACAAACGTAACTCGTAGGAACTGACCCCGCAGCCGCGGGTCTCCCCGTTTGAGAGTACGACGGTAATTTGCTTATTTCCACACTTAGGCTTAAAAACATGGGGTTAGAGGGTGAGAACTCGAAACAGCCCCCGAACGTCCCCGTGGGTGGCACCACCACCTCCCACGGGACCAACGTAACTCGTAGGAACTGACCCCGCAGCCGCGGGTCTCCCGGTTTGAGAGTACGACGGTAATTTGGTTATTTCCACACTTAGGCTTGAAAACATCGCGTTAGAGGGTGAGAACTCGAAACAGCCCCCGAACAGCCCCGTGGGTGGCACCAACACCTCCCACGGGACCAACGTAACTCGTAGGAACTGACCCCGCAGCCGCGGGTGTCCCGGTTTGAGAGTACGATGGTAATTTGCTTATTTCCACACTTAGGCTTAAAAACATGGCGTTAGAGGGTGAGAACTCGAAACAGCCCCCGAACGGCCCCGTGGGTGGCACCAACACCTCCCACGGGACCAACGTAACTCGTAGGAACTGACCCCGCAGCCGCGGGTGTCCCGGTTTGAGATTACGGCGTTAATTTGCTTATTTCCACACTTAGGCTTGAAAACATGGCGTTAGGGGGTGAGAACTCGAAACAGCCCCCGAACGACCCTGTGGGTGGCACCAACACCACCCACGGGACCAACGTAACTCGTAGGAACTGACCCCGCAGCCGCGGGTGGCCCAGTTTGAGAGTACGACAGTAATTTGTTTATTTCCACACTTAGGCTTAAAAACATGGCGTTAGAGGGTGAGAACTCGAAACAGCCCCCGAACGTCCCCGTGGGTGGCACCAACACCTCCCACGGGACCAACGTAACTCGTAGGAACTGACCCCGCAGCCGCGGGTCTCCCGGTTTGAGAGTACGACGGTAATTTGGTTATTTCCACACTTAGGATTGAAAACATGGCGTTAGAGGGTGAGAACTCGAAACAGCCCCCGAACGGCCCCGTGGGTGGCACCAACACCTCCCACGGGACCAACGTAACTCGTAGGAACTGACCCTGCAGCCGCGGGTGTCCCGTTTTGAGAGTACGACGGTAATTTGCTTATTTCCACACTTAGGCTTAAAAACATGGGGTTAGAGGGTGAGAACTCGAAACAGCCCCCGAACGGTCCCGTGGGTGGCACCAACACCTCCCACGGGACCAACGTAACTCGTAGGAACTGACCCCGCAGCCGCGGGTGTCCCGGTTTGAGAGTACGACGGTAATTTGGTTATTTCCACACTTAGGCAAAAAAACATGGCGTTAGAGGGTGAGAACTCGAAACAACCCCCGAACGGCCCCGTGGGTGACACCAACACCTCCCACGGGACCAACGTAACTCGTAGGAACTGAACCTGCAGCCGCGGGTGTCCCGTTTTGAGAGTACGACGGTAATTTGCTTATTTCCACACTTAGGCTTAAAAACATGGGTTAGAGGGTGAGAACTCGAAACAGCCCCCGAACGTCCCCGTGGGTGGCACCAACACCTCCCACGGGACCAACGTAACTCGTAGGAACTGACCCCGCAGCCGCGGGTGTCCCGGTTTGAGAGTACGACGGTAATTTGCTTATTTCCACACTTAGGCTTAAAAACATGGCGTTAGAGGGTGAGAACTCGAAACAGCCCCCGAACGTCCCCGTGGGTGGCACCAACACCTCCCACGGGACCAACATAACTCGTAGGAACTGACCCCGCAGCCGCGGGTGTCCCGGTTTGAGAGTACGACGGTAATTTGCTTATTTCCACACTTAGGCATAAAAACATGGCGTTAGAGGGTGAGAACTCGAAACAGCCCCCGAACGGCCCCGTGGGTGGCACCAACACCTCTCACGGGACCAACGTAACTCGTAGGAACTGACCCCGCAGCCGCGGGTCTCCCGGTTTGTGAGTACGACGATAATTTGCTTATTTTCACACTTAGGCTTAAAAACATGGCGTTAGAGGGTGAGAACTCGAAACAGCCCCCGAACGACCCCGTGGGTGGCACCAACACCTCCCACGGGACCAACGTAACTCGTAGGAACTGACCCCGCAGCCGCGGGTGTCCCGGTTTGAGAGTACGACGGTAATTTGCTTATTTCCACACTTAGGCTTAAAAACATGGCGTTAGAGGGTGAGAACTCGAAACAGCCCCCGAACGTCCCCGTGGGTGGCACCAACACCTCCCACGGGACCAACATAACTCGTAGGAACTGACCCCGCAGCCGCGGGTGTCCCGGTTTGAGAGTACGACGGTAATTTGCTTATTTCCACACTTAGGCATAAAAACATGGCGTTAGAGGGTGAGAACTCGAAACAGCCCCCGAACGGCCCCGTGGGTGGCACCAACACCTCTCACGGGACCAACGTAACTCGTAGGAACTGACCCCGCAGCCGCGGGTCTCCCGGTTTGTGAGTACGACGATAATTTGCTTATTTTCACACTTAGGCTTAAAAACATGGCGTTAGAGGGTGAGAACTCGAAACAGCCCCCGAACGACCCCGTGGGTGGCACCAACACCACCCACGGGACCAACGTAACTCGTAGGAACTGACCCCGCAGCCGGGTCTCCCGGTTTGAGAGTACGACGGTAATTTGGTTATTTCCACACTTAGGCTTAAAAACATGGCGTTAGAGGGTGAGAACTCGAAACAGCCCCCGAACGACCCCGTGGGTGGCACCAACACCACCCACGGGACCAACGTAACTCGTAAGAACTGACCCCGCAGCCGCGGGTGTCCCGGTTTGAGAGTACGACGGTAATTTGCTTATTTCCACACTTAGGCTTAAAAGCATGGCGTTAGAGGGTGAGAATTCGAAACAGCCCCCGAACGGCCCCGTGGGTGGCACCAACACCACCCACGGGACCAACGTAACTCGTAGGAAGTGACCCCGCAGCCGCGGGTGTCCCGGTTTGAGAGTATGACGGTAATTTGCTTATTTCCACACTTAGGCTTGAAAACATGGCGTTAGAGGGTGAGAACTCGAAACAGCCCCCGAACGACCCCGTGGGTGGCACCAACACCACCCACGGGACCAACGTAACTCGTAGGAACTGACCCCGCAGCCGCGGGTGGCCCGGTTTGAGAGTACGACGGTAATTTGTTTATTTCCACACTTAGGCTTAAAAACATGGCATTAGAGGGTGAGAACTCGAAACAGCCCCCGAACGTCCCCGTGGGTGGCACCACCACCTCCCACGGGACCAACGTAACTCGTAGGAACTGACCCCGCAGCCGCGGGTCTCCCGGTTTGAGAGTACGACGGTAATTTGGTTATTTCCACACTTAGGATTGAAAACATGGCGTTAGAGGGTGAGAACTCGAAACAGCACCCGAACGGCCCCGTGGGTGGCACCAACACCTCCCACGGGACCAACGTAACTCGTAGGAACTGACCCTGCAGCCGCGGGTGTCCCGTTTTGAGAGTACGACGGTAATTTGCTTATTTCCACACTTAGGCTTAAAAACATGGGGTTAGAGGGTGAGAACTCGAAACAGCCCCCGAACGGTCCCGTGGGTGGCACCAACACCTCCCACGGGACCAACGTAACTCGTAGGAACTGACCCCGCAGCCGCGGGTGTACCGGTTTGAGAGTACGACGGTAATTTGGTTATTTCCACACTTAGGCAAAAAAACATGGCGTTAGAGGGTGAGAACTCGAAACAACCCCCGAACGGCCCCGTGGGTGACACCAACACCTCCCACGGGACCAACGTAACTCGTAGGAACTGAACCTGCAGCCGCGGGTTTCCCGTTTTGAGAGTACGACGGTAATTTGCTTATTTCCACACTTAGGCTTAAAAACATGGGTTAGAGGGTGAGAACTCGAAACAGCCCCCGAACGTCCCCGTGGGTGGCACCAACACCTCCCACGGGACCAACGTAACTCGTAGGAACTGACCCCGCAGCCGCGGGTGTCCCGGTTTGAGAGTACGACGGTAATTTGCTTATTTCCACACTTAGGCTTAAAAACATGGCGTTAGAGGGTGAGAACTCGAAACAGCCCCCGAACGTCCCCGTGGGTGGCACCAACACCTCCCACGGGACCAACATAACTCGTAGGAACTGACCCCGCAGCCGCGGGTGTCCCGGTTTGAGAGTACGACGGTAATTTGCTTATTTCCACACTTAGGCATAAAAACATGGCGTTAGAGGGTGAGAACTCGAAACAGCCCCCGAACGGCCCCGTGGGTGGCACCAACACCTCTCACGGGACCAACGTAACTCATAGGAACTGACCCCGCAGCCGCGGGTCTCCCGGTTTGTGAGTACGACGATAATTTGCTTATTTTCACACTTAGGCTTAAAAACATGGCGTTAGAGGGTGAGAACTCGAAACAGCCCCCGAACGACCCCGTGGGTGGCACCAACACCACCCACGGGACCAACGTAACTCGTAGGAACTGACCCCGCAGCCGGGTCTCCCGGTTTGAGAGTACGACGGTAATTTGGTTATTTCCACACTTAGGCTTAAAAACATGGCGTTAGAGGGTGAGAACTCGAAACAGCCCCCGAACGACCCCGTGGGTGGCACCAACACCACCCACGGGACCAACGTAACTCGTAAGAACTGACCCCGCAGCCGCAGGTGTCCCGGTTTGAGAGTACGACGGTAATTTGCTTATTTCCACACTTAGGCTTAAAAGCATGGCGTTAGAGGGTGAGAATTCGAAACAGCCCTCGAACGGCCCGGTGGGTGGCACCAACACCACCCACGGGACCAACGTAACTCGTAGGAACTGACCCCGCAGCCGCGGGTGTCCCGGTTTGAGAGTACGGCGGTAATTTGCTTATTTCCACACTTAGGCTTAAAAACATCGCGTTAGAGGGTGAGAACTCGAAACAGCCCCCGAACGGCCCCGTGGGTGGCACCAACACCTCCCACGGGACCAACGTAACTCGTAGGAACTGACCCCGCAGCCGCGGGTGTCCGGGTTTGAGAGTACGGCGGTAATTTGCTTATTTCCACACTTAGGCTTAAAAACATGGCGTTAGAGGGTGAGAACTCGAAACAGCCCCCGAACGTCCCCGTGGGTGGCACCAACACCTCCCACGGGACCAACATAACTCGTAGGAACTGACCCCGCAGCCACGGGTGTCCCGGTTTGAGAGTACGACGGTAATTTGCTTATTTCCACACTTAGGCATAAAAACATGGCGTTAGAGGGTGAGAACTCGAAACAGCCCCCGAACGGCCCCGTGGGTGGCACCAACACCTCTCACGGGACCAACGTAACTCGTAGGAACTGACCCCGCAGCCGCGGGTCTCCCGGTTTGTGAGTACGACGATAATTTGCTTATTTTCACACTTAGGCTTAAAAACATGGCGTTAGAGGGTGAGAACTCGAAACAGCCCCCGAACGACCCCGTGGGTGGCACCAACACCACCCACGGGACCAACGTAACTCGTAGGAACTGACCCCGCAGCCGGGTCTCCCGGTTTGAGAGTACGACGGTAATTTGGTTATTTCCACACTTAGGCTTAAAAACATGGCGTTAGAGGGTGAGAACTCGAAACAGCCCCCGAACGACCCCGTGGGTGGCACCAACACCACCCACGGGACCAACGTAACTCGTAAGAACTGACCCCGCAGCCGCGGGTGTCCCGGTTTGAGAGTACGACGGTAATTTGCTTATTTCCACACTTAGGCTTAAAAGCATGGCGTTAGAGGGTGAGAATTCGAAACAGCCCCCGAACGGCCCCGTGGGTGGCACCAACACCACCCACGGGACCAACGTAACTCGTAGGAACTGACCCCGCAGCCGCGGGTGTCCCGGTTTGAGAGTATGACGGTAATTTGCTTATTTTCACACTTAGGCTTAAAAACATGGCGTTAGAGGGTGAGAACTCGAAACAGCCCCCGAACGACCCCGTGGGTGGCACCAACACCACCCACGGGACCAACGTAACTCGTAGGAACTGACCCCGCAGCCGCGGGTGGCCCGGTTTGAGAGTACGACAGTAATTTGTTTATTTCCACACTTAGGCTTAAAAACATGGCATTAGAGGGTGAGAACTCGAAACAGCCCCCGAACGTCCCCGTGGGTGGCACCACCACCTCCCACGGGACCAACGTAACTCGTAGGAACTGATCCCGCAGCCGCGGGTCTCCCGGTTTGAGAGTACGACGGTAATTTGGTTATTTCCACACTTAGGATTGAAAACATGGCGTTAGAGGGTGAGAACTCGAAACAGCCCCCGAACGGCCCCGTGGGTGGCACCAACACCTCCCACGGGACCAACGTAACTCGTAGGAACTGACCCTGCAGCCGCGGGTGTCCCGTTTTGAGAGTACGACGGTAATTTGCTTATTTCCACACTTAGGCTTAAAAACATGGGGTTAGAGGGTGAGAACTCGAAACAGCCCTCGAACGGTCCCGTGGGTGGCACCAACACCTCCCACGGGACCAACGTAACTCGTAGGAACTGACCCCGCAGCCGCGGGTGTCCCGGTTTGAGAGTACGACGGTAATTTGGTTATTTCCACACTTAGGCAAAAAAACATGGCGTTAGAGGGTGAGAACTCGAAACAACCCCCGAACGGCCCCGTGGGTGACACCAACACCTCCCACGGGACCAACGTAACTCGTAGGAACTGAACCTGCAGCCGCGGGTTTCCCGTTTTGAGAGTACGACGGTAATTTGCTTATTTCCACACTTAGGCTTAAAAACATGGGTTAGAGGGTGAGAACTCGAAACAGCCCCCGAACGTCCCCGTGGGTGGCACCAACACCTCCCACGGGACCAACGTAACTCGTAGGAACTGACCCCGCAGCCGCGGGTGTCCCGGTTTGAGAGTACGACGGTAATTTGCTTATTTCCACACTTAGGCTTAAAAACATGGCGTTAGAGGGTGAGAACTCGAAACAGCCCCCGAACGTCCCCGTGGGTGGCACCAACACCTCCCACGGGACCAACATAACTCGTAGGAACTGACCCCGCAGCCGCGGGTGTCCCGGTTTGAGAGTACGACGGTAATTTGCTTATTTCCACACTTAGGCATAAAAACATGGCGTTAGAGGGTGAGAACTCGAAACAGCCCCCGAACGGCCCCGTGGGTGGCACCAACACCTCTCACGGGACCAACGTAACTCGTAGGAACTGACCCCGCAGCCGCGGGTCTCCCGGTTTGTGAGTACGACGATAATTTGCTTATTTTCACACTTAGGCTTAAAAACATGGCGTTAGAGGGTGAGAACTCGAAACAGCCCCCGAACGACCCCGTGGGTGGCACCAACACCACCCACGGGACCAACGTAACTCGTAGGAACTGACCCCGCAGCCGGGTCTCCCGGTTTGAGAGTACGACGGTAATTTGGTTATTTCCACACTTAGGCTTAAAAACATGGCGTTAGAGGGTGAGAACTCGAAACAGCCCCCGAACGACCCCGTGGGTGGCACCAACACCACCCACGGGACCAACGTAACTCGTAAGAACTGACCCCGCAGCCGCAGGTGTCCCGGTTTGAGAGTACGACGGTAATTTGCTTATTTCAACACTTAGGCTTAAAAGCATGGCGTTAGAGGGTGAGAATTCGAAACAGCCCTCGAACGGCCCCGTGGGTGGCACCAACACCACCCACGGGACCAACGTAACTCGTAGGAACTGACCCCGCAGCCGCGGGTGTCCCGGTTTGAGAGTACGGCGGTAATTTGCTTATTTCCACACTTAGGCTTAAAAACATGGCGTTAGAGGGTGAGAACTCGAAACAGCCCCCGAACGGCCCCGTGGGTGGCGCCAACACCTCCCACGGGACCAACGTAACTCGTAGGAACTGACCCCGCAGCCGCGGGTGTCCGGGTTTGAGAGTACGGCGGTAATTTGCTTATTTCCACACTTAGGCTTGAAAACATGGCGTTAGAGGGTGAGAACTCGAAACAGCCCCCGAACGACCCCGTGGGTGGCACCAACACCACCCACGAGACCAACGTAACTCGTAGGAACTGACCCCGCAGCCGCGGGTGGCCCGGTTTGAGAGTACGACAGTAATTTGTTTATTTCCACACTTAGGCTTAAAAACATGGCGTTAGAGGGTGAGAACTCGAAACAGCCCCCGAACGTCCCCGTGGGTGGCACCACCACCTCCCACGGGACCAACGTAACTCGTAGGAACTGACCCCGCAGCCGCGGGTCTCCCGGTTTGAGAGTACGACGGTAATTCGGTTATTTCCACACTTAGGCTTGAAAACAAGGCGTTAGAGGGTGAGAACTCGAAACAACCCCCGAACGGCCCCGTGGGTGGCACCAACACCTCCCACGGGACCAACGTAACTCGTAGGAACTGAACCTGCAGCCGCGGGTGTCCCGTTTTGAGAGTACGACGGTAATTTGCTTATTTCCACACTTAGGCTTAAAAACATGGGGTTAGAGGGTGAGAACTCGAAACAGCCCCCGAACGTCCCCGTGGGTGGCACCACCACCTCCCACGGGACCAACGTAACTCGTAGGAACTGACCCCGCAGCCGCGGGTCTCCCGGTTTGAGAGTACGACGGTAATTTGGTTATTTCCACACTTAGGCAAAAAAACATGGCGTTAGAGGGTGAGAACTCGAAACAGCCCCCGAACGTCCCCGTGGGTGGCACCAACACCTCCCACGGGACCAACGTAACTGGTAGGAACTGACCCCGCAGCCGCGGGTGTCCCGGTTTGAGAGTACGACGGTAATTTGGTTATTTCCACACTTAGGCTTAAAAACATGGCTTTAGAGGGTGAGAACTCGAAACAGCCCCCGAACGTCCCCGTGGGTGGCACCAACACCTCCCACGGGACCAACGTAACTCGTAGGAACTGACCCCGCAGCTGCGGGTGTCCCGGTCTGAGAGTACGACGGTAATTTGGTTATTTCCACACTTAGGCTCAAAAACATGGCGTTAGAGGGTGAGAACTCGAAACAGCCCCCGAACGGCCCCGTGGATGGCACCAACACCTAACACGGGACCAACGTAACTCGTAGGAACTGACCCCGCAGCCGCGGGTGTCCCGGTTTGAGAGTACGACGGTAATTTGCTTATTTCCACACTTAGGCTTAAAAACATGGCGTTAGAGGGTGAGAACTCGAAACAGCCCCCGAACGTCCCCGTGGGTGGCACCAACACCTCCCACGGGACCAACGTAACTCGTAGGAACTGACCCCGCAGCCGCGGGTGTCCCGGTTTGAGAGTACGACGGTAATTTGCTTATTTCCACACTTAGGCTTAAAAACATGGGGTTAGAGGGTGAGAACTCGAAACAGCCCCCGAACGTCCCCGTGGGTGGCACCAACACCTCCCACGGGACCAACGTAACTCGTAGGAACTGACCCCGCAGCCGCGGGTGTCCCGGTTTGAGAGTACGACGGTAATTTGCTTATTTCCACACTTAGGCTTAAAAACATGGGGTTAGAGGGTGAGAACTCGAAACAGCACCCGAACGTCCCCGTGGGTGGCACCACCACCTCCCACGGGACCAACGTAACTCGTAGGAACTGTCCCCGCAGCCGCGGGTCTCCCGATTTGAGAGTACGACGGTAATTTGGTTATTTCCACACTTAGGCAAAAAAACATGGCGTTAGAGGGTGAGAACTCGAAACAGCCCCCGAACGGCCCCGTGGGTGGCACCAACACCTCCCACGGGACCAACGTAACTCGTAGGAACTGACCCCGCAGCCGCGGGTGTCCCGGTTTGAGAGTACGACGGTAATTTGATTATTTCCACACTTAGGCTTAAAAACATGGCTTTAGAGGGTGAGAACTCGAAACAGCCCCCGAACGTCCCCGTGGGTGGCACCAACACCTCCCACGGGACCAACGTAACTCGTAGGAACTGACCCCGCAGCTGCGGGTGTCCCGGTCTGAGAGTACGACGGTAATTTGGTTATTTCCACACTTAGGCTCAAAAACATGGCGTTAGAGGGTGAGAACTCGAAACAGCCCCCGAACGGCCCCGTGGGTTGCACCAACACCTCCCACGGGACCAACGTAACTCGTAGGAACTGACCCCGCAGCCGCGGGTGTCCCGGTTTGAGAGTACGACGGTAATTTGCTTATTTCCACACTTAGGCTTAAAAACATGGCGTTAGAGGGTGAGAACTCGAAACAGCCCCCGAACGTCCCCGTGGGCGGCACCAACACCTCCCACGAGACCAACATAACTCGTAGGAACTGACCCCGCAGCCGCGGGTGTCCCGGTTTGAGAGTACGACGGTAATTTGCTTATTTCCACACTTAGGCATAAAAACATGGCGTTAGAGGGTGAGAACTCGAAACAGCCCCCGAACGGCCCCGTGGGTGGCACCAACACCTCTCACGGGACCAACGTAACTCGTAGGAACTGACCCCGCAGCCGCGGGTCTCCCGGTTTGTGAGTACGACGATAATTTGCTTATTTTCACACTTAGGCTTAAAAACATGGCGTTAGAGGGTGAGAACTCGAAACAGCCCCCGAACGACCCCGTGGGTGGCACCAACACCACCCACGGGACCAACGTAACTCGTAGGAACTGACCCCGCAGCCGGGTCTCCCGGTTTGAGAGTACGACGGTAATTTGCTTATTTCCACACTTAGGTTTAAAAACATGGCGTTAGAGGGTGAGAACTCGAAACAGCCCCCGAACGACCCCGTGGGTGGCACCAACACCACCCACGGGACCAACGTAACTCGTAAGAACTGACCCCGCAGCCGCGGGTGTCCCGGTTTGAGAGTACGACGGTAATTTGCTTATTTCCACACTTAGGCTTAAAAACATGGCGTTAGAGGGTGAGAATTCGAAACAGCCCCCGAACGGCCCCGTGGGTGGCACCAACACCACCCACGGGACCAACGTAACTCGTAGGAACTGACCCCGCAGCCGCGGGTGTCCCGGTTTGAGAGTACGACGGTAATTTGCTTATTTCCACACTTAGGCTTAAAAACATGGCGTTAGAGGGTGAGAATTCGAAACAGCCCCCGAACGGCCCCGTGGGTGGCACCAACACCTCCCACGGGACCAACGTAACTCGTAGGAACTGACCCCGCAGCCGCGGGTGTCCCGGTTTGAGAGTACGGCGGTAATTTGCTTATTTCCACACTTAGGCTTGAAAACATGGCATTAGAGGGTGAGAACTCGAAACAGCCCCCGAACGACCCCGTGGGTGGCACCAACACCACCCACGGGACCAACGTAACTCGTAGGAACTGACCCCGCAGCCGCGGGTGGCCCGGTTTGAGAGTACGACAGTAATTTGTTTATTTCCACACTTAGGCTTAAAAACATGGCGTTAGAGGGTGAGAACTCGAAACAGCCCCCGAACGTCCCCGTGGGTGGCACCACCACCTCCCACGGGACCAACGTAACTCGTAGGAACTGACCCCGCAGCCGCGGGTCTCCCGGTTTGAGAGTACGACGGTAATTCGGTTATTTCCACACTTAGGCTTGAAAACAAGGCGTTAGAGGGTGAGAACTCGAAAGAACCCCCGAACGGCCCCGTGGGTGGCACCAACACCTCCCACGGGACCAACGTAACTCGTAGGAACTGAACCTGCAGCCGCGGGTTCCCGGTTTGAGAGTACGGCTGTAATTTGCTTATTTCTACACTTAGGCTTAAAAACATGGCGTTAGAGGGTGAGAACTCGAAACAGCCCCCGAACGGCCCCGTGGGTGGCACCAACACCTCCCACGGGACCAACGTAACTCGTAGGAACTGACCCCGCAGCCGCGGGTGTCCCGGTTTGAGAGTACGGCGGTAATTTGCTTATTTCCACACTTAGGCTTGAAAACATGGCGTTAGAGGGTGAGAACTCGAAACAGCCCCCGAACGTCCCCGTGGGTGGCACCAACACCTCCCACGGGGCCAACGTAACTCGTAGGAACTGACCCCGCAGCCGCGGGTGTCCCGGTTTGAGAGTACGACGGTAATTTGGTTATTTCCACACTTAGGCTAAAAAACATGGCGTTAGAGGGTGAGAATTCGAAACAGCCCCCGAACGGCCCCGTGGGTGGCACCAACACCTCCCACGGGACCAACGTAACTCGTAGGAACTGACCCCGCAGCCGCGGGTGTCCCGGTTTGAGAGTACGACGGTAATTTGCTTATTTCCACACTTAGGCTTAAAAACATGGCGTTAGAGGGTGAGAACTCGAAACAGCCCCCGAACGTCCCCGTGGGTGGCACCAACACCTCCCACGGGACCAACGTAACTCGTAGGAACTGACCCCGCAGCCGCGGGTGTCCCGGTTTGAGAGTACGACGGTAATTTGCTTATTTCCACACTTAGGCATAAAAACATGGCGTTAGAGGGTGAGAACTCGAAACAGCCCCCGAACGGCCCCGTCGGTGGCACCAACACCTCTCACGGGACCAACGTAACTCGTAGGAACTGACCCCGCAGCCGCGGGTCTCCCGGTTTGTGAGTACGACGATAATTTGCTTATTTTCACACTTAGGCTTAAAAACATGGCGTTAGAGGGTGAGAACTCGAAACAGCCCCCGAACGACCCCGTGGGTGGCACCAACACCACCCACGGGACCAACGTAACTCGTAGGAACTGACCCCGCAGCCGGGTCTCCCGGTTTGAGAGTACGACGGTAATTTGCTTATTTCCACACTTAGGCTTAAAAACATGGCGTTAGAGGGTGAGAACTCGAAACAGCCCCCGAACGACCCCGTGGGTGGCACCAACACCACCCACGGGACCAACGTAACTCGTAAGAACTGACCCCGCAGCCGCGGGTGTCCCGGTTTGAGAGTACGACAGTAATTTGCTTATTTCCACACTTAGGCTTAAAAACATGGCGTTAGAGGGTGAGAATTCGAAACAGCCCCCGAACGGCCCCGTGGGTGGCACCAACACCACCCACGGGACCAACGTAACTCGTAGGAACTGACCCCGCAGCCACGGGTGTCCCGGTTTGAGAGTACGGCTGTAATTTGCTTATTTCTACACTTAGGCTTAAAAACATGGCGTTAGAGGGTGAGAACTCGAAACAGCCCCCGAACGGCCCCGTGGGTGGCACCAACACCTCCCACGGGACCAACGTAACTCGTAGGAAATGACCCCGCAGCCGCGGGTGTCCCGGTTTGAGAGTACGGCGGTAATTTGCTTATTTCCACACTTAGGCTTGAAAACATGGCGTTAGAGGGTGAGAACTCGAAACAGCCCCCGAACGACCCCGTGGGTGGCACCAACACCACCCACGGGACCAACGTAACTCGTAGCAACTGACCCCGCAGCCGCGGGTGGCCCGGTTTGAGAGTACGACAGTAATTTTTTTATTTCCACACTTAGGCTTAAAAACATGGCGTTAGAGGGTGAGAACTCGAAACAGCCCCCGAACGTCCCCGTGGGTGGCACCACCACCTCCCACGGGACCAACTTAACTCGTAGGAACTGACCCCGCAGCCGCGGGTCTCCCGGTTTGAGAGTACGACGGTAATTCGGTTATTTCCACACTTAGGCTTGAAAACATGGCGTTAGAGGGTGAGAACTCGAAACAGCCCCCGAACGGCCCCGTGGGTGGCACCAACACCTCCCACGGGACCAACGTAACTCGTAGGAACTGAACCTGCAGCCGCGGGTGTCCCGTTTTGAGAGTACGACGGTAATTTGCTTATTTCCACAGTTAGGCTTAAAAACATGGGGTTAGAGGGTGAGAACTCGAAACAGCCCCCGAACGTCCCCGTGGGTGGCACCACCACCTCCCACGGGCCAAAGTAACTCGTAGGAACTGACCCCGCAGCCGCGGGTCTCCCGGTTTGAGAGTACGACGGTAATTTGGTTATTTCCACACTTAGGCTTGAAAACATGGCGTTAGAGGGTGAGAACTCGAAACAGCTCCCGAACGGCCCCGTGGGTGGCACCAACACCTCCCACGGGACCAACGTAACTCGTAGGAACTGACCCCGCAGCCTCGGGTGTCCCGGTTTGAAAGTACGACGGTAATTTGCTTATTTCCACACTTAGGCTTAAAAACATGGCGTTAGAGGGTGAAAACTCGAAACAGCCCCTGAACGGCCCCGTGGGTGGCACCAACACCTCCCACGGGACAAACGTAACTCGTAGGAACTGACCCCGCAGCCGCGGGTCTCCCCGTTTGAGAGTACGACGGTAATTTGCTTATTTCCACACTTAGGCTTGAAAACATGGCGTTAGAGGGTGAGAACTCGAAACAGCCCCCGAACGGCCCCGTGGGTGGCACCAACACCTCCCACGGGACCAACGTAACTCGTAGGAACTGACCCCGCAGCCGCGGGTGTCCCGGTTTGAGAGTACGACGGTAATTTGCTTATTTCCACACTTAGGCTTAAAAACATGGCGTTAGAGGGTGAGAACTCGAAACAGCCCCTGAACGGCCCCGTGGGTGGCACCAACACCTCCCACGGGACAAACGTAACTCGTAGGAACTGACCCCGCAGCCGCAGGTCTCCCCGTTTGAGAGTACGACGGTAATTTGCTTATTTCCACACTTAGGCTTAAAAACATGGCGTTAGAGGGTGAGAACTCGAAACAGCCCCCGAACGGCCCCGTGGGTGGCACCAACACCTCCCACGGGACCATCGTAACTCGTAGGAACTGACCCCGCAGCCGCGGGTCTCCCGGTTTGAGAGTACGATGGTAATTTGCTTATATTCACACTTAGGCTTAAAAACATGGCGTTAGAGGGTGAGAACTCGAAACAGCCCCCGAACAACCCCGTGGGTGGCACCAACACCACCCACGGGACCAACGTAACTCGTAGGAACTGACCCCGCAGCCGCCGGTGTCCCGGTTTGAGAGTACGACGGTAATTTGCTTATTTCCACACTTAGGCTTAAAAACATGGCGTTAGAGGGTGAGAACTCGAAACATCCCCTGAACGGCCCCGTGGGTGGCACCAACACCTCCCACGGGACAAACGTAACTCGTAGGAACTGACCCCGCAGCCGCGGGTCTCCCCGTTTGAGAGTACGACGGTAATTTGCTTATTTCCACACTTAGGCTTAAAAACATGGCGTTAGAGGGTGAGAACTCGAAACAGCCCCCGAACGGCCCCGTGGGTGGCACCAACACCTCCCACGGGACCAACGTAACTCGTAGGAACTGACCCCGCAGCCGCGGGTCTCCCGGTTTGAGAGTACGACGGTAATTTGCTTATTTTCACACTTAGGCTTAAAAACATGGCGTTAGAGGGTGAGAACTCGAAACAGCCCCCGAATGACCCCGTGGGTGGCACCAACACCACCCACGGGACCAACGTAACTCGTAGGAACTCACCCCGCAGCCGCGGGTCTCCCGGTTTGAGAGTACGACGGTAATTTGTTTATTTCCACACTTAGGCATAAAAACATGGCGTTAGAGGGTGAGAACTCGAAACAGGCCCCGAACGGCCCCGTGGGTGGCACCAACACCTCCCACAGGACCAACGTAACTCGTACGAACTGACCCCGCAGCCGCGGGTCTCCCCGTTTGAGAGTACGACGGTAATTTGCTTATTTTCACACTTAGGCTTAAAAACATGGCGTTAGAGGGTGAGAACTCGAAACAGCCCCGAACGACCCCGTGGGTGGCACCAACACCACCCACGGGACCAACGTAACTCGTAGGAACTGACCCCGCAACCGCGGGTCTCCCGGTTTGAGAGTACGACGGTAATTTGCTTATTTCCACACTTAGGCTTAAAAACATGGCGTTAGAGGGTGAAAATTCGAAACAGCCCCCGAACGGCCCCGTGGGTGGCACCAACACCACCCACGGGACCAACGTAACTCGCAGGAACTGACCCCGCAGCCGCGGGTCTCCCGGTTTGAGAGTACGACGGTAATTTGCTTATTTCCACACTTAGGCTTAAAAACATGGCGTTAGAGGGTGAGAACTCGAAACAGCCCCCGAACGGCCCCGTGGGTGGCACCAACACCTCCCACGGGACCAACGTAACTCGTAGGAACTGACCCCGCAGCTGCGGGTGTCCCGGTTTGAGAGTACGGCGGTAATTTGCTTATTTCCACACTTAGGCTTAAAAACATGGGGTTAGAGGGTGAGAACTCGAAACAGCCCCCGAACGACCCCGTGGGTGGCACCAACACCACCCACGGGACCAACGTAACTCGTAAGAACTGACCCCGCAGCCGCGGGTGTCCCGGTTTGAGAGTACGACAGTAATTTGCTTATTTCCACACTTAGGCTTAAAAACATGGCGTTAGAGGGTGAGAATTCGAAACAGCCCCCGAACGGCCCCGTGGGTGGCACCAACACCACCCACGGGACCAACGTAACTCGTAGGAACTGACCCCGCAGCCGCGGGTGTCCCGGTTTGAGAGTACGACGGTAATTTGGTTATTTCCACACTTAGGCTCAAAAACATGGCGTTAGAGGGTGAGAACTCGAAACAGCCCCCGAACGGCCCCGTGGGTGGCACCAACACCTCCCACGGGACCAACGTAACTCGTAGGAACTGACCCCGCAGCCGCGGGTCTCCCGGTTTGAGAGTACGACGGTAATTTGCTTATTTTCACACTTAGGCTTAAAAACATGGCGTTAGAGGGTGAGAACTCGAAACAGCCCCCGAACGACCCCGTGGGTGGCACCAACACCACCCACGGGACCAACGTAACTCGTAGGAACTGACCCCGCAACCGCGGGTCTCCCGGTTTGAGAGTACGACGGTAATTTGCTTATTTCCACACTTAGGCTTAAAAACATGGCGTTAGAGGGTGAGAACTTGAAACAGCACCCGAACGGCCCCGTGGGTGGCACCAACACCTCTCACGGGACCAACGTAACTCGTAGGAACTGACCCCGCAGCCGCGGGTCTCCCGGTTTGAGAGTACGACGGTAATTTGCTTATTTTCACACTTAGGCTTAAAAACATGGCGTTAGAGGGTGAGAACTCGAAACAGCCCCCGAACGACCCCGTGGGTGGCACCAACACCACCCACGGGACCAACGTAACTCGTAGGAACTGACCCCGCAACCGCGGGTCTCCCGGTTTGAGAGTACGACGGTAATTTGCTTATTTCCACACTTAGGCTTAAAAACATGGCGTTAGAGGGTGAGAACTTGAAACAGCACCCGAACGGCCCCGTGGGTGGCACCAACACCTCTCACGGGACCAACGTAACTCGTAGGAACTGACCCCGCAGCCGCGGGTGTCCCGTTTTGAGAGTACGACGGTAATTTGCTTATTTCCACACTTAGGCTTAAAAACATGGGGTTAGAGGGTGAGAACTCGAAACAGCCCCCGAACGTCCCCGTGGGTGGCACCACCACCTCCCACGGGACCAACGTAACTCGTAGGAACTGACCCCGCTGCCGCGGGTCTCCCCGTTTGAGAGTACGACGGTAATTTGGTTATTTCCACACTTAGGCAAAAAAACATGGCGTTAGAGGGTGAGAACTCGAAACAGCCCCCGAACGGCCCCGTGGGTGGCACCAACACCTCCCACGGGACCAACGTAACTCATAGGAACTGACCCCGCAGCCGCGGGTGTCCCGGTTTGAGAGTACGACGGTAATTTGGTTATTTCCACACTTAGGCTTAAAAACATGGCTTTAGAGGGTGAGAACTCGAAACAGCCCCCGAACGTCCCCGTGGGTGGCACCAACACCTCCCACGGAACCAACGTAACTCGTAGGAACTGACCCCGCAACCGCGGGTCTCCCGGTTTGAGAGTACGACGGTAATTTGCTTATTTCCACACTTAGGCTTAAAAACATGGCGTTAGAGGGTGAGAACTTGAAACAGCCCCCGAACGGCCCCGTGGGTGGCACCAACACCTCTCACGGGACCAACGTAACTGGTAGGAACTGACCCCGCAGCCGCGGGTCTCCCGGTTTGTGAGTACGACGATAATTTGCTTATTTTCACACTTAGGCTTAAAAACATGGCGTTAGAGGGTGAGAACTCGAAACAGCCCCCGAACGACCCCGTGGGTGGCACCAACACCACCCACGGGACCAACGTAACTCGTAGGAACTGACCCCGCAGCCGCGGGTGTCCCGGTTTGAGAGTACGACAGTAATTTGCTTATTTCCACACTTAGGCTTGAAAACATGGCGTTAGAGGGTGAGAACTCGAAACAGCCCCCGAACGACCCCGTGGGTGGCACCAACACCACCCACGGGACCAACGTAACTCGTAGCAACTGACCCCGCAGCCGCGGGTGGCCCGGTTTGAGAGTACGACAGTAATTTGTTTATTTCCACACTTAGGCTTAAAAACATGGCGTTAGAGGGTGAGAACTCGAAACAGCCCCCGAACGTCCCCGTGGGTGGCACCACCACCTCCCACGGGACCAACTTAACTCGTAGGAACTGACCCCGCAGCCGCGGGTCTCCCGGTTTGAGAGTACGACGGTAATTCGGTTATTTCCACACTTAGGCTTGAAAACATGGCGTTAGAGGGTGAGAACTCGAAACAGCCCCCGAACGGCCCCGTGGGTGGCACCAACACCTCCCACGGGACCAACGTAACTCGTAGGAACTGAACCTGCAGCCGCGGGTGTCCCGTTTTGAGAGTACGACGGTAATTTGCTTATTTCCACACTTAGGCTTAAAAACATGGGGTTAGAGGGTGAGAACTCGAAACAGCCCCCGAACGTCCCCGTGGGTGGCACCACCACCTCCCACGGGACCAACGTAACTCGTAGGAACTGACCCCTCAAACGGGGAGACCCGCGGCTGCGGGGTCAGTTCCTACGAGTTACGTTTGTCCCGTGGGAGGTGTTGGTGCCACCCACGGGGCCGTTCAGGGGCTGTTTCGAGTTTTCACCCTCTAACGCCATGTTTTTAAGCCTAAGTGTGGAAATAAGCAAATTACCGTCGTACTCTCAAACCGGGACACCCGAGGCTGCGGGGTCAGTTCCTACGAGTTACGTTGGTCCCGTGGGAGGTGTTGGTGCCACCCACGGGGCCGTTCGGGAGCTGTTTCGAGTTCTCACCCTCTAACCCCATGTTTTCAAGCCTAAGTGTGGAAATAAGCAAATTACCGTCGTACTCTCAAAACGGGACACCCGCGGCTGCGGGGTCAGTTCCTACGAGTTACGTTGGTCCCGTGAGAGGTGTTGGTGCCACCCACGGGGCCGTTCGGGTGCTGTTTCGAGTTCTCACCCTCTAACGCCATGTTTTTAAGCCTAAGTGTGGAAATAAGCAAAGGAACTGACCCCGCAGCCGCGGGTCTCCCCGTTTGAGAGTACGACGGTAATTTGGTTATTTCCACACTTAGGCAAAAAAACATGGCGTTAGAGGGTGAGAACTCGAAACAGCCCCCGAACGGCCCCGTGGGTGGCACCAACACCTCCCACGGGACCAACGTAACTCGTAGGAACTGACCCCGCAACCGCGGGTCTCCCGGTTTGAGAGTACGACGGTAATTTGCTTATTTCCACACTTAGGCTTAAAAACATGGCGTTAGAGGGTGAGAACTTGAAACAGCACCCGAACGGCCCCGTGGGTGGCACCAACACCTCTCACGGGACCAACGTAACTCGTAGGAACTGACCCCGCAACCGCGGGTCTCCCGGTTTGAGAGTACGACGGTAATTTGCTTATTTCCACACTTAGGCTTAAAAACATGGCGTTAGAGGGTGAGAACTTGAAACAGCCCCCGAACGGCCCCGTGGGTGGCACCAACACCTCTCACGGGACCAACGTAACTGGTAGGAACTGACCCCGCAGCCGCGGGTCTCCCGGTTTGTGAGTACGACGATAATTTGCTTATTTTCACACTTAGGCTTAAAAACATGGCGTTAGAGGGTGAGAACTCGAAACAGCCCCCGAACGACCCCGTGGGTGGCACCAACACCACCCACGGGACCAACGTAACTCGTAGGAACTGACCCCGCAGCCGCGGGTGTCCCGGTTTGAGAGTACGACAGTAATTTGCTTATTTCCACACTTAGGCTTGAAAACATGGCGTTAGAGGGTGAGAACTCGAAACAGCCCCCGAACGACCCCGTGGGTGGCACCAACACCACCCACGGGACCAACGTAACTCGTAGCAACTGACCCCGCAGCCGCGGGTGGCCCGGTTTGAGAGTACGACAGTAATTTGTTTATTTCCACACTTAGGCTTAAAAACATGGCGTTAGAGGGTGAGAACTCGAAACAGCCCCCGAACGTCCCCGTGGGTGGCACCACCACCTCCCACGGGACCAACTTAACTCGTAGGAACTGACCCCGCAGCCGCGGGTCTCCCGGTTTGAGAGTACGACGGTAATTCGGTTATTTCCACACTTAGGCTTGAAAACATGGCGTTAGAGGGTGAGAACTCGAAACAGCCCCCGAACGGCCCCGTGGGTGGCACCAACACCTCCCACGGGACCAACGTAACTCGTAGGAACTGAACCTGCAGCCGCGGGTGTCCCGTTTTGAGAGTACGACGGTAATTTGCTTATTTCCACACTTAGGCTTAAAAACATGGGGTTAGAGGGTGAGAACTCGAAACAGCCCCCGAACGTCCCCGTGGGTGGCACCACCACCTCCCACGGGACCAACGTAACTCGTAGGAACTGACCCCTCAAACGGGGAGACCCGCGGCTGCGGGGTCAGTTCCTACGAGTTACGTTTGTCCCGTGGGAGGTGTTGGTGCCACCCACGGGGCCGTTCAGGGGCTGTTTCGAGTTTTCACCCTCTAACGCCATGTTTTTAAGCCTAAGTGTGGAAATAAGCAAATTACCGTCGTACTCTCAAACCGGGACACCCGAGGCTGCGGGGTCAGTTCCTACGAGTTACGTTGGTCCCGTGGGAGGTGTTGGTGCCACCCACGGGGCCGTTCGGGAGCTGTTTCGAGTTCTCACCCTCTAACCCCATGTTTTCAAGCCTAAGTGTGGAAATAAGCAAATTACCGTCGTACTCTCAAAACGGGACACCCGCGGCTGCGGGGTCAGTTCCTACGAGTTACGTTGGTCCCGTGAGAGGTGTTGGTGCCACCCACGGGGCCGTTCGGGTGCTGTTTCGAGTTCTCACCCTCTAACGCCATGTTTTTAAGCCTAAGTGTGGAAATAAGCAAAGGAACTGACCCCGCAGCCGCGGGTCTCCCCGTTTGAGAGTACGACGGTAATTTGGTTATTTCCACACTTAGGCAAAAAAACATGGCGTTAGAGGGTGAGAACTCGAAACAGCCCCCGAACGGCCCCGTGGGTGGCACCAACACCTCCCACGGGACCAACGTAACTCGTAGGAACTGACCCCGCAACCGCGGGTCTCCCGGTTTGAGAGTACGACGGTAATTTGCTTATTTCCACACTTAGGCTTAAAAACATGGCGTTAGAGGGTGAGAACTTGAAACAGCACCCGAACGGCCCCGTGGGTGGCACCAACACCTCTCACGGGACCAACGTAACTCGTAGGAACTGACCCCGCAGCCGCGGGTGTCCCGTTTTGAGAGTACGACGGTAATTTGCTTATTTCCACACTTAGGCTTAAAAACATGGGGTTAGAGGGTGAGAACTCGAAACAGCCCCCGAACGTCCCCGTGGGTGGCACCACCACCTCCCACGGGACCAACGTAACTCGTAGGAACTGACCCCGCTGCCGCGGGTCTCCCCGTTTGAGAGTACGACGGTAATTTGGTTATTTCCACACTTAGGCAAAAAAACATGGCGTTAGAGGGTGAGAACTCGAAACAGCCCCCGAACGGCCCCGTGGGTGGCACCAACACCTCCCACGGGACCAACGTAACTCATAGGAACTGACCCCGCAGCCGCGGGTGTCCCGGTTTGAGAGTACGACGGTAATTTGGTTATTTCCACACTTAGGCTTAAAAACATGGCTTTAGAGGGTGAGAACTCGAAACAGCCCCCGAACGTCCCCGTGGGTGGCACCAACACCTCCCACGGAACCAACGTAACTCGTAGGAACTGACCCCGCAACCGCGGGTCTCCCGGTTTGAGAGTACGACGGTAATTTGCTTATTTCCACACTTAGGCTTAAAAACATGGCGTTAGAGGGTGAGAACTTGAAACAGCCCCCGAACGGCCCCGTGGGTGGCACCAACACCTCTCACGGGACCAACGTAACTGGTAGGAACTGACCCCGCAGCCGCGGGTCTCCCGGTTTGTGAGTACGACGATAATTTGCTTATTTTCACACTTAGGCTTAAAAACATGGCGTTAGAGGGTGAGAACTCGAAACAGCCCCCGAACGACCCCGTGGGTGGCACCAACACCACCCACGGGACCAACGTAACTCGTAGGAACTGACCCCGCAGCCGCGGGTGTCCCGGTTTGAGAGTACGACAGTAATTTGCTTATTTCCACACTTAGGCTTGAAAACATGGCGTTAGAGGGTGAGAACTCGAAACAGCCCCCGAACGACCCCGTGGGTGGCACCAACACCACCCACGGGACCAACGTAACTCGTAGCAACTGACCCCGCAGCCGCGGGTGGCCCGGTTTGAGAGTACGACAGTAATTTGTTTATTTCCACACTTAGGCTTAAAAACATGGCGTTAGAGGGTGAGAACTCGAAACAGCCCCCGAACGTCCCCGTGGGTGGCACCACCACCTCCCACGGGACCAACTTAACTCGTAGGAACTGACCCCGCAGCCGCGGGTCTCCCGGTTTGAGAGTACGACGGTAATTCGGTTATTTCCACACTTAGGCTTGAAAACATGGCGTTAGAGGGTGAGAACTCGAAACAGCCCCCGAACGGCCCCGTGGGTGGCACCAACACCTCCCACGGGACCAACGTAACTCGTAGGAACTGAACCTGTAGCCGCGGGTGTCCCGTTTTGAGAGTACGACGGTAATTTGCTTATTTCCACACTTAGGCTTAAAAACATGGGGTTAGAGGGTGAGAACTCGAAACAGCCCCCGAACGTCCCCGTGGGTGGCACCAACACCACCCACGGGACCAACGTAACTTGTAGGAACTGACCCCGCAGCCGCGGGTCTCCCGGTTTGAGAGTACGACGGTAATTTGGTTATTTCCACACTTAGGCTTGAAAACATGGCGTTAGAGGGTGAGAACTCGAAACAGCCCCCGAACGGCCCCGTGGGTGGCACCAACACCTCCCACGGGACCAACGTAACTCGTAGGAACTGACCCCGCAGCCGCGGGTGTCCCGGTTTGAGAGTACGACGGTAATTTGCTTATTTCCACACTTAGGCTTAAAAACATGGCGTTAGAGGGTGAGAACTCGAAACATCCCCTGAACGGCCCCGTGGGTGGCACCAACACCTCCCACGGGACAAACGTAACTCGTAGGAACTGACCCCGCAGCCGCGGGTCTCCCCGTTTGAGAGTACGACGGTAATTTGCTTATTTCCACACTTAGGCTTAAAAACATGGCGTTAGAGGGTGAGAACTCGAAACAGCTCCCGAACGGCCCCGTGGGTGGCACCAACACCTCCCACGGGACCAACGTAACTCGTAGGAACTGACCCCGCAGCCGCGGGTGTCCCGGTTTGAGAGTACGGCGGTAATTTGCTTATTTCCACACTTAGGCTTGAAAACATGGCGTTAGAGGGTGAGAACTCGAAACAGCTCCCGAACGACCCCGTGGGTGGCACCAACACCACCCACGGGACCAATGTAACTCGTAGGAACTGACCCCGCAGCCGCGGGTGGCCCGGTTTGAGAGTACGACAGTAATTTGTTTATTTCCACACTTAGGCTTAAAAACATGGCGTTAGAGGGTGAGAACTCGAAACAGCCCCCGAACGTCCCCGTGGGTGGCACCACCACCTCCCACGGGACCAACTTAACTCGTAGGAACTGACCCCGCAGCCGCGGGTCTCCCGGTTTGAGAGTACGACGGTAATTCGGTTATTTCCACACTTGGGCTTGAAAACATGGCGTTAGAGGGTGAGAACTCGAAAAAGCCCCCGAACGGCCCCGTGGGTGGCACCAACACCTCCCACGGGACCAACGTAACTCGTAGGAACTGAACCTGCAGCCGCGGGTGTCCCGTTTTGAGAGTACGACGGTAATTTGCTTATTTCCACACTTAGGCTTAAAAACATGGGGTTAGAGGGTGAGAACTCGAAACAGCCCCCGAACGTCCCCGTGGGTGGCACCACCACCTCCCACGGGACCAACGTAACTCGTAGGAACTGACCCCGCAGCCGCGGGTCTCCCGGTTTGAGAGTACGACGGTAATTTGCTTATTTCCACACTTAGGCTTAAAAACATGGCGTTAGAGGGTGAGAACTCGAAACAGCCCCCGAACGTCCCCGTGGGTGGCACCACCACCTCCCACGGGACCAACGTAACTCGTAGGAACTGACCCCGCAGCCGCGGGTCTCCCGGTTTGAGAGTACGACGGTAATTCGGTTATTTCCACACTTAGGCTTGAAAACAAGGCGTTAGAGGGTGAGAACTCGAAAGAACCCCCGAACGGCCCCGTGGGTGGCACCAACACCTCCCACGGGACCAACGTAACTCGTAGGAACTGAACCTGCAGCCGCGGGTGTCCCGTTTTGAGAGTACGACGGTAATTTGCTTATTTCCACACTTAGGCTTAAAAACATGGGGTTAGAGGGTGAGAACTCGAAACAGCCCCCGAACGTCCCCGTGGGTGGCACCACCACCTCCCACGGGACCAACGTAACTCGTAGGAACTGACCCCCGCAGCCGCGGGTCTCCCAGTTTGAGAGTACGACGGTAATTTGGTTATTTCCACACTTAGGCAAAAAAACATGGCGTTAGAGGGTGAGAACTCGAAACAGCCCCCGAACGTCCCCGTGGGTGGCACCAACACCTCCCACGGGACCAACGTAACTCGTAGGAACTGACCCCGCAGCCGCGGGTGTCCCGGTTTGAGAGTACGACGGTAATTTGGTTATTTCCACACTTAGGCTCAAAAACATGGCGTTAGAGGGTGAGAACTCGAAACAGCCCCCGAACGGCCCCGTGGGTGGCACCAACACCTCCCACGGGACCAACTTAACTCGTAGGAACTGACCCCGCAGCCGCGGGTGTCCCGGTTTGAGAGTACGACGGTAATTTGCTTATTTCCACACTTAGGCTTAAAAACATGGCGTTAGAGGGTGAGAACTCGAAACAGCCCCCGAACGTCCCCGTGGGTGGCACCAACACCTCCCACGGGACCAACGTAACTCGTAGGAACTGACCCCGCAGCCGCGGGTGTCCCGGTTTGAGAGTACGACGGTAATTTGGTTATTTCCACACTTAGGCATAAAAACATGGCGTTAGAGGGTGAGAACTCCAAACAGCCCCCGAACGGCCCCGTCGGTGGCACCAACACCTCTCACGGGACCAACGTAACTCGTAGGAACTGACCCCCGCAGCCGCGGGTCTCCCGGTTTGTGAGTACGACGATAATTTGCTTATTTTCACACTTAGGCTTAAAAACATGGCGTTAGAGGGTGAGAACTCGAAACAGCCCCCGAACGACCCCGTGGGTGGCACCAACACCACCCACGGGACCAACGTAACTCGTAGGAACTGACCCCGCAGCCGGGTCTCCCGGTTTGAGAGTACGACGGTAATTTGATTATTTCCACACTTAGGCTTAAAAACATGGCGTTAGAGGGTGAGAACTCGAAACAGCCCCCGAACGACCCCGTGGGTGGCACCAACACCACCCACGGGACCAACGTAATTCGTAGGAACTGACCCCCGCAGCCGCGGGTGTCCCGGTTTGAGAGTACGACAGTAATTTGCTTATTTCCACACTTAGGCTTAAAAACATGGCGTTAGAGGGTGAGAATTCGAAACAGCCCCCGAACGGCCCCGTGGGTGGCACCAACACCACCCACGGGACCAACGTAACTCGTAGGAACTGACCCCGCAGCCGCGGGTGTCCCAGTTTGAGAGTACGGCTGTAATTTGCTTATTTCTACACTTAGGCTTAAAAACATGGCGTTAGAGGGTGAGAACTCGAAACAGCCCCCGAACGGCCCCGTGTGTGGCACCAACACCTCCCACGGGACCAACGTAACTCGTAGGAAATGACCCCGCAGCCGCGGGTGTCCCGGTTTGAGAGTACGGCGGTAATTTGCTTATTTCCACACTTAGGCTTGAAAACATGGCGTTAGAGGGTGAGAACTCGAAACAGCCCCCGAACGGCCCCGTGGGTGGCACCAACACCACCCACGGGACCAACGTAACTCGTAGCAACTGACCCCGCAGCCGCGGGTGGCCCGGTTTGAGAGTACGACAGTAATTTGTTTATTTCCACACTTAGGCTTAAAAACATGGCGTTAGAGGGTGAGAACTCGAAACAGCCCCCGAACGTCCCCGTGGGTGGCACCACCACCTCCCACGGGACCAACTTAACTCGTAGGAACTGACCCCGCAGCCGCGGGTCTCCCGGTTTGAGAGTACGACGGTAATTCGGTTATTTCCACACTTAGGCTTGAAAACATGGCGTTAGAGGGTGAGAACTCGAAACAGCCCCCGAACGGCCCCGTGGGTGGCACCAACACCTCCCACGGGACCAACGTAACTCGTAGGAACTGAACCTGCAGCCGCGGGTGTCCCGTTTTGAGAGTACGACGGTAATTTGCTTATTTCCACACTTAGGCTTAAAAACATGGGGTTAGAGGGTGAGAACTCGAAACAGCCCCCGAACGTCCCCGTGGGTGGCACCACCACCTCCCACGGGACCAACGTAACTCGTAGGAACTGACCCCTCAAACGGGGAGACCCGCGGCTGCGGGGTCAGTTCCTACGAGTTACGTTTGTCCCGTGGGAGGTGTTGGTGCCACCCACGGGGCCGTTCAGGGGCTGTTTCGAGTTTTCACCCTCTAACGCCATGTTTTTAAGCCTAAGTGTGGAAATAAGCAAATTACCGTCGTACTCTCAAACCGGGACACCCGAGGCTGCGGGGTCAGTTCCTACGAGTTACGTTGGTCCCGTGGGAGGTGTTGGTGCCACCCACGGGGCCGTTCGGGAGCTGTTTCGAGTTCTCACCCTCTAACCCCATGTTTTCAAGCCTAAGTGTGGAAATAAGCAAATTACCGTCGTACTCTCAAAACGGGACACCCGCGGCTGCGGGGTCAGTTCCTACGAGTTACGTTGGTCCCGTGAGAGGTGTTGGTGCCACCCACGGGGCCGTTCGGGTGCTGTTTCGAGTTCTCACCCTCTAACGCCATGTTTTTAAGCCTAAGTGTGGAAATAAGCAAAGGAACTGACCCCGCAGCCGCGGGTCTCCCCCGTTTGAGAGTACGACGGTAATTTGGTTATTTCCACACTTAGGCAAAAAAACATGGCGTTAGAGGTTGAGAACTCGAAACAGCCCCCGAACGGCCCCGTGGGTGGCACCAACACCTCCCACGGGACCAACGTAACTCGTAGGAACTGACCCCGCAGCTGCGGGTCTCCCGGTTTGTGAGTACGACGATAATTTGCTTATTTTCACACTTAGGCTTAAAAACATGGCGTTAGAGGGTGAGAACTCGAAACAGCCCCCGAACGACCCCGTGGGTGGCACCAACACCACCCACGGGACCAACGTAACTCGTAGGAACTGACCCCGCAGCCGGGTCTCCCGGTTTGAGAGTACGACGGTAATTTGCTTATTTCCACACTTAGGCTTAAAAACATGGCGTTAGAGGGTGAGAACTCGAAACAGCCCCCGAACGACCCCGTGGGTGGCACCAACACCACCCACGGGACCAACGTAATTCGTAGGAACTGACCCCGCAGCCGCGGGTGTCCCGGTTTGAGAGTACGACAGTAATTTGCTTATTTCCACACTTAGGCTTAAAAACATGGCGTTAGAGGGTGAGAATTCGAAACAGCCCCCGAACGGCCCCGTGGGTGGCACCAACACCACCCACGGGACCAACGTAACTCGTAGGAACTGACCCCGCAGCCGCGGGTGTCCCGGTTTGAGAGTACGGCTGTAATTTGCTTATTTCTACACTTAGGCTTAAAAACATGGCGTTAGAGGGTGAGAACTCGAAACAGCCCCCGAACGGCCCCGTGTGTGGCACCAACACCTCCCACGGGACCAACGTAACTCGTAGGAAATGACCCCGCAGCCGCGGGTGTCCCGGTTTGAGAGTACGGCGGTAATTTGCTTATTTCCACACTTAGGCTTGAAAACATGGCGTTAGAGGGTGAGAACTCGAAACAGCCCCCGAACGACCCCGTGGGTGGCACCAACACCACCCACGGGACCAACGTAACTCGTAGCAACTGACCCCGCAGCCGCGGGTGGCCCGGTTTGAGAGTACGACAGTAATTTGTTTATTTCCACACTTAGGCTTAAAAACATGGCGTTAGAGGGTGAGAACTCGAAACAGCCCCCGAACGTCCCCGTGGGTGGCACCACCACCTCCCACGGGACCAACTTAACTCGTAGGAACTGACCCCGCAGCCGCGGGTCTCCCGGTTTGAGAGTACGACGGTAATTCGGTTATTTCCACACTTAGGCTTGAAAACATGGCGTTAGAGGGTGAGAACTCGAAACAGCCCCCGAACGGCCCCGTGGGTGGCACCAACACCTCCCACGGGACCAACGTAACTCGTAGGAACTGAACCTGCAGCCGCGGGTGTCCCGTTTTGAGAGTACGACGGTAATTTGCTTGTTTCCACGCTTAGGCTTAAAAACATGGGGTTAGAGGGTGAGAACTCGAAACAGCCCCCGAACGTCCCCGTGGGTGGCACCACCACCTCCCACGGGACCAACGTAACTCGTAGGAACTGACCCCGCAGCCGCGGGTCTCCCGGTTTGAGAGTACGACGGTAATTTGGTTATTTCCACACTTAGGCTTGAAAACATGGCGTTAGAGGGTGAGAACTCGAAACAGCTCCCGAACGGCCCCGTGGGTGGCACCAACACCTCCCACGGGACCAACGTAACTCGTAGGAACTGACCCCGCAGCCGCGGGTGTCCCGGTTTGAGAGTACGACCGTAATTTGCTTTTTTCCACACTTAGGCTTAAAAACATGGCGTTAGAGGGTGAGAACTCGAAACAGCCCCCGAACGGCCCCGTGGGTGGCACCAACACCTCCCACGGGACCAACGTAACTCATAGGAACTGACCCCGCAGCCGCGGGTGTCCCGGTTTGAGAGTACGACGGTAATTTGGTTATTTCCACACTTAGGCTTAAAAACATGGCTTTAGAGGGTGAGAACTCGAAACAACCCCCGAACGTCCCCGTGGGTGGCACCAACACCTCCCACGGGACCAACGTAACTCGTAGGAACAGACCCCGCAACCGCGGGTCTCCCGGTTTGAGAGTACGACGGTAATTTGCTTATTTCCACACTTAGGCTTAAAAACATGGCGTTAGAGGGTGAGAACTTGAAACAGCCCCCGAACGGCCCCGTGGGTGGCACCAACACCTCTCACGGGACCAACGTAACTGGTAGGAACTGACCCCGCAGCCGCGGGTCTCCCGGTTTGTGAGTACGTCGATAATTTGCTTATTTTCACACTTAGGCTTAAAAACATGGCGTTAGAGGGTGAGAACTCGAAACAGCCCCCGAACGACCCCGTGGCTGGCACCAACACCACCCACGGGACCAACGTAACTCGTAGGAACTGACCCCGCAGCCGCGGGTCTCCCGGTTTGAGAGTACGACGGTAATTTGTTTATTTCCACACTTAGGCTTAAAAACATGGCGTTAGAGGGTGAGAACTCGAAACAGCCCCCGAACGGCCCCGTGGGTGGCACCAACACCTCCCACGGGACCAACGTAACTCGTAGGAACTGACCCCGCAGCTGCGGGTGTCCCGGTTTGAGAGTACGGCGGTAATTTGCTTATTTCCACACTTAGGCTTGAAAACATGGCGTTAGAGGGTGAGAACTCGAAACAGCCCCCGAACGACCCCGTGGGTGGCACCAACACCACCCACGGGACCAACGTAACTCGTAGGAACTGACCCCGCAGCCGCGGGTGGCCCGGTTTGAGAGTACGATAGTAATTTGTTTATTTCCACACTTAGGCTTAAAAACATGGCGTTAGAGGGTGAGAACTCGAAACAGCCCCCGAACGTCCCCGTGGGTGGCACCACCACCTCCCACGGGACCAACTTAACTCGTAGGAACTGACCCCGCAGCCGCGGGTCTCCCGGTTTGAGAGTACGACGGTAATTCGGTTATTTCCACACTTAGGCTTGAAAACATGGCGTTAGAGGGTGAGAACTCGAAACAGCCCCCGAACGGCCCCGTGGGTGGCACCAACACCTCCCACGGGACCAACGTAACTCGTAGGAACTGAACCTGTAGCCGCGGGTGTCCCGTTTTGAGAGTACGACGGTAATTTGCTTATTTCCACACTTAGGCTTAAAAACATGGGGTTAGAGGGTGAGAACTCGAAACAGCCCCCGAACGTCCCCGTGGGTGGCACCAACACCACCCACGGGACCAACGTAACTCGTAGGAACTGACCCCGCAGCCGCGGGTCTCCCGGTTTGAGAGTACGACGGTAATTTGGTTATTTCCACACTTAGGCTTGAAAACATGGCGTTAGAGGGTGAGAACTCGAAACAGCCCCCGAACGGCCCCGTGGGTGGCACCAACACCTCCCACGGGACCAACGTAACTCGTAGGAACTGACCCCGCAGCGCGGGTGTCCCGGTTTGAGAGTACGACGGTAATTTGCTTATTTCCACACTTAGGCTTAAAAACATGGCGTTAGAGGGTGAGAACTCGAAACATCCCCTGAACGGCCCCGTGGGTGGCACCAACACCTCCCACGGGACAAACGTAACTCGTAGGAACTGACCCCGCAGCCGCGGGTCTCCCCGTTTGAGAGTACGACGGTAATTTGCTTATTTCCACACTTAGGCTTAAAAACATGGCGTTAGAGGGTGAGAACTCGAAACAGCCCCCGAACGGCCCCGTGGGTGGAACCAACACCTCCCACGGGACCAACGTAACTCGTAGGAACTGACCCCGCAGCCGCGGGTCTCCCGGTTTGAGAGTACGACGGTAATTTGCTTATTTTCACACTTAGGCTTAAAAACATGGCGTTAGAATGTGAGAACTCGAAACAGCCCCCGAATGACCCCGTGGGTGGCACCAACACCACCCACGGGACCAACGTAACTCGTAGGAACTGACCCCGCAGCCGCGGGTCTCCCGGTTTGAGAGTACGACGGTAATTTGTTTATTTCCACACTTAGGCATAAAAACATGGCGTTAGAGGGTGAGAACTCGAAACAGGCCCCGAACGGCCCCGTGGGTGGCACCAACACCTCCCACAGGACCAACGTAACTCGTAGGAACTGACCCCGCAGCCGCGGGTCTCCCGGTTTGAGAGTACGACGGTAATTTGCTTATTTTCACACTTAGGCTTAAAAACATGGCGTTAGAGGGTGAGAACTCGAAACAGCCCCGAACGACCCCGTGGGTGGCACCAACACCACCCACGGGACCAACGTAACTCGTAGGAACTGACCCCGCAACCGCGGGTCTCCCGGTTTGAGAGTACGACGGTAATTTGCTTATTTCCACACTTAGGCTTAAAAACATGGCGTTAGAGGGTGAGAATTCGAAACAGCCCCCGAACGGCCCCGTGGGTGGCACCAACACCACCCACGGGACCAACGTAACTCGTAGGAACTGACCCCGCCGCCGCGGGTGTCCCGGTTTGAGAGTACGGCGGTAATTTGCTTATTACCACACTTAGGCTTAAAAACATGGCGTTAGAGGGTGAGAACTCGAAACAGCCCCCGAACGGCCCCGTGGGTGACACCAACACCTCCCACGGGACCAACGTAACTCGTAGGAACAGACCCCGCAGCCGCGGGTGGCCCGGTTTGAGAGTACGACGGTAATTTGCTTATTTCCACACTTAGGCTTGAAAACATGGCGTTAGAGGGTGAGAACTCGAAACAGCCCCCGAACGACCCCGTGGGTGGCACCAACACCACCCACGGGACCAACGAGTTAGGCGTTAGAGGGTGAGAACTCGAAACAGCCCCCGAACGACCCCGTGGGTGGCACCAACACCACCCACGGGACCAACGTAACTCGTAGGAACTGACCCCGCAGCCGCGGGTGGCCCGGTTTGAGAGTACGACAGTAATTTGTTTATTTCCACACTTAGGCTTAAAAACATGGCGTTAGAGGGTGAGAACTCGAAACAGCCCCCGAACGTCCCCGTGGGTGGCACCACCACCTCCCACGGGACCAACGTAACTCGTAGGAACTGACCCCGCAGTCGCGGGTCTCCCGGTTTGAGAGTACGACGGTAATTTGGTTATTTCCACACTTAGGCTTGAAATCATGGCGTTAGAGGGTGAGAACTCGAAACAGCCCCCGAACGGCCCCGTGGGTGGCACCAACACCTCCCACGGGACCAACGTAACTCGTTGGAACTGACCCTGCAGCCGCGGGTGTCCCGTTTTGAGAGTACGACGGTAATTTGCTTATTTCCACACTTAGGCTTAAAAACATGGGGTTAGAGGGTGAGAACTCGAAACAGCCCCCGAACGTCCCCGTGGGTGGCACCACCACCTCCCACGGGACCAACGTAACTCGTAGGAACTGACCCCGCAGCCGCGGGTCTCCCGGTTTGAGAGTACGACGGTAATTTGGTTATTCCCACACTTAGGCTTGAAAACATGGCGTTAGAGGGTGAGAACTCGCAACAGCCCCCGAACGGCCCCGTGGGTGGCACCAACACCTCCCACGGGACCAACGTAACTCGTAGGAACTGACCCCGCAGCCGCGGCTGTCCCGGTTTGAGAGTACGACGGTAATTTGCTTATTTCCACACTTAGGCTTAAAAACATGGCGTTAGAGGGTGAGAAAACTCGAAACAGCCTCTGAACGGCCGCGTGGGTGGCACCAACACCTCCCACGGGACAAACGTAACTCGTAGGAACTGACCCCGCAGCCGCGGGTCTCCCCGTTTCAGAGTACGACGGTAATTTGCTTATTTCCACACTTAGGCATAAAAACATGGCGTTAGAGGGTGAGGACTCGAAACAGCCCCCGAACGGCCCCGTGGGTGGCACCAACACCTCCCACGGGACCAACGTAACTCGTAGGAACTGACCCCACAGCCGCGGGTCTCCCGGTTTGAGAGTACGACGGTAATTTGCTTATTTTCACACTTAGGCTTAAAAACATGGCGTTAGAGGGTGAGAACTCGAAACAGCCCCCGAACGACCCCGTGGGTGGCACCAACACCACCCACGGGACCAACGTAACTCGTAGGAACTGACCCCGCAGCCGCGGGTCTCCCGGTTTGAGAGTACGACGGTAATTTGCTTATTTCCACACTTAGGCTTAAAAACATGGCGTTAGAGGGTGAGAACTCGAAACAGCCCCCGAACGGCCCCGTGGGTGGCACCAACACCACCCACGGGACCAACGTAACTCGTAGGAACTGACCCCGCCGCCGCGGGTGTCCCGGTTTGAGAGTACGGCGGTAATTTGCTTATTACCACACTTAGGCTTAAAAACATGGCGTTAGAGGGTGAGAACTCGAAACAGCCCCCGAACGGCCCCGTGGGTGACACCAACACCTCCCACGGGACCAACGTAACTCGTAGGAACAGACCCCGCAGCCGCGGGTGGCCCGGTTTGAGAGTACGACGGTAATTTGCTTATTTCCACACTTAGGCTTGAAAACATGGCGTTAGAGGGTGAGAACTCGAAACAGCCCCCGAACGACCCCGTGGGTGGCACCAACACCACCCACGGGACCAACGAGTTAGGCGTTAGAGGGTGAGAACTCGAAACAGCCCCCGAACGACCCCGTGGGTGGCACCAACACCACCCACGGGACCAACGTAACTCGTAGGAACTGACCCCGCAGCCGCGGGTGGCCCGGTTTGAGAGTACGACAGTAATTTGTTTATTTCCACACTTAGGCTTAAAAACATGGCGTTAGAGGGTGAGAACTCGAAACAGCCCCCGAACGTCCCCGTGGGTGGCACCACCACCTCCCACGGGACCAACGTAACTCGTAGGAACTGACCCCGCAGTCGCGGGTCTCCCGGTTTGAGAGTACGACGGTAATTTGGTTATTTCCACACTTAGGCTTGAAATCATGGCGTTAGAGGGTGAGAACTCGAAACAGCCCCCGAACGGCCCCGTGGGTGGCACCAACACCTCCCACGGGACCAACGTAACTCGTTGGAACTGACCCTGCAGCCGCGGGTGTCCCGTTTTGAGAGTACGACGGTAATTTGCTTATTTCCACACTTAGGCTTAAAAACATGGGGTTAGAGGGTGAGAACTCGAAACAGCCCCCGAACGTCCCCGTGGGTGGCACCACCACCTCCCACGGGACCAACGTAACTCGTAGGAACTGACCCCGCAGCCGCGGGTCTCCCGGTTTGAGAGTACGACGGTAATTTGGTTATTCCCACACTTAGGCTTGAAAACATGGCGTTAGAGGGTGAGAACTCGCAACAGCCCCCGAACGGCCCCGTGGGTGGCACCAACACCTCCCACGGGACCAACGTAACTCGTAGGAACTGACCCCGCAGCCGCGGCTGTCCCGGTTTGAGAGTACGACGGTAATTTGCTTATTTCCACACTTAGGCTTAAAAACATGGCGTTAGAGGGTGAGAAAACTCGAAACAGCCTCTGAACGGCCGCGTGGGTGGCACCAACACCTCCCACGGGACAAACGTAACTCGTAGGAACTGACCCCGCAGCCGCGGGTCTCCCCGTTTCAGAGTACGACGGTAATTTGCTTATTTCCACACTTAGGCATAAAAACATGGCGTTAGAGGGTGAGGACTCGAAACAGCCCCCGAACGGCCCCGTGGGTGGCACCAACACCTCCCACGGGACCAACGTAACTCGTAGGAACTGACCCCACAGCCGCGGGTCTCCCGGTTTGAGAGTACGACGGTAATTTGCTTATTTTCACACTTAGGCTTAAAAACATGGCGTTAGAGGGTGAGAACTCGAAACAGCCCCCGAACGACCCCGTGGGTGGCACCAACACCACCCACGGGACCAACGTAACTCGTAGGAACTGACCCCGCAGCCGCGGGTCTCCCGGTTTGAGAGTACGACGGTAATTTGCTTATTTCCACACTTAGGCTTAAAAACATGGCGTTAGAGGGTGAGAACTCGAAACAGCCCCCGAACGACCCCGTGGGTGGCACCAACACCACCCACGGGACCAACGTAATTCGTAGGAACTGACCCCGCAGCCGCGGGTGTCCCGGTTTGAGAGTACGACGGTAATTTGCTTATTTCCACACTTAGGCTTAAAAAAATGGCGTTAGATGGTGAGAACTCGAAACAGCCCCCGAACGGCCCCGTGGGTGGCACCAACATCTCCCACGGGACCAACGTAACTCGTAGGAACTGACCCCGCAGCCGCGGGTGTCCCGGTTTGAGAGTACGACAGTAATTTGTTTATTTCCACACTTAGGCTTAAAAACATGGCGTTAGAGAGTGAGAACTCGAAACAGCCCCCGAACGTCCCCGTGGGTGGCACCAACACCTCCCACGGGACCAACGTAACTCGTACGAACTGACCCCGCAGTCGCGGGTCTCCCGGTTTGAGAGTACGACGGTAATTTGCTTATTTCCACACTTAGGCTTAAAAACATGGCGTTAGAGGGTGAGAACTCGAAACAGCCCCCTAACGGCCCCGTGGGTGGCACCAACACCTCCCACGGGACAAACGTAACTCGTAGGAACTGACCCCGCAGCCGCGGGTCTCCCCGTTTGAGAGTACGACGGTAATTTGGTTATTCCCACACTTAGGCTTGAAAACATGGCGTTAGAGGGTGAGAACTCGAAACAGCCCCCGAACGGCCCCGTGGGTGGCACCAACACCTCCCACGGGACCAACGTAACTCGTAGGAACTGACCCCGCAGCCGCGGGTGTCCCGGTTTGAGAGTACGACGGTAATTTGCTTATTTTCACACTTAGGCTTAAAAACATGGCGTTAGAGGGTGAGAACTCGAAACAGCCCCCGAACGACCCCGTGGGTGGCACCCACACCACCCACGGGACCAACGTAACTCGTAGGAACAGACCCCGCAACCGCGGGTCTCCCGGTTTGAGAGTACGACGGTAATTTGCTTATTTCCACACTTAGGCTTAAAAACATGGCGTTAGAGGGTGAGAATTCGAAACAGCCCCCGAACGGCCCCGTGGGTGGCACCAACACCACCCACGGGACCAACGTAACTCGTAGGAACTGACCCCGCAGCCGCGGGTGTCCCGGTTTGAGAGTACGGCGGTAATTTGCTTATTTCCACACTTAGGCTTAAAAACATGGCGTTAGAGGGTGAGATCTCGAAACAGCCCCCGAACGTCCCCGTGGGTGGCACCAACACCTCCCACGGGACCAACGTAACTCGTAGGAACTGACCCCGCAGCCGCGGGTGTCCCGGTTTGAGAGTACGACCGTAATTTGCTTATTTCCACACTTAGGCTTAAAAAAATGGCGTTAGAGGGTGAGAATTCGAAACAGCCCCCGAAGGACCCCGTGGGTGGCACCAACACAACCCACGGGACCAACGTAACTCGTAGGAACTGACCCCGCAGCCGCGGGTGTCCCGGTTTGAGAGTACGACGGTAATTTGCTTATTTCCACACTTAGGCTTAAAAACATGGCGTTAGAGGGTGAGAACAAGAAACAGCCCCCCAACGGCCCCGTGGGTGGCACCAACACCTCCCACGGGACCAACGTAACTCGTAGGAACTGACCCCGCAGCCGCGGGTGTCCCGGTTTGAGAGTACGACGGTAATTTGCTTATTTCCACACTTAGGTTTGAAAACATGGCGTTAGAGGGTGAGAACTCGAAACAGCCCCCGAACGAACCCGCGGGTGGCATCAACACCACCCACGGGACCAACGTAACTCGTAGGAACTGACCCCGCAGCCGCGGGTGGCCCGGTTTGAGAGTACGACCGTAATTTGCTTTTTTCCACACTTAGGCTTAAAAACATGGCGTTAGAGGGTGAGAACTCGAAACAGCCCCCGAACGGCCCCGTGGGTGGCACCAACACCTCCCACGGGACCAACGTAACTCGTAGGAACTGACCCCGCAGCCGCGGGTGTCCCGGTTTGAGAGTACGACGGTAATTTCCTTATTTCCACACTTAGGCTTGAAAACATGGCGTTAGAGGGTGAGAACTCGAAACAGCCCCCGAACGACCCCGTGGGTGGCACCAACACCACCCACGGGACCAACGTAACTCGTAGGAACTGACCCCGCAGCCGCGGGTGGCCCGGTTTGAGAGTACGACAGTAATTTGTTTATTTCCACACTTAGGCTTAAAAACATGGCGTTAGAGGGTGAGAATTCGAAACAGCCTCCGAACGGCCCCGTGGGTGGCACCAACACCACCCACGGGACCAACGTAACTCGTAGGAACTGACCCCGCAGCCGCGGGTGTCCCGGTTTGAGAGTACGGCGGTAATTTGCTTATTTCCACACTTAGGCTTAAAAACATGGCGTTAGAGGGTGAGAACTCGAAACAGCCCCCGAACGTCCCCGTGGGTGGCACCAACACCTCCTACGGGACCAACGTAACTCGTAGGAACTGACCCCGCAGCCGCGGGTGTCCCGGTTTGAGAGTACGACGGTAATTTGCTTATTTCCACACTTAGGCTTAAAAACATGGCGTTAGAGGGTGAGAACTCGAAACATCCCCTGAACGGCCCCGTGGGTGGCACCAACACCTCCCACGGGACAAACGTAACTCGTAGGAACTGACCCCGCAGCCGCGGGTCTCCCCGTTTGAGAGTACGACGGTGATTTGCTTATTTCCACACTTAGGCTTAAAAACATGGCGTTAGAGGGTGAGAACTCGAAACAGCCCCCGAACGGCCCCGTGGGTGGCACCAACACCTCCCACGGGACCAACGTAACTCGTAGGAACTGACCCCGCAGCCGCGGGTCTCCCGGTTTGAGAGTACGACGGTAATTTGCTTATTTTCACACTTAGGCTTAAAAACATGGCGTTAGAGGTGAGAACTCGAAACAGCCCCCGAACGACCCCGTGGGTGGCACCAACACTACCCACGGGACCAACGTAACTCGTAGGAACTGACCCCGCAGCCGCGGGTCTCCCGGTTTGAGAGTACGACGGTAATTTGTTTATTTCCACACTTAGGCATAAAAACATGGCGTTAGAGGGTGAGAACTCGAAACAGGCCCCGAACGGCCCCGTGGGTGGCACCAACACCTCCCACAGGACCAACGTAACTCGTAGGAACTGACCCCGCAGCCGCGGGTCTCCCGGTTTGAGAGTACGACGGTAATTTGCTTATTTTCACACTTAGGCTTAAAAACATGGCGTTAGAGGGTGAGAACTCGAAACAGCCCCGAACGACCCCGTGGGTGGCACCAACACCACCCACGGGACCAACGTAACTCGTAGGAACTGACCCCGCAACCGCGGGTCTCCCGGTTTGAGAGTACGACGGTAATTTGCTTATTTCCACACTTAGGCTTAAAAACATGGCGTTAGAGGGTGAGAATTCGAAACAGCCCCCGAACGGCCCCGTGGGTGGCACCAACACCACCCACGGGACCAACGTAACTCGTAGGAACTGACCCCGCAGCCGCGGGTGTCCCGGTTTGAGAGTACGGCGGTAATTTGCTTATTTCCACACTTAGGCTTAAAAACATGGCGTTAGAGGGTGAGAACTCGAAACAGCCCCCGAACGGCCCCGTGGGTGACACCAACACCTCCCACGGGACCAACGTAACTCGTAGGAACAGACCCCGCAGCCGCGGGTGTCCCGGTTTGAGAGTACGACGGTAATTTGCTTATTTCCACACTTAGGCTTGAAATCATGGCGTTAGAGCGTGAGAACTCGAAACAGCCCCCGAACGGCCCAGTGGGTGGCACCAACACCACCCACGGGACCAACGAGTTAGGCGTTAGAGGGTGAGAACTCGAAACAGCCCCCGAACGACCCCGTGGGTGGCACCAACACCAACCACGGGACCAAAGTAACTCGTAGGAACTGACCCCGCAGCCGCGGGTGGCCCGGTTTGAGAGTACGACAGTAATTTGGTTATTTCCACACTTAGGCTTGAAATCATGGCGTTAGAGGGTGAGAACTCGAAACAGCCCCCGAACGTCCCCGTGGGTGGCACCACCACCTCCCACGGGACCAACGTAACTCGTAGGAACTGACCCCGCAGCCGCGGGTCTCCCGGTTTGAGAGTACGACGGTAATTTGGTTATTCCCACACTTAGGCTTGAAAACATGGCGTTAGAGGGTGAGAACTCGAAACAGCCCCCGAACGGCCCCGTGGGTGGCACCAACACCTCCCACAGGACCAACGTAACTCGTAGGAACTGACCCCGCAGCCGCGGCTGTCCCGGTTTGAGAGTACGACGGTAATTTGCTTATTTCCACAATTAGGCTTAAAAACATGGCGTTAGAGGGTGAGAAAACTCGAAACAGACTCTGAACGGCCGCGTGGGTGGCACCAACACCTCCCACGGGACAAACGTAACTCGTAGGAACTGACCCCGCAGCCGCGGGTCTCCCCGTTTCAGAGTACGACGGTAATTTGCTTATTTCCACACTTAGGCTTAAAAACATGGCGTTAGAGGGTGAGAACTCGAAACAGGTCCCGAACGACCCCGTGAGTGGCACCAACACCACCCACGGGACCAACGTAACTCGTAGGAACTGACCCCGCAGCCGCGGGTCTCCCGGTTTGAGAGTACGACGGTAATTTGCTTATTTCCACACTTAGGCATAAAAACATGGCGTTAGAGGGTGAGGACTCGAAACAGCCCCCGAACGGCCCCGTGGGTGGCACCAACACCTCCCACGGGACCAACGTAACTCGTAGGAACTGACCCCACAGCCGCGGGTCTCCCGGTTTGAGAGTACGACGGTAATTTGCTTATTTCCACACTTAGGCTTAAAAACATGGCGTTAGAGGGTGAGAACTCGAAACAGGTCCCGAACGACCCCGTGAGTGGCACCAACACCACCCACGGGACCAACGTAACTCGTAGGAACTGACCCCGCAGCCGCGGGTCTCCCGGTTTGAGAGTACGACGGTAATTTGCTTATTTCCACACTTAGGCATAAAAACATGGCGTTAGAGGGTGAGGACTCGAAACAGCCCCCGAACGGCCCCGTGGGTGGCACCAACACCTCCCACGGGACCAACGTAACTCGTAGGAACTGACCCCACAGCCGCGGGTCTCCCGGTTTGAGAGTACGACGGTAATTTGCTTATTTTCACACTTAGGCTTAAAAACATGGCGTTAGAGGGTGAGAACTCGAAACAGCCCCCGAACGGCCCCGTGGGTGGCACCAACACCTCCCACGGGACCAACGTAACTCGTAGGAACTGACCCCGCAGCCGCGGGTGTCCCGGTTTGAGAGTACGGCGGTAATTTGCTTATTTCCACACTTAGGCTTGAAAACATGGCGTTAGAGGGTGAGAACTCGAAACAGCCCCCGAACGACCCCGTGGGTGGCACCAACACCACCCACGGGACCAACGTAACTCGTAGGAACTGACCCCGCAGCCGCGGGTGGCCCGGTTTGAGAGTACGACAGTAATTTGTTTATTTCCACACTTAGGCTTAAAAACATGGCGTTAGAGGGTGAGAACTCGAAACAGCCCCCGAACGTCCCCGTGGGTGGCACCACCACCTCCCACGGGACCAACGTAACTCGTAGGAACTGACCCCGCAGCCGCGGGTCTCCCGGTTTGAGAGTACGACGGTAATTCGGTTATTTCCACACTTAGGCTTGAAAACAAGGCGTTAGAGGGTGAGAACTCGAAACAACCCCCGAACGGCCCCGTGGGTGGCACCAACACCTCCCACGGGACCAACGTAACTCGTAGGAACTGAACCTGCAGCCGCGGGTGTCCCGTTTTGAGAGTACGACGGTAATTTGCTTATTTCCACACTTAGGCTTAAAAACATGGGGTTAGAGGGTGAGAACTCGAAACAGCCCCCGAACGTCCCCGTGGGTGGCCCCACCACCTCCCACGGGACCAACGTAACTCGTAGGAACTGACCCCGCAGCCGCGGGTCTCCCGGTTTGAGAGTACGACGGTAATTTGGTTATTTCCACACTTAGGCAAAAAAACATGGCGTTAGAGGGTGAGAACTCGAAACAGCCCCCGAACGTCCCCGTGGGTGGCACCACCACCTCCCACGGGACCAACGTAACTGGTAGGAACTGACCCCGCAGCCGCGGGTCTCCCGGTTTGAGAGTACGACGGTAATTTGGTTATTCCCACACTTAGGCTTGAAAACATGGCGTTAGAGGGTGAGAACTCGAAACAGCCCCCGAACGGCCCCGTGGGTGGCACCAACACCTCCCACGGGACCAACGTAACTCGTAGGAACTGACCCCGCAGCCGCGGCTGTCCCGGTTTGAGAGTACGACGGTAATTTGCTTATTTCCACACTTAGGCTTAAAAACATGGCGTTAGAGGGTGAGAAAACTCGAAACAGCCTCTGAACGGCCGCGTGGGTGGCACCAACACCTCCCACGGGACAAACGTAACTCGTAGGAACTGACCCCGCAGCCGCGGGTCTCCCCGTTTCAGAGTACGACGGTAATTTGCTTATTTCCACACTTAGGCTTAAAAACATGGCGTTAGAGGGTGAGAACTCGAAACTGTTCCCGAACGACCCCGTGAGTGGCACCAACACCACCCACGGGACCAACGTAACTCGTAGGAACTGACCCCGCAGCCGCGGGTCTCCCGGTTTGAGAGTACGACGGTAATTTGCTTATTTCCACACTTAGGCATAAAAACATGGCGTTAGAGGGTGAGGACTCGAAACAGCCCCCGAACGGCCCCGTGGGTGGCACCAACACCTCCCACGGGACCAACGTAACTCGTAGGAACTGACCCCACAGCCGCGGGTCTCCCGGTTTGAGAGTACGACGGTAATTTGCTTATTTTCACACTTAGGCTTAAAAACATGGCGTTAGAGGGTGAGAACTCGAAACAGCCCCCGAACGACCCCGTGGGTGGCACCAACACCACCCACGGGACCAACGTAACTCGTAGGAACTGACCCCGCAGCCGCGGGTCTCCCGGTTTGAGAGTACGACGGTAATTTGCTTATTTCCACACTTAGGCTTAAAAACATGGCGTTAGAGGGTGAGAACTCGAAACAGCCCCCGAACGACCCCGTGGGTGGCACCAACACTACCCACGGGACCAACGTAATTCGTAGGAACTGACCCCGCAGCCGCGGGTGTCCCGGTTTGAGAGTACGACGGTAATTTGCTTATTTCCACACTTAGGCTTAAAAAAATGGCGTTAGATGGTGAGAACTCGAAACAGCCCCCGAACGGCCCCGTGGGTGGCACCAACATCTCCCACGGGACCAACGTAACTCGTAGGAACTGACCCCGCAGCCGCGGGTGTCCCGGTTTGAGAGTACGACAGTAATTTGTTTATTTCCACACTTAGGCTTAAAAACATGGCGTTAGAGGGTGAGAACTCGAAACAGCCCCCGAACGTCCCCGTGGGTGGCACCAACACCTCCCACGGGACCAACGTAACTCGTACGAACTGACCCCGCAGTCGCGGGTCTCCCGGTTTGAGAGTACGACGGTAATTTGCTTATTTCCACACTTAGGCTTTAAAACATGGCGTTAGAGGGTGAGAACTCGAAACAGCCCCCTAACGGCCCCGTGGGTGGCACCAACACCTCCCACGGGACAAACGTAACTCGTAGGAACTGACCCCGCAGCCGCGGATCTCCCCGTTTGAGAGTACGACGGTAATTTGGTTATTCCCACACTTAGGCTTGAAAACATGGCGTTAGAGGGTGAGAACTCGAAACAGCCCCCGAACGGCCCCGTGGGTGGCACCAACACCTCCCACGGGACCAACGTAACTCGTAGGAACTGACCCCGCAGCCGCGGGTGTCCCGGTTTGAGAGTACGACGGTAATTTGCTTATTTTCACACTTAGGCTTAAAAACATGGCGTTAGAGGGTGAGAACTCGAAACAGCTCCCGAACGACCCCGTGGGTGGCACCCACACCACCCACGGGACCAACGTAACTCGTAGGAACAGACCCCGCAACCGCGGGTCTCCCGGTTTGAGAGTACGACGGTAATTTGCTTATTTCCACACTTAGGCTTAAAAACATGGCGTTAGAGGGTGAGAATTCGAAACAGCCCCCGAACGGCCCCGTGGGTGGCACCAACACCACCCACGGGACCAACGTAACTCGTAGGAACTGACCCCGCAGCCGCGGGTGTCCCGGTTTGAGAGTACGGCGGTAATTTGCTTATTTCCACACTTAGGCTTAAAAACATGGCGTTAGAGGGTGAGATCTCGAAACAGCCCCCGAACGTCCCCGTGGGTGGCAACAACACCTCCCACGGGACCAACGTAACTCGTAGGAACTGACCCCGCAGCCGCGGGTGTCCCGGTTTGAGAGTACGACCGTAATTTGCTTATTTCCACACTTAGGCTTAAAAAAATGGCGTTAGAGGGTGAGAATTCGAAACAGCCCCCGAACGACCCCGTGGGTGGCACCAACACCACCCACGGGACCAACGTAACTCGTAGGAACTGACCCCGCAGCCGCGGGTGTCCCGGTTTGAGAGTACGACGGTAATTTGCTTATTTCCACACTTAGGCTTAAAAACATGGCGTTAGAGGGTGAGAACAAGAAACAGCCCCCCAACGGCCCCGTGGGTGGCACCAACACCTCCCACGGGACCAACGTAACTCGTAGGAACTGACCCACAGCCGCGGGTGTCCCGGTTTGAGAGTACGACGGTAATTTGCTTATTTCCACACTTAGGTTTGAAAACATGGCGTTAGAGGGTGAGAACTCGAAACAGCCCCCGAACGAACCCGCGGGTGGCATCAACACCACCCACGGGACCAACGTAACTCGTAGGAACTGACCCCGCAGCCGCGGGTGGCCCGGTTTAAGAGTACGACCGTAATTTGCTTTTTTCCACACTTAGGCTTAAAAACATGGCGTTAGAGGGTGAGAACTCGAAACAGCCCCCGAACGGCCCCGTGGGTGGCACCAACACCTAACACGGGACCAACGTAACTCGTAGGAACTGACCCCGCAGCCGCGGGTGTCCCGGTTTGAGAGTACGACGGTAATTTCCTTATTTCCACACTTAGGCTTGAAAACATGGCGTTAGAGGGTGAGAACTCGAAACAGCCCCCGAACGACCCCGTGGGTGGCACCAACACCACCCACGGGACCAACGTAACTCGTAGGAACTGACCCCGCAGCCGCGGGTGGCCCGGTTTGAGAGTACGACAGTAATTTGTTTATTTCCACACTTAGGCTTAAAAACATGGCGTTAGAGGGTGAGAATTCGAAACAGCCTCCGAACGGCCCCGTGGGTGGCACCAACACCACCCACGGGACCAACGTAACTTGTAGGAACTGACCCCGCAGCCGCGGGTGTCCCGGTTTGAGAGTACGGCGGTAATTTGCTTATTTCCACACTTAGGCTTAAAAACATGGCGTTAGAGGGTGAGAACTCGAAACAGCCCCCGAACGTCCCCGTGGGTGGCACCAACACCTCCTACGGGACCAACGTAACTCGTAGGAACTGACCCCGCAGCCGCGGGTGTCCCGGTTTGAGAGTACGACGGTAATTTGCTTATTTCCACACTTAGGCTTAAAAACATGGCGTTAGAGGGTGAGAACTCGAAACATCCCCTGAACGGCCCCGTGGGTGGCACCAACACCTCCCACGGGACAAACGTAACTCATAGGAACTGACCCCGCAGCCGCGGGTCTCCCCGTTTGAGAGTACGACGGTGATTTGCTTATTTCCACACTTAGGCTTAAAAACATGGCGTTAGAGGGTGAGAACTCGAAACAGCCCCCGAACGGCCCCGTGGGTGGCACCAACACCTCCCACGGGACCAACGTAACTCGTAGGAACTGACCCCGCAGCCGCGGGTCTCCCGGTTTGAGAGTACGACGGTAATTTGCTTATTTTCACACTTAGGCTTAAAAACATGGCGTTAGAGGGTGAGAACTCGAAACAGCCCCCGAACGACCCCGTGGGTGGCACCAACACCACCCACGGGACCAACGTAACTCGTAGGAACTGAACCCGCAGCCGCGGGTCTCCCGGTTTGAGAGTACGACGGTAATTTGTTTATTTCCACACTTAGGCATAAAAACATGGCGTTAGAGGGTGAGAACTCGAAACAGGCCCCGAACGGCCCCGTGGGTGGCACCAACACCTCCCACAGGACCAACGTAACTCGTAGGAACTGACCCCGCAGCCGCGGGTCTCCCGGTTTGAGAGTACGACGGTAATTTGCTTATTTTCACACTTAGGCTTAAAAACATGGCGTTAGAGGGTGAGAACTCGAAACAGCCCCGAACGACCCCGTGGGTGGCACCAACACCACCCACGGGACCAACGTAACTCGTAGGAACTGACCCCGCAACCGCGGGTCTCCCGGTTTGAGAGTACGACGGTAATTTGCTTATTTCCACACTTAGGCTTAAAAACATGGCGTTAGAGGGTGAGAATTCGAAACAGCCCCCGAACGGCCCCGTGGGTGGCACCAACACCACCCACGGGACCAACGTAACTCGTAGGAACTGACCCCGCAGCCGCGGGTGTCCCGGTTTGAGAGTACGGCGGTAATTTGCTTATTTCCACACTTAGGCTTAAAAACATGGCGTTAGAGGGTGAGAACACGAAACAGCCCCCGAACGGCCCCGTGGGTGACACCAACACCTCCCACGGGACCAACGTAACTCGTAGGAACAGACCCCGCAGCCGCGGGTGTCCCGGTTTGAGAGTACGACGGTAATTTGCTTATTTCCACACTTAGGCTTGAAATCATGGCGTTAGAGCGTGAGAACTCGAAACAGCCCCCGAACAACCCAGTGGGTGGCACCAACACCACCCACGGGACCAACGAGTTAGGCGTTAGAGGGTGAGAACTCGAAACAGCCCCCGAACGACCCCGTGGGTGGCACCAACACCAACCACGGGACCAACGTAACTCGTAGGAACTGACCCCGCAGCCGCGGGTGGCCCGGTTTGAGAGTACGACAGTAATTTGTTTATTTCCACACTTAGGCTTAAAAACATGGCGTTAGAGGGTGAGAACTCGAAACAGCCCCCGAACGTCCCCGTGGGTGGCACCACCACCTCCCACGGGACCAACGTAACTCGTAGGAACTGACCCCGCAGTCGCGGGTCTCCCGGTTTGAGAGTACGACGGTAATTTGGTTATTTCCACACTTAGGCTTGAAATCATGGCGTTAGAGGGTGAGAACTCGAAACAGCCCCCGAACGGCCCCGTGGGTGGCACCAACACCTCCCACGGGACCAACGTAACTCGTTGGAACTGACCCTGCAGCCGCGGGTGTCCCGTTTTGAGAGTACGACGGTAATTTGCTTATTTCCACACTTAGGCTTAAAAACATGGGGTTAGAGGGTGAGAACTCGAAACAGCCCCCGAACGTCCCCGTGGGTGGCACCACCACCTCCCACGGGACCAACGTAACTCGTAGGAACTGACCCCGCAGCCGCGGGTCTCCCGGTTTGAGAGTACGACGGTAATTTGGTTATTCCCACACTTAGGCTTGAAAACATGGCGTTAGAGGGTGAGAACTCGAAACAGCCCCCGAACGGCCCCGTGGGTGGCACCAACACCTCCCACGGGACCAACGTAACTCGTAGGAACTGACCCCGCAGCCGCGGCTGTCCCGGTTTGAGAGTACGACGGTAATTTGCTTATTTCCACAATTAGGCTTAAAAACATGGCGTTAGAGGGTGAGAAAACTCGAAACAGCCTCTGAACGGCCGCGTGGGTGGCACCAACACCTCCCACGGGACAAACGTAACTCGTAGGAACTGACCCCGCAGCCGCGGGTCTCCCCGTTTCAGAGTACGACGGTAATTTGCTTATTTTCACACTTAGGCTTAAAAACATGGCGTTAGAGGTGAGAACTCGAAACAGCCCCCGAACGACCCCGTGGGTGGCACCAACACTACCCACGGGACCAACGTAACTCGTAGGAACTGACCCCGCAGCCGCGGGTCTCCCGGTTTGAGAGTACGACGGTAATTTGTTTATTTCCACACTTAGGCATAAAAACATGGCGTTAGAGGGTGAGAACTCGAAACAGGCCCCGAACGGCCCCGTGGGTGGCACCAACACCTCCCACAGGACCAACGTAACTCGTAGGAACTGACCCCGCAGCCGCGGGTCTCCCGGTTTGAGAGTACGACGGTAATTTGCTTATTTTCACACTTAGGCTTAAAAACATGGCGTTAGAGGGTGAGAACTCGAAACAGCCCCGAACGACCCCGTGGGTGGCACCAACACCACCCACGGGACCAACGTAACTCGTAGGAACTGACCCCGCAACCGCGGGTCTCCCGGTTTGAGAGTACGACGGTAATTTGCTTATTTCCACACTTAGGCTTAAAAACATGGCGTTAGAGGGTGAGAATTCGAAACAGCCCCCGAACGGCCCCGTGGGTGGCACCAACACCACCCACGGGACCAACGTAACTCGTAGGAACTGACCCCGCAGCCGCGGGTGTCCCGGTTTGAGAGTACGGCGGTAATTTGCTTATTTCCACACTTAGGCTTAAAAACATGGCGTTAGAGGGTGAGAACTCGAAACAGCCCCCGAACGGCCCCGTGGGTGACACCAACACCTCCCACGGGACCAACGTAACTCGTAGGAACAGACCCCGCAGCCGCGGGTGTCCCGGTTTGAGAGTACGACGGTAATTTGCTTATTTCCACACTTAGGCTTGAAATCATGGCGTTAGAGCGTGAGAACTCGAAACAGCCCCCGAACGGCCCAGTGGGTGGCACCAACACCACCCACGGGACCAACGAGTTAGGCGTTAGAGGGTGAGAACTCGAAACAGCCCCCGAACGACCCCGTGGGTGGCACCAACACCAACCACGGGACCAAAGTAACTCGTAGGAACTGACCCCGCAGCCGCGGGTGGCCCGGTTTGAGAGTACGACAGTAATTTGGTTATTTCCACACTTAGGCTTGAAATCATGGCGTTAGAGGGTGAGAACTCGAAACAGCCCCCGAACGTCCCCGTGGGTGGCACCACCACCTCCCACGGGACCAACGTAACTCGTAGGAACTGACCCCGCAGCCGCGGGTCTCCCGGTTTGAGAGTACGACGGTAATTTGGTTATTCCCACACTTAGGCTTGAAAACATGGCGTTAGAGGGTGAGAACTCGAAACAGCCCCCGAACGGCCCCGTGGGTGGCACCAACACCTCCCACAGGACCAACGTAACTCGTAGGAACTGACCCCGCAGCCGCGGCTGTCCCGGTTTGAGAGTACGACGGTAATTTGCTTATTTCCACAATTAGGCTTAAAAACATGGCGTTAGAGGGTGAGAAAACTCGAAACAGACTCTGAACGGCCGCGTGGGTGGCACCAACACCTCCCACGGGACAAACGTAACTCGTAGGAACTGACCCCGCAGCCGCGGGTCTCCCCGTTTCAGAGTACGACGGTAATTTGCTTATTTCCACACTTAGGCTTAAAAACATGGCGTTAGAGGGTGAGAACTCGAAACAGGTCCCGAACGACCCCGTGAGTGGCACCAACACCACCCACGGGACCAACGTAACTCGTAGGAACTGACCCCGCAGCCGCGGGTCTCCCGGTTTGAGAGTACGACGGTAATTTGCTTATTTCCACACTTAGGCATAAAAACATGGCGTTAGAGGGTGAGGACTCGAAACAGCCCCCGAACGGCCCCGTGGGTGGCACCAACACCTCCCACGGGACCAACGTAACTCGTAGGAACTGACCCCACAGCCGCGGGTCTCCCGGTTTGAGAGTACGACGGTAATTTGCTTATTTCCACACTTAGGCTTAAAAACATGGCGTTAGAGGGTGAGAACTCGAAACAGGTCCCGAACGACCCCGTGAGTGGCACCAACACCACCCACGGGACCAACGTAACTCGTAGGAACTGACCCCGCAGCCGCGGGTCTCCCGGTTTGAGAGTACGACGGTAATTTGCTTATTTCCACACTTAGGCATAAAAACATGGCGTTAGAGGGTGAGGACTCGAAACAGCCCCCGAACGGCCCCGTGGGTGGCACCAACACCTCCCACGGGACCAACGTAACTCGTAGGAACTGACCCCACAGCCGCGGGTCTCCCGGTTTGAGAGTACGACGGTAATTTGCTTATTTTCACACTTAGGCTTAAAAACATGGCGTTAGAGGGTGAGAACTCGAAACAGCCCCCGAACGGCCCCGTGGGTGGCACCAACACCTCCCACGGGACCAACGTAACTCGTAGGAACTGACCCCGCAGCCGCGGGTGTCCCGGTTTGAGAGTACGGCGGTAATTTGCTTATTTCCACACTTAGGCTTGAAAACATGGCGTTAGAGGGTGAGAACTCGAAACAGCCCCCGAACGACCCCGTGGGTGGCACCAACACCACCCACGGGACCAACGTAACTCGTAGGAACTGACCCCGCAGCCGCGGGTGGCCCGGTTTGAGAGTACGACAGTAATTTGTTTATTTCCACACTTAGGCTTAAAAACATGGCGTTAGAGGGTGAGAACTCGAAACAGCCCCCGAACGTCCCCGTGGGTGGCACCACCACCTCCCACGGGACCAACGTAACTCGTAGGAACTGACCCCGCAGCCGCGGGTCTCCCGGTTTGAGAGTACGACGGTAATTCGGTTATTTCCACACTTAGGCTTGAAAACAAGGCGTTAGAGGGTGAGAACTCGAAACAACCCCCGAACGGCCCCGTGGGTGGCACCAACACCTCCCACGGGACCAACGTAACTCGTAGGAACTGAACCTGCAGCCGCGGGTGTCCCGTTTTGAGAGTACGACGGTAATTTGCTTATTTCCACACTTAGGCTTAAAAACATGGGGTTAGAGGGTGAGAACTCGAAACAGCCCCCGAACGTCCCCGTGGGTGGCCCCACCACCTCCCACGGGACCAACGTAACTCGTAGGAACTGACCCCGCAGCCGCGGGTCTCCCGGTTTGAGAGTACGACGGTAATTTGGTTATTTCCACACTTAGGCAAAAAAACATGGCGTTAGAGGGTGAGAACTCGAAACAGCCCCCGAACGTCCCCGTGGGTGGCACCACCACCTCCCACGGGACCAACGTAACTGGTAGGAACTGACCCCGCAGCCGCGGGTCTCCCGGTTTGAGAGTACGACGGTAATTTGGTTATTCCCACACTTAGGCTTGAAAACATGGCGTTAGAGGGTGAGAACTCGAAACAGCCCCCGAACGGCCCCGTGGGTGGCACCAACACCTCCCACGGGACCAACGTAACTCGTAGGAACTGACCCCGCAGCCGCGGCTGTCCCGGTTTGAGAGTACGACGGTAATTTGCTTATTTCCACACTTAGGCTTAAAAACATGGCGTTAGAGGGTGAGAAAACTCGAAACAGCCTCTGAACGGCCGCGTGGGTGGCACCAACACCTCCCACGGGACAAACGTAACTCGTAGGAACTGACCCCGCAGCCGCGGGTCTCCCCGTTTCAGAGTACGACGGTAATTTGCTTATTTCCACACTTAGGCTTAAAAACATGGCGTTAGAGGGTGAGAACTCGAAACTGTTCCCGAACGACCCCGTGAGTGGCACCAACACCACCCACGGGACCAACGTAACTCGTAGGAACTGACCCCGCAGCCGCGGGTCTCCCGGTTTGAGAGTACGACGGTAATTTGCTTATTTCCACACTTAGGCATAAAAACATGGCGTTAGAGGGTGAGGACTCGAAACAGCCCCCGAACGGCCCCGTGGGTGGCACCAACACCTCCCACGGGACCAACGTAACTCGTAGGAACTGACCCCACAGCC